>BTHU01000013.1:63072273-63789773 GCA_036184795.1 Tokudaia tokunoshimensis | reverse complement strand
TGGCTCTCAGCACACTGTACCCGCCCAGGAGCCGGCTGGATTCTGGAACGAAAGACACATGCCAGCTATTTTTGATATGCCTTGACTAGCTCAATGCTTGGCACTTCTAAACCTCCCTGAGGTTAGCACGAATTCCCTCCAGTATTCCTGACTTCTAAATCTATGTTTTATCTTTGTTGCCCTGTTGGCCAATTTTCCTTTCCACCTACATTGCTAGATGACTTTTCTTCTGCAACTCTTAAATCTCATCCCTCTCCTTCCCTCTCTCTCTTGGTCCCTTGCCCAATCTGAAAGTCCTGCCCATCTCCTTGTCAGCCATTGGCTGTATGACAATTCTTTATTATCAGTCAAAGGCAGTTGGGAGCAGGAACCCTCAGGTCTGGAAGATCAGCTTTTGGGAGCCAAAATAAGATAAAGCATTAGAACGAGTTCCCAACCATTTGATAGTTCTCATGAGGAGATGTCAAACAGGCAGTTCTGCTGATTATCTGACAATTCTGCCCTGGCGTAGTCTAATGTGATATTGTTTCTCTATTGTCTTCATGAGTCCTAGGATTCAATACTTAGAAGATAAAAACCAGGGCCACGAAAATTCAAGTCAGCTTGGTGTGTGACAGAGACAGCTGGCCACCCACGAAATGTCTGCTGTCCTCATCCCAAGAAAGTGTTTAGAACAAGTGGCAGCAGCTTCAGATACAGGAGAACATGAAGACAGTTAATGGGTACATCTTCTAAAAGAAGATGGTTAACTCTCTTCCTCTTCTGGGTTTATAACAGGCCCTCAGACCTTAACACAACTGACTCCATGATGGAAGTACTATTCAGGCCATAAAACAACACACAGACAGCACCACCTGCCAAAATGATAAAAAGGGCCTATCAAAGTCCATAGTTCTGGGAAAGTCTCTGAATGTTCTAACCTTGCTTTTAACTTCTATAGTTCCACTTTTGGCCTGCGGTTCTTCTTAACTGAACTGTGCCAACCCAGAATACGGGTTTTGTTGTTGTTTTGTTTGGTTGGTTGGTTTTTGTTTTCTGTTTTGTTTTTGTTTTTGTTTTGTGCTTAAAGGGCCCAGCCTGAGAAAGGCTTGTGGCTGCACTGAGATCCCAAACATTCAATGTAGTCATCAACTAACTAATAAAGACTTTCTTTTAGCTTAAACTGATGTCTGAGCAGTCTTTTCTGGTGGCTACCCCACAGTTTTGATGCAGACAAACATAGAAACATTGAGAGTCACATGTTGAAAATGATGGAAACACGAAAACAGGACTATAAGTCTTCAAACTTCAAGGACACATAACCAGAAAGAACAATTGTAGAATTCACATACACACACACACACACACACACACACACACACACAACTTCTTTTGTGTTATACCATTGAAATGCAGAGGATTATTTAGTATGGTGCCTGTAATTTTACCTAATTAATGTACCTAATATCTACATAATATCTATTTCCATTAGACTTTGGTTGCTGCTTAAGCACCTTTGGGATCAGGAATTGTAGTAGAAACTAATTTATGCATTTTGTGGAAAGTCTGGTAGAGAAAGATAGAAAATTTGTTTCCTTAGGATAAATGCCAGTAGAGATTGATGGAAACTGAGAACTAATTTTATGGGTGCCAATGGGGAGAAAAAACACACAAAAAGATGAGATCCAAGAACAATAATAAAAGAGATAGGGCAAATTCCCTTGATGAACATAAACACAAAAATTCTCAACAAAATCCTTGCAAACTAAGTTCAAGAATAAAAGATCATACAACATGATCAAGTTGGCTTCATTCCAGAGATGCAGGAGTGGTTCAATATACATAAATCAATACATGTTATACACCAGATGAATAGATCTAGGAATGAATAAAAATCATATGATTATCTCATTAGATGGGCAAAATACCTTTTGCAAAGTCCAACATCCTCTGTAGAATCTAGGAAAACAGGGGGCATATCTCAACATAATAAAAGTGGTATGTAACAAGTTCACAACAAACATCATGCAAATTGGTGGGGGGATCAAAAAGCATTTCTACCAGTCAAGAATAAGACATGCATGTCTACTCTCTCCATTCCTCTTCAATATAGTGTTTGAAGTCTTACCTGAAATAATGTGACAAGAGAAAGAGATTGAGGGTATACAAATAGGAAAAGAAGAAATCAAAGTAATATTATTTGCTGATGGTATGATACTATACACAAATGACTCTAAAGATTTTATCAGAATAGTCTTTCAGGTGATATTCAGTTCAACAATGTATCAGGGTTCAATCTTAACACACCACATGTAGTAGTCTTCCTACATACCAATGTTAAATGTGCTGAGGAAGAAGTCAAAGAAACAACCATTCACAATAATCAAAAAATAATAATAATCTTGGGATAAATATAACCAAGGAAACAAAATGCATGTACAATGAAAGCTTTAAGACACTAAAGAAAGACATTGAAGAAGATGCCAGAAGACAGACAGACCTCCCATGTTTATGGATTGGTAGTACTAATACTGAGAAAATGGTTATCCTGTCTCTCAACACAATCTCCATTAAAATTCCAATGCAATTCTTGACAGAAATTGAAAAAAAGGGTCTCAAAAATCAGAGTACACTAAAACCAGATACAGACACAAAAATAAATGTGTCAGTTAATCTTCCTGATAAGCATAGATGCAAAAATGCTCAATTGTAAAATGTGTTCAAGAATATATCAAAGAGACCATTCTTCCTGATCAAGTTAGTTTTATTACAGGGATGTAGATACGGTGCAATAAATATAGTTCAGTACATATATAGACTCAAGGTTAGAAACAACATGATCATCTCAACCAATGTATAAAAGACCCTTGATAAAATCCAATATCCCTTCCTGATAAAATCCTTGGAGAGACTATGGATTAAATGAATGTATGTTAATATAATAAAGACTAGATCTGTGTAGGAGGTTTTGAGGTCCTTTTGCTCACAGATAAGCACAGAGGGGATCCTAGAATGTTGAATGTTCAAGGTTGTTCCTTCAAAGGGACTCATAACCTTTTATCTGTCCAGAAGACCACAAGTTGATAATAGTTAATAGTCTGGTAACCTTTGTGCTATCTGTGTGAATGAGATCACACTGAATCCTCCCCAAGACACTTATCATAAACTCATTTTTCTCATTCAACCTATAGAACACATCTTTGTGGAAGATGTCATATGTACTTTACAGTTTTGGTGTAGTCACATCTGACCTTTATTTAGCTTGCTTTATGTTTTAATATGCACATGGGATTGAATTAATATAATTACCAGGAAAGTTTCCATCAAATTGTGCTATGTTTAAATATGTCTAAAATAAAGTATTCAGGTCAGACTCCCAAAGTTTGAACCAGCACCAGCTACTCAGTAGTGTTGAACTGAACTAATTTTTTTATTGGTTATTTTATTTATTTACATTTCAAATGTTAGCCCCCTTCCCAGTTTCCCCTCCGAAAACCCCCTATCTCCTCTCCCCCCCCAATACTATTATCTTGCCTTCTGTGGAAGGTTACTCTACTGGCCATGGTTGCAGAGACCCCTGCATATATGGAGCCTTTGAAATGGTGCTTTGGGTAATATACTTTCTGTAGTGCCTGATGACCTAAGTTTAATCCCTAGGACCCACATGATGAAAAGAGAGAATTGATAGCCACATGTTCTTCTTTCATGTCAACAGTATGCTGTGGCGCAAGTGTGTATGTGCACACACACACACACATATACACACACACACAAATAAATGATAACATTTTCTCATTTTATTAATTTTTATTTAGCAATTTTATATAATATATTATGATTATTCTTCTGATCCCCCCATTGCTATCAAACTCTCATCCTTTACAATCCCTTTCTCAGATTAACAATTGTAGGGTTTGTTTCGTGACCCATTTACATTAATCAGGGCCATTTTCGTGATTACTAGATTCTAAATTATCTTATGGATACTGGTAGGATTATTGGTTGGTATTCAATGAAAGCAATAATTTCCCTGCCTGCTGGATTTATTAATATCAAAAAGTGTTCAGCAGTGAGGGTCAGGGCCCTGGAGGTCCTATCCATACCTGACTACTGATAGGCCTGTTCTTGTGCAGACATCCACAGCTACTGTGAATTCATGATTGTAATGGCTATGTCTTGCTCAGGAGATGACATTTCACAACTCTTCTGGATTCTACATTCTTTCTACCTTATTTTTTTTCCAGGGTTCTCTGAGCCTTAGAGTAGATAATACAAATGTTGTATTTAGGGCTGGGGACTCATCCATCTCTGGGTAGCCTTGGATCTCTGCATTCACTGAAAAGAGAGGCTTTTCTGATTATATCTGAGTATAGTATTTAATTTGAGCATAAACATAATACTTAAAAGGTGGCCTGATGTTCTACTAATTTAGCTAAACAACACTATACAGCAGCCTACAATCTTCCCCGCTATGGCTTTTATTTATTTATTTATTTATTTATTTATTTATTTATTCATTCATTCATTCATTTAATGTCCATTGGTATTTTGGCTGTCCCTATGTCTGTGTGAGGATGTCAGAGTCCGTGGAACTGGAGCTATAGACAGTTGTGAGCTGTCATGTGGGGGTTCCTCTAGAAGAGCAGACAGTGCTCTTAACCACTGAGCTGTTTCTTCAGCCCAGTTTGGGGTTTTCATTTTGTTTTGTTTTTATGTTTGTTTTTCATGAGATTTACTGTGAAGGCATACATTCCCTCCTGTGAAGCTGGTCCTAGATCCCATCAGAAAGTGATTGGTTAAACTCATAAAATAATATCATTGTTGAACAAGTAACCATGTCTTGCTTGGCAGGTTGGTTTCATAAATTGAGGGATTCTGTATAGATCTTCCTAGACCCTAAAAGCTAGCTGGCAGAGAGGCCATTTCAACCTCAGCTCCAGCTTGATTTGTCTATTTTGCGCACCCAAGGTGTGTGGTATTCTCAGCAATAAATAGAGTCTTATCATATAGTTCTGACAAAAAAACAACTAAAATGGCAAGAAGCTGTATTGTTTTGGTTACCCCTGTAGCATCCACTATCAACAACTAACAAGAAGCTATCCCACATCTGGTAGTAGAAGGGTTTTTGTTTGTTCTTTTGTTTGTTTTTAGATTTATTTATTTTTATGAGTACATTGTAGCTGTCTTCAGACAGGCACACCAGAAGAGGGCATCGGATCCCATTATAGATGGTTGTGAGCCACCATGTCATTGCTGGGACTTGAACTCAGGACCTCTAGAAGAACAGTCAATGCTCTTCACTGCTGAGCCATCTCTCCTGTTTCTTCTAGAAAAGTCTTTTCCATCCATGCCAGGTATCTCCCTTCAAACTTTTAAAATACAAATTATGGTTTTTAATTTTGGTTTCAAGATATCAGGTTCCTACATGCTCCTTCGTGTACCCTTCAATTTGAACAGCCCACCCCATCTTCCCTATTCTTATCCTCTGTCTCCTTAAAGCTTTCAATTCATTCCCATTCTCTGCTTACATATTACCTATGTTTCGTTTTTTTTTTTTTTTGCTGTTTTAATTTTTTTTTATTTTCTAAGTTTTTTTTATTTACATTCCAAATCATTTCCCCTTTCCCGTTTCCTCCCTCCCCGAAAGTCCCATAAGCCTCCTTCCCTCCCTCTTTTCTCCATTCAATCCCCTCTCATTTCTCTGTCCTGGCGTTCCCCTACATTCAGTCTTTCCAGGACCAGGGGTCTCTCCTTCCATCTTCTTAGAAATCTATTGATATGCGAATTGTGTCTAGGGTATTCCGAGATTCTGGGTTAATATCCCCTTATCAGTGACTGCATACCATGTGTGTTCTTTTGTGATTGGGTTACCTCACTAAGGATGATATTTTCAAGTTCTGACCATTTGCCTAGGAATTTTGTGAATTCATTGTTTTTAATTGCAGAGTAGTATTCCATTGTGTAGATATACATCTTCTGAATCCATTCCTCCGTTGAGGGACATCTGGGTTCTTTCCAGCTTCTGGCTATTATAAATAAGGCTGCTATGAACATAGTGGAGCATGTGTCCTTATTGCATGCAGGAAAAGTCTCTGGGTATATGCCCAGGAGTGGTATAGCCGGATCCTCTGGGAGTGTCATGCCCAGTTTTCTGAGGAACTGCCAGACTGCTTTCCAGAGTGGTTGTACCAGCTTGCAATCCCACCAGCAGTGGAGGAGTGTTCCTCTTTCTCCACATCCTCGCCAACAACTGCTGTCTCCTGTGTTTTTGATCTTAGCCATTCTGACTGGTGTGAAATGGAATCTCAGGGTTGTTTTGATTTGCATTTCCCTAATGACTAAGGATGATGAACATCTCTTTAGGTGCTTCTCAGCCATTAGATATTCTTCAGGTGAGAACTCTTTGTTTAGCTCTGTACCCCATTTTTTAATAGGGTTGCTTGCCTCTCTGGAGTTTAACTTCTTGAGTTCTTTGTATATATTGGATATTAGCCCTCTGTCAGATGTAAGGTTGGTAAAGATCATTTCCCAGTTAGTTGGTTGCCGCTTTGTCTTTTTGACAGTGTCTTTTGCCTTGCAAAAACTTTGTAATTTAATGAGGTCCCATTTGTCTATTCTTGATCTTAGAGTATAAGCTATTGGAGTTCTGTTCAGGAAATTCTCCCCTGTGCCCATATGTTCAAGGTTCTTCCCTAGTTTCCCTTCTATTAGTTTCAGTGTGTCTGGTTTTATGTGGAGATCTTTGATCCACTTAGAATTGAGCTTAGTGCAAGGAGATAAGGATGGGTCAATTTGCATTCTTCTGCATGTTGACCTCCAGCTGAGCCAGCACCATTTGTTGAAAAGGCTATCTTTTTTCCACTGGATGGTTTTAGCTCCTTTGTCAAAGATCAAGTGACCATAGGAGTGTGGATTCATTTCTGGGTCTTCAATTCTGTTCCATTGATCTACATGCCTGTCACTGTACCAATAACATGTGGTTTTTAACACTATTGCTCTGTAGTACAGATTGAGGTCCGGGATACTGATTCCCCCAGAGGTTCTTTTACTCTTGAGAATAGTTTTAGCTATTCTGGGTTTTCTGTTATTCCAGATGAATTTTTGAATTGCTCTTTCTAACTCTATGAAGAATTGAGTTGGGATTTTGATGGGGATTGCATTGAATCTGTATATTACTTTTGGTAAGATGCTCATTTTTACTATATTAATCCTGCCAATCCATGAGCATGGCAGATTTTTCCATCTTCTGAGGTCTTCTTCAATTTCTTTCTTCAGAGACTTGAAGTTCTTGTCATACAGATCTTTCACTTGTTTGGTTAGAGTCATGCCAAGGTACTTTATATGGTTTGTGGCTATCGTGAAGGGTATTATTTCTCTTACTTCTTTCTCAGTCTGCTTATCCTTTGAGAATAGGAATGCTACTGACTTGCTTGAGTTGATTTTGTATCCGGCCACTTTGCTGAAGTCGTTTATCAGCTGTAGGAGTTCTCTGGTGGAGTTCTTTGGGTCGCTTAAGTATACTATCATATCGTCTGCAAATAGTGATAGTTTGACTTCTTCCTTTCCAATTTGTATCCCTTTGACCTCTTTTTGTTGTCTAATTGCTCTAGCTAGAACTTCAAGTACTATATTGAAAAGATATGGGGAGAGAGGGCAGCCTTGTCTAGTCCCTGATTTTAGTGGGATTGCTTCAAGTTTCTCTCCATTTAGATTGATGCTGGCTACCGGTTTGCTGTAAATTGCTTTTACTATGTTTAGATATGGGCCTTGAATTCCTGATCTTTCCAAGACCTTTAGCATGAAAGGATGCTGAATTTTGTCAAATGCTTTCTCAGCATCTAATGAGATGACCATGTGGTTTTTTTCTTTGAGATTGTTTATATAGTGGATTATATTGATGGATTTCCTTATATTGAACCATCCCTGCATCCCTGGGATGAAGCCTACTTGATCGTGGTGAATGATTGTTTTGATGTGTTCTTGGATTCGGTTGGCAAGAATTTTATTGAGTATTTTTGCATCGATATTCATAAGAGAGATTGGCCTGAGATTCTCTTTCTTTGTCGGATCTTTGTGTGCTTTTGGTACTAGTATAATTGTGGCTTCATAGAACGAGTTGGGTACTGTTCCTTCTGTTTCTATTTTGTGGAACAGTTTGAAGAGTATTGATGTTAGGTCTTCTTTGAAGGTCTGATAGAATTCTGCACTAAAACCATCTGGACCTGTGCTTTTTTTGGTTGGAAGACTTCCAATGACAACTTCTATTTCTTCAGGGGTTATAGGACGGTTTAGATGTCTATTTGATCCTGATTTAATTTTGGTATTTGGTATCTGTCAAGGAAATTGTCCATTTCCTCAAGATTTTCTAGTTGTGTTGAATACAGGTTTTTGTAGTAGGATCTGATGATTTTTTTGAATTTCCTCAGTTTCTGTTGTTATCTCTCCCTTTTCGTTTCTGATTTTATTAATTTGGATACTATCTCTGTGCCCTCTGGTTAGTGTGGCTAAGGGCTTATCTATCTTGTTGATTTTCTCAAAGAACCAACTCCTCGTTTTGTTGATTCTTTGTATGGTTTTATTTCTTTCTACTTGATTGATTTCAGCCCTGAGTTTGATGATTTCCTGCCTTCTACTCCTCTTTGGTGTATTTGCTTCTTTTTGTTCCAGGGCTTTCAGGTGTGCCATTAAGCTATTAGTGTATGCTGTCTCCCGTTTCTTTTTGGCGGCACTCAGGGCTATGAATTTTCCTCTTAGCACTGCTTTCATTGTGTCCCATAAATTAGGGTATGTTGTGCCTTCATTTTCATTAACTTTCAAAAAGTCTTTGATTTCTTTCTTTATTTCCACCTTGACCAAGTTATCATTGAGTAGAGCATTATTCAGCCTCCATGTGTACGTGGGTTTTCTTTTGTTTTTGTTGCCATTGAAGACCACCCTTATTCCATAGTGATCTGATAGGAGGCATGGGATTATTTCTATCTTCTTATATCTGTTGAGGTCTGATTTGTGACCAATTATATGGTCAATTTTGGAGAAGGTACCATGAGGTGCTGAGAAGAAGGTGTATTCTTTAGCTCTAGGATGAAATGTTTTCTCTCTCTCTCTCTCTCTCTCTCTCTCTATATATATATATATATATATATATATATATATATATATATATATATGTTAGTTCCATTTGGTCCAAGGCTTCAATTAGATTCACTGTGTCCCTGTTTAGTTTCTGCTTTCCTGAACAATCCATTTCAGAGAGCGGGGTGTTGAAGTCACCCACAATTATTGTGTGCAGTGCGATGTGTGCTTTGAGCTTTAGTAAAGTTTCTTTTACGAATGAGGGTGCCCTTGCATTTGGAGCATAGATATTCAGAATTGAGAGTTCTTGATGGTGGATTTTTCCCTTGATCAGTATGTAGTGTCCTTCTGTGTCTTTTTTGATGACTTTAGGTTGAGAATCAATTTTATCTGATATTAGGATGGCTACTCCACCTCGTTTCTTGGGGCCATTTGCTTGTAAAATTGTTTTCCAGCCTTTTACTCTGAGGTAGTGTTTGTCTTTGACACTAGGTGCATTTCCTGCATGCACCAAAATGCTGGGTCCTGTTTACGTATCCAGTCTGCTAGTCTATGTCTTTTAATTGGGGAATTGAGACCATTGATATTAAGAGAGATTAAGGCATAGTGATTATTGCCATCTGCCATTCTTGACGCTATCTTTATGTTTGAGTGGTTATCTACTTTTGGGTTTGATTCAAGAAGGTTATTATCTCATTTTTTCCAGGGTGTTGTTTCTCTCCCTGTATTGGAGGTTTCCACCTATTATCCGTTGCAGGGCTGGATTTGTGGAAAGATATTGTGAAAATTTGGTTTTATCATGGAATATCTTGGTCTCTCCATCTATGGTGATTGAGAGTTTTGCTGGGTATAGTAGTCTAGGCTGGCATTTGTGCTGTCTTAGTGTCTGCATGAGATCTGCCCAGGATCTTCTGGCTTTCATAGTCTCTGGTGAGAAGTCTGATGTGATTCGGATAGGTCTTCCTTTGTATGTTACTTGGCCCTTTTCTCTTAGTGCTTTTAGTATTCTTTCTTTGTTTAGAACATTTGGTGTTTTGGTTATTATATGACGGGAGGTATTTCTGTTCTGGTCCAGTCTGTTTGGAGTTCTGTAGGCTTCTTGTACGTTCATCGGCATCTCTCTCTTTAGGTTAGGGAAGTTTTCCTCCATAATTTTGTTGAAGATGTTTACTGGTCCTTTAAGTTGCAAATCTTCACTCTCATCTATACCTATAATCCTTAGGTTTGGTCTTCTCATTGTGTCCTGGATTTCCTGGATGTTTTGGGTTACACGTTTTTTGCATTTTGCATTTTCTTTGACTGTTGAGCCGATGCTTTCTGTGGAATCTTCAGTACCTGAGATTCTTTCTTCCATCTCTTGTATTCTATTGTTGATGTTTGCATCTATGACTCCTGATTTCTTTCCAAGGTTTTCTATCTCCAAAGTTGTCTCCCTTTGTGATTTCTTAGTTGTTTCTACTTCCTTTTTTAGTTCCTGGATGGATTTGCTGAGATCCTTCACTTGTTTGTTTGTATTTTCCTGTATTTCTTTAAGGTATTTTTGCATTACCTCTTTCAGGATTTCTGCCTGTTGATCCACGTTCTCCTGCATTTCTCTGAGCGATTTTTGTGTTTCCTCCTCATGGGAATCCATCTGTTGATCCATCGTCTCCTGTATTTCTTTAAGCAGTTCTCGTGTTTCCTTTGTAAGGGCATCTAACCGTTGATTCATTTCTTTAAGCAATTTTTGTGTTGCCTCCTTATGGGCATCCATCTGTTGACCCATATTCTTCTGCATTTCTTTATGCAATTTTTGTGATTCCTTTGTGAGTGCATCTACCCGTTGATCTATCTCGTTAAGCGATTTTTGTGTTGTCTCCTTGTGCGCCTCCATCTTTTGATCCATGTTCTCCTGCATTTCTCTAAGCGATTTTTGTGTTTCCTTTGTAAGGGCTTCTAACCGTTGATTCATGGGTCTCCTGTAATTCTTTATTAGATTTATTTGTGTCCTTCTTGTGATCCTCTAATAGCATCATGAGAAGTGATTTTAAATCCAGATCTTGTCTTTCGGGTGTGGTGGGGTATCCAGGACTTGCTGCTGTTGGAGAGTTGGGTTCGGATGGTGCCATATTACTTTGATTTCTGTTAGTAACGTTCCTACATTTGCCTTTTGCCATCTGGTTACCTCTTATGTTAGTTGGTCCTGCTGTCACTGGCTGTTGGTCCTGTGAGCCTGCAAAGCTATTTCTGCCCCCCCCCCCCGGTTTACCAGGATTCCCCTGGCACAGATTTCTGGGGCCTGCCCTGCTCCTGAGTGACTTTGGAGCCCTGATGTGCCTTGCCCCAAGTGATGTTATATTGGGGAGTCCTTGCACATCCAAAGGCTCAGCGTATTGGATTCCTGGAGCAGAGGTCGCCAAAGGGAGGCTGGTAGGCTCCTGCCCTGTGCAGGGGTGTGTGATCTCTCCTAGAATGGGGGGGGGGGCGTCCCTCTTCCAAGCAGAAGTCCCACAGCAGAGCTGGCACGCTGGTTACTGCAGATCTGCCCAGCACTTGAGAGCCACGTACACACAAGCCGCCCGAGACCCAAGCGATATTATGCCTGTCTGTCTCTGAGCCTGGCAGTCCCAACTTCCCGGCCACTGGACAAAGATGGCGGAGTGCACTCTGCACTCTCTCCGTGGCACTGGTCACCCTGCAGAGGCGATGGCCTACAGCAGATCTGGCACCCAGACGACCACAGCGCTGACCCGTTCTTGGGAGAAGGCGGAAGCCCCAACAGGCCGTGTCCCAATCGATGTTATATTGGGGAGAACCTGGATACCTGTCTCTTCAGTGCAGTCTACTGGAACAGAGGTCGCGGAAGGAAAGCTGGTAGGCTCCCGCCCAGTGCGGGGTCCCTCTGCCAGGCAGAAGTCCCACAGCAGAGCTGGCGCGCTGGTTACTGCAGATCTGCCCAGCACTTGGGAGCCGCATACACACAAGCCGCCCGAGACCCAAGCGATATTATGCCTGTCTGTCTCAGAGCCTGGCAGTCCCAACTTCCCAGCCACTGGAGCAAAGATGGCAGAGTGCACTCTGCACTCTCTCCGTGGCGCTGGTCCATTACCTATGTTTCTATGTCCCTCACAATTACTTATTTCTAGTGTCCTGTCTTCTACAGTTCCTCCAAGTTGAATACAAAGTCAGAGAGTCAAAGCTAGGATTCATACTTGACAAAAAACACAGTATTTTAATTTTTGAGTGCCTGCATTATCTCACTAAATGCAGTGTTTTTATAATCCAATCCATTTGCCTGTGGGAACAAAAATTCCTAGAAAGAAGCTGTGTCAGCTGAGACTGATGGAATTACCAGAACCACAGAACTGTAGAAAGATTGGAATGTTACTTTATTTTTATCTAGTTTTAGTCCCTTGGAATAGCCATTCATTGCCCACCTCTGTGTGAGAACTAACACTCTATGACTGATAGATAAGAACTTTTGGAATAGTTTCACTTAGCAGATCACTAACTTCTTCCAACCAAAAGCTAAAAATATCATCAGATGGCACCTGAACCTATAGGAAGGAGAGCTCCCTCCATCTTTCTAGAGCCATCTCTCTGACATGTCTGCCAATGTATTTTAAACTACATAACTTTGGTTATGACTTTCTTTGTTCTGTAAAAATTATAAAATTCCATGAACCTGCTTCTGCATTGGAACACGGAATTTGGAGTAAGCTAAATATGTGTTCCTGGTCAATCAAAATGGCTCCAGAATAAACTGTCTCTTATCGCCTTTAAGATGAGAGCTGTGGCTTTTTTCATTGTCACCGGTGCATTTCATTTTTCTTTACTATTGAATACAATTCTATTCTGTGTACATACCATATTTTCATTGCCCTTTCATTGTCTGATGGACATCCCCTCTGATTCCACCTCCTATCTACCGCAATAAACGTGGATGGGCATCATCGGTGTAGTATCTCATCCAGGTAGTAGAATGTAAGAGCCCTCTGGGTGTATGCTCAGCAATGGCGTAGCTGGCTCATGTGGTAATCTATGTCTAAATTTTTGAGGAGGTTTGATTTTCATAGTGGCCCAACCAGTTTTCACACCCACCAACTATAAGCAGGATTCTTTGTCCTAATGTCTTTGCCAGAATTTATTGTCATCTGATTTCTCAATAGTAACTGTCCTCACTGGGGTGGGACAGAATCTCAAAGTACTTTTAAGTTGCTTTTACCTGATGACTAATAATACTGGACATTTATTTCTTCTTTGTTTGCTTTGCTGAACAGAAGATTTCTTAGTTTTACTAGTCAATCGTTGGTGTTAATTTGTTAGCAATCAGAGTCCTATTTACAAAACCCCCACCCTCTCAATATGCTGTAGACACTTCCTGCCTTTTCGTTTAGTGCTTTCAACTTTCAGGTTTTACAATGAGATCTTGGATACATTTGGAGCCGATTTTTGAGCGTGATGAGAAACAGGGTCTAGTTTTGTGCAATGTATAGATGTTAAGAATTATAATCTTCTTTTTGCTAATTCTTTCTCTGATCAGAATGAAAGGGCTTTCTTTAATTATTAGTTTTGGGTTGCAATTGGTTTTATCAGATAATAGAATAGTAATGCCTGCTTGGTTTTTTTGTTTGTATGTTTGTTTGTTTGTATAACAAACTTTGTGTGACAAATCTAAAGCCAGCACCATGCTAAATGGAAAAAAAACCTCACAATTATCACTAAGGTCAAGAGAAAGACAAGGGTGTTACTCTCTCTGCTCCTATTCAATATAGTGCTTAAAGTCTTAGCTAGAACCATTAGAAAAGAGAAGGGGATAAAGAGGAGACAGATGGGAAAGAAAGAAATTAAATAATCTTTATTTGCAGACAACATGATGTGCTGAAAATACCCTAAAAACTCCACCAGAAAAGTTATGGAACCAATGGTGACTTCCAGCAAAGTGGCAGCCTACAGTATTAACACAGAGAAGCAAGAGCTTTCCTGTATACCAAATACAAAAGGAAACAGCCTTTCTGCAGAGTAATTTCAGACATGCTGGGGAAGAAATTAGGGAAGCAGTTCCATTCAAAATTTCCTTGTAAAAATACCCTGGGATCAATCTACCACAGAAGTAAAACTTGACGATGAAAGTGTTAAGACACTCCAGAGAGAAACTGAAAAAGAGAGTAGAAATTGGAAAGACCATCCATGTTCATGGACTGGTAGGAATTATATCGCGAAAATGGCCATCATACCAAAGGCAATTTGTGGATTTAGTGCAGTATCAATCAAAATCCCAGTGCCATTCTCCACAGAAATAGAATCTTAAAATTTATGTGGAAACCCAAAAGACTCCAAATAGTCAGAGTAACACTGAACAAAGGAGGTACTAAAGAGGTCACATAACTAAAGACCATTGGAAAATTCCACCAGACCTCAGAAGAGCCTAGACCCCTCCCCTCCTGGGAGAGAGAGGTCATGGAGCATGTAGGCACCCCTCCCCTCTGGAAGGGAGAGGCTGATTACATTCCTCAGAAAGACCACAGTGTGGACCGACTGTTGGCAATCTTCAGGTAAGGGAAGTCCTTGCTACCTCATTCCCTAAGGATCAATCAGTTTGAAAGACACACTGTTCTGCCAATCACATTATGCCTAGTTGCTGATGCTATATTCTGCCCTTGGAAACTGTATAAAGACTCACCAAATGGGCTGCCCAGGGTCGCCACCTCTCCTTCGGGTACAGGAAGACCCCCAGCACATTGGAACAATAAATTCCTCTTGCTTTTGTATCGATCCCCGACTCTGTGTGGTTCACTCAGAGGGTCTCCAGTAGCCAAGGCTCATCAGAGTCTTACAATGGCACATATCTGATTCAAGTTGTACAGCAGAGTTATAAAAACAGGATGGTGTTGACTGAAAACAAGCAGGTACTTTAATGCATAGACCATTACAAGCTAGATATAAGTCCACACAGTTACAATCACCTGGTTTTTGTCAAAACACCACATATACTCACTGGAGAAAAAGTAACATCATGAACAAATAGTGCTAGCAACACTGGATATCCCCCTGTAGAACAAAGTGACTATATTGACTATATCGTTTTTTTATCACCCTAAGCAAGAACCAACTCCAAATGGATCAAGAATGCTCAACATTAGACATGAAACTCTACTTGAGGGGAAAAATATGGAGTGTCCCCCAATCTATAGCTATAGGTAAGGAATTTCTAAACAAGATACCAATTACTCAATTATTCTGGAAATAAAGAGAACAATTAATAGATGGGACCTCATGAAATTGAAACAACATCAACAACAACAACAAAAATTACCAGTTACAAATCCAAGAAAACTATCAATCCAGTGAAGAGCAAACCTAGAGTATGTGAGAAGATCTTGGTTAACTTTACATCTGACTGAAGATTATTATGGAAAAAAAATATATATGATGAAAATAACCCAATTTTAAAATGAGCTGTGGGATGGAACAGAGTTCTTAGAAGAAGAAATACCATGTTTGATAAATATATAGGAAGTATGTGGTAAACTCTTTTTTTTAATTGAAAAAGGAAGTAAAAACATCTTATGATAAAACATTAGGATTTACATGGAAAATATTTCTGATAAAATTGAAGAAATATATAGAAAAACATGTTAAAATTGACAATTTTCATGGAAAATTAAAGAGTAAAATGGTAGACATAAAAACATGGCTAAATTAATTGAAAAAGGAAGTAGAAACATTTTATGAATTTGAAGATTTATGTGGAAAATATTTCTGATAAAATTGTAGAAAAATATAGAATGTTAAAATTGAAGATTATCATGGAAAATTATACAGCTAAAATGGTAGGTGTAAAAATATTTCTAAGTTGATTGAAAGTAGAATTATAAACATTTTCTGATAAAATTGAAGATTTACATGGAAAATATTTCTGATAAAATTGAAGAACTATATAGAAAAACATGTTAAAATTGAAGGCTATCATGGAAAATAATACAGATAAAATGGTAGACATAAAAACATTACTAAATTAGTTGAAAGAGGAATTATAAACATTTTCTGATAAAATTGAAGATTTACATGAAAAATATTTCTGTTAGTCTATATCTTTTTATTGGGGAATTGAGTCCATTGATGTTAAGAGATATAAAAGAATAGTGATTGCTGCTTCTTGTTAATTTTGATGTTATTTTTATGTTTGTGTGGTTACCTTCTTTTGGGTTTGTTGGAAGAAGATTACTTTCTTGCTTTTTCTAGGGTGTAGTTTCCCTCCTTATATTGGCATTTTCCATCTATTATCCTTTGTAGGGCTGGATTTGTAGAAAGATGTTGTGTAAATTTGGTTTTATCATGGACTATCTTGGTTTCTCCATCTATGGTGATTGAGAGTTTTGCTAGGTATAGTAGTTTGGGCTGGCATTTGTGTTCTCTTAGGGTCTGTATGACATCTGCCCAGGGTCTTCTAGCTTTCATTGTCTCTGGTGAGAAGTCTGGTGTAATTCTGATAGATCTGCCTTTATAAGTTACTTGACCTTTTTCGCTTACTGCTTTTAATATTCTTTCTTTGTTTATTGCATTTGGTGTTTTGATTATTATGTGATGGGAGGACTTTCTGGTCTGGTCAAATCTGTTTGGAGTTCTGTAGGCTTCTTGTATGTTCATGGGCATATCTTTCTTTAGGTTAGGTTAAGTTTTCTTCCATAATTTTGTTGAAGATATTTACTGGCTGATTTTACAACTAAAATTGTAAATCTTCACCCTCTTCTATACCTTCTTCCTTGGGTTTGGTCTTCTCATTGTGTCCTGGATTTTCTGGATGTTTTGGGTTACAAGCTTTTTGCATTTTGCATTTTCTTTGACTGTTGAGTCAATGTTTTCTATGGTATCTTCAAGCACTTGAGATTCTTTCTTCTATCTCTTGTATTCTGCTGTTGATGCTTGCATCTATGACTCCTGATTTCTTTCCAAGATTTTCTATCTCCAGAGTTGTCTCCATTTGTGATTTCTTCATTGTTTCTACTTCCATTTTTAGATCCTGGATGGTTTTGTTCAGTTCCTTCACTTGTTTGTTTGTGTTTTCCTGTAATTCTTTAAGGGATTTTTGTGTTTCTTCTTTAAGGGCTTCTACCTATTGACCCACGTTCTCCTACATTTCTTTAAGGGATTTTTGTGTTTCTTCTTTAAGGGCTTCTACCTATTGACCCACGTTCTCCTACATTTCTTTAAGGGATTTTTGTGCTTCTTCTTTAAGGGCTTTTACCTGTTGACCCATGTTCTCCTGTATTTCTTTAAGGGAGTTATTTATGTTATTCTTGAAGTCCTCTTTCAGCATCATGAGATGCAATTTTAAATCCAGTTCTTGCTTTTCCAGTGTGTTGGGGTATGCAGGACTTGCTGTGGTGGGAACACTGGGTTCTGATGTTGCCAAGTAGCCTTGGTTTCTGTTGGTAGGGTTCTTGCGCTTGCCTTTCTCCATCTGGTTATCTCTGGCTGGAGCTTGTCCCTCCTGTGGGCCTGTAAGCCTGTGTTTGTACTCCTGGGAGACCAACTCTCTTCTGGCAGGATCTGTGCACAGAAGGCTGTGGAGCTGCCTGGCTCCTTGGTGCAAATGGCAGATGGAAGCCTCCTGTCCCAGCTGCTCCACTGATCATATGCCCTGTGTGCTCCTAGCTGTTCCCCTCCAGAGAGGAGGTGACCATGGCAACTCTTATAAAGGAAAACATTTAATTGGGGCTGGCTTACAGTTTCAGAGGTTTAGTCCATTTTCATCATGGCAGGAAGCATGGTGGTGTACAGGCAGACAAGGTGCTGGAGAAGGAGCTAAGAGATTTTCATCTTGATCCACCCTGTGGTAAATTCTTAACCACCAGAAAAAGTCAAATTAAAACCACGTTGAGATTCCATCTCTCTTAATGAGAATGCCTATAATTAGATATAGCAAATGCTGTCAAATATGACTGATGAGGAGCCCTTACTCACTGTTGGCTGGAGTACAATCTAGTCAGTGTGGAGTTGCCTCAGAGTGAAACACAGATCTGGTCTTCCATGACCCAGATACTCCATTCTTGGGCACATACCACCAACACTATCTCATACTACAGATACCTGTAGGTCAGTGCCCACTGATGTTCTATTCACAGTAGCTAGGAAGTGGAATCACCACAGTGTCCATTAATAGATGAATGGCTGATAAAAAGTTCATACATCTACATGTGAGAAGGCTAGGCAGATTCCATGACAGGCTTCAAATAGGCAACTTAGGAGACTAGGTCTGAGCCCAGGTAAGTCAGTTACTAGGAAAAAAACAAAAAACCAAAAACCCCAGGCTTCAGGCAGCCAGTCAGAAACTTCCCTGCTCTCAGAGGCTTCTTGCCACCTGGCCTGAGGCAAAGACATTGGGTCAGGTGCAGTTTCCAGACTTCCTCAGCTAATTCCTCAGCAACAGTTTCCAGCTTTCACACCTTGATAATGGTTTCCAAATGCCTAGAGATAGAGTAAGATAAAGCTCATCCACCCTGAAATCAAGCCTACAAGCTCACTTGGTTCTCTCTCTCTATTTTGGTAATTGCTGGACTTCTACAGAATGAAACAGTCTTTGTGTTTACGTACTATTTGAGTCCTGGTGTCATTCTTTGGTGGAATCATGAGCCCTTACATTTGATGGGATTTTATTCAGCTTTAAAGAAAATTGAAGTTATGAAATATACAAGTCAGTGGTCAATGGAAGGAAGCAGTAAAAGTTATTCTGAATGAGGTACCTGGGCCCAGCTAGACAAATGTCAGGCATCCCACACCCCTCCAAATATGCCAATCCTGGATTTGAATTCTAAGGCTATTTTTTTTTGTTTGTTTGTTTTGCTGGGGTTTTTTTTGTCTGTTTGTTTTTGGGTTTGGTTTTTGTTTTTGAACCAAAGAATCCAATCAAGTGGAAAAAGATATAAAGATATCGATGAGAAGATATAGATGAGGTGAGGAAGTTCCCTTTAGGGAGGGGTGATTTAGAGGGTACAAGGTTCTTGAGCATGAAGATAAGCACTTGGGAAAGGAGGCAAGTTAAACAAGAAGGCTTCAAAGGAAGGAGATGTTCACCTCTTTCCCATCTGGAAAGCTGGGAATGGATGTAGTTCACTACCTGCTGATCTTTTGTTATCTGTGGGGCCAGGCTTCCCCTGAATTCCCCAGACTATCTCCTTTGTTCATCCCAGACTCTCCCTCCCTAGATCTTGAGCACTGTCTCTCAGTCAATAGAACCCACCCTTATGGGAGATGGCACTAGGCTTCTGCCACAGCCCAGGTGACGTCTTTGTTATCTTAGGCTACGCCAATCCCGACTCCCAGGGCATTTATGTTTACCCCAGTCATTCTTCCTAGACCCTTACCTTGAGCATTGTTTCTCAGTCAACAGAAGCCATCTTTACAGAAGAAGCCGTATGTATTTTGTAGAGTTTCAATATAAACATGTCTTAAGATTTGCTGTAAAGAAGGGATTGAGTTAATTATCATCAGAAAACTTCACCCCCTCCCCCACCCCCAAAGTTGTTCTGTGCTTAAAATATGGCAAAAATAAACTGCCTGGTGTCCAACTCTGGAAGTTGGAACCAGTACTGGCTAACTAAGTCATGTTCAGCCAGATTCCCTTCTAGCACCCTGAAGACCATTTCCTTGTCTCTTCTGGTGTTTGTAAAGTCCCCCCCCCACTGGGGGAGATAGCAGAAGATGTGATATGAAGGTAAAGGGGGGAGAAGTTGGGTGTTGTGTGTGACAGGTGGATTGGGAAAAGAATACAGCTGTGTGTGTGTGTGTGTGTGTGTGTGTGTGTGTGTGTTTGGATTAATCAATACTAAGAATGTATGCCAAGTCCCTCCCTACTATTTTGTGAGTCTTCCCCCCCCCTCCGGCTTTTTCAAGACAGGATTTCCCTGTATAGCCCTGGCTGTCCTGGAACTCACTCTGTAGCCCAGGCTGGCCTCAAACTCAGAAATCCGCCTGCCTCTGCCTCCCAAGTGCCTGGATTAAAGGCGTGCGCCACCACTGCCCGGCTTGTGAGTCTTATTTAAATTGTAATTTTTAAAACGTTAAGTGGAAATACCACGTAGGTGGACTTTGCTCTTCCAGGAAGTCAAAGGTTACTTAGATAAAAATTCCAGTACCAAGTGTAAGACACCTTCTTACAACTTGTTGGCCAGTGAAGCTCCAAGGACCCCAAAACATTACAAGCTACTGCCAGTAGCCTTGGTTGCTCACCAGACCTCAAAGACCTTACTGTCCCAAACACTCATGTGTGAGTTGTAGGAGGTAGAGAAAGGAAGCTGAATCCAAGCAGGAAGCTTCCTCCCTGTTGGCTAGCTTTCATGGTGTTAGAAAGCTTTCATGGTGTTAGAAGGGGCCATAGAAACTGCCAGTGGAGGAAAAGCCAATCACAATGCTACCCAGCTTCTGATATGCCCACCACTCAATGTGACATGACAAATCCCAGGGTAACAAAGACTTTTTTGATTAGATTTGAAACCTGAGTCACAGCAGGAAACCCACGCCTGCACAGAGAACCTGGTTGGGCAGAACCTCCTGTCCGCTGAAGGACTGAGAATCAAGTTGCTTTGCACAGACTTCCCAATGAACCACAATCCATTACAAAAAAACGTTTCCAGTGGGTGGAGGTTAATGCACAGACCTATTAAGTGAACAGATAACTGGGACATGCTCAGCAGTAAAAGGGACATCTGTGTCACCACCTCCAAGCCTCAGAGAGCATCATGGGAGAGGGGCAGAAAGAACGAAACCAGAGGCTGGAAAGGGAGTCTTCTGATCACAAAGTCATGTTCTCACTGGCTCCCTGGACTGTGGACACCTGCACAAGGCCCACCAAAGAATGTGACTGTCACCATTTCCCCACATGTGGGGCAAGGTTGGTCAGGCCCAACCCTGGGTGAGGGCAGTTAGTCGGTGCTCATCGGGCAAGTCAGTTTCTTTAGTGGTGCGCCAATGATGAACTGTCCACATTCCAGTAAGCGACCCAATATTCATGCAAACAAACAAATTATGGTATTGAAAAAACAGATACCAAAGTAGGAGTGGACTTGCTCCAAAAATGAAGGGTTTCAGTGGTGGGGATAAGAGTGTAATGAGGGATGGAAACTGAGGGTGTACGGAACTTGTCAGAAGATAACAGATGAAATAGTGCACTAAAATTATCTTCATCTTGGTTACCGGGGATTTTTACTTTCCTTCCTTGTTTTGAGTCCCACTGAGAATACCTCTCTTGCCTCACCCTTAGCCTGAGGCTCAGCATGCTACAGAAAGCAAATCATAAATAGCTCAATTGAGCGTCATTCTGTGTTGAGTACAAGGTGCAGAGATGAGAGTTCTCATTCACCGACTAACTGACCGCGCTTCGTGGAACTCTTTAGCCAAATGGAGAATATTCTGGAGGACTTCTAGAACGTCCTATCAGGTTTTATAAAAAGCTGTGTCTAAAGGGTTGTGTTTACTGTTTCGGTGAGGTGGACTTCAGAAAAAACTAAGGTGTTGTAGGAATGTATTGTGCTGCAGTCTGCAAAGCTAAATTTGGCCAGCAGAGGGCGCCAGAACACAAGGAATGGAAGCTACTAAAGCGTTGCTTTCCCTTTCCCCTTCCCCCAACCCCGAACCCCACTGGTGCCCCCACCTCCACCAGTCCAGTACAGCTTTGGCAGCCGTGTAAACCGTGGGAATTCCTGAGCTCCTTTACCCCACTCCTCGCGATATAACACATCAGTAGCCCGGTTTCAAATTCAAAAAGTGCCTCTCTGACACTTCAGGGTTTTCTCTTCTTTTCTTCCCATGTTTCGGCTTTTTAAGTTAGTATTTTCATTTTAACGTACTTACAGTCCTTCTGTGCTTTCACTTTGCTCTGTCCCGCATCCAGCTAAGTTTGTCTACGTATCTTTTCTTTGCGGGAAAATCCTTTAGTGCCTCGTTTCCACTTTTAGTCTCTCTACCATACTTTTTGTAGCATTTTGAAGTCACCTTACTGGGTTTTCTTTTTTCTTTTTGTCCTTTTATTCTTTTATTTATTTATCTTTTTTTGTCTTGTGTTTTAAAGTCTCCTTGCCTAATTTTGCACGAAAACAATTTAATTAGTGAGATACTGTTTTTGTCTTTAATTTTTAATTAAAATATTTTGAAACTTTCTGCCTTCTCTTTCTCTCCAAAACTTTGTTCTTTTCCCTTGTATTTCATCTAATCTTTTTTTCTTTGCTTTTTTTCCCTTCCTCCTCCCTTCATTTCATTAAGTTCCTATTTCCAAATAATAGTTTAGATTTATTTTCAATTATTGGGATGGCATATTTGGCCATGATAATTAGGGGATCCAGAGGGGGTTTTTGACTGCTGGACTTCAACACTTTGATGGCTGGACCTCAGTAGTCAGCCTCAGGAGGAGAAAGTGGCCAAATAACGGAACAGACCTTGGCAGCTAGCTTTAGGAATGTGATCTAAGCCATGCTGGCCAGGGTCCCTTCAGGAGCCTCTGCAAGGTTAAATACTTTTTAACTTCCTTGTGCACTGCACGTTAGTTTTGCCACTTTCTGTGGCTATCAGTGAACTTTAGTGTCTTTCTCTATGTTGTGTGGCTTGATGTTGGCACCCTTGGGGTAGCTCCCTTTCTTTCAAGCATTAGCTGTTCAAACACAGTTTGGTTGCAGGATATAGAGAAACAGGTGGGAATTGCCTGAAAAGCCCCTCCCTGCTGTTAGTTTTCATCGTGCAGAAGGTGCTATTAGCCCATCGAATGAGAAAGGCCACAGCTTGGTAAACCTTGAATGCTACAGCACCAGGACTCACTGACTGGTTCAGTGAACAGCAGCATGAAGGTTATGTGGCTAACTAAGCACTTCCTGACAGGACTGAATGGAAGGAATCTAGCATTTCTTTCATGGGAAGAGGTTCGTGCCTAGTACTGTAAACGACCCTGGGGTGGCGGTTGGCTACTGTTCTTGTGTTAAACAGACACATCCTAAAACTGCCTCTTAGAATTTACTTATACCTTTAGATTAACTTTTCTCTCAATATTGGTCAGAGATACTTTTTCAGCAGTGAAGAGTCATTATTGGTTGGTGATATCACGGAAGTGGTGGGAGGAATGTCAGAGCCCATGCACGGAAGGGAGCGCTGTGTTCTTCTGGCTATGACAGGGTTTCTGCACCCATGACCTCACAGCGCTAGGGTAGCCAGCACAAGTTAAAGCCAGCGAGACCAGGCAATACTCTGACAGACAGTGATAATGAGAACCAGTGGGTTACAAAAAAATAATTTTTTAAAGAGGGTGGGAGAGGGATGTGTTGGGAATGTATGGGATGGCTGGGAGAAGGAGTTTGTAGATATGATAAAGGTGCATTGTATATGTCAGCATTCTGTCTAAACTCCACCCCACAATTACCTGCCTGACCCACTATAAAAGGGGCTGCTTGCCCCCTCCTCTCTCTCTTCCTCTCTTGTTCTCTTGCTTCTCTCTTGCCCTCTTGGGCTCTTCCGTTTCCCCTCCCTTCCCCATTCCCTTTCCCCTCTCTCCACATGTCCAAGGCCAGCCTCTACTCCTCTACTCTCGCCCTCTCTCTGCCTTTCTCTGCCTCTACTACCCTCTTGACTCCCCTCCCCATGCCCTGAATAAACTCTATTCTATACTATGCCATCGCGTGGCTGGTCCCTCAGGGTGAAGGGATGCCTTGGCATGGGCCTGCTGAGACATCCCCTTCCCCCACACCTCACCACACATCCACAGAACATATTCTCTTTATCTTTTTTTTTTTTTTTTTTAATTTAATTTTATTTTATTTTTTTAATTTACATTCCAAATCACTTCCCCTTTCCCGTTTCCTCCCTCCCCGAAAGTCCCATAAGCCCCCTTCCCTCCCTCTTTTCTCCGTTCAACCCCCTCTCATTACTCTGTCCTGGCGTTCCCCTACATCCAGTCTTTCCAGGACCAGGGGTCTCTCCTTCCATCTTTTTAGAAATCTATTGATATGCTGATTGTGTCTAGGGTATTCTGAGATTCTGGGTCAATATCCCCTTATCAGTGACTTCATACCATGTGTGATCTTTTGTGATTGGGTTACCTCACTAAGGATGATATTTTCAAGTTCTGACCATTTGCCTAGGAATTTCGTGAATTCATTGTTTTTAATTGCAGAGTAGTATTCCATTGTGTAAATATACCACATCTTCTGAATCCATTCCTCCGTTGAGGGACATCTGGGTTCTTTCCAGCTTCTGGCTATTATAAATAAGGCTGCTATGAATATAGTGGAGCATGTGTCCTTATTGCATGCAGGTAAAGTCTCTGGGTATATGCCCAGGAGTGGTATAGCCGGATCCTCCGGAAGTGTCATGCCCAGTTTTCTGAGGAGCCGCCAGACTGCTTTCCAGAGTGGTTGTACCAGCCTGCAATTCCACCAGCAGTGGAGGAGTGTTCCTCTTTCTCCACATCCTCGCCAACAACTGCTGTCTCCTGTGTTTTTGATCTTAGCCATCCTGACTGGTGTGAGATGGAATCTCAGGGTTGTTTTGATTTGCATTTCCCTAATGACTAAGGATGATGAACATCTCTTTAGGTGCTTCTCAGCCATTAGATATTCTTCAGGTGAGAACTCTTTGTGGAGCTCTGTACCCCATTTTTTAATAGGGTTACTTGCCTCTCTGGAGTTTAACTTCTTGAGTTCTTTGTATATCTTGGATATTAGCCCTCTGTCGGATGTAAGGTTGGTAAAGATCATTTCCCAGTTAGTTGGTTGCCGCTTTGTCTTTTTGACGGTGTCTTTTGCCTTGCAAAAACTTTGTAATTTAATGAGGTCCCATTTGTCTATTCTTGATCTTAGAGTATAAGCTATTGGAGTTCTGTTCAGGAAATTCTCCCCTGTGCCCATATGTTCAAGGTTCTTCCCTAGTTTCCCTTCTATTAGTTTCAGTGTGTCTGGTTTTATGTGGAGATCTTTGATCCACTTAGAATTGAGCTTAGTGCAAGGAGATAAGGATGGGTCAATTTGCATTCTTCTGCATGTTGACCTCCAGCTGAGCCAGCACCATTTGTTGAAAAGGCTATCTTTTTTCCACTGGATGGTTTTAGCTCCTTTGTCAAAGATCAAGTGACCATAGGAGTGTGGATTCATTTCTGGGTCTTCAATTCTGTTCCATTGATCTACATGTCTGTTACTGTACCAATACCATGCAGTTTTTAACACTATTGCTCTGTAGTACAGCTTGAGGTCCGGGATACTGATTCCCCCAGAGGTTCTTTTACTCTTGAGAATAGTTTTAGCTATTCTGGGTTTTCTGTTATTCCAGATGAATTTTTGAATTGCTCTTTCTAACTCTATGAAGAATTGAGTTGGGATTTTGATGGGGATTGCATTGAATCTGTGTATTACTTTTGGTAAGATGCTCATTTTTACTATATTAATCCTGCCAATCCATGAGCATGGCAGATTTTTCCATCTTCCGAGGTCTTCTTCAATTTCTTTCTTCAGAGACTTGAAGTTCTTGTCATACAGATCTTTCACTTGTTTGGTTAGCGTCACGCCAAGATACTTAATATGGTTTGTGGCTATCGTAAAGGGTATTATTTCTCTTACTTCTTTCTCAGCCTGCTTATCCTTTGAGTATAGGAAGGCTTCTGACTTGCTTGAGTTGATTTTATATCCGGCCACTTTGCTGAAGTCGTTTATCAGCTGTAGGAGTTCTCTGGTGGAGTTCTTTGGGTCGCTTATGTATACTATCATATCGTCTGCAAATAGTGATAGTTTGACTTCTTCCTTTCCAATTTGTATCCCTTTGACCTCTTTTTCTTGTCTAATTGCTCTAGCTAGAACTTCAAGTACTATATTGAAAAGATATGGAGAGAGAGGGCAGCCTTGTCTAGTCCCTGATTTTAGTGGGATTGCTTCAAGTTTCTCTCCGTTTAGATTGATGCTGGCTACTGGTTTGCTGTAAATTGCTTTTACTATGTTTAGATATGGGCCTTGAATTCCTGATCTTTCCAAGACCTTTAGCATGAAAGGATGCTGAATTTTGTCAAATGCTTTCTCAGCATCTAATGAGATGACCATGTGGTTTTTTTCTTTGAGATTGTTTATGTAGTGGATTACATTGATGGATTTCCTTATATTGAACCATCCCTGCATCCCTGGGATGAAGCCTACTTGATCGTGGTGAATGATCGTTTTGATGTGTTCTTGGATTCGGTTGGCAAGAATTTTATTGAGTATTTTTGCATCGATATTCATAAGAGAGATTGGCCTGAGATTCTCTTTCTTTGTCGGATCTTTGTGTGCTTTTGGTATTAGTGTAATTGTGGCTTCATAGAACGAGTTGGGTAGTGTTCCTTCTGTTTCTATTTTGTGGAACAGTTTGAAGAGTATTGGTGTTAGGTCTTCTTTGAAGGTCTGATAGAATTCTGCACTAAAACCATCTGGACCTGTGCTTTTTTTGGTTGGAAGACTTCCAATGACAACTTCTATTTCTTCAGGGGTTATAGGACGGTTTAGATGGTCTATTTGATCCTGATTTAATTTTGGTACTTGGTATCTGTCAAGGAAATTGTCCATTTCCTCAAGATTTTCTAGTTGTGTTGAATACAGGTTTTTGTAGTAGGATCTGATGATTTTTTGAATTTCCTCAGTTTCTGTTGTTATCTCTCCCTTTTCGTTTCTGATTTTATTAATTTGGATACTATCTCTGTGCCCTCTGGTTAGTCTGGCTAAGGGCTTATCTATCTTGTTGATTTTCTCAAAGAACCAACTCCTCGTTTTGTTGATTCTTTGTATGGTTTTATTTGTTTCTACTTGATTGATTTCAGCCCTGAGTTTGATGATTTCCTGCCTTCTACTCCTCTTTGGTGTATTTGCTTCTTTTTGTTCCAGGGCTTTCAGGTGTGCCATTAAGCTGTTAGTGTATGCTGTCTCCCGTTTCTTTTTGGCGGCACTCAGGGCTATGAATTTTCCTCTTAGCACTGCTTTCATTGTGTCCCATAAGTTAGGGTATGTTGTGCCTTCATTTTCATTAACTTTCAAAAAGTCTTTGATTTCTTTCTTTATTTCCACCTTGACCAAGTTATCATTGAGTAGAGCATTGTTCAGCCTCCATGTGTACGTGGGTTTTCTTTTGTTTTTGTTGCCATTGAAGACCACCCTT
Source organism: Tokudaia tokunoshimensis (assembly GCA_036184795.1). Lineage (NCBI taxonomy): Eukaryota > Metazoa > Chordata > Mammalia > Rodentia > Muridae > Tokudaia > Tokudaia tokunoshimensis. Next base: position 63,762,593 of record BTHU01000013.1, on the reverse strand, counting down.
ATTCCATAGTGATCTGATAGGAGGCATGGGATTATTTCTATCTTCTTGTATCTGTTGAGGTCTGATTTGTGACCAATTATATGGTCAATTTTGGAGAAGGTACCATGAGGAGCTGAGAAGAAGGTGTATTCTTTAGCTCTAGGATGAAATGTTCTATATATATCAGTTAGTTCCATTTGGTCCAAGGCTTCAATTAGATTCACTGTGTCCCTGTTTAGTTTCTGCTTTCCTGAACGATCCATTTCAGAGAGCGGGGTGTTGAAGTCACCCACTATTATTGTGTGCGGTGCGATGTGTGCTTTGAGTTTTAGTAAAGTTTCTTTTACGAATGAGGGTGCCCTTGCATTTGGAGCATAGATATTCAGGATTGAGAGTTCTTGATGGTGGATTTTTCCCTTGATCAGTATGTAGTGTCCTTCTGTGTCTTTTTTGATGACTTTGGGTTGAAAATCAATTTTATCCGATATTAGGATGGCTACTCCACCTCGTTTCTTGGGGCCATTTGCTTGTAAAATTGTTTTCCAGCCTTTTACTCTGAGGTAGTGTTTGTCTTTGACACTGAGGTGCGTTTCCTGCATGCAGCAAAAAGCTGGGTCCTGTTTACGTATCCAGTCTGCTAGTCTATGTCTTTTAATTGGGGAATTGAGACCATTGATATTAAGAGAGATTAAGGCATAGTGATTATTGCCATCTGCCATTCTTGACGCTATCTTTATGTTTGAGTGGTTATCTACTTTTGGGTTTGATTCAAGAAGGTTATTATCTCATTTTTTCCAGGGTGTTGTTTCTCTCCCTGTATTGGAGGTTTCCACCTATTATCCGTTGCAGGGCTGGATTTGTGGAAAGATATTGTGAAAATTTGGTTTTATCATGGAATATCTTGGTCTCTCCATCTATGGTGATTGAGAGTTTTGCTGGGTATAGTAGTCTAGGCTGGCATTTGTGCTGTCTTAGTGTCTGCATGAGATCTGCCCAGGATCTTCTGGCTTTCATAGTCTCTGGTGAGAAGTCTGATGTGATTCGGATAGGTCTTCCTTTGTATGTTACTTGGCCCTTTTCTCTTACTGCATTTAGTATTCTTTCTTTGTTTAGAACATTCGGTGTTTTGATTATTATGTGACGGGAGGTATTTCTGTTCTGGTCCAGTCTGTTTGGAGTTCTGTAGGCTTCTTGTATGTTCATCGGCATCTCTCTCTTTAAGTTAGGGAAGTTTTCCTCCATAATTTTGTTGAAGATGTTTACTGGCCCTTTAAGTTGCAAATCTTCACTCTCATCTATACCTATAATCCTTAGGTTTGGTCTTCTCATTGTGTCCTGGATTTCCTGGATGTTTTGGGTTACGCGTTTTTTGCATTTTGCATTTTCTTTGACTGTTGAGTCGATGCTTTCTATGGAATCTTCAGCACCTGAGATTCTTTCTTCCATCTCTTGTATTCTATTGTTGATGTTTGCATCTATGACTCCTGATTTCTTCCCAAGGTTTTCTATCTCCAAAGTTGTCTCCCTTTGTGATTTCTTAGTTGTTTCTACTTCCTTTTTTAGTTCCTGGATGGATTTGCTGAGATCCTTCACTTGTTTGTTTGTATTTTCCTGTATTTCTTTAAGGTAATTTTGCATTACCTCTTTCAGGATTTCTTCCTGATGACCCACGTTCTCCTGCATTTCTCTGAGCGATTTTTGTGTTTCCTCCTCATGGGATTCCATCTGTTGATCCATCGTCTCCTGCATTTCTTTAAGCAGTTCTCGTGTTTCCTTTGTAAGGGCATCTAACCGTTGATTCATTTCTTTAAGCAATTTTTGTGTTGCCTCCTTATGGGCATCCGTCTGTTGACCCATATTCTTCTGCATTTCTTTATGCAAATTTTGTGATTCCTTTGTGAGTGCATCTACCCGTTGATTCATCTCGTTAAGCGATTTTTGTGTTGTCTCCTTGTGCGCCTCCATCTTTTGATCCATGTTCTCCCGCATTTCTCTAAGCGATTTTTGTGTTTCCTTTGTAAGGGCTTCTAACCGTTGATTCATGGTCTCCTGTAACTCTTTATGAGATTTATTTGTGTCCTTCTTGTGATCCTCTAATAGCATCATGAGAAGTGATTTTAAATCCAGATCTTGTCTTTCGGGTGTGGTGGGGTATCCAGGACTTGCTGCTGTTGGAGAGTTGGGTTCGGATGGTCCTACATTACTTTGATTACTGTTAGTAACATTCCTACGTTTGCCTTTTGCCATCTGGATACCTCTGGTGTTAGTTGGTCCTGCTGCCACTGGCTGTTGGTTGGACCTCCTGTGAGCCTGCAAAGCTATTTCTGCCCCCCCCTGGATTACCAGGATTCCCCTGGCACCGATTTCTGGGGCCTGCCTGCTCCTGAGTGACTTTGGAGCCCTAATGTGCTTTGCCCCAAGTGATCTTATATTGGGGAGGCCTTGCACATCTAAAGGCTCAGCCTAGTGGATTCCTGGAGCAGAGGTCGCCAAAGGGAGGCTGGCAGGCTCCTGCCCTGTGCAGGGGTGTGTGATCTCTCCTGGGGGGGGGAGGGGGCGTCCCTCTGCCAGGCAGAAGTCCCACAGCAGATCTGGCGCGCTGGTCACTGCAGATCAGCCCAGCACCTGGGAGCAGGTTACACACAAGCTGCCTGAACCCGAAGCGATATTATGCCTGTCTGTCTCTGAGCCTGGTGGTCCCAACTACCTGGTCACTGGAGCAAAGATGGCGGAGGGCACTCTCCGTGGCGCCGCTCACCCTGTGGTCACGATGGCCCGCCGATCTGGCACCCAGACGACCACAGCGCCAACCCGCCCTCGGGCACAGAAGGAAGCCCCAACAGGCCGTGTCCCAAGTGATGTTATATTGGGGGGAGAGCCTGGGTACCGGTCTCTCCAGCGCAGTCCGCGGGAACAGAGGTCGCGGAAGGGAAGCTGGCGGGCTCCCTCCCTGCGCAGTGTCCCTCCACCAGGCAGAAGGTCCCACCGCGGAACTGGCGCGCTGGTTACTGCAGATCAGCCCAGCACCTGGGAGCAGGTTACACCCAAGCTGCCTGAAACTGAAGCGATATTATGCCTGTCTGTCTCTGAGCCTGGCGGTCCCAACTACCTGGTCACTGGAGCAAAGATGGCGGAGGGCAGTCTCCGTGGCGCCGCTCACCCTGTGGTCACGATGGCCCGCCGATCTGGCGCCCAGACGACTACAGCGCCAACCCGCCCTCGGGCACAGACGGAAGCCCCAACAGGCCGTGTCCCAAGTGATGTTATATCGGGGGGGAGAGCCTGGGTACCGGTCTCTCCAGCGCAGTCCGCGGGAACAGAGGTCGCGGAAGGGAAGCTGGCGGGCTCCCTCCCTGCGCGGGGTCCCTCCAGCAGGCAGAAGGTCCCACCGCGGAACTGGCGCGCTGGTTACTGCAGATCAGCCCAGCACCTGGGAGCAGGTTACACCCAAGCTGCCTGAAACCGAAGCGATATTATGCCTGTCTGTCTCTGAGCCTGGCGGTCCCAACTACCTGGTCACTGGAGCAAAGATGGCGGAGGGCAGTCTCCGTGGCGCCGCTCACCCTGTGGTCACGATGGCCCGCCGATCTGGCGCCCAGACGACTACAGCGCCAACCCGCCCTCGGGCACAGACGGAAGCCCCAACAGGCCGTGTCCCAAGTGATGTTATATCGGGGGGAGAGCCTGGGTACCGGTCTCTCCAGCGCAGTCCGCGGGAACAGAGGTCGCGGAAGGGAAGCTGGCGGGCTCCCTCCCTGCGCGGGGTCCCTCCAGCAGGCAGAAGGTCCCACCGCGGAACTGGCGCGCTGGTTACTGCAGATCAGCCCAGCACCTGGGAGCAGGTTACACCCAAGCTGCCTGAAACCGAAGCGATATTATGCCTGTCTGTCTCTGAGCCTGGCGGTCCCAACTACCTGGTCACTGGAGCAAAGATCTCTCTTTATCTTTTTATAAACACATCAGTATGTATAAGTGAAATTGTCAAAGAATAAATATTAGACATTTAAAAATAAATAAAAATAAAAAAAGAATAGGCTGCTCACAAGAAGATCCCCAAGTAAAACCAGAAGGGACCCAAAACAACACAGGCCAAGTGAACGAAAGACTCTGAAAACACAGACACCGTGACTCAACCAAAAGACTGTGTCTCTTTTACTGTTGAATTTAAGCTAATGAAATAGATAAAATGACAGGTGACTTAAAAACATCCACTAGTACACATTATCAAGAGTCCCCCACGATGACAAGAAAGCCTATGCATTCAACCGGGGACCTCACAGGAAAGCCAACGGGACGGGGGGGGGGGGGGGAAGTCATTAAAGTGGAAAAGGAATCAGGAATGGGACTTTAAAAGTCAGCAAAACGGAGGAGAAACAAAGCAGACAGGAAGCTAGGCTCCGACATGGGATGAATCAGATTCAAAGCTGTGGAAGTCAGCACCAGAACAAGCTGAGGAGAGAATACCAGGAATCAGCAGCAAAGAAGAAGCTGAAGAAACACAGCTTTGAAACGCAAAGAAAACATGGAGCAAACGCGAGCACAGACTGAGTGTCACTGCAGAAACTGAGCTCCTTGGGGTGTGCTTAGCCCCAATGAAAAAATGGGAAACGGACTTAAAGGGAGGCTCCGGGACAACAAGGGTTTAAAAAGAAAAGTCAAGATCCGGTGAAATCCTGGCAGCCACCAGGAAGTGATGAAGGAAGGTCATGCCTTTTAAGTTAGACATGGAATAGAAATAACTTCTTAAGAATAGGAAGGACACTCCCAAGTCTGGGAGTAGAGCAGCGAGCTAAGGAAAGAGCCCCGGAAGTGGAGTCCCGGAAGCCCCGGAAGCCCTGTGGTGAATTGTCTTTTATAACTCACTTCCTCCCTCTTTCATTTGTATTTCCTGGGCTTGCTTTGGTGCCAGGGTAGGGAAGGGTCTCCTGTCTCTCTTCCTCTGCAAGCTGGCTTCATTCCCAGGTTAATCTTGATGTAGTCTTTTTAGTTCCTACTTTTCCTTCCACAGCAAAGCAGGCCTTTTAACCCTTTTAACCCCAGGGCGAGAGATTGGTGTGGGAAACAGTTGTGGAGAGTAGAGGATCAGATACTAACAAGCCAAACGTTGTGAAAAGAAACACTGCCCTTCATGTCTCGGAGCAGATCTCACCTACTGAGAATAACCCTAGGGTTTGATCATCTGAGCCTGAAATCAGTGTGTGGGTGAAGTTCGGGGCCATCTATCTGCTATTTGCTGCCGTGGAGTCTGAAACTTATGAGGCCACCACCGATCACCACTAGAGAGAGATCCAGGACAGCATCCCTTCCACAGGGTGCCTCCTACTTAACGGGATCTGGAAAGTGAACCAAGTGCTCTGGCTGTTTTCATGCTCCTGATGCACTTATAGGACATCCCTTAGCTACCCCAGGGACCCCTATCTGGAGTCTTCAGAGAAAAGACCCTGGCCACCTGTAAGGAATAAATGTAATCAATATAAAAGAAATTACAAATGTAACCCAGCTCAGAGTGTGTGAAATGTGATAATGTAAATACCCTGACTCAGCGAACACCTCGATTTTAATTGACTAAAATGTTACCATGGAGACCAAGTCTGGAGTGTGTGTGTGGAGATGATAAAGCCTAGTGTCAGAGAAAGTGGTGCTGAATGCCTGAGCTGAAAGACAATTAAGAACCCTGGTCTGGCAGCTAAGGTTGTCTCATTCCTGAGGGCCCAACAGAGACTCTTAGTGTTGACAAGCGCATTCCCGGAGCACGCCCATCGGTTCCAATTCCAGATGCCCCAACTCTGGACCAAGGCTCCATCAGGACCGAAGCACAGTGAGGAAACGCAGCAGCAGGCCTGGCACCATCCATCAGAACCAGTCGTGTGTGTGTGTGTGTGTGTGTGTGTGTGTGTGTGTGTGTGTGTGTGTGTGTGTGTGTGAGAGAGAGAGAGAGAGAGAGAGAGAGAATGTGATCCCTTTTCACTTTATATTTGTTCATTGTTGCTTATGAATAATATTAGTGTAACTTGATCCTCCGAGTCATGGGCACTTTCTTTCTCTCACTCCATCCCTAAACCTGACTCGTAGCACCACCCCACAGATTAAATATGGCCATCCAAAGCCCCTGATAGTCAAAGAAGAAAGCTGGGTGTTGGGTATTTCTCCACTGGCAGGCACAACCTTGTAAGAAAGCACCATTCTGGTCCATCTTCAGTATGAGGAGAGTCAGACTAGCAGGAGGTCCTGGGCTCTCCCTCCCCTCCCTCCCACCACAACTGCCTGCTGCCTGCTGAACTCTTGATGGATACAGGCATTTGGCCATGTGACTGAGTGCATGCTCAAAAAAAAAAAAAAAAAAACAAAAAACAAAAAAACCAAACCAAACAAAACAACAAAACGAAGGAAGTCTCAAGCCCCAGGGTTTTAAATAAGGCTTTGTGTCCAGAACCAAAAATTCAGGGTTCAGGGAGCAGGAACTGCCATCCATAACAAAGAAGTCATCTTGCAAAGGAAAAATTGACATCTTGCAAAAGAAAAATCAGTTTTTTCCCAATGAAATCTGACCAGGTATATATTAACCACAGTGAAGGACAGGCCCCATGCCCAGCAGTAGATGGCCACACAGTAATAATGATCCCATAATGCCTTTGGTTTTGTTGTTGTTTTAATCTTTTGTTTGTTTGTTTTTGTTTTGTCCCACTAGTCTTTTGCTTGTATATTATATTTTCTAATTTTGTGTCTTATGGTGTGTGTGGGGGGGGCGGGGGTTCCCTTTGTTTTTTTTTTTAATTTTATTTTGGTTTGTTTTATTGTTTGTGTGGTTTTATTGTTTGTTTTGTTTTTGAGGGAGAAAGAAAGGGCATAGAGCTGGGTGGGTGGGGCAGTGTGGAGAATCTGGGAGGAGCTGCAGGAGGAGAAAGCATGATCAGAATATATTGTATGAAAACATTTATACATGATGGTTTGGGACTAGGGTGAGATGCAGATGAACATGGCTGCTCTCTGGAGTAGCAGCCTACGGGGAAAGGGGGCAGGAATTAGAGGTCCATGATTTTAAAAACCATTGTCTCCTGTTGAATCTCCTTGCTGGCATCTTTGCTGCCTAATCAGATGTTAAAAAGCCTGGGTTTGTTGTTACAGAGCAAATGTCTTGCTTCTCACAGCACCAAGATAAACCTTAGAAAGACTTGTCAACAAACTCAGCCGGATCTCCCTCCCCAGCATGGAACTGGCAGTCTCCCATTCCCGAGGACCCAAGAACAGACTGATATAATATTTCTCTTCTGTTGTTCTTTGTATTTTCCCTTTTAAAGTTTTTACTAAAATTCAGGGTGATGACACCATCAGCCTTATGTCATCTAGACATAGAGACATCTATGAGAATCAAAAGGCAGGAGAAACCAGGTCTCAACATCCTGTCTCTGAAAGAGAGATGCAACAGGAAGTCAGCCATCTTGACTGTTTAAGTGCAAAGAGTGTTACTCTTCCCAGAGTCTATTTCCCTACTAGTTTAGTAACTAGACATCTGTCTGATTTCTAGACCATCAGTCATATTTTTTCTTCATTGTATAACAAAATTATTACTTTCTTTTTATTCCTCTTCATACATTCATCTAAATTTTGTTTACACATTTTTTTCTTTATTTGGCAAATTTTGTTCTTTTCTTTTTTCTTTCCACTTTTGTCCCCTCCTCTTTTTAAAAAAAAGTGTATACTTGTAGATTTTAAAACTTGATATTTTTGGTTTAAAACTTTTTTTTTAAATCACGTTTTACAAAACTTTATTCTCCTTATAATTCTATAATTTTGTTTTCAAACATTCTCATTATTGAGACGTGTCTTTCTCATTTCCTCTGCATATCACTGACATTCTAACAGTCTAATCATCCTCTGCAGTCCCAGTTTCTCTCCAGGATGCAAGAAGAAGACACCTCAGTGTCCTTACTGTCAACTGATAGTCCTCAGCTACACTCACAGAGTGATCAGCCTTCACCTGAGCTCACACCAACGATCAGCCTTCACCTGAGCTCACATGCATCTTCATATGTGCTCGCACTAGTGATCAGCCTTCATATGTGCTCACATGAGCTCACACAAGTGACCAACTTTCCTATGTCCTCACCTGTGCTCACAGGAGTGATCAGCCTTCATATGTGCTCACACTAGTAATCAGCCTTCACCTATGTTCACATGAGTTCACACGAATGATCAGCCTTCATATGTGCTCACATGTGCTCACAGGAGTGATCAGCCTTCATATGTGTTCACATGCGCTCACACAAGTGATCAGCTCTCATATGTGCTCACATGTGCTCACAGGAATGATCAGCCTTCGTGTAAGTTCACAGGAGTAAGATCACACCTGAGCTTGCTCTGTCATTTTCTCTCTCTCTAAGAAATGAAGAAAATCACAAATGAACCACTTGAACATTTTAAGAGGAAATTGCCGACTCGCATGTACATTCCCTAAGAACAGAACTTGCAATAATATATTTAAAGCCCTGAAAGCATCTGCCAACCATGATTGCTACGTTCAGAAACGTTACCTATGAAAATCAATAAACTCATTGGGACATTTATGATTAAGCAGAACTGGTAGTTCATAACTCCCAGTCAAGCACTGAGGAAGACATTTAAAGGAACACTACACAGATGTAGAATAAGTGTCATTAGGAATAAATAAATGTACTTAAGTTTTTTTAAAAATATTTATTTGTTTGTTTTATGTGTGTAAGTACACTGTTGCTGTCTTCAGACACACCAGAAGAGAGCATTGGATCCCATTATAGATGGTTGTGAGCCACTGTGTGGTTACTGAGAATTGAACTCAGGAAATCTGGGAGAGCAGTCAGTGCTCCTAACCACTGTGCCATCTCTCCAGCCCCAAATAAATTTATTTAACGGAATAGACACACAAAAGGGTCTAAAAAGAATTCATAATGCCCATTGTTGCATTTCAGAGCCAGGATAAGCTGCTGAGGTGCCTTTTTGACGTGTCAAAGTGGACCTGGCCTCCAGGTTCTCCCAGCATCCTTCAGCCATTATGGATAAGGCTGGCATACCCCCTGCCCTCTACCCTGAACTTTCCAGCTCAAGGGCTGGGCTTTTCCTCCCTCAGAGGCTCTTCCCTACATAATGCAGACATTTTGCATTCTCTCCCTCTTCATGCTTGTGCAGTGTGCACTTTCTCTCTCTCTTTTTCTTCCCTCAACCTCTGTCTCCATGTCTGTGTGGTGACTTCCCATCAACACCTGCTGCTGAGCCACCATGCTCCCAGCCATGATGATAATGGACTAAACCCTGAAACTGTAACCAAGCCTCTAATTAAATGATTCCTTTTATAAGGCTGCCTTGATCATTGTCTCTCTTCATAGCAATACAACAGTAACTAGGACATCTACAAAATATTGTGGCTCCAAACATCGTAAAACAAACACAAACACAAAATGTAGGTGGTTTAAATACTCCACTCTCAGCTTTAGGCAAGTCATTCAAACTCAAAATTAACAAGCAACAAACTCTAGAATTTTATACCATTAAGAAAATTAATTTAATAGATGTATACAGAATATTCTATCTAACACATAAATGAGTATACATCCTTTCGGGCAACCCATTGATCCAACCTGATAAAATAATAGGTGACTTCAATACCCAGCTCTTAACTCTATATGTGTTATCCAAACTAAATGCAATAAAGAAACCCCAGACATAAATTATCCAATGCATCAAACTTAAACAGATATATAGAGAATATTCTATCCAATACAAAAGGAATATACATTATTCTCATCCTTAAAACAGACCACATTCTAGGCCTCAAAGCAAGTCTTAATAAAAAAGAATGGCTAAGGGTGGTTCTGATGCTAAGGTCCTGTTTCCCAATTGGTTCTTGATCTGTCAGTAAAGAAACCATGAGCCAATTGCTGGGCCAAAGGGATAGCCAGAATTTATAGGTCCCTGGAGGCAAGCATGCAGATGCAAGGAAAGGAAAGGAGAGTTTTCCATGCTTCTGATGGAGAAAAGGTGACCAGCCCTGTAAAATCTTGAATGGAATAGCCACATAGGCCACTCCTATAGGCGGTCGGTCACGGGTGTTTAGCAGGGACTAGATGTAACTGAGCAACTAAAGTTGAGGGCAGGTGGAGAGGTACAGAGCTAAGAATACTTGTAAGGGCCTGCTTCTCCAGGTAGGATATGAGTTGCCCCTGGCAATTGTGTCAAAAGGCAGGTTGAAATTGAACAACTGTGTGTGCCTATGTTTTTTATCTGTGGGTTCAAGGGAAGCTGGGTAGCATAGCCCATTCCTGGAGCTTAGGTGGGGTAGCAAAGCTACACACAACAATGGATAGAATTTCCTACTTTATAGGAAAAGAGAAAATGAAAGCTAGAAAGCAAGGACAAGAGAAATCACACTGAACAGCAGAATTCCAAATGGACAAGAGAAGAATCATGAAGAAATCATGAAAAAAATTAAACATTCCTAGAATCAAATGAAAGCTAATATGCAACTTACGTAAATACTGGGGACACAGCCAAGATAGCAAGATCAAAGTGTACAGCTTTGATTGCTTACATCAGAGTATCAAACAGTTCTCAAAAAACATAGCCTACATGCTAGATATGACTTCCAGGTCTTAGAAAAACAAGAATAGGTCAAAGCCCAAAGCACTAGGTGGCAATAAGTAATAAAAGTCAGAAAAACATTAATGAACAGATACTAAAGGGCAATACATAAGATCATTCAAATGGGAATTGGTTCTTTAAAAAGATAAAGAAGATTGCCAAGCCACAGTAACCAAAATAAAGAAAGGATACAAATTAATAAAATTAGAAATATAAAGGGAGAGGTCACAACAGATTCCAACAGAACCCATAGGATCATCAGGGAATACCCTGGAAGTGTAAAACGAATGGCCACACATGGTCTGCCAAAATAAAGTCTAGAAGATCTTAGTGACCCAGACAGATCCATAACCACAGAATGGAAGATGTATCAAAGAAAAAAAAAAAACTCTGTAAAAAAATACCCAAGGATTGATTGGCTTCACAGCTGAATTCTACCAAACATTAAGAGTAAGTTAATATTAATGTTCTCTAAGCTTTCAACCTAGAAGGGGAAGGATAGAGGCCAATCTAGTCTATAATGGCATCATTATCCTGACTCTAGAGCCAAATGAACACAAAACAAGCAAAACCAACATCTCTGATGAACATAGATGCAAAAACTCTCAGTACCATAATAGCATTTTGAATTCAGGAACACATTAAGATGACCATATACCATGACTAAGTTGCTTTTATCACAAACATTCATTAGTTTACAAATCAGTAAATGGAAATCAACCTATTGGTAGACTAGGGGGAGAAAATCACACAATCATCCCAGTAAACACAGAAAGGACCTTGGACAGACCACATTGTGTTTTCATAATAAAGGGCCTAGAGAAACATGAGATAGAAGGAACACGGATCAATATAATGATGGGTGTGTTTGAAAAAAAAGCTGTAGCTATCAATCTCTAAATGTGAAAATCATAAACTTGAGAACATTTTCTTTTTAATTGAGAAATGACAATGATGACCCCTCTCTTTGCTCTTACTCAATCCAGTGCTCAAAAAAGTCAAGGAAACCTTCATGAAGAACAAGCTACACATCCAATACATATGTGTAGAGTTGGAGAGTAGATCTGGTACATGCTTGCTCTTTATTTAGTTGGTGGTTGAGTCTCTGGGAGCCCTGAGGGGTCCAGGTTAATTGACTCTGTTGGTCTTCTTGATGTGAGTCTCCCAACAACTGGAGTGGGGACTGTCCATGATTCTGTTGCCTGCCTATTGATCCTGTTGCCTGCCTATTGATCCTGTTCTACTAACTGGACTGCCTTGTCTGCCTCAGTGGAAGAGGATGCACCTAGTCCTGTAGTGACTTGATGTGCCAGGATAGGGTGATACAGAGACAAGGCCTCTCCTTATTTAGAGGAGATTGGAAGGGGGTATGGGAGAAAGGACCATGTGAGGGGGGACTGGGAGAAGAAGGGAGGCTGAGATCAGAATGTAAAGTGAATAAATAAATAAATAAGTCGAGGGAACCAAACAAACAGCAGACAAACAGAAGGAAGAAAGCAAAGCATTACCACTTGCAATGACACAACTACACCTTTAAAATCTCCAACAGAAAACTCACAGATTCCATAAAAGTTATGGCAAAGAAAGATATAAAATCAGAACATTAAAGCCAATAGTCCAACATACTTGACCCCAAAGAAATCATTAAAAAAATATACTATTTATAGTTAACCTCAGAAAACAAGGGGTTTGGAGAGCTCTCCTCTTCCAGGGGCAAGATCCCTACAATGAAGCAAAGAATGGCCTGAAGACCAGGTAAAGAGTGCAGGTTTGGTGGAGCCAAGTTGATATAGCTCTGTCTTGGGGACAGGAGTCTGGAAATTAATGAAAGAGCCATGAACTGGTATTTTGTGTGTTTATGTTAATAGCTCCAAGACTCTTGTCACTGCTCAAGTGAAGCAGATGCCAAGTATTCTGGATGTAGGCAAAACTCCTTGGAGTAAATAAGAGGAAAGGCACACCCACACAGACACACAGACTATGTGGTAGTGTCTGCAGGAATCATAAGTCGTAGCATGGGAGACAGGCCAGGCTGAGGAGCAATGTCTAAAGGAAAATGGCGTCCTCAGCCAGCATTGTTCACAGATGAACAGGTTTAAAAAAACAATTCTACAGTGAAACTCCCCTTCTACACAGCCCAGACAGAACAGTGTTGAAAGCCTTGAAATGAAATCCTCTAGAATCCAGTCTAAAAGAGAGTTCTTCTCATAGTACCTCAGTGCAAATTTCTTATCAGTAATTCCTGGGTTTTCTATTGCACTTAAGGCACAGGATGATCGCCCATATGATACTATCCTAGTTTGAGAACTGGTCCATTCTTGCACAGAAAACACGTACCAAAATTCAGATAGTTGAAGACAATTTATATGGGGGAAGATTAATGACTTTCAGACTATCTAATGACCTGGGATCTGGATGAAACTTGGAATTTTGTTTGAAAGTAAAGACAAGCTATTGAAATAAACAATTATTATTCTTCATGAATATTTAACCTCAACTTGAAGTTTTCCTTTGCCATCTTGAATTGCTTAGCTATTCACTGGCTATTCCCTAAAATTCATCTTCTAAAGGAAACCATCATTTAGATTCTAACTCTTGCCCACCAGCTGTGCTGATCTGTTCCTGGAGGAGGCAAACACTGTTGTTCAAACAGAATGAGCTCCTGACCGTGTCCTAAGGAGGCCCACACTAGTAGCTGAGTTGGAAGCATTGCTCCATACCTCTATACTGACAGTAGCTAAAGTGCTTTTCTCTCAAAGAAAAATGGGAAGTATTATCCAAATATAACTGAGCAAATTTCTCTGAAATATTGATGAAAATACAGTCATGTTTTCAATTTCTAAGAAAAAAAAATAGAACAAATGGATCCTGGCTTATTGAGGCTTGAGTCCTTTCAAAAGAGGAATCCCAATAAAAAAGATACAATTTCAATGTACTAATCAGAAGGATTTTTTTTTATTGTTTTCAATTCAAAATACTCGAATACTTTTAACATTGTTTAATAGACTTTTCTTTCAGAGATTAATTGGCTGAAAAAATGTTGTTTCAAAACTTAGTCACAGTGTATAATAACTAAATTTTAGAAGTGATTTTTTTTCTCGAAAATGAATAAAGAATAATTATGATTTTTTAAACATATATAACTGTTCTTAATAGTAAAAGAAACCATAATAAAATACAAAAATGTACCCATGTCTATAAAACTTAGAAAATTTGTGTCTGAACACAATAGAGAGAATAAATAAGAGACCACATAAGTACTTTACTCAAATAAACATATTTTTATTTAAAATACTTTTGAGAATGTCATACATGCTTACTATATTCATATCATTCCCCTCTCCAGCTCCTCCCATGTCCAACCTGCTTCTCTAACTCAAGATTACTTCCTCTTTAACTATTGTTACATACACACACACACACACACACAACCACATCACACATAAGACATACACACATGCAAACACACACATATACACAGACATACCACACACACATACACACACCACACATAAGACATACAATCTCACACATAAACCACACACACATACACACACATGCACACATACTATACACATACACACACAAATATACACCACACACATATGCACATAAACATACACATATACACACCATACACACATACACACCACACACACTCATACTTACTTCTTAGTCCATTTAATGTTACTTATATGTACATGTTTAGTCTGTGTAGTGGCTATTCTTGGTTGTCAACTTGACTGTATCTGGAATGAACTAATCAAGAATTGGAAGGCTCAACTATGATCCTAATCTGGAGGCTCAGAGATACAAGTTTCTGACCTGAATCTTGGCATGGAGATCTTGAAGTACAGTAGCTATCAATTCTAGAAGATTAAGACAAGGAGATCTCCAAGTTCAAGGACATCTGGGATTAAAGGTGCAGTGGTACACGCCTTTAATCTGGGCCACACCCTCTGCTGGAGACCTACATAAGGACGTTGGAAGAAGACTCTCTCACTCTTCCTTCCTTGCCTGCTTGCCTTATGGGACTGAGCAACTGCTAGATCCTTGGACTTCCATCCACAGCTGTTGCTGACCATTGTTGGGGAGTTGGACTGTAAGTCATCAACAAATTCCTTAACTATATAGAGGCTACCCATACATTCTGTGACTCTAGAGAACCCTGACTGATACAGTCTGATTATGTGAGATTAGATAACTTGCCAGGGGACTGGTGCAGTTTTCCTTCTTTGAGCAACTATTAATTGTCTACAGTTCTTCATCTAGGAGTGCATCCCTGTGAGATTTCTCCATCCTTATTAGTATGTCAACTGGTATTGTCATTATAAAGGTCTCGATAAGACAACCATATTGTTTAGATGTCATGGGTGCAGCTTCCCCGTGAAAACACCACCTTGTAGCAGATGTCCTTATCTGTCTCTCTCAGTCTTCCCATCCCTCCTTTCCCAGAGTTTCCTGAGCCTTAGAAGTGTAAGGGTTACATTATAGATGTACCAATTGGCATTGGGCAACCCTTGGTCTCTGCATTTTGGAGAGACCATTTTAGATTTTTGTAATCATGTCTCTTCTTTGAGGAGAGGGAAAGCTATACTAACTGTGACTGTCATAAAATTTGCAGAAGGATTTTATTGTCCTGCTTCTAATTTTAGTCATGTAATATAACAGATATTAACATCAACTATAATAATTGATCTTATAAAATGCCCTGAAATGGCTCTTATCTTAACTCTTACATAGATAAGGAAACACATTTAGATGATTGAGTAAATTAGCCCAAATTTCTAGATCATTAGTAGATAAGACAGATGCTAATCCCAAGATGATATGCAAACTTGAAGCATATTTATATGAAGATCATTACTAGATAATACTGAGCACTATCAGTACACTGCCACCATTAACTTGGTAACAAGGCTATAATGGAGAGTTTTGCCTCATGGAGCCCCCATTCTCTTACTAACACAAGGAGGGAAACTACACCCTAGAAAAAGCAAGAAAGTAGTCTTCTTCCAACAAACCCAAAAGAAAGTAATCACACAAACATAAAAATAATACCAAAATAACAGGAAGCAACAATCACTATTCCTTAATATCTCTTAATAGCAATGGACTCAATTTCCCAATAAAAAGGCATAGACTGACAGAAGTATTTTCATATAAATCTTCAATTTTATCAAAAAATGTTTATAATTCCTCTTCCAAATAATTTAGTAATGTTTTCATGTCAACCATTTTATGTGTATTATTTTCCATGATAATCTTCAATTTAACATGTTTTCTATATATTTCTTCAATTTTATCAGAAATATTTTCCATGTAAATCTTCAGTTTTATCAGAAAATGTTTATAATTCCACTTTCAATCAACTTAGACATATTTTTATGCCTACCATTTTATGTGTATAATTTTCCATGAAATAGTCAGTTTAATGTGTTTTTCTACACATTTATTCAATTTTATCAGAGATATTTTCCATGTAAACCTTTAATTTTATCAGAAAATGTTTATAATTCCACTTTCAATCAACTTAGAAATATTTTTATGTCTACCATTTTATCTGTATAATTTTCCATGATAATCAACAATTCTGTGGTCAGCAGTCACTTTGGGTTTAATGAATGAGCACAAGAGACTATGAGATAAAAAGTTACCTATGAAAAAAAGGCCATGGATTGATTTCGATTTGTGAAGGGATGAGCTGAGAACTGTGTCTTTTCATCTACACTGACTACTAGTCTTATGTTCCCATCATTTAACAGATCATCAATTTTCTGATTCTGATATTTTCAAGTTCAAATCTGCATCAAGTGATGCAGATTTATGTAATTAAATATTGTCACAATTTTCCTTTTAGTTTGATATTTCATATCTACCTTAATACCAAATAGAAGTGTAAACATTTCATATAATAATATTCATATCTTAAACTTGCTAAAACAAAAATAAAAATCATGTAAGATAAATTCCCCTTAGCTAGGGATTATACCCATGACAGCAGTGCTCTGATACCAGGGTAGGCAGATTGCCAGTTTGTAGCTAATCTGTGCTACATGGTATATTTGAAAAAAGCTTACAGTATGCAAAAAAAATTTTGTTTCAGAAACATACACAAGAGGCTGAGGAAATGATATTCAGTGGTTAAGAACACCAGTTGCTCTATTGCAGAGGACAAGGATTTGGTTCTCAGCTCCCACATGATGGTTCACAACTAAATGATGGGAACATAAGACTAGTAGTCAGTATAGATGAAAAAACACAGCTCTCAGCTCATCCCTTCTTACAAATCGAAATCAATCCATAGTCTTTTTTTTCATAGGTAACTTTTTATCTGATAGACTCTTGTACTCGTTCATTAAACCCAAAATGACTGCTGACCACAGAATTGTTTCTCTGCAGTTGTGGGGAAATATTTTGTAATAGAAATTTGTAATTGGTGTTTGAGTACCAAGTTAGTGTCTCACATAACTTCATAATTTCTTTGCTTGCAATATGATAACCCATCAATGCTGGGGAAATGTAGGCATAGTGAAGGGAAAACCATTTCCTGAAAACATTGTGATGAGTAAGTATGACTGGTTTACCATCCGCTGTGGCAGCACTCCCGTCAGGAAAGAACACAAATGATCTTGACATTGCAAGACAAACAAAGACAATGGGGTAGAATGGGGCTGGATGAGGAAGTATAGGGCAAAGTTCAAGGGTAACAGACACATTTCCTTTTTCTCCTTTATTTGCAGTAGGATCTTGCTTTGTGGCCCAGGCTGGTCTGTTGCCTAAAGAACTGATAAGTTGTTTTTACAATTAAGGTAAATATTTGCTCTACTATATTCTCCATTTGGAGTTAAAAAAATAATCTGCCTCATTACTATGTTGCTTAGATATTAGGAAATTTTGTTTCTTTCTGTTTTTGTGAAATAATGTCTCTCATTACATATTTCAGACTGACATTAAATTTGCTCTCCATCTCAAATTCATGACTTTCCAACCTCATACTCCTAAATTCAGGAATTATACACATATGCCATCATATTTCATTCAAATAAGAATTTAGATTAAGGATAGAGAAATGGCTCAGAACTTATGAGCACTTGCTGATCTTCCAGAAGCCCTGGGTTTAATTCCCAGAACCCACAAGACTGCTCACAACTATCTGTAACTTCAGTTCCAGGGCATCTGATGCCCCTTATTGTGTCAGAGGATATGAGGCACACACATGGTATACAGACATATATTGAGACAACACACCCTGACATATTAAATAATATCTGATTAAAATTTTAAAAAGATATAGAAATAGTGTTCATATCACAACACAGAAATTCAAATAAATAAATAAATAAGCAAGCATAATGAATACTGGAGAACCTTCTGAAGAAACTAGGCAACAATGAAGAGCTACCAATAAAAACTGATACTTTGTATACACTTAGGGTGTATAGTAAACTGCTATAATGAATGCCATCACCATACCACTCCACAAACACTAAACACAATGTCTGACTAGGACGACATTAATCTTTTTCACACAATACGGACATAGAAATGAGTCTGTGACTCAGAATATAGTCAACCAGGGACTATATCTCTTCCTGTCTGATACTCAACATTCCTTAGGGCACTGTCTTCATCAGCAATGTGGAAGCTAGTTCACCAGCATTATCAGCATTTTATAGCCCTTGGTAGTGGCAAAAAGGAAGTAGTTCGTGGATATTTCTTTCTAAGAAAGGGGCAGTGAAATTGCACATATTGGGAGATTATTTGAAGGAAGAATCTAGCTAAGCAACACGGTATGTTTCTTCCTGGCACAAAGGAATCAGGATAGACAAATTAGAGCAAGCAGGAGGAAATCAAAGCTGGAAAACAATTGGTAGTCTCTGCTATAGTTCCAAAGAAAGCAAATAGCTTGCCGACTAATTGCCCTATCCACATATATACTGGGTTTAAATCCATTTGTGTGTGCATAATTCCTCAAAGTTGTTTATGAAAAAAACCACATCTCTCATCTTAAAGAAAATAAAATTGTTATTTTTAGTGACCATGGTCCAAGAACAAAGATTTAGGCTAACCCAATCCTATGTTCCAACATGGAAGCAATTTCATGAAGTTTTGGAGTTTTACAGAACAAAGTGACATTCCTGGGGAAATTTCAAATTCTTGAAGACCATTGTTTGGAAGGGTACAAGTGTCTTTCTTTAGAATATCTTCATTTCTGCCAAATAGTTACTGATAAGTTATTTCTCTGCCAGTGAAATGAAACAATTCAAACCAGATTATATTATACTAAATGCAGGTTTATTGAGAAGCTGCTCTTCTCTCCTGTGAGTTCACTGTCCCCAGGGAGGGAAGCCAGGGAAGCAGTCATGGGAAGGGAGAGAGAGGAGAGGGGGGAAAGAAAGTGCTCGAGCAGAGAAAGGAGAGAAAGAGTAGAGACAGAGGGCAGACCAAAATGTCTGGATTATACAGGGAAGAGCCTCTGGGGGAAGGGCAGCCTAACCCCCACCCCCACCCCCAGCCTAGGAAAGTTCATGGTTGGGGGCTGGGTGAGCCAAGTAGGGACTAAGGGATGCTAGGAGAACCTGGAGGCCAGGTCTGCTTTGGCATACAAAGGATGTACTTTATCCCTTGTCCCAAGGTCTGAAACCAAACATGCCAGCCTTTTATTGATAATAATTATCTTTGCCTACTGGGACTGGCAGTGGAGCAGGGAGAACAGTTAGAGCTCATAGCAATTCTTGTCTGGAGGACATCAGCATGGTAAAGTGTTCTCTCAAGTTTGCATCTGTCAAGACTTGTGCATTATAAAGGAAATATAAATACACTTAGCATATCAAGGAGTCAGCATTAATTAACATCATTATGCAGATGAATGACACAGAAATATTTCATATATTAATTTAGTTTCAACTTTTGGAGGTAAATTGAAAATCCTTGTAGGTTAATAGATAACGAAAATAAAAATTCTAGACCTACAAATTTAAAAATAATCCTACTGACCATGGGCATAATATTTTTCTGATGTACAAATGCAACTAATGTATACAGTAATATTTATTTAATTGAGGCAAATACGTGTGGGCCAGTGTCTCAAACAGCAGGAGTTCCCAAATGTCAGGGTTTTCTTTTCCTGTCTTTAAATCTGAATAGTACTAGTTAAAAATAGCTGAACTGTCAAAAGAATTTCACTGACTATGATACATTTTATGTAAGTGAGATTACTTAATGGTCACTTTGCATGTATTAGACTTACATGCATTTAACTCTGCAAACTTTTCTATAATACATAAACTTCAGATGCAGCTATATGCATTTCCAATCAGATACACAGGATATTAAATGTACTAAACTTTCTTTAAAATAGTTGTTCATAAAGTGGTAGTCAAGAAGACTTCAGCATAGACAGACACGTAAATAAAATTCTACTTTGGTGAGAAGTTTATAAATAGCCCAAAGCTTGAGAAGTTCAGCAGAATATACAAACAACTGTCTCAGTAAAATATAATGTCTTGGTAATTTCACAAGGCACACTGTAGTGGCTATTCCTGGTTTTCAGCTTGACTATGTCTGGAATGAACTACAATCCAGAACTGGAAGGCTCACCTGTGATCCTAATCTGGAGGCTGGGAGATACAAGTTTCTAACCCGGATCTTGCCATGGAGATCTTGATGCATAGTGGCTATGAATCCCAGAAGATTAAGACAGGGATATCTCTGAGTTCAAGGTCATCTGGGACAAAGCAAGTCCCAGATCCAGGCGTGGTGGCACACACCTTTAATCTGGGCCACACCTTCTGCTGGAGACCTACATAAGGACATTAGAAGTAGGAAAATTCTCTCTTCTTCATCTGCTTGCCTTGTAGGACTGAGCAACTGCTAGATCCTTGGACTTCCATTCGCAACTGCTGCTGATCATTGTTGGGGAGTTGGACTACAGATTGTAAGTCAACAAATTCCCTTAATATATAGAGACTACCCATAAACTCTGTGACTCTAGAGAACCCTGACTAATACACACATGTACATCAAATTCAATATTAAAATATCCAGTTTGGGGACGGTGAATCTGTTCATCAGGTAAAGGCATTTGATGACCTCAATTTGATTCCCAGGATCTTAATGGAAGGAGGGAATGGACTCCTGCAAGTTGCCCTCTGACCTCCATATACATGGTCACAGCATACATATGCCCACACACATACAGACAAATGAAATAAATATAAATGTAATAATAGGGAGTCATCAGAGATGACCACTCAGACATAGTTTATAGCCAATTACAAGTTTTCATTCCAGCTGGCTGAAACTACAGTTATTTGGGGATTTAATTGTAACACGGAGTGTTCGGAGCCCAGGGATTTTGAAGGCAGAAAACATAGGCGCTGACATCTTGTTTGACAGCTGGTTGGAGATGGGGTAGGGAGGAGAGAGGGTCTTCGTATAAGCAAACAGTAGAACAGAAGCTAAGATAAGCAATTAGATAGAGAAGGAAGTTCTACACAGGCAGGCAGTTTAACAGACATTAAGCTAAGTTAGCTGAGACATCTTGATCTTGGTTTCCAAGAACAGACTTGAATAATTTTCCATGGGTTTCTATTTCTAGTGAGAACATAGTAATATCCTTTGTGAGAATCTCATGTGAGCACAGGGAGTCAATTTTTTGTCTATTAGTATTTATTATCATGAATACTGTGGCAAGGGTACAGTAAGGTTGTTAGGCCAAAGAGATCCAAATTGAACAGAGAGCAATAATCAAGGCAGAACGATTTCTTTTCCTCTCTTGGGAAAATTGTGATGATAGCCAAAGGATAGCCATCCTGCCTCGTCCCTCTGTAGCAATAATAGTTAAGTCTCTAGGGAATGCTTGTATTCCTTCAAAGCCATTTGCACCCCACAAATATTTACATTGCTCTCTGCCATAGAGCTATGTGGGATGATGAGCAGCATTCTTATTTTTATTGGATATTTTGTCTATTTACATTTCAAATGTTATCCCCTTTCCTGGTTTCCCCTCTGGAAACCCCCTATCTCATCCTCCCTCCCCCTGTATCTATGAGGGTGCTCCCCCACCCACCCACCCATTCTTGCCTCGACACCCTCGTATTCCCTTACACTGGGGCATTGAGCCTTCACAGGACCAAAGGCCTCTCCTCTCACTGATGTCTAACAAGGTCATCCTCGGCCACATATGCAGCTGGAGCCATGGGTCCCTCCATTGATACTCTTTGGTTGGTGGTTTAGTCTCTGGGAGCTCTGGGGGTCTGGGTGGTTGATATTGTTCTTCCTATGGGGCTGCAAACCCCTTCAGCTCCTTCAGTCCTTTCTCTAGCTCCTCCATTGGGGACCCTGGAGGAGCAACATCCTTGAAGTATCATCCTATTTATAAATGAAAACAATAACTCACATTTGGGTTTTTCACAAGTTCTTTCCTAGTGGGACATGTTGGTTGTTACAAACTATTAGTGCCTGTGGACATGAGACAATTACTCTGCAAATTATAAAGCAGAGTTTATATTATATATAAACATTATATATCTTCTATTTATGCAGTGATTTATGCTTTTACACTATTAACTTCATATTTTCTTATAATAATTGTGAAGCTTTACCATGTTAGTAGAAAAATGTTCTACTTGATGATCACTACACTAGAGAAAGATAAGACCAAGAGGAATTAACTTTTAATAATTCAAGAGTATTCACCTAAATAGGTGAATAAGGTATGGACCTTAATATAAAATTGTTTCAGCTAGATAAATGCCTTGTGATTATATTAGCTTCCCAGTGACTCTATAATTATATAATTAAATGTATTCCATTAATGTGTAAATCATTGCAGTTAACATGGAACTGAATTATAGCTGTTGCTTGACTTAAGAATTCTTCTAAGTTCCTTAATTTTAATTATTTACTATTTCTCATAACTTCATACTTAGTCATAAAGGACAGGAGAACACCAGAGTAGAGACACAGCTCTGAGAACCTATGGCGCTGAGAACATTCCCTGTCACTTACAAGGCATGCTGCTGACTCAGAGCAGAAGCCCTTGGGCACAGCTATCTCAGACACCCTGGTTCAGGCTGAAGGTGAATTCCAAATCACTAATAAGTTGATGCTGAACCAAGTGCTAAGACTTAGTATGACCAGCATTTTAAGTCACTGAAGGTGAAGGTCAGAGCTGAACAGGGCAGGTTCACCCCATCCTGTGACACCCCAAATCTGACAGAGAAGGACATGAGCTTGCATAAAAACCAGGGTTTGGAGACCAGAGGACAAGCTACAGGAGGACCTACACCACATAGGTCCTGGGAAACAGACACAGGTCCCGAGCCATCTCACAGACCTAACTTAGACTCTCTTACTGTTACCTCTTCCTCACAACGGGGGACACTCACTGGCTCTGTTCCACCTATGCATCTCACACAATGTCTTCACCAAAGTCCAGACCAGGCAGCTCTTCAGCAATTGTGTGTATTCTTGATGCATCTATGACAACAAATTAATCAACACTGAGGATACATCAGTAGTAAAATAAAAGCCTATGTTGTGGTTCTGTTTAAAACCAGGTAAACTACACACAGACATTAAATGGTAACGCACAGCACATCACTACTGCAAACAGGAGCATGTCAACTTACAGCAATATTTGATGCTCGATCTAGTTTGGGGGTTACAAAAAAGCTTTTCTCTTAGTGCATTTGTGAGAGAAGTTCAATGTTGGGATAAAAAGGTCTTTAACCTGATTCTGCCAGCATCAAATATAACCTATATCATCAAATCGAGCTGTCACAAGTACGATCAGATCGTGACATTCATGTGCATAGCTCCCAGAAACAAAGAGGAACATTGCCCAGAAAGAGTGAGCGGGCTCCCTGAAATATCAAAGGTTAAATGTCAGCCTCCCCTGGGAATGGTGAACAAATGAAGCAACCACATGATTGCCTCCTCTTGTAAAGAAGACCCAGGATAATTTTAACACGTTGCCAATTCTGCTTATTAATCAGGTTCCAGAGCTTTCCACAGATTACTGCATCGGGTTTCCTGGGAAGTTACAGCTAAGCACTATTAATTTTGCAGACAGGGGAGTGATTCAGACAGACAGAGTACCTGGTATATCTTTCTTACGACTTGTCAAGTCTGACCCTAAATTCATCTGCATCAAGCTCTTTACACTATAATGAACTAATTTACAAACATTTCCTGGGTGGATCCCTGAGACTGTTGCTTTGGTCAGTGTTCTTAGAAACCTCACGCTTCTACTGTGGTAGGACTGACTACAGACTAAGACTTAATCAGGAGACCAAATCCCCATAAAAAACTAGGATCAGCCATGAGTCCAAGTCCAGACCTTTATCTACTTGTGTGTTAAAAGGAATTTGAAACTAAAATAATCTCCATGACTGTATTAGTCAGAGTTCTCTAGAGTCACAGAACTTATGGGATGTCTCTACATGTTAAGGGAATTTATTGTAGTAACTTATAGTCCATAGTTCAACTAACCCAGCAATGGGCAGTTGTGAATGGGAAGTCCAAGAATATAATAGTTGCTTCAGGCTGGTTGTTTGAGCTGGTCTTCTGTGGAAGTAGGTTTCAACAGATGTGCTGGCAAGTAAGTGCAACCAGTCAAAGAACAGTGAACATTCTTCCAATGTCCTTATGCAGGCCTCCAGCAGAAGGTGTGGCCCATATTAGAGGTGTGTTCCACCATGCCTAGATCTGGGACTTGCTTTGTCCCAGGCTGATCTTGAACTCAGAGATCTCTTTGCCTTTGTCTCCTGGGATTAAAGGCATGCACTATCTTACCTAGGCCTAAGCTTTTTATGACCACTATACCTCAAGATCTCCATGCCAAGATCCAGGTCTGAAACCTGTGTCTTTGAGATTCAAGATCTGGATCGCAGGTGCGCCCTTCATTTCAGGGTTGTAGTTCATTCCAGATATAGCCAAGTTGACAACCAGGAATAGCAATCACGATAATGTTTTTCAGTTCAGAAATTCTAAGTTTTAAGTCAAGGGGAAGATTATAAATAATAAGAAGTATGTTTCCTTAAAGCACAGGGTTGAGATTTTCATGGATGGCATCCCTCTCCTGTGGCCCCCACACATCACAAATGATCATATCAAGTGAAGGTTCTGTGAAGTCATTCAGCAGGAAAAGGCATCTTCTGTTAAACTTATCAACATGAGTTTGATCTCCAGTACCCACATAGTACAAGGGAAGAACCAACTCCTACAAGTTGTCCTATGACTTCCACATGTATGCTGTGACTCAGGCTCACTCAACCACACACATGCACATTAAATAAATGAAAAGTACCTGTGTGTGTGTGTGTGTGTGTGTGTGTGTGTGTGTGTGTTCAAAATGTTTTAAAACATTAAGAAATGAAATGCTTTCTTAAAAATACCCATATGTAAACTCTGGTGGAAAAAATCTGGTTGCCTTAGTGCACCAAGAAGTCCTTAAAATTAAGTGCCAAAAAGAATCATGAAAAGCTACACATAATATAGTAGTCACAAACAAAAGGAATGAAAATGGATCAGAAAAAAAGTAAATAGAGTTTGCACTGGTGACCAATTACCTATAGACTGAGTTACATCCCATAGGGAACCTCCAATGCAAACATTCTACTGTGTCTACAAGAAATGAGAACTGGCGTTCTTATCTACCTGCATCCTTTATGGTACCGTGTCCCAGGGAGGCTAGTCAATCACTTGACTTCCCATCCTGGAGGATACAGTACTTGGTCAGCAATAGATTCTCACCTGCATTTGGAATTATATCCTTGTGGCCAGGCTTCTTCCACAGTAGACTTACTGGGCAGTGTATTCTCTGTCCTGATAGAAATATCTCAGTACTGTAGTAAAATTACACATGTCTTTCTTAGTTACTACTGCTGTGGTAAACCATCATAATCAAGGCAACTTTTAAAAGAAAGCATTTAATTGGGTCTTGCTTAATCAGCCCATGGTAATCATGGTGGAAATGTGGCTGGAGGCAGGCTGATGTGACACTGGAACAGTAGCTGAGAGTTCACATCCTGATATACAGGTAGCAGGCAGAGATGAACTTGGACTGGGCCTGGAGTGGGCTTTTGAAACCTCAAATCCCACACCCAGGGACACACCTCCACTAACAAGGCCACACCTCTACCAACAAGGCCACACATCCACCAACAAGGCCTCACCTACTCCAACAAGGCCACACCTATTTCAACAAGGCTACACCTCTTAATCCACTGGGTTT
Source organism: Tokudaia tokunoshimensis (assembly GCA_036184795.1). Lineage (NCBI taxonomy): Eukaryota > Metazoa > Chordata > Mammalia > Rodentia > Muridae > Tokudaia > Tokudaia tokunoshimensis. The sequence goes on along the minus strand of BTHU01000013.1, from coordinate 63,736,759 downwards.
CCACCTCCAGATGAGATCCCTTTAGGGCTTGATGACCTTTTCACAGGAGTCACCTGAGACCATCTGAAAACACAGATATTTAGATAATGATTTGTAGAGAGTCATTAAAGTGCCGTATAGCCTTAGCCATAATTCAGCTGCCTGCATTCACCTACTCCGAGCTGAAGAATTCCAGCCACACCTCCCCTCACCTGGCAGAGCTGGCAGAGCTCCGGGAACAAGCCTTTTGTCACACCTCAGCCTCCAGCAAAGCAACAGACCCTATGGGGTCAATTTCCTCGGGAAACCGTGGCACCAAGGGCCTGCTGAGAAGCCCTGAAAAGACTCTTCAACCCTGGGAGGGAGGGTCATGCCCACAGCACATATATTGTCGCTCTTATCCCCCCCCCCAAAAGAGAAAGATTTTGTACAGCCATGCACTAATGTCTCTGTGTGTTCTTTTCTCTCGACCCCCGTCGTTTCATATTTCAGCTCTTCGTCCATGTAGAACTTGCTCGTGAGCAATTCCCGGGAAGCTTCAATGCTTCAAATAAGTAGCAAAACTACAGTTATGAAGTAGCAACAAAAATAATTTTATGGTTGGAGGTCAGGGTAGCAGCATCAGGAAGTTAATCCTTCCTAAGTAGTCTATCAACAGGAAATGGAACATTCAAATATATGAGCCTATGGAGACATTCTCATTCAAATTGCCACAATATCCTACAAGAAACATGAGAAATTATATCTGTAACCTTGGGGTAAGTGTAGATTTCTCTAACAAGATACAAGAAAATCCTGGCCATAATGGAAAAATGTGAAATACAGGTTTACTGTGACACTTGTTCAATTCCTTGCAGAATGGCACAAAAATATCAACTCAAATAATTTAGATAATATCACATAATCACAAAATGTTTATGTATATCTATAGACATGCCCTTGTATGTCTCAAGTTTTTCTGAATGTCGTACAGTATCTAACACAGTGTAAATGCTATATTGAGGCTAGAGGAATAGATGGTTCAACCATTAAAGGCTAGGCTGGCAACCAAAAAATATAAGAATTGTTATATTGTCTGGGGGACAATGACAAGGAAAGGAAGTCTGCACATGTTCATTACAGATGTAAGATTTGGGGGTAGGAGAAATATTTTACTTTTTTATTTCTTTTTCAGCTTTGAAGACACTGTGCAACAGAGCCCTGGCTGTCCTGAACTCACTTTGTAGATCAGGCTGGCCTTGAACTCACAGAGATCTGTTGCCTCTGCCTCCCCAGTGCTGGGATTAAAGGTGTGCACCACCATGCCCAGAGAGAAATAGTTTTCAACTACAGTTGGTTGAATCCACAGATGAGGAAACTATAGCTATGCAGGGTTTGCTGCGTCTCATCACATTTACATTCTGAACTTACGTTCATAGGGATGAAACCTTAGGAAGGAAAAGACACTTCACAGGGTGGAAACAGGTGCCTTAACACACATCCCAGAACAGACATTTATCCAGAATTCTTAAACATCTGCCCACTGAATTACAAGGAGACACACAAACCAATAGAAAAATGGATCATGCATCCTAATTAACACTTTATGAGAAAAAAGAAGATCTGAAAGTACAATAAACATATATTGTTCAAGTTCATTAGTCTTTAGGAAATAACAAATTAAAAGCTCAGCATGACCACACTTCATGCCCAGCAGAATTTTCCAGAAAGAGCATAAGAGGAGCAAGTGTTTGATTGAATGCTTGCTTTCTGCGGGTAGAAACACCCTTCAGTGGGATCATTTCAGAAAAAGACTGAGAAAATGCATGCATACACACAGTGAACCAGCAATTTCATCCTTAGATATCTAGATGGAATGAAAATCCATATACTTAACAGAAGACACATGAAAAAATATTTTAGCAGTATATTCATAATATCCCAAATGGAAAATAATCCAATAATCTGTCTGCCTCAGGCAAATAAAATGTGACATAGACTTGAAGTGTATAAAACCAAATAGCATTGAACATAAATGAGCCTTTAAGAGCACTGGCTGCTCTTCCAGAGGACCCAAGTATAGTTCTCAGCACCTACAGAGAAGCTCAAGAATATTTATAACTCCAGTTCAAGGGGACCTGGCACCCTCACATAGACATATAGGCAAAACACCAACACACAGAAATAAATAAATAAATCTTAAAAAAATGAACCTCAATAAAAATGCAAAATGCAAGTACACAGAGGTGTATGGAAAACAATGAGGTTGAAATAATTTATTGCATCTGTCTTAGTTAGGGTTTCTATCGCTGTGATAAAAAAAACCATGACCACATCCAGCTTGGGAAAAGAAAGGCTTTACTTCATCATATAGCTTGAAGTCGGTTATACAGTGACGTCAGGGCAGGAGCCAAGGTGGGAACATGGAGACAGGGAATGACGCAGAGGAGGAATGTTGCTAATTTGCTTGCTCTCCTGGGTATCTCAGTTTTCTATCTCGTATATCCCCAAACCACTGGTCCAGGGTTGACACTACTCACAATGTGTTGAGCCTTCCCACCTCAGTCGTTAATCAAGAAAATGACCACAGGCTTACCTACAGGTCAGTCTTACAGAGGCATTTTCTCAGTTGTGCTTCCTTCTTCTCATATAATTCTAGCTTGTGTCAAATTGACAAAAACAAACAAAGAAATAGTCTAAAAAACAGGGCATATATGTGATTTAATTTTTATAATGTGGAGGAACACACAAAACCAATTTGCTTTAAAGGAAGACAAGAAATCTTTGTAATGTGGATTGTGACCAGCAGGGGGCACCAAAGACTCTGCAGTTCAGTAAGTCTCTCTCTCTCTCTCTCCTCTCTCTCTCTCTCTCTCTCTCTCTCTCTCTCTCTCTCTCCCCCCTCTCCCCTTCCCTCTCCCCTTTCCCCTTCCCCTCCCCTCCCCCCTCCTTTCCCCTTCCTTTTCCCCTTCTCCTCCCCTCTCCCCTTCCCCTCCCCCTTCCCACTTTCTCCTCCTCTTTCTCAGAGAATGTTCCTTAAATTAGCCTTCTCTTCTACAGGTACAGAACTGGCAGACACTGGGCTCATGAGACATGGTGTAATGACACTTAGTGGCAATTCAGCAGGATTGATATTGGGACAGTGAGTTGCATTCTCTATAAGGTAGAAAATAAAGGAGAAATAAAGCCACCTACAGACATGTTAGACAGTGAATTTGTGTTCCGGATAAGTCATATTCTTGTGACACACTGAACAGAAAGATGGCACAAAAATTTGACATTTGACAGTTTATATTTAACCATTTCAGTGAGTCGAACCAAGTAGACAAATTGAACCACAATGGCTAGACACTAATGAATGATATAGTTTCAAAAACAAAAATACAATCTAAGTTCTTCTTGCCCAGCTTGAGTGACAACCCAACTGCTGCGTGGAGATTCTGTCCATTAAGTGAAAGGCCTAAATGGCCCATTTATTTTCGTATATTGAGGTTTCCTTTGAAACCTTATCCACTTCTCTTTCTGATGCTCCAATCGTTCGATCTCTAGAAACAGCTTGTACACCTCCAAGGCCTTTTGCACATCTTCTGGGCTTGAGAAGCACTGCAAGAGTTGTCTGCCTTTGTTCACTATTCTGCATTCTTCCGGGACCTCCTAAAGGTAATTTAAAGAAATAAGTAGGGGAGGGACACAATCTGAGACGGATTCTTGGCAAAAGTAAGGCTGAAATTATTGATGGACAGGAAGATCAGGAGAGACTTGCATCCTAACAGGTATTCATATGCAGGTCACATCACCAGGAAGAGGTGTGTGTGTGTGTGTGTTTTCAGATAGGCTTTAGAACCCAGGCCAAACTTGAACCCTGGACCCTCCTGTGCCCTCCTCCTTATTGCTAGGAGTATCTGCCGCTACACCTGGCTCTTGAAGAGCAGGAAATAGAGCTGCACAGAGACCCAGAGCACCCCATAGGAGTAGGTGAGGGGGAGTCCTGCACGTGATCCAGAAGCTGAGCAGAAGTGTTCAGACCACAAACATGTAACCATGGTCAGGGCACTAAGTCCAGGAAACCCTCATTCTCAAGTTCTGGATCCAGCCATAGAGCAGAAAAACCTACTCCTTCCAGCTCACCAAGCTGCTTCACAGTTATAAGTGTGAATCTGGCCAACTGGGCATCCCTGCAGGAGTTGGGTGACACCATCACCAACTTGAGGAGAGCCTTTGGAAAAGACCACTATAATAAAGGGCGAAATCACAGAGGTTCCCTGAGTTGTTCCACTCACCATCATACAGTTGGGTATCTCAGGGTACCATGTTCTGTTCTCCGAACAAATGATGTTTGGGGAGCCAACTAAGATATATCCAGGATCACATTGAATGGTGATATTTTCCATTTCAACATAGAGCTCTCTCTCCACAGACAGGTTCCCATTTGTGACTGTTGGTTTGGGACATGTGTCTTTAATGAAACTCTCTGTTGAGTTTTCTTCTTCAAAGGAGCATCACATTGAATTAAACAATGAAAATCATGAGAAACTTTGTCCATACTTGTATTCAGGTTCTGCAAAACTTATTAATTTCAAAGATAACTATAATAGTCCTCATATCTATTGAGAAAAACTATATGTATATCTATCTGCCAATTTTTTGTTACCTTATAAATTTTATCATTACACCTCTATGAATTAGTTTCAGTTGTTACTAACATTTTGCCAACAAGGAAACTGAGGAAGTTAATACATTTCTAAATCTCCTTGTAGTTTTCAAGTGCTAGAGCCTACGCCTTGCATTTCTTTCCACAGCCTTGAACTAATGCATGATGCTAGGGATGTACCTTTCATTGTCTTCCCTTCTTAATGGTCCAGAGTTCAGTAGAAACTGTGGCCTTTGGTTGCTAGCACCGTGCTGAAGGAACCAAAGACAGTGAGAGGCACTCACATCTCATTCCTCATCTTTGTTCTATATCAGGTTAGCAACCAGGGGCATCATCAGCTCAGAAACCGAAAGGGCATGGAAATGTGGCGACCATCATAAAAAATCAGTGCAAGTTTGCAACACATCATGAGCTATGAACCCCTGAGAGTCCTCTTCGTTAGATACTTGGAAGGAAATGAAGGCTGATGTAGAAAGTTTACCAAAGGCACAAAGAGATTCTTAGACCCAAGCTATCAAGTCTAGTTTCTAAGTACTCTAAAAAGATATCCACTAACTGAGTCATAGTGACTGTTTCTGGTAATATGCTATCTGTTCTTTTAGGGCTCAGGAGAGGGACTAAAGTTCATTTTTTATTTTTTTTGGTCAATTTTTTAAAGTTTACCATTCCTATCTTAAATATTACCAGATAGATAGATAGATAGATAGATAGATAGATAGATAGATGATATATAGAGATAGATAATAGATAGGTTATATATATAGATAGATAATAACTAGATAATATATAGATAAGAGCTAGATAATATATAGATAATAGATAGATAAGATAGATAGATAGATAGATAGATAGATAGATAGATAGATAGATAGATAGATAGATAGATGATAGATAATATAGAGAGATAGATAATAGGTTATGTAGATAGATAGATAATAACTAGATAATATATAGATAATAGCTAGATAGCATATTGATAATAGATAAGATAGACATATGGATAGATAATATAGATAGATAATAGCTAGATAATATATAGATAGAAAATATATAGATAATAGCTAGATGATAGATAGATAGATAGATAGATAGATAGATAGATAGATAGATAGATAGATAGATTAGATAGAAGAATTTAGGTAGGCTTTGATCAACAGGAAATATTTCTGTTATTACTTTGTAACTCTATCTTCCATGACATACTAGTGGACCTGGTGTGACAGTAAGGAGCCAAAGGTACCCAATGAAAAGACATGCAAGACACACAGTGAGTTCAACCAAAACTTGCCTTCCAACACATTCATACACAAAAGCCTCACAGTAAGAGGGCATCTGTCTATTTTCTGTTGTACTCTGGGTAATCTACAAGAGAAGTAAGCTTACTTAGGTTCTGATTCATGGAAATCTAAAGGAATGGGGGTTTTGTCTGGCTCCTTCATGCTTTGGTGGTGAGTGTAAAAGAATAAAGCACACAGAGATAGAAGAACAGACAGTTCACTTCTATTATAACCCAACCTGGCATAGAAGATCCCTCCTCCAGGACTAACACATAATCTATTCATCCAAAGGGTTCGACTGACCCCTTACTTTGTACTGCTACTGCATTAGGGCTCAAATACAAGAACTTTAGTACAGGGGGTGTATTTAAATAATACCCTTCCGTCTCCGGACATTAACAAGGTCATGTCACTCACACCAAAAAACGAACTCATTCTGTACTAGCAGCTACAAAGGCTTACTTCTTCCAGCTGGAAAATACTTAGTCCAGAGCCTCATATGAGACTGAAGGAATGGCATGACCTGAGGCCAGTCCCCCACCCCCACCCCAGCCCCCGTCTCTGAGCCTGTCAAATTGGTTTCTCTACTTCAAACATGGTGCATTAGGATTGGCAGAGTGAAGACATTCCCAACCTCTCTGCTCTGAAAGTCCATTTTCTCTTTTACTGGGCTCCTTACCAGTTTCCTGGCCTCTACTCAGTCTCACTCACACACAAATATACTAAAGGACAAGTTTCAGCAACATGGGAAAGACTGCAAAGCGCATGTGTCAGCAACATGGGGAAAGACCGCACAGAGCATGTGTTTCTCTGAGCCTTTTACCTCACAACAATCTTTTCCCATTTCTACCCATATTTTGTCTACAAATTTCATCTTTCTTTATGGCCAAATAAAATTTGTGTATATGCAACCATGTTTTCACTATCTGTTCATCTGCTGATTGTCGTCTGGGTTGATCCTGTTTCTCCGTGAATCAACAAATGTGGGTGTGCAAGTATTTCTGTGTAAGATATGGACTCCTTTGAAAATATGCCTGGAAGCGATATGGCTGGGTCATATATTAGTTTTATATATATAAAAGATTTATTAATTGTTATACGTAAATACACTGTAGCTGTCTTCAGATACACCAGAAGAGGGCGTCAGATCTCATTGCAGATGGTTGTGAGCCACTATGTGGTTGCTGGGATTTGAACTCAGGACCTTTGGAAGAGCAGTCAGTGCTCTTAACTGCTGAGCCATCTCACCAGCCCCAGTTATATTTTTAATGTTTTAGGAACCTCTACACTGCTGTGGTGGTTGCACGAGTTTATACTCACACTAATAGTGAACAAGGTTTTCCTCTTTCTCCACAGCCTAACAAGCATGTTTTCATGTTTTCCTGATGACAAGATGGAATCTCAAAATATTTTCATTTGTATTTCCCTGATGGTTAAGGATGTTGAACAGTTTTTAAAATATATGTTGTCCATCCATATTTTGTCTTTTGAGAGCAATTTTTTTCAGTTCATTGTCCAATTTGTTGATTGGAAGTTTTGTCTTATGTGATGGTTGCAAATGCTCGGGCCAGGGAGTGGCACTATTAGAGGGTGTGGCCCTATTAGAGTGTGTGTGGCCCTATTGGAGTAGGTACTTTACTGTGAGTGTGGGCTTTGTCCTAGCTTCCTGGAAGCCAGTATTCTGCTAGCCGACTTCAGATGAAGATGTAGAACTCTCAGCTCTGTCTGCATGGTGCCTGCGGGGATGCTGCCATGCTCCTGCCTTGATGATAATGGACTGAACCTCTGAACCCGTAAGCCAGCCCCAATTAAATGCTGTTTTTATGAGTTGCCTTGGTCATGGTGTTTCTTCATAGCAGTAAAACCCAAACTAAGACATCTTACCTATTTAATTTTTGCAGCGGTTTTTACTATACTAGAAATTAACCCTTTATCTGAAGTGTAGCTGGAGCAGCTTTTCCACTCTGCTGGCTGTCTGTTCACTCTGTGGATAGTTTCCTTTGTTGAGCAGACTTTTATTTCCATGCAACCCCATTTGTCACTATTTTCTGTTGTTGAAATTCTATTAACACTTTTGTCTATGTCTATACTCTGAAAAGTTTGCATTATATTTTCCTACAGTTGTCTCAACATCCTGGTGTTTAATTAAAATATTGGATCCACATTGGATGGGCTTTTGTACAGGATGAGAGATAGGGACCTAATTTCATTCTTCCACAGGCACGCTTCCAGTTTTGCCAACTAGCACCGTGTATTGAATAGGCTTTTTTTCTTTGATAAATTGTAATACCTCTGTTAAAAAGTAGGTGCGCGTATCTATACTTGTCTACTTCTGGGTCCCGATGGTCCATTTCTCTGTGTGTCCATGCTATGCTATCTTTGTCATTAATGCACTGTATCACAGTGTGAGGTCAGGTGATGTGTCTCTGGCTGTGTTTGGACTGTTCAGGATTGCCTTTGCTATCTGTGGGATTTCTATGTGTGTTTGCATATGAATTTTAGAATCTTTTCAAGTTCTGTGAAGAATGTCATTGGAATTTTAATGGAGATTGCATTGAATCTATACCTTTCTTTGGAGAGGACAGCTATTTTCACAATGTTAATTCTGCCAATCCAGGAGCATAATATATTTTTTTCAATATCTAATGTCTTCTTCAATTTCTTTTTTCTCTGTCTTAATGTTTGCCTTCTCCTTGACTAGGTTTATTTCTACATATTTTAAACTTATTTTATGTTAATTAATTTTATTTCATGTATGTGAGTGCTTTGCCTGCATGTATGTATGTGAACATGAATGTCTGACATCTGGGGGTCAGAAGAGGTATCTTGTATTCCCCCAAACTAGAGTTATGGCAGTTTCTGGAAACAAACCCAAGTACTGTGAGAGAGCATTAGGTCTCTTAACCACTAAACCATTTCTTCAGTCTCATATTCCTATATATTTTATTCTTTTAAGCTACCGTGAATGGGATATTTTACATAGTTTGTCAGAAAGTTCATTATTGGTATATAGGAAAGGTACTGATTTTGTTTCCTGTTAGTGGACAAATGCATAAAATTATGTTTGATAATGAATGTATAAGTCATATATGAGGTTTCACAGCTTCAAACAGATTTCTAACTATATAGAAGTTCATTTAGATTTATAGTCTCTGGGCCTGGTTAATATGGGTGTGTGATTTTGGGGGAAGTTGTTCTTATAAATTAATCAAGTTTTAATTTAAAAAGGTATTATCTTTGTCAACATTTCTTGGTGGTTGGGGGCAAGTCCAATGCCTGTTTTCACCTTAGTTCTATCCATCAAGATACTGCACCGAATTATACAAAAAAACGTCTGGTCATCTGATCAACTCTGCCTCTGCCCTGGTGAGGGTGTGGGGGAGGGGTGGCGCTGCATTTCTCTGATTGTCAGACCCTCTCACTTCTGCTACATCCCCAAAGTCTGCAGGATGAGGTCTGTTGTATGAGGATGACCCATCATCTTCTGAGTGCTGCTGCACTAGAACGAGTTCCCTGTTCTGTGGGACAATATTGGAACCAGGATGATAAGCATTGCAGATTTCTCCATCCAAGTCTGGGCCTACAGGTTTCTGTGGCGCTGTTCTCTGCTTGGCGGATTCAGACAGACTGTGTTTAGCCTTTGTTAGGCCCCTCAACATTTCCCTGGTCCTACAGTCCAATCAATACCTCCTCTTCCATGTAATAATGGGGAAGGAGGAATCTGTACATTGGCAGTCTCCCAGTGTCAAATTCTCTTACACCCTTTACAATGTATATCTGCCATCTCCTGTGGCATTTGTTATCTGTAGCACAGACTGTCTGCAGCTTTATAGCTCTCCTTGTAGCAGATACTTTGGGTCTTTCAGGACACTTCCCTGGTTGAAGTCTTCTCCACAGATACCGTTTGGCACTGTGTGTGCTAGCTAGCTTCTCTGTGAAAAACTCAATGTAGACTTTATTCCTGTTTTCTCCTGTTTCTATATTGGTGGGCCCAGCCATCTTGACTTTCATTTAAGAGAGAGAGAGAGAGAGAGAGAGAGAGAGAGAGAGACAGAGAGAGACAGAGACAGACAAAGATAGAGACAGAGACAGAGAGTTGTGTAAATAGGAAGGGAGTCTTGAGAGGGAAGGGACAGTTCTTAAGATAGAGGCAAAGAGAAAATACAATATTTGTGACATGAAAACAGACCACAGTAAGAACACTCTCAGTGGAATGGATAGGAAAGTAGGCAGCAGGGAGAGAAGGGTAGTAGGGGAGAGGAATAAATTAAAGCAAAGAATAATGTACAAATGTATTAAAGTTTCATAATGAAACTCATTAATTTGCATGTTAACCTTAAGATTTAATGACAACAGAAAAATACATACAACACACACACACACACATACACACACACACACACACACCAGAATGGAGATGCTACCTCCCAGGATGCTGGTCAGTATCTCTCTGTGGCTATATGATTAATAAGGACAACACATAGGGCCAGTATGGTTCCTGATATTCAGAATTAATCCCACCAAACCATTTGCATAATATTTACATAATGTACTTTTCTACATGTATCTTTAAATTAGTAGACTAGATGTCTTGCAAGGCCAGAGGCAAAACAATTCAATCAGTTGTCACCAAAGCTGAGCCCTGATCTTTAAGCTATTGCTTTCATCAAATTTTTCTGGACTTCTTCACCTTATGGGGAAGCTTGTATGAGGGGAAATGCTACCATATTGTGTGGCAATAAGCTGTGGTCACAATGAAGATCCAAAATGTCTGGTACATACTGGTCAAGAAATAGTATATCTGGAGCCCAAGTTAATCACTGGAGTATCTCATGAGTTCTGCCCAGGGGGATTATATTGAGTAGACAATTGTGAGACATGAAGAAATTCTCATCATGAATAATGGCTAGAGATATCGCATCTGTCAAAAAATCCAAGCCTATGCGAGTGCTCACTGAAGTAAATATAGACTGAGCAGCAGTAAAATAACGTTAATCATATAAATTACAACCCTCAGAGCAGAGATAAGTTACTTCTTTAACTCTCCTTTACAGGGATCTTTAAGACTATGGATGGCTACTATTTTTTCCCATGACTATTTCTCATCTCTCAACTCTACTTTTCATGAGGATCCCAATTAACTACTAGATCCCAAGTTATCTTCTTAAACTTTGATTTTATATTAACCCCAAATCAACTACTAGATTCCAAGTGATCATCTTTAACTCTGTTTTTATATTAACCCAAACCATGGCACACAATAGACTCTGTCATGTTGAAATAAGGAATCATTCATAGTAAGATTGCTCTATAATAATATTTTCAGTGTCTTACCATCATCAAATAAATAAATTCTGTTTGTCACATTGGTTTCTGATATGTTTGGGAAGGTGAGAGCAAGATGGTTTTGCAGGCTTGAGTCTGAACAAGAAAATGAAAAAGCAGATGTCAGTCATTAGGACCCAGGTCTTCCTTCCCATTCAAAACAAAGTCACCTATTGTTTCATTAGTTATATAAGCCATTCTTTCTCCCTGGTTGTACAAATACAAAGAATTATGGGATAGTCTTACTTTACTAAAAATTTGTCCGTAGTGTTAACAGATAATTCATGCAGGAACATTAACAAAATGAGATACTAAAAGATCTTATTCAATGTGCTATGTCCCCTAGCAAAAGCTTTTGTAGGTCCCCTTGTCAGTATACCTGTGTCTACAACTCTATCAATAGCTTTGATGGTGCCAAGGTAACTATCTGTGATCTTCTGTATAATATGCATTGGATGAACAATTCCAAACTCGCTTCTTTTTAAAAGATTATTCTTCGTAGAACTACATAGAATGCCCTGAGATATCTGGAAAAGGACAATGACAAGTTCCCTTAGTATTCCTACCTGCCTGACATGATGGTATTGCAGGGTCCCACTTTCCATCTGCTTGACATAAACTCCTTCCATCCGTAGTCATAGGGTAAGAACCTTCGTTACAAATATAGAAAACATAGTCTCCATAGGCATAGATGCATGTGCCCGTGAAATCTCTCCTTTCACTTACAATTTTGATTTTCTCCATATTTGGTGTTGGGCAACATATCCCTGGGAGATTAAAAGAGATGTTCATGTTTCAGCCTGTGGGAAAGACACTGTTGGCCAAAGCTTTCATTCTACCTTATGAAAGACATTAATAATCAAACTCATAGAAACAGGATAGAATGTTACTTTCAGAGAAGAGGAAGAATTATTCAGTAATCATAGAGTTTCAGTTGAATAAATTCTAGAAATGTTCAATGCAAAACAATACAGAAATACAGTTAAAAATAACAATGCTACACATTGACTGATAGAGTATATTTAACTTTTAGCGTTGATAAACAGGATTCGGAAGAAAAAAACAACAGAAAAAAAAGCTCTACCAAGATGGCACAAGAAGTCTTTATTTGATCAAAAATATTGTTTATTTTTTCTATTTCTTTGATAAGACACCATGGCCAAATCGACTTATAAAAGAGAGTTTAATTGGACTTATGGTTTCAGAGGGTTAGCGTCTATGATGGCAGAGTAAGAGATTGGTGGTTGAAGCAGCAGGTGATAGCCCATACTTCAATTTATAAGCAGGAGGCAGAGCACACTGGGAACTGTGTCTTTTGAAGCCTCAGAGCCTTCCCCCAGTGATGTACCTCCTCCAGCAAAGACACACCTCTTAATTGTTCCTAAACAGTTCCACTACCTGGGGACCAAGTGTTCAGACATATGTGCCCGTGGGCACCATTCTTACTCAGACCACTACATGTATACCTAGAACCACTATTCATGCATAAAAAAGTACCTTCACAAAAGTCTGGTGAGAGGCCTCAGTAATTAGTTTAAGCCTAGTCAAAAGAGAAGATGCCTTGAAGAAGGTAAGAAGGAAAGGGTTGTATGTGTCCTTGCTGTTCACTCCCGCCTCACCCCTGTTCCCAACTCAAAGCACTGCAGTAAAGAAAGAAGAAAAGGAAGTAGACATAAGTCTTAGAACCAGTATTGGGCTTGCTCCAGTGGCCACCGTTGGACAGAGCTTCATGGCCCTTACCTCTAGGTTAATCTCTGTGGACAGAATCTCCACAGACAAAAGAAAATCTGTGACCCCTGAAGGACAAACATAGAAATCTTCTTCCTGTTGACTGTATGGTATGGGCCTAAGGACAATTTCTCAAGGGTCTGTTCAGGTGTAAGCTTCCTATAAGACCTAGATTACTATCAGATTTAGTGACCAAGACATAGATTGCAACTTTCTCTTCTCAACCTCAAGCAATCTCAACCTTCAGCCAAGAAGGACTCCATCTGCTGTAGGATAAGGAAGTAAGCTCAAAACTTTACTTTGCAACTCCTGCTATGGTAAAACCCAACATAGAGCACAAAACTCCTTGACCAAAGGCTAGTAGTACCCAAGGTTAGACCCACTATCACCAAGGTACTAGGTGGAGACACAAACAAGGCGTGGGTAGGATATTCAACACAGATCATTTCTTGTAGGCTACTGCACTCTCTGGCCAAAAGTGGGCAAGAGCAGGCAGGAATAAAAGAGGGGATCTTGGGCTTGGTCCTGATCCTGTGCTGTGTTGATTATGACCATCAATAGACTCCAGGACAATCCAGTCACTTCCTGGCCAGGTGACCACAGACTGGTTGCCTCAGGCATAATCCATCACAAGCTGGTGAGCACGAGACACCAGTGTGAGACCGTTGGCATGGTTAAATATTTCAGAAATATCTTGTCCAAATGTGTAGCCAGCACCACGTGGAGAAGTGCCCCAGCCACCAAGGTCATCTGGATCTGATCATAAGAGATCACACATTGGGCCCTCACGCGGAACTTCTTGTAAGTGATCCAGGGTTCTTATGTGATCTAGTGTATACATGGATGAAGAGAGGCCACCACAGAGGCAGACTATCTGTTCATCTACTAAAGCTGTAAGTGGAAGATAATCAAAGAGATCTGTAAATTATTTCCACATGTTGGCATTTCCATACTTTCGTATTATCATAAAAGCCATATACTTGTGTGATCTGTCGGCTTTCATGATTTCCTCACAATATTGTGATGCGTTCTGGAGAGCGCACTTTATATTTTTTTTCTAAGTTTATTTATTTATTTATTTATTTACATTCAAAATCATTTCCCCTTTCCCGTTTCCTCCCTCCCCGGAAAGAGCGCACTTTTAATGCTCCAAGAGGAGTCACGGTCGGTCGGTCGGTCTCCACAGAATAATATCCTCTGTCTACATAGTCACCCATTAATAGATAGTTTGTACCTGGTGATTTTCCACCAATTCTGAAGAGTTCCATAAAGTCATGGAATTGGCCATACACATCTACACAGAGGGTAACAAGACAGCGAATCTCTTGTACATTTGGTTCTTTTGTTAAAATTTCCTTAGCCTTCTCGCACAGCGTCACCTCCTGTTTTTCCTTCGTCTGCTTACACTCTTCAGCTGCTCCACCTACGGTCCAGCTCCTTGGTGAACACCTTGCGGTCCGGTCCTTGGCGCGTCGAGCCGCGCGTCCTCGCCACCTCCCCCGCCGGCAGCCCCCGGCGGGACCGCGGAGCCACAGAGCGCGGAGCGCGCAGTCCGCGCCCCGCCCAAGCCCAGCGTGCGGGCCGCGGACCCCGGCCTCCAGGAGCGCCCGCCCCGCCCAGCCTCGGCCTCGCGGGCTCCCAGTTCCGAGCGCCGTGCGGCTTGGGGAGGTTCCAGGCCAACAGCGCAGCCCCCACCCCCCACCCCAGCACGCCTCTCTGAGCTCCTGCCGCGGTTCTCTCCTTTTCTTTTCTTTTCTTTTCTTTTCTTTTCTTTTCTTTTCTTTTCTTTTCTTTTCTTTTCTTTTCTTTTCTTTTCTTTTCTTTTCTTTTCTTTTCTTTTCTTTTCTTTTCTTTTTTCTTTTCTTTTCTTTTCTTTTCTTTTCTTTTCTTTTCTTTTTGAGGTTATAATATAATTACATCATTTATCTCTTCCCTTCCCTCACTCCAAACCCTTTCTTGCTCTCCTTTAAATTTGTAGCTTCCTTTTTCATTGTTATGTGCACGTCTGAGAGAGGGGGAGGAGAAGGAGAGGGAGGAGAGGGAGGGAGGGACCGAAGGACCGAGGGACAGAGGGAGGGATGGAGGGAGAGAGAGTTTTCCAGGGTAGCCATTTGGTCTTGGATAACCAATCGGTTGTTCTTCCCTGGCAAGACTCTATCTTCCACTCTCAGCATTCCTTAGTTACCCAGAGTCCTTTGTTTAGGGTTGAGACTGCATGGACTTTTTTCCAATGCCTTGTGTCATGTCCGTTGGTATTGTCCTTGTGCCGTTTATGTTTAGGCTGTCATGTTGGTGAGACTACAGGTGCACCTTCTGACATTCCTAGGAGACACAATCTCACAGCACAGTCCCTGATCCTCTGGCTTTTACAATCTGTCCACCCGCCTTCCGCAATGTTCCTTGAGACTTAGGCATGGAGTGTTTTGTAGATATATTCGTTAGGACTGGGCTCAACAACCCTGCATTTTTATTGGTTGTGCTTTTCTATAATTTAAAGTTCGGAATTTGTATTTCGAGGTTACCATGAATGTATGGGGGCAAGGGCTAGAAAAAGGTTATAGGTTAAAATTGGGTTCCATTGAGAAAGCTCAGGGGTTAAAGGCTCTTGATGCACAAGCCTAATGATCTAAATTGAATCTCTGGAACCCAGTGGAGTTGACTTTTCCCTTCCACCTTTAGATGGGTTCCAGGGATTCAATGCAGATCACCAGGTTTGTGCAAGAGCACACACACCAAAGTGCTGAAAAACAGAATAAAGAAAAAAGGCAGTCAGGAAAAGTCCTTTGAAATAATCATCAGTGTAAACAACATTAAATTTCAAGATGAAAATACAGCAAAATGGAATAAAATATATTGTGATTAAAGAAAACGATTGTCTGTCTAGACTTGTATATGCATAGAACATATCCCCAAATATTAAGGTGGATGCATAGCAGGAGACAGACAAAGGACATACTATCATCAATATATTCTCATCAAAGGAGACGATAGTATCCATTGGGGAAATGAACATGATAGTTAGTGTAAATCTCAAGAATCAAAAGATATTCAACGGCAATCTATCATTTAAGCTAGTTTGATCTCTTACAGTGAGAACAGTAGCAGTAATAACCACGATGATGAGTTACATGATAGACTTTCATCAAACTGAAATGTGCAAAAAAATGCATTTAAATTGAGTGGAAGTAAATTAGCATTCTAAGTCTTTTTATTGCCGTGAAAGAGGTAAAGGCATTAACTTGCATTACATTAAAAAAAATACTATAATTTTTATTGCACACCAAACTAAATAAAAAGTAGGGGTGTGTGTGTATGTGTGTGTATGTGTGTGTGTGTGTAGATAAAGGGACAAAGGGAGAGACACACAGAGAGAAAAGTAAAGAAATTACTAATTCAAAAGAAGTCAAGGAGATGACAATACAAAAAAAGCAGAAAACATAATATACTATGATATGTTATATAATTATATGTCATAATTTCAAGTGCATTACTAATTACATTAATTGCACATTAACCTGCCTTTAAAATATATTTAAAATATGGAGCAGAAAGCTTAAAACTAAGCCATACAACACAAAACAACTTAAATAAACTGTGAGCTACATTGATGAGAATATAATTTAAAGACAAAATAACTATAGCAATAAGGGGTCATTTCATAATAGTAAAAGGCTAAATACACAGGTAAAACATACCATTTCATATTAATGTCATCTTAAGATATCAAAAAGGAAAACAATGTTTTAGAAACTAAAAGATAAACCTGCCATCAAATAAATCTCCTTTGGTGGAAATTGATATATAGATTTAAATTCTAACATCACAATCACAGAATTAGAACTAATTAGCAAATATACAACACTTAAACAATAATTGCAAAATAATGCATACTTTCAAATGTGCAGTGAATTTTTACAAAACTTACCCATATCCCATGTAATGAAACAGGCCCCAAGATTCAAAAGATACATGAAATCAAATAGCTTTTTCATGTTCAAGGTCACTTACTTTCACATCCATTGGAAGATGACCAGGTCAGATTTTCCTGACAAGTCACAGTCTGGGAATCGTTAAGACTTGCTTGATAGCCAGGCTTGCACTTGTATTTCAATTTGGTCCCAATTTCAAATACTTCAAAATTTCTTAATGAAAACTTATATCCCTCCCAGGAAGCATAGGAAATATCTGGTACATCAACACAACCATCTGACCATGAAAAAAAAAACCATGAAGAAATATGTTATTGAAATTGGCATAGGGAGTCCCAAGCATGGCATTTAAAATGACTGTCACAGCATTACTCAGCAAGAGTAACTTGTAGTGACCAGCACATGTCTGTTTCAGAAACCACTTCCTGGGTTTCCCTTTCAACATAACGACTTTATTCACAAAAGTTGTTTCCAGAATATTAAAAGTAACCAGTGACTAAAGGGTTAACAGACTAAATTTTCTGCCTTTCTTGGTAACAGATCCAAAACTGTTTAACAGGTCTCTTACAGCTCTGACTGTAAATGTAGTTCGAGTATAATTCTCTTCCTAGTCTGGCAAATTATATTTTTAATAGGTCATGCTATTAAAAAGCAAAATAAAGCAAAACCAGGATGTAGGAAAACATGTTGGCAGGATGTAAGAGTAGTGAAATGAATAGAGAAGACATTTTGTTAAGCCAATGGCTAAGACAGTTAAAGTCTTGCAAGATGTACAGAGTCTGGGTTGCAAAAAATGAGACAATGGCGAAGTATGTTTGATAATTAAAGGTTATTGTGAATTGCTTATTGTAACTGATGAGCACTAATTTAGAAGATCAGCCCAGAAGCTTGGAACACCCAAGATACAACTCACAAACCACAAGAAGCTCAAGAAGAAGGAAGACCAAAGTGTGGATACCTCAATCCTTCTTAGAAGGAGGAACAAAATACCCATGGGAGGAGATAGAGAGACAAGTATGGAGTAGAGACTGAAGGAAAGACCATCCAGAGACTGCCCACCTGGGGATCCATCCCATATACTGTCACCGAACCCAGACACTATTGTGGATGCCTACAAGCACTTGCTGACAAGAGCCTGTTATAACTGTCTCTTGAGAGGCTCTGACAGTGCCTGACAAATACAGAGGTGGATGCTCTCAGCCAACCATTGGACTGAGCACAAGGTCCCCAATGAGGGAGCTAGAGAAAGGACCCAAGGAGCTGAAGGAGTTTGCAACCCCATAGGAGGAACAACAATATGAACCAACCAGTATGCCCAGAGCTCCCAGGGACTAAACCACCAACCAAAGAGTACTCATGAAGGGACCCATGGCTCCAGCCACATGGGTAGCAGAGGATGGCCTTGTTGGGCATCAAGGGAGGAGAGGCCCTTGGTCCTGAGGAGACTCGATGCCCCAATATAGGGGAATACCAGGACAGGGAAGCGAGAGGGGGTGGGTTGGTGAGCAGGGGGGAGGGGAGATAGGATATGGGGTTTTTGGAGGGGAAATGTGGAAAGGGGATAACATTTGACATGTAAATAAAGAAAATATCTAATAAAAAAAAAAGATTACTACTTGGGATGTTGTCAAATTTGAGATCTCTTGGAAACTGCCTGGGCTTTGTGTCTGAGCTATATCTAAATGCCACATAAATGTTATTGATTTTTAAAAAGAGTTAAGCTGTGTTTCATAATATTTATGAGTTTTTGTATGTCTTCTCATGTGGATAACCTCTGGCCTTACCATAAGCAGGGCACCTGATTTACAAAATTAACCCTTTTGGGACATTCATTTAAACAACTGCTTACCAAAACTTCTGTCTTATTAGAGCCAACCAATTATATTAGGTCTCTTCTAAGTTTAATGCCAAATACACATTTCCCTTATTGGTACCTTCTTTAGGACATATTGAGTTCTGGATTACTCTAATTTTAAAACTTCACATATAAGCTGTTATTTAAAATGAAGAGGACAAAAAAAATCACACCAGGTCTTAATAATTAATAGATTGACACGATCCAGGAATTTCTTCCTCAGTGGTTCTGGAAAGTCATTTCTCTTCCTGGAGACCTTCCTGGTTCCTCAGCCTCATTCATACCCAGGCCTGGGGGAAGCTCCTAGCCATGTGGGATGTGAGACAATAGTGCCCCACACCAAACAGCGTGGTATCACCAATCAGAGGACACATTGTGCTGAAGCTCCAACAAGGTATACCTGTGTACTTAAATTGTCTGTGACAGACATCTGTAAAAGTTACAGTGGTGCAGATCCAAAGCCAAAAATATCCTGGGAGAGATATTTTAGCCTTAAGTAGTCATCAAGCTACTACCCTCCTCCATGCGTGACAATGTTCTTGTGACTGGGGCTTAATAAAATTAACCTTAGACATATCTGTTACAAGCCCAATTATATTACAGCCTACCTTTACCCTCTGCTGTCTTCTCCACAGCTTTCCCTAACCTACCTTAAAATATCAATAAGAATAGCCTTCGCTGTGTCTGTTCTGTCATTAATTCTTCTGTTTATTTCACCCAGTCCTATCAACTTCAGTTCAAAAATGAATTTTAAAACTCTTCATAGACCTCTAGATTTGGTGTCTTTATGTCTGTCCTGCCCTTTCTCTAGTCTGCCTGCTCACTCATTCTCCCAGATGAGTGTTTGACACCCTGTACAAACTCAATGGGCTGTTTTCTTTATTCTTAATTCTGGTTGTCAGCCTCTGCCTCAGAGCCTACCACCTAACTCCTGCACTCCATCTCTCCTCTCTCTCTCTCTCTCTCTCTCTCTCTCTCTCTCTCTCTCTCTCTCTCTCTCTCCCATCTCTTATCTAAAATTCCTGTCCTTTAAGGTCCTGTTATACTGTTTTTAATCAATTATGCTGTCCTATTCTAATGCTTTCTCCCCTAAAGTTCCTTTCTCTTAATATAGCTGGTTTCTGAACTACAATCATTTGTCAACTCCACAGTTGAACAGACCCCTCGTTCCACACCAACTAAAGGGCTGAGAAAGTAATCCTACAGTAGCCAAAGCAGGTTACAGAGGTTTCCCACTTGGCTGGAAGCAGACTGCAAGATGTAACCACGAACATGATTTATACCCTTCTGTTTCCATAAAAATTTTACAAAGCTGTTGCTTTGTTGGAACACTGGATTTGAGGAAACCTTAATCTCTGTTCTCAGACCATGGTTACTCATAGTCAGCCCCAGAATAAACCATCTTCTCTGTTCCTTTGAGATGAGAGTTATCTCTTTTGTTAACACTTTCCACCATGTGGATTATGGGGATTCACCTCCAGTAATCATACTCAGAGGTAAGCTCACATACTCATTGAGCACAGTGGTCCATCATATTGGAAGATTTAGGGGGAGGGTACATATTTATTATTATTATTATTATTATTATTATTATTATTATTATTATTATTAATCATTCTATTCATTTACTTCTCAAATGATATCCACCTTCCAGGATACCCCTCCACAGTTCCCCAATCCCATCTACCCTCTCCCTCCTCCCCTTTGCCCCTATGAGGGTGTCCTTCGCCTACCTAATCCTGCCTCATCACTCCAGCATTCCCCCACACTAGGGCAACAAACTTCCACAGGATCAAGGGCCTCCCCTCCCATTGATGTCATACAAGGCTGCTATATTTGTAACTGGAGCCATAGATCCCTCACTGTACACTTCTTGGTTGGTGGTCTGGTCCCTGGGTGCATTGGGTGGTCCAGCCAGCTGACATTGTTCTTCCTATGGGGTTGCTATCACCCTCCATTCTACCAACTTCCCACCAGGGTCCTTGAGCTCAGTCTGACAATTGCTACTAGCATCCACATCTTCATTGGTCAGGTGTTGGCACAACCTCCCAGGGAATAGCCATACCAGGTTCCCGTCAGCAAGGACATCTTGGCAACAGCAACAGTGTCAGGATACATAAGTGACCCCAAAATTCTATCAGAGAACTCCTACAACTGATAAACAACTTCGGCAAAGTGGCAGGATATAAAATTAACTAACAAATCAGTAGCCTTCCTCTACTCAAAGGATAAACAAGCTGAGAAAGAAATTAGGGAAAGGGCACCTTTCACAATAGTCACAAATAATACACAATATCTTGGTGTGACTCTAACTAAGCAAGTAAAAGATCTGTATCACAAGGACTTCAAGTCTCCGAAGAAAAAAATCGAAGAAGACCTCAGAAGATGAAAAAATTTCCCATTCTCATGGATTGGCAGGATGGATATAGTAAAAATGGCCATCTTACCAAAAGCAATCTGTAGATTCAATGCAATCCCCATCAAAATTCCAACTCAATTCTTCAGAGTTAGAAAGAGCAATTCTCAAATTCATTTAGAATAACAAAAAACCCAGGATAGCAAAAACTATTCTCAATAATAAAAGAACTTCTGGCAGAATCACCATCCCTGATCTCAAGATGTACTACAGAGCAATAGTGATAATTGGTAGAGACAGGCAGGTAGATCAATGGAATAGAATTGAAGAGCAACATTGCCCCAGTGTAGAGGAATGCCAGGTCAGGGAAGCGGGAGTAGGTTAGTGAGCAGAGGGAGGGGGGATGGGATAGGGGGTTATTGGAGGGGAAATGTGGAAAGGGGATAACATTTGAAATGTAAATAAAGAAAATATCTAATTAAAAAAAAAGAATTGAAGAGCCAGACATGAACCCACACACCTATGGTCACTTGATCTTTGACAAAGAAGCATTTGTCATTCAGTGGAAAAACACAGGATTTTCAACAAATGGTGCTGGTTCAACTGGTGGTTAGCATGTAGAAGAATGAAAATTGATCCATTCTTATCTCTTTGTACAAAACTCAAGTCCAAGTGGATCAAGTACCTCCACATAAAACCAGATACACTGAATCTAATAGAAGAGAAAGAGGGAAGAGCCTTGAACACATTAGTACAGGGGAAAATTTCCAGAACAGAACACCAATGGTTCATGCTGTGGCAAAAGATCTGTATGACAAGATCAACAATTAACAAATGGGACCTCATAAAATTGAAAAGCGTCTGTAAGGCAAAGGACACTGTCAATAGGACAAAATAGCAACCTATAGATTGGAAAAAGATCTTTACCAACACTATATCCGATAAAAGGCTAATATCCAAAATATTGGAAGATTTTTATAGTAAGTATATAATCCATATTACCAACAGAATCTTGGCATGAGATAGCTCAAATAGTAGTAAGAGATTACTGATAAAAATATTTTCCTTCTAGGAAAAAAATGTTGACAATAAATAAAATAGAAATTTAACTTTTGTGATTACTGCATTAAAGTGGATTTGGGGAGACAGTGAGATGGTTCAGTAGGTAAAGGTACTTGCTAGTAACCTTGAGAAACTAAGTTCCATCTCCTAGTCCCACACTGCAAAAGAAAACGCGTTCCAGGAAGTTGTTCTCTGATCTCCACTTGTGCACAGTGGGGGAGGGGGATGTGTGTGTGTGTGTGTGTGTGTGCGTGTGTGTGTGTGTGTGTGTGTGTGTGTGTGTGTGTATGACACGCACACACAAAATGAAAACATGAAGTTTAAAGTAGCCTTGTGCCCATATCCCACCCCCATTCTGGATAACCTTAGGTGATAAATACTGCAGCTCCTTCATTGTCCATACTCACTGGGTTCACAGGTGGGGATAGAAGGAAACCACTCGCCATTGGCTTCACAGTGGATCACACTGCTGCCTCTGAGGACAAAACCCTTCTTGCATCCGACCTCAAGAGTGTCTCTGTACGTATAGAACTGTTGAAATCCAGGGGCCAAGTCTCCCTTCAGAATCTGTGGCCTATGGCAGACAATTTCTAAAGAAGCACAGGAAAGACATCTAGGTAGTAAGAGAGAAACAGCAGTCGACAGGTGGCAAGGGGGTTGTTACAGTTCCAGGAACAGAGACTGACCGATTTCTGACCTTAAAAGGAATTAAAGACAGTTTCTCTCTGGAACCCAGTGTGAGTGCACCACGCCCTGGGAATGCAGATTCAGGTTTCCCCAAATACCTTGCTCCATGGTGGAAGTAGTTATAGGAAATTTTATTATTGGAAGAACAAAGAAAATCATAAATTAAAGTATTTACCGAATGTATTGGTGGAGGTCCCGGGTAGATGGGTTACAGTGGGAAAACTCTGCCACAGCTTTTAGATTCTTAAATTTTGACTCGATGAAAGCTAGTACTTTGCTAAAAATATTAAGACTGCTAGTCACAAGGATACTAGGTCAGACACGGGGAGGGCAATGGATGACTTTCAAAGGACTAAAGATGGCCCAAGATTATGTGGCTCTGGCCTAAAACATTTTAACACAGTTCATAATATAAGTTTATGTCAGGTATGTGCTTTCCTTAAAGCATTTAAAAATGATATTCTCTAGGCACCTTGAAAAACTGAGACCTCATCATGCTAGTCATTGTGATAAAGTTGACTTCCTCAATTAAAACTTGTCTTCTAAAATGTACATGTACACATGTACCTGTTAAGTGCTGTGTGATTTCTTTAAAGCAATGTATTCCTGTAGAATGCTTCTACAAATTCAATAAAGTTGTTAAATTTGAAAAAACAAACAAACAAACAAACAAAACTCAAGCCTAGCAACATCTAATTTTGAAGCCCAAACTCCATGTATCCCAGTCCTTCCAATATTGTGATCTAACCTCCAGGTAGGTTTTAGTTGTAGATCAATAGCCTGTAGTGATGGCATGGTGGTTATGGAATGAGAGAGCATCAGAGACCTGCCCCTCACAGATGAGAACAAACACCATCCTCTGTTCTAGTTCCCACCCAACCAGATCTTGCCGTTCCTGCTGACCATTCCTCCTTACTCCTCTTCATACCACTGCAGGGATACAACTAAAGCCCTTTCACTTTGGATGACGGTGACAGATGTCCCACTTCAAACTGTCCATTCAGTGTCTCCACTTCACCTTCTGTGTGTGTGTGTTATAGAGAGATGTACTGGCATAGCATGATACCACTTTGAGCTTTGCACCCATGGTCACCATGGCAACTAGAGCAAACAATACAGTGGGAGTAGTGATAGAACTACTGACATGCTCAAGTAGAGGTCATGAGGCTGTCAGTGGAGATGCCAGCTGCTGTTCCTGGGTTTCCTCTCCAGCTGTGCGTGGCCTTGGGGAACTATTAGAGTATATAGGAAGTGAAAGATTCACTGAAAACAGTATCACATGATTCAGCTTCCATGAGGAATTAAAAACGGTACTGCATGACTCAGTTTCCATGAGGTTGCCATGCAGAATGAAGAGAAACTTATGGAATCACTGGGGCTCTATAAGTAACTCCTTACTGGTGCTCAGCAACTAACCACTCTGTAGCATGCCTGATAAGCTCATTGGTCTCGCCAAGGTAGATGTTAGTGAATTCACATTTCTTCTGTCAGTTGTTGCCCATCTGGGGTGAACAGACATTTGTTTGCATAACTCTGTTACACACCAGGCCCTTCCCCATCTGACTCTTGCCAACACTGATGCTTCCAGCCTCAACTTGTCTGTTCTTTTGCGGTCTTCTGTTATGTTTGATTGTGGACATTTTTGCCAGAAAGGCACAAGGATCATCTAAACAATGCTGCCTACCATACGAATGTGAGCTTTTGTGAGAAATTTTCCGGGGTAGCAATGCAGTGAGAAAGATCTTGCAGAAAGCTTTTCCTATAAAATGACAGGACTGAAATGTGGATTATTATCACATAGTCTGTACCATCCCAATGACTGTAGCGTGATGGCTGAACAAATGGATTACTTCATTATTGCAGTCATTAGTTCATATTCAACTACTGTCACTACCCCCAGTGGCATATACCTTATTCCTAAAAATAAACGAGAACAATTTAAGGCAGATTTCACCCCTGGGACTTACTTTCACAGGCAGGAGGTTGTGGTCTCCAAACACCTACTGTTTTGTTCATTACAGTGCAGACAATGGAGGCATTGCCAAGGAGTGTGAAGCTGGGATCACAACTGTAGATGACTGTGGATCCGAATGTGAACAGGTCTTCATCTCTACCACTGTGTTTCCCATTGCTGATGGCTGGAGGGGGCTCACACGTGGCAACTTTGATGAGTAAAGGCAGAGAAAGAAGTCATCAGGAAGGGTATCACTGTAAACCCAAAATTCTGTCAAATGGAGGGTCCAGAAGGCAATAGAGAGTCAAGTAGTCTATAATATGGACTAAGTGTTATATTATCATGTCAGAAGGAATCTTTACTTACTTACACAATTTGGGAGAGAATCACTCCAGTTAACTCCTTTACCTTGGACCTCACACCGACTAGTTGTTGAGCCAATCAGAAGATAGCTGAAAGATAGGTCAAGAGGTTATCTGGGATCTTACCGTTGTTTACTCTAACAGCAATTGGACACAAATTTTGAACGAATATCATTCTATTCATCATTTTAAAATACAACAATAGATGTCCCAGAGACCACTAATTCCCATTAGAACCAACTTGAAGTTCAATTTCATCGTATCAACCAGGAGCTCATTTTCTCATCCTAAAACTTCTTTCTCCTATAGCAATTTATTAAATTTTCTAAGTGTTATATAATGGAAGCAACAAAAAGAACACATATAAATCTGAAACTATAATTACTTTTAAACTCAATGCAACTTGCTAGAATCTTAGAAATAATGTAGCTCTTTACTCAAAATAAATACTTTAAAAATCTCCCACATATTAGAACTTACTTGGTCCTCAGATCATAGTTTGATATGCATGTGCACATAGTTCACATTCCTACATGGCTTCATTACACTTCAGTGAAAGACAGGAGCAAAATCACCAAGAAACCATGCATGAGAAATTTAGAACTCCCCTTGTCTGTCTGGCTTCTGTTTTGTTCTTTCTTCCACTTTCTTCCTTCCTTCCTACTTTTCTTCTTCCTTCATTGCTTCCTTTCTTCTTTTCTTAATTATTTATCTACTGTTGTGCTGAAAGTGAAAATCAGGGCCTAACACATGCAAAAGCAGTGATGCATCGCCACTTGACAACCCCATCATACCCATCCTTTTCTGAAGAAAGCATAAAGATAACTGTAGCTAATAAAAAAAAATCATTCCTTCCTACCATGACTGCAAGAGCCCAAAGTTCAGCCAACTTGTCCACTCACTTTCACAAACACACTCCAGGATTAACCCAGAAGCCCTTCTCCCAGTGTGATGGCCTACTAAAGTCTCCACAATCTGTGAATTCCAAACTTTCAACTATCTTATCTATGCTATGGATAACAAAGTGTCTCTTCCCAGAATGGCAACAAAGGCCCATAAAGAAAAACTTCTGGTCAAGAAAATGGAATCTCTCGCCTGGGGAGAGACCAACCATTTCAGATGGGACAGGTCAAGCACCTAATCATCAAACTGAGGGCTCATCTTAAGCCATGCTAAAAAGGTGGGCAGGATAATTAGCCATTTAGAGATATTCTGCTTTTTCTTCCAAGAATTTCCACTTCTTGCCCAGTCTCTTACAGACACAACCATGCAAGTTTGTAAGCCTGCCACTTGTCTGAATTACTCAGAAAGGGATACCTTTCCTTTCAATTTGTGCTTTAAGCATGCCTTCATTGATGTTTTTGGGCATCCCTAATATTTTAGACTTCCATACTCTTTCTCTAAAGCTCCTCTACTCAACAAGTGGCTATTTGTCTGTCGTGTGTCTGATCTCCATTCAGGCTTAAACAGCATCTTCTCTATCCTCCTACTCTGATACATATAGCTTATTTGCTATGTGTGTTTCCCCCTCAAACTGTAATATAACTGTCTTCGGGCTTCCAGTTGAGTTCATTCTTAAATTCTTTTAAGAGGGAATTAAATTCCCCAAGATGCAATCCTAATTTTCCCTGTATCACCTGAGAAATGGGACTTCACACAAGTTTGGTAATTTGATTCAAACCTGAAAGATAAAACAAGAAAGACCCCTCTGCCAATGTGGTTCCATCATAATTATTGCTGCTGCTTAAAATCCTGACTCTGTCATTGCAAAGAAGAAACCCTAGCAGATTACCCTCTGCTTTCCTGAGTTCCATCCTGTTTCCCTGTCCAGATTGACACCATGCTGTCTGACTTCAGAAAACTCTGCAACTGCTCAGGTTGACCCTCTGGGAGGAAAGACAGGGGCTAGAGGAAAGTGTGTGTGTGTGTGTGTGTGTGTGTGTGTGTGTGTGTGTGTGTGTGAAGCAGGGTAGATTCTCAGAGACCTTGATGCTTTCTTTAAGAGTACCCTGGTTCTTACCAGGTATCCTGTATACCTGGTTTGTGCAGAGCAGAACACGGCAAGTGCCTTGGAGGAGGTAGGAGTGGGGAAATCTTTTGCAAGCAGTTATCCGTTCTCAATACGGTCTGGGTTATGGGCAGAGGACTTGGTCCTCTTCAATCTGCCACCTTGATAGAAACATAGTATTCATGATTTTCTTGTGTGAATTCAGCCATTAGAAGCAGTTGCGGGCCATCACATGAAAGGCATACATGTTCATGAGTTTGTCTGAGAGCCTTCTACCTTCATGCAGGATCACATGTTCCCAGATGGTCATACAGTTGTCCATGGGGACAGCAGTGACCAGGCTGCTGCTCAAGCTGAAAGGCTAGGCTCCTGATAGTGTTTATCTGTCCTGCTCCTAGAATCTTAATATCTCTCTTATAGAGATTCATTTAATAACAAGTTACAAATCAGTATATAATAGATTAATGATTCACTGGAGTTTAAGTACTTTGCTTGTAATATATGATCAAGATATATCACTAATGTAAGCTGTTTTTTAATTTGATTTGAATTTTCTGGTTTTAAAGTTTGGCATACCATTATAAACCATTTACTTTATACTTATTGTCATATCACGTTTGCTCTTGACATGTCCTACACCTTCTACACCATTGAAATGTCCATTTACCCTGAATATCAATGAAAAGTTTGTGAATAAAATGTTACCCATCATATTGGAGAAATGCTTTGAAAGAAAAGTATACTATAACCAAATGAGTTTATTTTGAGAATGAAAAGGCTTAAATGTAGAAAAGACAATTCTATACTAGATTATTATAAATTGAATATATGTGCCTGTCCTCATATTCACATGGCACAGCCAATTATATCTGCATAAGGAAATAATCATGATTTATGAGGATGAAACCTTAAATCAAGAAGATTAAAGTCTATAAGAAAAGAAGTTGGGCCAATAAACATGTTAAAAATGTTCAACAACAATAGCAATCATAACCCAGCTATTCCTTCTGTCTACACATCTGAAGAACTCCAAGTCAGCACTAGAGAACCACTGTGCAGCCCTTGTCTTTTCTACACTATTGCAATATCCAGGACATGGAATCAGTTTAGATGCCCATCAATAAGTGAGTGGAGTGTACAAGCAGTGGAGTTTTATTTGGACCTGAGGACTGAATTATTCTCATTTGCAGGAGACTAGATTGAAATGAAGAGCATTACGTTAAGTAAAATAAGTAAATACACACACACATACATACACACACACACACATATATATATCTCTATATATGAGATACACATATATATATCTGTATATATGTATATATATGTATATACATATATACAGAGAGAGATTGCTTAGGAGTATAAGGATGATAATGAGGAAACGGGCATGAAAATCAGAATTATGAAAATATAAATAAAAAATATAAAATAAAAAGCAAGGAACTCATTGTGTGAATATTTAAGCAGACTAAAATTGTTAAATAAAATGCCTCAAAGTAGACCCAAATATATTTGAAAGTTAAGGTGTTATTTTAAAATACTTTATCTTATATGCATAGAAAAAATGTTGACTCTTTGAAAGCATTTTATTACATTTTATTTATTGGGGGGAGGGTTCATGCAGCATTAAGTTCTCTCCTTCTAATAAGTTGGGCCTGGAGATAGGTACGAATACACATGAAAACATCATAATGAAATCCATGACTTTTGAGGAGGGGGACTCCATGATACCAACTTCTCCAAAAATTATCATCATAAACTTAAATATATAATACAATCCTATAAGATGTTTAGAACAAACAAGAAACACCTAGAGAGAGCCACAAGTACACTTTTGGACCCTGAAGGTGGTGGGCCAGAGCTCTGTACTACAGCCCTTTGGTGGGGATGACGAGAAGTACATGACGAGTTTTGTCCATTTGGTGCCAGAAGTACTCCTGGTTTCCAGTATGGCTTAAGAGACTGGCGACTTGTGCCTTAGGACCTTCTAGAAAGTAGGTCTGTGGAGAGAATTCATAATTGACACCAAAACCATATATATATATTTCATTGCTGAACTGGATCGCACCAAAATTAAAATCCTGCTCTTTGTAAAAAAAAAAAAAAAAGAACACCTCTGGATGAGGATGAAAAAAGTTGCAGCGTGGAACCAAACTTCGCATTGCACATGTTCACTGATGGACTAGAATCTAGTATGTGCAAAGAACTCTAAGCATAAAAGGAAAGCACCAAATAATCGCCTCAGGAAAAGATTTAGTGAAATATTCGCACAGGAGATAGAGAAAAACGGGTTCAACATCACGACATAAAGTCTGGTTTAAAGACCAATGTCATGTAACATTGTAACACTTTGACAAATAAACACCCCAGCACAACTAAATGCTGGTGTGGGTAATACTAAAGGTGACTCATTTCTTTTCAGGTAGAAATGCAAAATGGCACATTCACTTTAGAAAGTGGGCAAGTTCTTTTAAAAGTTAAATATTAAATTGTTAACCTAGTAATTATACTCAAGAGATAGAATACCCAATTTCAACACCTCTCCCCCAAGTCTATGCATAAGTAGTTACAAAGCTCTCTTCATTGAAGATGAGGGGAAGCAATTCAAGTGTCCACCAATGGTCAAATAGTGAAGCACATTCTAGGCTGTAAAATAATGCCTCAGCAGTAAGACAGGAAAAATTACAGATGTGCATTGTTTTGTGGGATGTCAAGAGAATTATTCTACATATTAAAAGCAATCTCAAAATATTACACACTCTGTGATTCCATGTATAGAACATTCTTGAAATTATAAAATTGTAGATGTAGAGCGTCAGAAGATGGCAAAAGTCAGGAAGAGGAGAAAGAAGGGTAAGTGTTGAAGACAAAGGGTTAACAATTATGATGGTGACTCAGAACCATAAAATTGTTTTTGTTGCTACTCCATAACTGTGATTTTGCTACTGTTATGAATCATAATGTAAATATGTTTTTCGATGTTCTTCTGTGACTGCTTGAGAAGCTAGCTCAACCCCAATGGAGTCCTGACTGGAAGTTGAGAACTGCTGGTGTAGAACAACCACCCCACTCCTAGAGATGTAAACTTTAGAAATATCTATATGTCATCCATCTTTAGATAATGACGAATCAGAGAACTGTATGTTATAACGTGAGATTAGGAATATACAGAAGTTTGTTGTCAGGAATCATGGAATTAATAGTGATAAACTCTGGAATACTTTGGAAAAATTTCATCTACTGTAGTAGGATTATGGAATATCCCTCAAAGGCTCAGGTGTTGAAGGTGTGGTCCCAAGCTGGTAGAGCTACTAGAAGAGATGGAAGATTTAGAATCTGAGCCTTGCCCTTGAAGGATAGGTTAAAATCTAGCCCCCTTTCACTCCCTTTGCTTCTAAGATACCACAGGGTGCACAGTTTTGCTCCATGTTGTTAACACACCATTGTTATGGTTCCTAGATACTCTAAACTGAAGCCTCAAAAGTCATGGGCCAAAATAAATCTTTCCTCCTTATAAATTGTTAAACACAGGCATTTTGTCACAACAGTGGAAAACAAATGCAATACCCCCCCACACACACACACACAATACAGACTTAGACTGAGCAGACAGTGGAACAGGAAGATCAAAGATCTGGGGTGTGTGTTCATCTTCAAGATATGCTCTTTAACAAAACCTCATTTGCCCAGCTCTGGATACTGGAAGCTTCAATCCTGGGCTATTTCAGTGTTTGAGCATTGGTTGCTTACCAGTTTGCAGAATGATGTAGAGGAAACAAACTATTCTTTGGGGGGGTGTTGGGTGAAGGAACCCGAATCGAAAAGGTCTCATCTCCAAATACATTGCACATGAAGATACAGATCTGGGTAACAAAACCCCCACTGAACTCAAAGCAATGCAGTTGAGAGGAAAATAAAAAATCAAAGTTCAAAATAAAATATAAAGTCAGATAACCATGTACAAAAGCGGTAAGATATTAGTAAAAGTATTTGTCTCAGTTATGTTCACATAATAAATGCTGAAAAAACGCTCATGAACTAGCAAAAGTCATTTCTTGCCAGAACACAGAAGAAGGATAAATGGGACTGAGTAGAAGCAAGAACTTTTCAAGTTGTATAAAGTGATTCACAATTTTATTCTTTAAAGCAAGTATGTAGTAACTCCTTATAAAACTGATTAAAAGAAAAATCACTCCTTCCAACTTGCCTTGTTCTCACTTACCCCTTTGAGCAGCTGAACTCTATGCTTGAGCCTACCGAAAGGTCAGACTGAATTTCTACTTTCCCATTGATCAACTCGCCTGGGTTTTTGCATCGTTTCCCTGGAGGAAAATTAAACTGATGATTAGTGGTTTGAAATACGAGATATAAAATTAAGGGAGGGAGATACTTAATTTTGGAAATCAGGGTTGTATTTTCCCAAAGAACTAGAAATAGGATGACCAAATGGCTCAGCCATGCCACTCCTAGGCATTTCCTATCTTGTTACAGAAACACTTGGACAAACACATCAACTGCCACTCTATTCACAGTAGCAAGGAAACAGAATCAACCTAGATGTCTGTTAACTGATGAGAAGATAATGGGAGTGTGCTACATGCACACCGAGAAATATTACTCTGCTGTAGGGGGAAATGAAGTCATGACATTCGTAATTCAATGAATGGAACTGGGAAAAATTATACTGAGTGAAGACACTTGGGCCTCCCCAAAAGAAACCATGCATGTCTTCTCTCAGATGTGGGTACTAGATTCAAATCTTTTACCACGTCTGTTTTGTCTGAACTACATGTGGATGCCAGGAAATTAGAAACAAGCCACTGAGGGTGAATTTAGGAAGGGTGGTAATAGAAAATAGGTGATGAAAGAAAGGGGGGATAATAGGAACAGAAAGGTTCAAGTCCCAAGTGAGTAATGGGAGCAGGAAGGGGGAGGAGTTTGGCTAAAGTGACGTGTGCATGAATAAGGTGAACCTATGATATTCAACCCAAGTGAAAATATAATTAAAAGGAATAGTAAAACACATGTGATAAGAGCAGGTATGCTGGGGCTGGAGAGATGGCTCAGTGGTTAAGAGCACTGACTGCTCTTCCAGAGGTCCTGAGTTCAATTCCCAGCAACCACATGGTGACTTACAACTATCTGTAATGGGATCTGATGCCCTCTTCTGGTGTGTGTCTCATGACAGCTACAGTGTACTCATATAAATAAAATAAATAAATCTTTAAAAAAACAAAAAGAACAGGTATGTTGGAAGCTATAGGTTTAAGTGGGGATAGTGACAAGTGGATAGGGAAAGGAGGGATAAGGAATCACTAACCATAGCTAAAGATGTATGGAGAACCCTTACAGCATCCCACTAATTTGTAAGCGAATGTAATTTTTAAAGTCATGTGAACAGAATTACCCCAAATGGATGGACAATGCTGCTTCCAGAATACGTGGGTTATTAAGTCGACATTTCAGTTCCAAGCTCAGGTAGTTGTTAGTCAAAGCCACCCCAAACAAAGTAGGCTATTGGCATTGTTCTTAGTTATCTATAACCATAGTTGGTAAGAACTTATTGCTAAAGACACCACACACATTAACTACAGGATATAAAACAAATCAATCTCAAACAAACAAGGGAACTTGCTGCTGACTAGCTTTCGTGGTGCCAGATGTGCTATATAGGCTACTGAGAGAGAAAAGAGATCAGTAATCTTACCCAGTACTGAACTCTGCATGCAGTAGTACTGGGCTGTGAGGCAAGGCATGGCTATTGGTACAATAATAGCACAACTGTTATGGAGTATTCTGGATAAAGAAGATCTGAGGCCTGTTCCTCAGAAGAGAATTCATTCCTGGTACTCTAAACCTGGTCAAAAGTCTATGGCTAAGGAGGTCATAGGCCCTAGGATAGAACCTGCTATTTTTTTTTGATCATGTTGTCAGACTGCTTTCTAAATGTTCCTGTTTATTACCCATAAACCTGAGCTATTCCCAAATTTGGTCATAGGAGTTCCTTAATGCAGAGGATAGTGGTTGATCCAGAGATTCATAACTGTTCAAAGTGTTGAGAATAGAGAGTGTGGGTGCTCAATGATGAATGCATCATTTACATCAACCCAGATCTAGACCCATCAAGGCTTAGGGAACATCAGGAAAGAAATGGAAGAAAGAATGTCAGAGCTGGAGGACAGGGAAGAGGACTCTGAACGTGACAGCTGTTGCACACATGGACTCATAACAGCTATGGCGACCTTCATGAGATCAAGACAATTAAAAATTACCTGTCTTAACTGAGGCAGTTGATGGCTACTGAAAAAGAGAAAATAATTTTGCCTTGGGTGGTGTCCACTGGTAAGTTCTCATGCCCCAGCTCATGGCCCCAGATACATGCACACACAGAGAGCAGTAGCCAGACTCCATGGGTTACAGAAGATGAAAAGATGACAAGAAGTTAAGAGAGAGCTGCGAAAGGGAGAAAGGCATTGGAGGGAGGGACTGGGCAGAAGTGACTAAGATGTTGCGTATATACAAAATTTAAACAATAAAAGGCCACTTAATTAATTTCAACTCCTGCTTCCAGATAGCTCTGTTGGTGCGTTCAAATTCTTGGGGTTTTTTTCTGACTCATTGAATTGTTATTTTGAGGAAAAATAAAAATAAATGCATTACAAATTTTTGTGAAATACTTTAAAAAGAAAAAAAAAGCCAGCTGGGCAGTGGTGGTGCACGCCTTTAATCCCAGCACTTGGGAGGCAGAGGCAGGCAGATTTCTGAGTTCGAGGCCAGCCTGGTCTACAGAGTGAGTTCCACGACAGCCAGGGCTACACAGAGAAACCCTGTCTTGAAAAAAACAAAAACAAAATCAAACAAAAAAAAAGTCTGTACTCAGTTTCATTTAGTTGATTAAACCACCAATATAATATGAAACATAACACACTGGTGAACTTTATACATGCATATACACTCTTAAAAAGGTTTACACTTGGCCATAGACAGACGAAAATTGAAAATAAAACTTAGATCCTCACTGTTACAAGAATAGGATATGGTATATTGCCAACTGTCTTTCCCCAAATATTATAGTTAATGTTAATCTTCTAAAATATTTGTTTTATTAATTTCTTTCTCTCTCTCTCTCTCTCTCTCTCTGTGTGTGTGTGTGTGTGTGTGTGTGTGTGTGTGTGTGTGTGTGTGTACATGTGTGTGCACGGTGCACACAACAATGCATGTGGAAGCTAAACGAAGACATCAGAGTCCTAGGAGCTAGAGATACAGGCATTGACTAGACACATATACTGGTTCTGGGATTCAGTTCTGTTTTTTTCCAACTTCCGAGCCATCTCTCCAGCCCCAGGTAACATTAATTTTAATACAAATTTATTCAAACATTTTCTTTAGACTTGAGTAATTTATTACATTTCCGTGAGAATTTTCAGAGAAGAAAAATTGCAGAGGCGAATACATGTTGATACTCACTAGCACAAAAGGTAGTATAGAGCCATGAACCATTCTCATCGCAAATAAGATGGCTTGAATTGACTCTCTTGAAGCCATGATGGCAGGTATATTTCAGGACAGCTCCAGCTGGATAGGTTGACTCATAAAACTGGTTGATTGGAGAAGCAAACGGTAAACTGGGTGGAGGTCCACAATCACCTGGATACCAAATTACAAGGAACACCTCAAGCTGTACCTTGAGAGACAGAACCTCAACATTTGAGTATTAAGGTTTACTGAGCAAGGACCATATACCTTTTTTATCTTGACTCCCACTACCCCAAATCAACACAGTAGATCATCATTGATGTATGGGTTCTGGCAATAATAATAATAATAACAAGGAATAATAATAATAATAACAACAACAGTGACATAGAGATTTCACCTACCCTTCCCTACTCAGTAATATATGCCAATTTCATTATTTTATCATTGATCACATCTGCCAAATTGAAATATAGTCATATGTCATGTCAAATAGTATATTTTTGTCTTTGTAAAAACATAGTTCATTATGCCAGTTTAGCTGTTTCAGATGACAGGATAGGAAGGAAACATTTCATTT
Organism: Tokudaia tokunoshimensis; assembly: GCA_036184795.1. NCBI lineage: Eukaryota > Metazoa > Chordata > Mammalia > Rodentia > Muridae > Tokudaia > Tokudaia tokunoshimensis. Next base: position 63,701,548 of record BTHU01000013.1, on the reverse strand, counting down.
ATGTTCAGTTGGAGCTTTTGAAATTTGTATATGTTGTGTATTTTAAAAGGGCTCTCAAAATCATCACAATGTTGGCACTACATTGAACCCTTTGGGGAAAAAAATCCTAATCCTACATCCCTAGTTAGAACTAAATACCTTCCACATGACCCATGGAACTATCTGTATCTATTTTACATAATCACTTAAAAATTGGGAGTTTTCATGGTCAGACAGACAGATAAACATATTTATTCCTGCTCAGAGTTGCTTTGAATTTAGATTATTTGGAAGTTCCTGCAGAGCAGATTCTAAAAGAATATCAAAAGCATCTATAAAACCATCTTTAGTCAGGAGTATAGAAAATTTTCCTAAATCTCAAGCCATTTAATATATCCCATGATGTAAAAAAATGGATATCCACTGAACATTGCTTAAAGGACACATATAATGAACTCATGGTATGGTGACATATGGCTTGTCTTCTCCCATTACTTACCAAGAACAGGAGTCATCAGAACAGTGGCCAAGGTCATTTGGAACAGAGTTGAATGAGCGGTTTTCCACAGCTCAAGGAAGGACCAGGCTATCATTCTCCCTTTTCTGTGGAGGACGGAGCTCTTGGTGAGTACATCTGAAGCTCTTGGAGAGTACATCATCATCTGATGCCTTTGAACAGAACTCCAATAGCTTATGCTCTAAGATCAAGAATAGACAAATGGGACCTCATTAAATTACAAAGTTTTTGCAAGGCAAAAGACACTGTCAATAAGACAAAGCAGCAATCAACTAACTGGGAAATGATCTTTATCAGCCCTACATCCGACAGAGGGCTAATATCCAATATATACAAAGAACTCAAGAAGTTAAACTCCAGAGAGGCAAGTAACCCTATTAAAAATGGGGTACAGAGCTAAACAAAGAGTTCTCACCTGAAGAATATCTAATGGCTGAGAAGCACCTAAAGAGATGTTCATCATCCTTAGTCATTAGGGAAATGCAAATCAAAACAACCCTGAGATTCCATCTCACACCAGTCAGAATGGCTAAGATCAAAAACACAGGAGACAGCAGTTGTTGGCGAGGATGTGGAGAAAGAGGAACACTCCTCCACTGCTGGTGGAATTGCAAGCTGGTACAACCACTCTGGAAAGCAGTCTGGCGGTTCCTTAGAAAACTGGGCATGACACTCCCGGAAGATCCGGCTATACCACTCCTGGGCATATACCCAGAGGCTTTACCTGCATGCAATAAGGACACATGCTCCACTATGTTCATAGCAGCCTTATTTATAATAGCCAGAAGCTGGAAAGAACCCAGATGTCCCTCAACGGAGGAATGGATTCAGAAGATGTGGTATATTTACACAATGGAATACTACTCTGCAATTAAAAACAATGAATTCACGAAATTCCTGGGCAAATGGTCAGAACTTGAAAATATCATCCTTAGTGAGGTAACCCAATCACAAAAGAACACACATGATATGCAGTCACTGATAAGGGGATATTAACCCAGAATCTCGGAATACCCTAGACACAATTCGCATATCAATAGATTTCTAAGAAGATGGAAAGAGAGACCCCTGGTCCTGGAAAGACTGGATGTAGGGGAGCGCCAGGACAGAGAAATGAGAGGGGGTTGAATGGAGAAAAGAGGGAGGGAAGGGGGCTTATGGGACTTTTGGGGAGGGAGGAAACGGGAAAGGGGAAATTATTTGGAATGTCAATAAAAAAAAAAATAAGAACAAAAAAAATACGTTTCTATCAGGAAAACTCAATAGTCATTGGTCTTGTGCTTGTTACCAAGCCACACACACACCAAAACTAGCAAAAACAAAAATCAAGACAAAACAAAAACAAACTAAAAACCATAGCAACTATCTTCAAAAGGATTATAATTAGGTGCATAAGAAAATATATTAAATGCAAATGTTTACAACACATGATGGCTTCTTTTGGCATAACATACCCCCAGGAACTTTCTCAGAAGACCAGTTAATTCCATATGGAGAGATAGGAGTGGGCTTTCCAAAAGTGGCTTTCTATGTGGTAAGTGTGGCTGTCAATTCCAAAGTGGTAGATACAGAATAATTTATATTAAAATGAAAATCAAGGGTAGACATAACATTAACAGTGAAAAATAAGAGTCATCTCTAGTCATGACTTTAATTAGTTTAGAAGGTATGAATTTTAATAGGAAGACAGTTGATTAGAGACAGATTAATACTACTAGATTTGACTAGATGTTCAGTACTAAGATCAGAAATTGTCCTCAGGGAATGGAAAGAGCCACTTTGTGTTGGTTTTGAGTGACATGATTATTGTGATTTCCTAAGATGGCATGTGATTTTCTAAGATGGTAGTATCAGAGAGAGAGAGAGAGAGAGAGAGAGAGAGAGAGAGAGAGAGAGAGAGAGAGAGAGAGAGAGAGAATTGACAGAGAGCTTTATTTAAAACATACATGCATGCAGTGAACATCAACACACCCAGGCTAATAAAACAAAACTACATGATATATAGGCACAGCTCAGGCTCACATACTGTTAGTGGTGATTCAATACAACGCTCACAAATAGATACCTATATAATGAACCATGAAGAAACATCCCACTTCACAATTCTGCCTTCCCACCAGTATGTCTGCTATAACCTGAGAGACATACAGGTGAGATCCCCTTCTGCCCCAATCCCCTGACCTGTTGGTATCCTAGCAAGCCCAGTAGTCATGAGCTCTGCCTCTCCCTGTCAGAGCTCCAACTTCATTCCAGTTTGAACCTACATCTGTGGTCAAAGACTGGCTCCCCAGGCCCCACCTCATAGTTCCACTTGCCCCCTAGGAGGCCTACTCCAACACAGGACACTCAGGTCAGCCAACCCCAGAGACAACAAGAGCGCTAAAGGCAAGCACAAGAACCTAATGAACAGAAACCAATACAATATGGCATCATCAGAATCCATCTCTTCAACTCCAGCAAGCCCTGGATATCCTCACACACCTGAAGAGCAAGACCATGACCTTAAACCCCATCTTATGAAGATGATAGAGGATATAAATAATTCCCTTAAAGAGAAACAGGAAAAAAACCAAACAGGTAGAAGACCTTAAAGAGTAAACAAATAAATCTCTTAAAGAAATATAGGAAAATACAATCAAGCAGAGAAAAGAAATGAATAAAATAGTCTAAGACTGAAAAATGGAACTAGAAGCAATAAAGAAAACACAAATGGAGGCAACCCTGGAGATGGAAAATCTAGGAAAGAGAAAAGGAACTGCAGACATAACCATCACCAACAGAGAGATGAAAGAGAATCTCAGGCATACAAGAAACCATGGAAGAAATTGATAACATTGGTCAAGGAAAATACCAAGTTTAAAAAGTTCCTAACAAAACATCCAGGAAATTTGGGACACAATGAAAAGACCAAACAGAATAATAGGGCTAGAAGAGTGTGAAGATTCCTAGTTTAAAGGGCCAGAAGACATCTTCAACAAAATCATTGATGAAAATTTGTCTAACTTAAAGAAAGAAATGTCTGTACACGTACAAGAGGCCTACAGAATACCAAATAGATTGGACCAGAAAAGAAAATCCTCCAGCTTCATAATAATCAAAACGCTAAATGTACAGAGCAAAGAAATAATATTAAAAGACACAAGGCAAAAAGGCAAAGTAACATATAGAGGCAGACATCAAATTATACCTTACTTCTCAACAGAGACTCTAAAAGCCAGAAGGACCTGGATAAATGTCTTGCAGCTCGACCCTAAGGGACTACAAATGTCATCCCAGACTACTATACCAGCAAAACTTTGAATTACCATAGATGGAGAAACCAAGATATTCCATGACAAAACCAAATTTAAACAGTATCTTTCTTTTTTATTGAATATATTCTTCATTTACATTTCAAATGTTATACCCTTTCCCGGTTTCCCCCCTCCCAGAAAACCACCAACTCATCCTCCCGCCCCCTGCCTCCAAGAGGATGCCCCTCCACCCAACCCACTTCCACCTACCCACCTCCCTCAATTTCCCCAATCTGGGACATCTATCAAGCCTTCATAGGACCAAGGTCCTTTCCTCCCACTAATGCCCCACAAGGCATTCCTCCGCCACAATTGTGGCTGGAAGCATGTGTATCTGTTGGTTGATGGCTTAGTCCCTGGGAGCCCTGGGGGGTCTGGTTGGCCAACATCAACATTCTTCCCATGAGGCTGGAAAACACTTCAGCTCCTCCAGTCCTCCCTCCAGCTCCTCCACTGGGGACCCCATGCTCAGTTCAATGGTTGGCTGCCAGCATCTGCCTCTGTATCTCTAAGGCTCTGCCAGGGCCCCCCAGGAGACAGCCATAACAGGCTCCTTTCCACAAGCACTTCTTGGCATCCATGATAATGTCAGGGTTTGGTGACTGTTTATAAGATGAATCTCCAGGTAGGAAAATCTCTGGATTGTCTCTATCCCATACTTGGTCTCCATAATTGCTCCTGTGAGTGTTTTGTTCCCTTTCTCAGAAAAACTGAAGCACCAACACTTTGGTCTTCAATCTTCTTGAGCTTCATGTGGTCTGTGAGTTGTATCTTGGGTATTCTGAGCTTTTGGGTTAATATCCACTTATCAGTGAGTGCATATCATGTGTGTTCTTTTGTGGTTGGGTTGCCTCACTCAGGATGATATTTACTAGCTCCATCTATTTGCCAAAGAATTTCATGAATTTATTGTTTTTAATAGCTGAGTAGTACTCCATTTTGTAAATGTACCACATTTTCTGTATTCATTCTTCTGTCGAAGACCATCTGGGTTCTTTCCAGCTTCTGGCTATTGTAAATAAGACTGCTATGAACAGAGTGGAGCATGTGCCCTTATTACATGTTGGAGAATCTTCTAGGTATATGCTCAGAAGTGGTATAGCTGGGTCCTCAAGTAGTACTATGTCTAATTTTCTGAGGAACCACAAAACTGATTTCCAGAGTGGTTGTAGCAGCTTTCAATCCCACCAGCAATGGAGGAGTGTACCTCTTTATCCATATCCTCTCCAGCATCTGCTGTCACCTGAGATTTTCATCTTAGCCATTCTGACTGGTGTGAGGTGGAATCTCAGTGTTGTTTTGATTTGCATTTCCCTGATAACTAAGGATGTTGAACATTTATTTAGGTGCCTCACAGCCATTCAAGTTTCCTCAGTTGAGAATTCTCTCCTTAACTCTGTACCCCATTTTTAATAGGGTTATTTGACTCTCTGGAGTCTAACTTCTTGAGTTCTTTGTATACATTGGATATTAACCCTTTATTGGATAGAGGATTGGTAAAGATCTTTTCCCAATCTGGTTGTTACCTTTTTTCCTATTGACAGTGCCCTTTACCTTACAGAAGCTTTGCAGTTTTATGAGGTCCCATTTGTCAATTCTTGTTCTTAGAGTATAAGATGTTGGTGTTCTGTTTAGGAAATTTTCCCCGGTGTCCATGTGCTCACGGCTCTTCCCCACTTTCTCCTCTATAAGCTTCATTGTATCTACTTAGCCTTGATCCACTTGGACTTGAGCTTAGTGCAAGGAGATAAGAATGGATGAATTTTCTTTCTTCTGCATGCTGACCTCTAGTTGATCCAGCACCATTTGTTAAAAATGCTGTCTTTTTTCCACTGGATGTTTTTAGCTCCTTCGTCAAATATCAAGTGACCATAGATGTGTGGGTTCATTTCTGGGCCTTCAATTCTATTCCATTCATCTTCCTGCCTGTCTCTGTACTAATACCATACAGTTTATCACTATTGCTCTGTAGTAGAGCTTGAGGTCTGGGATGGTTATTCCCCCAGAAGTTCTTTTGTTGTGGAGAATAGTTTTTGCTATCCTGGGTTTTTTGTTTTTCCAAATGAATTTACAGATTGCTTTCTCTAGCTCTTTGAAGAATTGATTTAGGATTTTGATGGGGATTGCAATGAATCTGTAGATTGCTTTCGGCAAGATGGCCACTTTTACTATATTAATCCTGCCAATCCATGAACATGGGAGATCTTTCCATCTTCTGAGATCTTCTTTGATTTCTTTCTTTAGAGGCTTGAAGTTCTTGTCATACAGATCTTTCACATGCTTGGTTAGAGTCACACCAAGGTATGTAATATTATTTGTGACTATTGTGAGGTGTGTCATTTCCCTATTTTCTTTCTCAGCTTGTTTATCCATTGAGTAGAGAAGGCTACTGATTTGTTTGAGTTAATTTTATATCCAGCCACTTTGCTGAAGTTGTTTACCAGCTTTAGGGGTTCTCTGGTGGAATTTTTGGGGTCACTTAAGTATACGATGATATCATCTGCAAATAGTGATACTTTGACTGCTTCCTTTCCGATTTGTATACCTTTGACCTCCTTTTGTTGTCTAATTGCTGTAGCTAGCACTTCAAGTACTATATTGGATAATTAAGGAGAGAGTGGGCCACCTTGTCTGGTCCCCAATTTTATTTTTTTTCTGTGCTTTTCTTTTTTTTTTTTATTTTGTTTTTCTAAGTTTTTTTATTTACATTCCAAATCATTTTCCCTTTCCCATTTCCTCCCTCCCCGAAAGTCCCATAAGCCCCCTTCCCTCCCTCTTTTCCCCATTCAACACCTTCTCGCTTCTCTGTCCTGGCATTCCCCTACATCCAGTCTTTCCAGGACCAGGGGTCTCTCCTTCCATCTTCTTGGAAATCTATTGATATGCGAATTGAGTCTAGGGTATTCCAAGATTCTGGGTTAATATCCCCTTATCAGTGACTGCATACCATGTGTGTTCTTTTGTGATTGGGTTACCTCACTTAGGATGATATTTTCAAGTTCTGACCATTTGCCTAGGAATTTCATGAATTCATTGTTTTTAAGGTCCCCAATTTTAGTGGGATTGTTTCAAGTTTTTCTCCATTTAGTTTGATGTTGGCTACTGGTTTGCTGTATATTGCTTTTACTATGTTTAGGTATGGGCTTTCAATTCCTGATCTCGCCAAGATTTTTAACATGAAGGGATGCTGAATTTTGTCAAATGCTTTTTTTAGCTCTAATGAAATGTTCATGTGGTTTTTTTCCTTTGAGTTTGTTTATATAGTGGATTACATTGATGGATTTCCGTACATTGAACCATCCCTGCATTCAAATATCTTTCTACTAATCTAGCCCTACAGAGGATACTAGAAGGAAAACTCCAACATAAAGAGTGTAACTACACTCAAGACAATACAAAAAATAAATCATACCACAGCAAAACCAAATAAAGAGAAACACACACACACACACACACACAAACACACACACACAGAGTAACACTTTCAACATTAAAATAACAGGAACTAACAATCATTGGTCATTAATATATCTCAACATTGATGAACTCAATACACCAATAAAAAGACACAGGCTAAGAGACTAGATATGTGATCCCTTATTGTGCTGCATACAAGTAATACACCTCAGCAACAAAATAGATACTACCTAAGAGTAAAGGAATAGAAAAAAGTTTTGCAAAGCAAACAGACCTAAGAAACAAGCTGAAGTAGTCATTCTAATATCTAATATAATAGACTTTGAACCAAATTTATCAAAAGAGATGAGGAAGGAACACTTCATACTCATAGGAAAAATTCACCAAGATGGCATCTCAGTTTGGAACATCTATGCCCCAAACACAAAGGCACCTGCATTCACAAAAGACAGTTTACTAAAGCTGAAATCACATATTGAACCCCACACAATAATAGTGGGGACTTCAATACCCTACTATCACCAATGAAACAGAAATTAAACAGAGAAACAATGTAACTAACAGATGTTCTGAACCAAATGGATTTAACAGAAGAATAGATAAAAAAATGTGGTTCATTTACACAAAGGAATACTATTCAGCTATTAAAAACAAAGGCATCACAAATTTTGCAGACAAATGGATGATAGTAGAAAATATCACCCTGACCCACAAGGACATGCATGGTATGTACTTACTGATAAGCATAACGCACAGAATACCCATGATACACCTCACAGACCCAAAAAAGTAAAAAAGGAAGGCCAAAGTAAGGATGTTTGGATTTCACTTAGAAAGAGGAACAAACTAGTCATAGGAGGCAGATGGAGGGAGGGATCTGGGTGGGAGAGGGGAGGGGGGAGGGAAATAGGAGGGCATGTGTGGAGACAGACAGGAGAGGGCCAGGAGAATGAATGGAAATCTGCAACTGCCAAGGGGTGTAGGGAAATCTTCAGGAAGTCCCTGAGACTTCAGATGGGGGAGGCATCTGGGAGTCAATGCCAAGATGTCTAACAGTGGGGACATAAAATCTGAAGAGGCCACCTCTTGTAGCCAGGCAGGAATCCCAGTGAGGGATAAGGACACTAACTGTCTTAGTCAGGGTTTGTATTCCTGCACAAAACATCATGACCAAGAAGCAAGTTTGGGAGGAAAGGGTTTATTTAGAGGCAGGAGCTGATGCAGAGGTCATGGAGGGGTGCTGCTTACTGGATTGCTTCCCCTGGCTTGCTCAGCTTGCTTTCCTATAGAACTCAAGACTACCACACCAGGGATGCCACCACCCAAGATGGGCCCTCCCACCCTTGATCACTAATTGAGAAAATGCCTTATAGCTGAATCTTCTTTCCTCAAGGAAGGTTCCTTTCTCTGTGATAATTCCAGCTTGTGTCAAATTGACATACAAAACAAGTCAGTATACCAACCCACCTACAAAATTTTCCACCAAAATTTGTCCTGTCTAAATGAAATACAGGGACAAAAATGTAGCAGAGACTGAAGGAATGGCCAACCGATAACCAGCTCAACTTGAAACCCTTCCCATGGGCAAGCACCAATCCCTGATGTTATTGATGATACTCTGTTATGCTTACAGACAGGAACCTAGCCTAACTCTCTTCTGAGAGTCTCTACCCAGTAGCTGCCTGGAACAGACAGTTACCCACATCCGAACAGTGGAAAGAGGTCAGGAACTCTTATGGAAGAGTTGGAGGAAGGATTGAGGGCCCTGAAGGGGATGGAAACCCCACAGGAGGACCAACAGAGTCAACTAACCTGGACCTCTGGGAGCGCTCAGAGACTGAGCCATCACCCAAAGAGTATACAAGGGCTGGAATGAGGCCTCTGGCACATTATGTAGCAGACATACAGCTTGGTCTCCATGTAGGCCCCACAACAAATGGGGCAGAGGCTCTCCCTAAAACTGTAACCTGACAGTGGTATCTGCCCCCCTGTAGGGGGTTCCCTTGTCTGGCTACTCACCATTACTGAGTTACAGGAAGGATAAGAAAATGTACTATACGTGAATAGTGGAGCTTTAGTAAGCCCCAAAGAAAAATGGAATTATGACCTTTCCTGGAACTGGATGGGACAGGAGATCCTCGTGCTAACACAAATACCACCCGTCTTCTCTCACACGTGGCTCCTAAACTTTATATGCAATTATGTAGATACTATGAAACTAAAAGGGAGGCTACTTGGGCAAAGGAAAGGGAACAGTGGGAGGTCAGAGGAGAAAGCAAGAGCTGGAACTGGGGTTTGAATATGTCGAGGTATATGAAGCACTTCGATGAAGATGTCAGTGGGGCACCGTTAGAGAAGCTTCCTCTTGCAACACATGGCAATTGATACGGAGAACCCCAACTGGACAACATGGAGCGAGAGACCTTGAGACAGTACTAAACAAGTTGTTTTCATCAAACCTCTCCCCTCAGGAAACTATGCAGAATAGGAGATAGACATCTGTAATAGCCACAAAAGGATGGGTGTTACCACAGAAACAGTCTTCTAGACACAGCAGGTCCAATGCACATGTGAACTAATTCACAGAAACCGTGGCAGCATGCACAGGGCCATGCACCGGTTCAAGCCAAACAGGACCCCAGAGTTGAGATAGGGAAGTAGATGTGATCTCTTTTAACCAAGAAGCTATACCCCGCTGACATCCAATTGCAAAGGAAAAATTAGTTTTCTCCCAGGGAGTCTCACTGGGTATATATGCCACATTTAAGGGCAGGTTTCATGCCCAGCAGTAGATGCACATTTTTTTGGTCATATATGGTTTTGTTTGGGTTCTTTCTGTTTTGTTTTGTTTTAATCTTACTGGTATTTTGTTTGTGTATTATGCTTTCTGATTTTGTGGGTTTGTGGGTTTTGGCGCACGCGCTCATGTGTGTGTGTGTGTGTGTGTGTGTCTGGGTGTGCAAATGTTTTATGCTTTTCCTTTCCTTATTTTTTCAACTCTGATTTTTCTTTTGGCCTGTTATGCTTTCTAAAGAGAGAGAGAGAAAGAAGGCTCAGAAATGGGTGGGAAGGTAGATATCTAGAAGATGAGGAGGTGAAATTGTGATCAGAATATATTGTATGAAAAGTGTTAGTTTTAATTAAAACAACAATAGAAGAACTAGCAGGATCCTCGGAAGGTAACGGTACTTGCTGCCAGGCCTGATGACCTGAAGTTGATTCTCTGAACCCATATGGTGGAAGGAGAGGACTGACTCCCACAGGTTTTCCTCTGGTCTCCATATGTGCACCACAACACGTGCTCCCCCCACCCAGAGCATGCACACAAAATCAATAACAAAGCATCTATTGTTAAAAGAAGACTATTTCATAATTCTCCTACTAGGGAAACTAAAGTTGGAGAATATCAGTCTGAGGTTGCCTGGGTTACGTGATGAGAGCTTTCATCTGTTTTAAAGGTAGGCACATCTGTAAGAAGGGGGCCTCTATAAGGAGGCAGTGGATGGAGGGGGAGCAGTGTGAAGATTCCTGCCTTCTCTGAAGCAGCTGGTTCAAGTCTTGACAGTAGGTGGATGACAGGCACATCCGCTTAGCAGTAAAGACATCATTTCACATCCCTTGTTTCCTGAAGCCCCACACTGAGGCCACAGTTGAAGTGTTGAGAGTACAGAGGACAATGTGTCCTCTGAGATGGGATGGGTTTTTATTGTTGTTGTTGCTGTTGTCGGCTTTTTCTTGTATAAAGCTAGAATTTTATTTGTGTGTGTCTGTTAGAATTTTCAGGAAAGGGGCTGGAAAGATGGCTCAGCGGTTAAGAGCCCTGACTGCCCTTCCAGAGGTCCTGAGTTTAAATCCCAGCAACCACATGGTGACTCACAACCATCCTTAATGAGATCTGACACCTTCTTCTGGTGTGTCTGAAGACAGTGTACTTACATATAACAATAAATAAATCTTTTTTTAAAAAAAGAATTTTCAGGAAAATTTAACACTAGTATCCTTTTTAAAGGGCTTGGCATAATGCTTAGAACATGGAAGTATGTTTTTTACGTTAGAAAATATGTTGGAAGATGGTAACAGAACCGAGATTAGAATTAGTTCTCCCAAAACCAGAGCTCTTAGAAATCAAAACATCATTAAAATAATGTAAAATATAATAATGGGTGATTGTGTCACTAGGGCACTTTAATTATATATGTATACTCCAGTGCAAGGAAACACCCAATAGTTGGTACCAGAGGCCCTTGGTCTGGTGTCCAGCCTCTGTGAGAGCCAGTTTATTTTCAGAGCAGATAGACACAGTTGTCTTGCAATCTTTTCCCTGGTTTTCCATAGGAGGAATTTCTCCATAGGAGGAATTCATGTGCTCCCACAACCTTGTCTGCCATCTGTGAATTGCACACAGACTATTAGATTCCATTAATAACAGTCTGATTCGGTCAGTCCCTCTCACATGTTAAGATTGAGGATAACTCATCTACTAAAGTGTCCAGTTCTGTGAGGTTTTGCATTTCACTGAATTCCAGGGCATTTTCATCGCATCCTCCAAAGCTACCTTCTCATTAGCAAGCATTTCCTTTCTCTCTTCCCTAAGCCTAGCCTCATATTATATTATATTATATCATATATATTAAGTGGGTTATTATATATCTATATTATACATTATATCATATATAATATATATTAAGTATGTTGCTGATATATTAAACTAAAGATGCTCCCTGATCCAACTAAAACTGTATCATAAATAAAAATGTTATATATATATATATATGTAATTATAACATGAATTAACACATGAATTAACCTAATCTAGGTAATTCCTCTAGTGTATCAGCTAATCCCTCATGGAGGTGCTTAGAGGCTTATTTCCTAGGAGATTCCAGATCCCATCAAACTGATGCATTAATATTACCATCATACCCACTGAATAGCATGACCTGGCCTAATCTGCACTAAACATGCTAAAAATCTCACATACACAAAGAGGGGGCATTTTGTAGACACTACAGGATGGAAACCATGAAACTCAACATCCCAAACACCACTGGCAACACAGTTCATCCCAAACCATCGGCCATTTCCCCTCCCACTGCCATGTCTGACTGGGAGCTACAAGTTTCCACCACTGCTCAATCTCATGGGAGGCTGCCACACTGGAGATTGTTAACCCAGGAAAAGACCACACTTCAAAAGTCAAAGTATACTTTCTGTAGCACATATATCTGATAATAATAATTTCTGAAAATTATACATCAATCTGTCATCTTAGAGATCATCTATATTATAAACGATGCTGCCAGGAACATTTATGCATGTTTTTCTATGTGAACATTTTTTCCACCGAGGGAATATATAGCTATTCCAAAGACTCATGAACCAGAGAACTACTTTATCAACATTCTTAGTGATAGTAAACTGGTTTCCAAAGTTAATTATCATTTTACGTTCACACCAATAATTCAAAAAGAGTCTAATTTCTTGACCTGTTCCCTCTAAGCTTATATTTCCTATGTTTTTCTTGGTGGCAGTGGTGGTGATTTGTTTGAGATGCAGTAGCCCTGCTGCTATGAGCATGGTGTCTCCCTGTGAGTTTGATTGGAATTTCTCTCAAGAAAAATGATACTATTAATATTTGTGTGCAGTTGCTCGCAGTTTGCGTAAGTGAGTTCTTTGGAGAAATATGCATTCAAATAGCTTCATTTTTAATTCAATCGCCACCTTTTGTTGTTAACCTGTGGAAGTTATTTCTTTACCTTTCCTGTATTTATGGAGAAAGGCTGCCCCTCTAAAGTCTCAGTAGCCCAACGTATCCTTAAATTTCCTGTCTTCTAGCCTCTATTTCCCATGTGCTGGAATTATAGGTGGCAAACACTGTGCCCAGTTTTCTATTCATCCTTAACAGGATCTCTCTAAGCACAAGAGTATTTTTTAATTTAATTTTAATGTAGTCCAACTATTCTCTTTTGGCTGTTGCTGCCTACTCAGCAAGTAAAGATTCACTCTTGTGGCTTCTCATAGAAACTTTATGATAGAAGCTTTTACATATAGATCGCAAGTCTTTTATGTTTTTAAAAGCAGGGACACAATGATAATTCTGGAAAAGTAAGGGACAGAAGATTCTGGCAAGGATATGGAGAAAGAGAAACACTTCTCCGTTGTTGATGGGATTGCAAGCTGGTAAAACCGCTCTCAAAGTTTATGGCCAATGAAGAGATAAGCTTTTCCATGTAGCTGGCTCCAGTCTTCCCTGTGGTGTGTGTTTCCGTGTCCCACTCTTCAGCCCTTTTACATCATTGGGTAACTAGTATCATTTACCATTTTCACTCCCATATACAGGGAGTAGATAAACAAACCAACACATTTGCCTTCACAATCAGAAAAATGAGAGATTAGACACATTTCTAATCTACTATGCACCTTATTTCCTTGTTGGGCATTACTTTTTCCATAATTCTCTACTCATCAAGGTGATAAACCTCTAGCCTTTCCCCCAAGGTAGTCTGAGTGTTTAGTAAATGACTGACCTGTAGGTATCTGAATAAGGCACAGGAAGACTCTAGTGTTGCCTTGGGGTTTTTTGCCCCTCTGAGAATGAAGTGTCTTTGATCACTGACATTCCTTGCCCCTCCCTGGAACAGAATCACCACAACATTCTTTCCTTTCAGGCAAATGTTCTGGTCAAAACCTGAAGTTCTAGTGATGTGTTTGTTGGTTGGCTGAGCAAGTGGGCATGAATTCAAGTAGAAATGGAGTCAGTCATAGTTCTTGTAAAGGATTAACTGCAGATCCTTACTCTCAGTTAATCTTCAAATGTGATAAACTATACTAGTGTTTGGTTTTCTCTTGCCTGCCTGTGAGAGGCAACTGGGAGGATGTTTCTACTGATGTAACCACAGTCTTCTCATTTGTGGACTCTGCAGATGCCAATGGTTGACTGGTAGGGACATAGTGGCTGTATCTGTACTAAGCATGTGCAAACTATCTTGTACATTATTCCCTAAACAACACCATGTAAAAAGAATTTTCATAGTACTCAAATCTTGTATATAATTATTATAGAAATTATATAGAATAAACACAAGGATGTATGATAGTAATCTATAAACACTGTTGGATGAAGATAAAAAAAAAAAACTCAACTCTGTCTTCAAAGGCAATAAAAGATCATTTATTCTAGAACCAAATATTATGACTGTAAGCCAAGGAACACAGAAACAGGTTTACCAAATCTCATGTTTCTATGTGGCCATGGTTTCATGAAAATTTTATAGTAACAGAAGCAAGAAAGTCACAAATCAACACTTTTCAAATTTTTGCTAGAAATACAGTGGGTCACTTCTGTATGTGTCCCTCAGATGGTATCTGAGGACATTCTTGTCTTCTAGGTTGATGCAACCCAGTGACCCATTAATGTACCCCAAAAGGTTTTACACAATTACAAGGATATTAGATGAAATATAAAAGTGGGCAAAGAATAGCTGTGAAGGAGGCTAAAGATACACCTTGCCCCAAATTGTAGCCAGTCTCTGGAGTATCCCAACCTCTCTATGATCACTGCAGTTCTCAAGAGTCTCCATGGACTGTTTAATGTCTTTCCAGGAACTTTAGTCACATGGTCCATTAGTATCTATTGAATTTAAACCAAATCCCAAGCTATCCCAAGTTGTAGGCTAGATTTTTCAAAACCTACTTTAATAAGGGTCCTTAAACACTTTTACCTCTCTTTTAGCCCACTACCCACCAGAGGTTGCCAGGAGCCACTCTCACTTTGATCTTCAGCCCCCTTTCATTGTTACTGGAAGGCTCAGCTATTAGGCTCATTTAAGTTGAAAAGATACTAGCTCTTGATTTAGCCAAGTTAGCTAAGCAAAGTAAGTAGGTTAGAACAAACATAGCTCTCCCACAGTTGGGTCACCTAGCCACAACCTGCATCTACCTTCCCTTGATTTTTTAGCTAATCAATATCCTGCAGCTGTGGCCAACTTCCCTCTAAGGTCCTGAGAACAAGTCAAAACAAGTCTCCTGAGATAACGTCTACATCCTGCTTGCTCCCCTCTACATTGCAGTGTGTCTCCTGAGATAACGCCCACCCCCTCCCCTACATTCTGATTGCTCCCCTTTATATTACAGTGTGAGAAAAATAAAAATTACAGCTTGATCAGAATTCCTGTCTTGCTGTCCGTTCTTCATGTCTCTTGTCCCCATTCTCTCCTAGGTGCCTCTGAGACCCCTGTCGACTGTCCTGCAGGTTGGGGCAAGAGGTAGTGGAAAGGAAAGTTTAATTGAACAAGGCAAGATGTGGACCTGTTTAGAAATAATGTCTGGGGCCCTTCCAGACTTCACTGTCAAAATATTAGCAGTTTAGCTCACACGAATCAGCAGTGGCAGCTCGATCCACTAGCAAACACCATTTATGAATCAGCAATGGCACTTCAGTCCAGAAGAAACTGTTAGGCTCTGACAACTGGCCCGAGTCCATGGAAGCTGCAAGAAGCCGCCAGAATATTAGAAGTTCTTTGATGTGTTTCTTTTTATAAGGCCACGATAAATGATGATCAGCGAGGTAGGCAAGGTGAACTAGTATTACAGCATTGTCCACTGTCTGTTGGCTTATACTTATACCCTTTCCAAACAACATGTTCTCTCAAGTGTATGCTCTAGCAAAACATTACATGCCCCTTTTCCAGGCAGCTTCCAGAAAAACACCATGTGTCTGTTCTCAGCAAAATATTCTCCCATGTTTCTGCTTCAGCAAAACATCCTCTCATAAAACAGTTCTCAGCAAAACATTACATGACACAACTGAAACTCAAAAAAAACTTGAAAATTTCCACTTCAGACTGTGATACAGCAGAAAAGTTTAAGGCCGTAGAAAGTACAGCAAGGTTAGCTGGGTATAGAAGCTTTTCCTGTCCTGTAGTCTTTGCCATATTGTTGAAGAACAAAAATTACACTCATTCTGTCAGCTCTATCTTAGAACATGCAAAATTGATTAGGTCTTACAATTTAAACAACTTATAACAACCCCTGCATCAAATCTGTTCTCACAAACAGGCTGTGAATTCTAGTCCTACAATATTAGAGAGTAATAAAAAGTATTTTACTATGACATGTGACATTCACACATGCATACCCACAGGCACAGGCTTTGTCTAGCTATACTGTTGATTCCAAAAACTTGATTACAGTATATAATAATATATAATATAACACCAAAACATTCTCTTTTATGAAAAACATATCTATAATGAAATTTACTTTTTAAGAGTGCTGGAGCTTCACTCAGTAGTTAAACCATTGACTGATCATCCAGAGGACCTAGGTTCAATCTCCAGCACCCACATGGTGGCTCACAACTGCCTGTAAGTCCAGTTCCAAAGGATCCATTTCTTACTTATTCTTAGTCCTCAAACACTAGACATGCATGTGGGTACATAGATATATATGCACACCAAACACTCATACACATGAAATAACAAAATAAATAAATCTAAACAGTAAAGGTTATGAGAACTAAGACAAAGGAAAATACACCAAAATGTTTTTATGCTTTAAGAGCAGAGACATATTGACAGGAAATTGTCCTTAGATAACAAGGATGTCTGTTTCTAGCCATTCTTAATAATGATTTTATAATTATGCCAGTCACTAGCCTTATCTACATGTAATTGATGTGTCCAAGATTAACTTACTTGCTCTCCTAGAAGTTGTTTTTATTCTTAACATTTCCCCAGAAAGAAACTGAGCAGCAAAGATCTTTTATCTCAAATGTAGATAGAGTGTAAGTGGCTGTGTTGGGATACTGGTATTTGCCTAACTCCTTACAAAAGCATAGCATTTATGGTACATTTTAATAAGTTAACTGTAACAGTAACTGATGATGTATTTGGATATTTGAAGACTAGATCTGTGGTTGTTTGCTAGCTACATTGTTTCTTTATGTTTCTCTCTGCTTCTTACAAAATACACCATTATTTTTTTAACTTTCAAATTTACTTTTCCATTTTACTAGGAACAAACACATTTCCATTCCACATCTTATTACTTTTTACCTCCTGGAAAGAAAGACATAATCATTGCATTTTCCATTTTTCCTTGCTTACAGAGAAAAAAAATAGAAAAAAATGTATTTTCTGAAAATATGACTATAAATCCAGAGGAAATGTAATAAAAGCTAAAATTGTTCCTGTGAGAGTAAGAAAATGGAATTTTTTCTAGTGGATCCTAGCAGGGATCATTTCTTTAAACACGGATATTGTTTAAGGAATTTTTAAACTGTAATCTGTTAGGTTCAGAAATAGGTGTGTTTGTGGTCCGGTGAATATTTTATAGAATTACTTACAGCAGTTAAAATCTAGACACAAATTTATATTTAAAGTGCAATGAAGGAAAAAGAAAATCTCATAGATGTTAGCTATTTCTATCCACCTCTATTCCATTATTAATGTTTATTATTTTGTATATGCTGTACTTATTATAAATAATTTTCTGAAAGTAATTTTAATAATAATACAAATAATATATTTTAAATGAAAAACTAATTACACTAGTGCAAAACAATTCTGCACTGACCATGTGTATCCGTGAAGGAAGAAAAAGGACCAGGAACCAAAGACCTCATGTATTTCTTCTCCACTGTAAAGACAATTGCTGGTGGTACATAATGCCTTGAACACATAGATAGCAGGAAGACAGAAGCAAGCTCAGGTGTATATTCTAAGATAGTAGCGAGATGGTATAGGAAGTAGATATTTAGAGAGGGCAATTCTAATTTCATTTATAAAATTATGGAATTAATTTTGAGAATGGAAAAAAATGCTTGTTCCTACTTAATCACACTTCCAAACCACTTTACATTTATTAGGCATTCTTAACCATGACTACAAATAACCAGCAAGGATTTATACAAATAACACGTTTACTATGTCAATTAGCTTCCCAATACCTTAGGAACGTATTAATAAACTTAAATGTAATATAAAATGACCCTGTACAGTACACAAACTAATTATAATCATATTCTATTCTGGACTGCTGAATAAATGTGATAAAATGTAGCATAAGTAATGAACAACAAAACTATTATTCAACTAGCACCTAACAATTTCTTTAAAATCTTAAAATAATTACCTAATGAGTGAAGATATTTTGGAGTGACATTTGGTGCCATGAGGAGGGTGATGTAGTCTCAAATGCTGATGGAAACATATGGAGAAAGAATTAACAGAAGGAGGTGTGTGAAAAAGAAGTGCCAGACAATTATTAATATCTGTTCCAGAGTCCTGGCCACAAGTTCCCTTGTCCCCCCAGATCCTGGCAGTGTGTAAAGATCAGTGCTGCTGGAGCCTGCAGAGATACAATTTATTTGGAATTTCTTTGTTAAAGGTTGAGCAGCTCTAACAGAATCCTGTGATGTACCCATTTTTAGTGTGATACATATGCACACCTCCTGTTATTGACCTGTTAAGTCAATAATAGCAATAATTTCTCAATTTTATTTACTATTTTGCTATTAAATACCATACATGCCCTTACTTGCCTCCCCCACCCCCAGTCTTCACATCACTGATCAACACACAAATGGTTGACTGAGTCTTCCTTCTCTTGTAAGTTCTACTGGCAGGATTTTTTCAAAACCACTTTCCTCACACTCATTTTGATGCTCTGGGATCATTTTTTTTCATGAGTAACAAATGTGAGATCAGCGTTGCCCACATAAGGCAGCTAAACAGAATCACCAGCAAAGGACACACTGTTCTGAGAACGTTGGCAGCACCGATGGACCTGATGATACACTCAGTACTCAGGACCAAGTGAGAATCAAATGTGGCAGTGTGTGGTCAAGTTATTAATACATTTTAACTAAGTAGTTTTTCAGATGGATTCAGCACATATTTGATTTGTAACAAGTGCTATCGGTATATGCCAGTTTGTAGGAAGAGACAACAACCCTGAAAACTGGGAAGGGGATGGTTGTCAGGGGCAACAGAAGGCATCCAATCAGGAACCTGATGGGTCTGACAGCTGCATAGAGAGAGTGATAAACTTAACATGTCAACTGATGTGGCCATACATACTATGTGACTCTAGACTAAGCCCTCTGCACCCTGTGCCTATATCATTGGCCTATCCTGAACCTCACTTCAAACAGCTCCATGAGAGTGGCCCCCTTCTTTTCAGTATGTTTTGTTGCCAGTGCCGCTGGACTCAGTAAGTGGATGCACACCCCAGGCCCTCATCAGGAGAAGACTAGATCAGAGACATGTTCCATATGTCCTCAGAGAACTGTAACTGGGTCCCTGGGGGCAACAGCCATAGCTCCCTCCATAATGGCCCCTCTTTGGCTCTCTTTCTTTTCCTGTCTAACCACCACCCCCCTCAGTGCTTACCAGAACCTTCTAGGTAAGTCAACTGCCCCAATTGCTTGTACATTGAAACAACTCACCTGTTACTATTGGGCAACAGCTTTTCCAAGGGCAGACATGAGCTTTCCACACTGCATGTGCCGTTCTCACAGTTCAGGACCATCTGTCTCACCTAAGACCCACTGAAAATGTGCTCTGTAGATGGCCTCCTTGTAGTATGTTTGGGAAAAGTAAAGGAAGAGACTAAAGTTTCCTACGGGGTTCTGTGTAAAGTGACAATGGGAGGCACTCAGGCAAGAATGAGGATGGTCAGAGTAAGCAAAGATGGTGCCTAAAAGAGAACTCAGATACAAACGACAGTGATACAGGCTTTCCCCGTGGGTACCGGGAGAGTGGCTCCAGCCATGCTAATTCAATATTTAGGAAAATGGTGATCAAATTAGATGGAAGTCTTGAGAATATGCAAATGGCTGGTGTGGTCTTCATAGTCATCAGTCCAGACATGACTTTCTCTGGCTTGAGAAGGGTTAAGATGAGGGCATTAGTCACGGGAAGTGGTCTGGTCAGTCTGGAACTGTTCATGCTATCTGTACCCTGAACTCTTGATGAGACACGGTGTGCTGACGTATACTTTAGATTAGATTCTCTGTAAAGGTCAGGTTGTTTATCTTTTCTGGTTGCTTACCACATCCTGTTTTATTTTTTGCTGCAAAATGCTTTATCATACAACAGCTATGTGAACCTGCATTAAATGTGACTTGATCAGAATCCTGTCTTGTCTCCATTTCTCAAGTCTCTTGCCCCTAGGTCCTCCCTCCACCCCTCAGGAACCTCTTCGAGAATCCGAAGGTGGGTTCAGTCATCAGTTCTTTGAACTTCCTTCGCTCAGGTTGGAGTCAGGTCAGAGAGACTACACAAGTTCTCTTCATGGAGGTGATGGCTTGCATATGGCCTGAACGAAAGACCCTATTCATAGTTAACAGGAGGCTGGGTATCCTTCAGTGGGTAGCTTAGACTGGGCTGGTTGTATGAGGAATGTTGACAGTTACTCTGAACTCTAAGGACTTGGATGATATGCATGTGTGAGACTGTGAGAGACTGAGCAGTCTAGGGACACAACAGTGTGAATGAACCAAAGTGAATTGTGAATCTCATGTTTTTAAATAAATGTATTATTAATTTTATATAGAAGTAAGTGAATTACAAGAGCAAAAATGATTTTAATTGAAAAATGTACATATTGCATTCAGAAAAGCAAATTTATGAGTCACAAGATGATTAATTATTTCATAAACTTACAACATTGTGCTTTGATGAATTATTCTAAGCAGATAATTATTACCATGAACATTGGTGCCAAAGTTACAAAGGTTACTAAAAGCAGGCAATCTGTTTGGTACTGAAGCCAGAAAGCCCACAAGGTCCTTCTTCCTCCTTGAGAGAGCATCCAGTCATAGCTCCTGGTCCGTGTGCTTAGCCTTGTCTATCTGTAGCTCTAACAGTTTAATCTCCAGAGTCAGCTTGTAGACCTCCAGAGCCATCTTCACATCATTTGAATTTGGCAGACATTGCATCATCTTCCTGCCTGCAAACACGTACTTACAGTCTTTAGGGGCCTCCTGAAAGAGATGCAGGTTTGAGATAGCAGTCAGTGGCTTCAGCCTATCATCAAGAAATAGGGCAAACATATTAATAGAAGGCAGCATTCCTAGGTCTATGGAAGCTCACTTTTTACTGGATTCAGTTTCGATATACTCAAATGAAAATAGAAAAACGTTCTTTGCCAACTCCCCAAATAACTTGAGAAAGAAAAGCAAACAAACAGGTTCTCTGAATGACTTAGAAATGATCCATAGCAAGTCAGCACTATTGGCTGGGAAAAGCATTTTAGTGTTTGATGGCACAGATGTTCTTGATCTGTGTTACTTACCTGCTCACATCTGGGCACCTCTGGGTACCAGGTTCCATTCTCTGAACAAGTGATGCTTTGGGAACCCAGCATGGCAAAGTCAGAGTAACATTGGATGGTGACATTTTCAGATTCAACATACTGATCTTTATCAGCAGACAGTATTCCATTTACTATCTCTGGTTTCTGACATAGAGCTACAATGAAAACATGTTTTAGATAATTGTAATGTGAGGGAAAAGACATGGTAATAGTCTACAGTAAAAAGAATGAACTGAACTTGCATGTAGCTTATTCTGTTTTCCATTTATTAGCAAAATATTGAACATTTGTGATTGTATGCATATAATATGATTTTGAATTAAGTCTCAAGATACTCCTGCAAAGTGAGTATATTATCTTTCTGTTTTATAAAAAAGAAAATTCAGATACAGAAAAGGTAAGGAATTTGTCCATAGGTGTAATGTGTTTAAACAATAACATGACAGGATATTTTAAAAGTGTGTATGACCCCAGATTCTCCCATGACATATTAACAGTTCTACAAAACTCTGATCATAAAGTTCTGATATTTTTATTTGTACAGTGGGAATAATTGTTTTAAATCATAAATTACTGCAAATGTAGCTCTACTAATCAAATATAAACCTAAAATAAGACCTAATCCTGAATCCTCCTTCTCCCTACAACTAATTGGTGCTGGGTTTTCTCAACATACATCATCTACATCATGGTAGGTGGTATTTGGCAGAAGTTCTGATGGCAAAACCTGTCACTCTAATGCTTGAAAGAAACCCAACAGAGTCTGTATTGATGCCAGAATAAGTTTTATTGAAAATTTTCTATAGGACCATGCATGTAATTACAAAATGCTTAGTCCCCAGAATATTTCTGAAAACATATATAAAGAAAGTGACAATCTAAGCTGCCTCAAGAAGGTTGATACTTGTAATTGAGAGAAAGAATTAAAGGAAAGTGATTTGCATTAGTTTTTATGGTTTTGTATGGAATATCATGTTTATATTTTTATTTAAAATAGAGAAAATTGGCTCTATCAGAAGACTGTGAGAAGTTCAGGTAGGCCGCCCACCTACCAGACTCCCCTGCTTGTCCTCTCTCTTGGCATCCTCCCATCCTACTCCCAACCTACATCCCCAATGCTCTCCTTGCTTCCTGCTAGCCTGCAACTAGCACAGAGACTCCCCACTCTATCAGAAACCACACAGACTGTTAGCCAAGCAAAGCTCCTGGAGGTGAGACTTGGACCACCAACCCAGCCACAAAACCTTCAACCTGTAATCTATCCTGCCTGCTAGTTGTACTAGGGCACAGGTAACAGAACTTGGCACAGAACTCGTGAGACTGGCCAACCAATGATCAGTCTACTTTAAGGCCCACACCACACAAGGGGAGCCAATGCCCAATACTGCCTAGACAACCAGGAATCAGAGACTGGATGGCCCAGAGACCTATGATAGAAAATAAATCAATAAAATTATTCCTAATGATATCCTTATGTACTTATGGATGGTGCTTATCCCAATTGTCATTAAAGAGACTACCAGTGGTAGACTCCCATCTGATGGGAGCAGATGCAGAGACCTACAGTCAAACAGTATGAAGAGAGGCAACCCAATTGAAGATCTCCATTGCCCCCCCCCCACCCCAGAGCTTGGGGAACTTCACGAAGAGGGAAAGAAAGAAATATAGAGGACAAACGGGTCAAGGAAACCAGGAGAATGAGGTCCAAGGGCATCAACGAAACAGAGCTCACAGGGATTCAGAGGTTGAAATTGCAATCACGGACCCTGCATGGGTCTATGCTAGATCTTCTGCATAAATGTTATAGTCGTTAGCTTGACATTTTTGTGGGACCCCTACCAGTGGGAATGGGGTCTCTCTCTCTCTCTCTCTCTCTCTCTCTCTCTCTCTCTCTCTCTCTCTCTCTCTCTCTCTCTCTCTCTCTCTCTTTCATCTGTTCTTGGAACCCTTTTCCTCCTGGGTTGCCTTGCCCAGCCCTGATATGAAGGTTTTTGCCTAGTCTTATTTGATTTTGTTATTCTATATTCAGTGGATACTTCTGGGAGGCATTTCTGCTAATTTCCAAAGGGAAATGGAGGAAGAATGGATCAGGGAGAGAAGGGAGGTGGGACTGGGTGGGGGGCAGGTAGGAAAAATGGAAGGAGGGGAAACTGCAATGGGGATGTACTGAAAACAAAAAGTTAAAAGGGAAGAAAGGGAGGGAGGGAGGGAGGAAGGAAGGAAGGAAGGAAGGAAGGAAGGAAGGAAGGAAGGAAGGAAGGAAGGAAATAAAAATTACAAAGAAAATGAAATGTTTTGTCCTTCATCTGGCAGGGAGTAACTTTGATATCCAGTCCTGACAGTAATTCCACCCCTGTGGTCATGGGGTGGGAAGGAGACGTCAGTACCTTTACACTGTGGGGCAGCTGCTGTCCATTGTGAATTGCTGCAGGAGATGGTCGCCTCTCCAACCAGTTTGTACCCTTTATCACATTCATACGTAGCCTTAGTTGTTTGGGAGTAGAATGGACTAAATTTTGTATAACGTCCGTGGGCAATGGCAGGCGGAAAATCACAACCTTGATGAAACACAGGAGAGAAGGGAAGCTTGTAAAGTGTGTCAAACAGCATTTCTCGGGATTCATGCATCTTGGATGCTTCGTGTCATGCTTCTTTCTTCCTTACCTGTAAGATCCCTGGACCAAAGCCACACACTTGTACTACTTTCCTGGAAATCTTAGATTCAGGAACTTGGATGCTTCAAACTACTCACTGTAATAGTTTGGATTGTGAATTTTCTCCTGTGACCTATAACTTGAAGGCTTAGCTCCCAGATGGTACTATTGGGCACTGTTGGAAACGAGGAGGTGGGACCTCATGGGAAGTCCTTAGGTCTCTTTGCTAAGAATGTGTATCTCCAGTGCTCTCCTCTCTTTCTTTGTTCTCTGGCTCATGACTGCACATGTTGTCTTGCTCTAGTTTATACTCCTGTCTTGATGTGTCACCTTTACACAAGTCCAAAGCAATGGGGTCAATAAGGTGATTGGTCTTACGTGTCTGTGGTACTAACAGAAAGCTGGCAACACAAGCTTTTCCTTCCTTTTACAGACAATTCATTTATAGTGTTTGGCATCCATTTTTTTTACACAAAGTTGGATCCCATTCCAGGCTATACCTTGTCTGTGGTGTACAATATATGATCAATTCTATATTTAATACTAAGATGTGTAAAGGATGCCTTTTTTTTTCACTAAAACATTTAGGTAATATAGAGAGGGGCTGTCTTCTTTCCCTGCTTTCCTGATGACAATACAAAGTTTCACAAAAATAAATCTCTCAAACCTCTGCCCTTTCCATGACTAAAATAAAGGTGTATGCTATCTTCCTGCTTGTCAACACAGACAGATCCCAGCAGAATGAGAGGAATGTGGGAATAGACCATAGTACTTGATTATAGCTATCCTAGCTTTGGGACTAGGACTACCCTCTCGTTACCTCTCTTAGATATACAGCTCTTTGTTAAAGCAGTAGTTGAGACAAAGTCGCAAGTCATTGCTTCGGAAGACTTACTTCCTGGGTGTTTCTTTGGGAAAATGTTCTTAAACTTCTTTCTCTTTTTAATCTTACCAATTGATCTGTTGTTTTGTAGAGTGACTCTACCACAGACTTTGGAGGACTGTGGGAAGTTGTATTTTCCTCCCTTGACACACACCCATAAAATATGGCAAAGATGTCAATGCACCTGCAATCTCTGAGTCACTGCTCTCTAGCAAAACGGCTCACCCATCTCCACCAAGAAAAAAAAAGTTTACTGCATGCTTTGTTTTAGAGGAAAACTTAAAGAAAAATAAAAATGGTGACTCTAGCATCATGATAATGAACAAAACAAGACACAGAGCAGCCATCTGGAAAGGAGCACTGCGGAGGTCCACACCCAGCAAGGAAGAAGTTGAGTAAAGTGAGTAGTGCCCTGTGCTAGAACTCTATTATAGTCACAAGCATCGCATTAAATGTATCCCAGAAGTGTGGGAAATTGATCACTGCAATATAGAAAATCAAAATGCTACAGCTACCACAGCAGAGAGTAGAAAAAGGCTTAAAGGACTCAGGTAAGTAAGCATGCCAGAGTGTTTGTACTACGAGCACCGAAAAACAACCAAGTGATTATGTTATACAGAAAGGGTTACAAGTCAAAGCCATATAGGAGATAATGCATGTGGCATTAAAAATGAACCACAAGGTCAGGGAGGAAACCTTCAGAAATGTAAGATTAATAGGTAATGGTGTCTTTACAAGTGGCAATCTTATCAAGAGCCGAAAAGGATGTCACTCAATTTATATCACAAAAAGTGCAGATGAATCATGAAGGGACTAATGTCATTTGGCCCAATAAAAGTCATAGTCTCAAGACAAATATGGTAGTCAATCCCTATAATTCCAGTACTCTGGAGACCAGGCAAGAGGTTGGGTCTAAGACTGCCTGAACTATAAAGCAAAATCTTATCTTAAGAAATGATGTTTAAATGTCACAATTCTTTCCAAGGATTCTTTGCATACATCAGTTTCAAGCCTATGATACTGACTGAAGAAGGTTAATGTTATTTAAATGTTATTTCACATATGTGTATAGTGAAAGGAGATATTAGCAAGTGTGGTAGTTTGAGTGAGAATGGCTCCTTAGGCTCATGGATTAGAATGCTTGGTCACTAGGGAGTAACACTATTTGAAAGGATTAGGAGGTGTGTCCTTGTTGGAAAAGTGTGTCACTGGGGATGGATCAGGATGTAGGCCTCAGCTATTTCTCCAGCACCATTTCAAGCTGTGTAACACCATGCTTCCCACTGTAGTGAAAATGGACTAAATCTCTGAGACCACAAGTAAGCCCTCAGTTAACTATTATTTTTAATAAGAGTTGTCTTAGGCGTGGTGAACACTAAGACAACACCACTAAGACAATATACAGTTAAATAGGTTAGAGTGGTCATTCTCATATTTCTATTAAATTCGTCAGTTTCTGAAGGAAGGCCACGCACTGCAGATGAGAACTGCATGCCGATTAAAACACAAACTTGTGCATTTTACCATTTTACTCAACTCCTTAGAGAGACAAAGCTCCTGACCTTGGACTAATTGACCATATAGCCAGAATCATTTGCCATGAATGATATCTGTAAAATGTATCAAGTTATAAAGTCAGGCAAGTGAGAATCCATTTTAAAACAGAAATGGAACATCTGGGGTTGAACATTGGAAGAATCTGATGACGTCTGAAAATGCACCCCAGAAAGCTCCGTCCCTGCTTGTGCCTGGCTGCTGCCATGTGAGTATCTCAGCTCATACTTCTGTCTATAGGATTATCCACTCTAGAGCACTGGCAGGAAGAAGAAATGAAGAATCTCCCCATTGATTGACAGATGGGCATTTTGCTGTGTGTATGCAAATTGAAATGAATGGAGGTTACATTAAACCTAGGCAGGGTGATTTGATAACACAGTTGTAGAGGATGGCCTTCATGATGGGCATAGTTGTGTGGGGCACACCTGAAAAGAAGTGGCCTCAGAACGGACTACCTTGGGATTAGTGAGATAGAATGAAAACTCTGTCTGGCCAGGTATCTTTAAGGAGAAAGACTGGAACACTGAGCACAAGAGACCTGGCACAGAAGAAGGTAAGTAGGCACACAGGAGTGGACTTGAAGGTTGAAGATCTTATTGCATCTGTTAACCGCAGAGCATTCCCTATAGAAGAGATGTTAAAGTACCAAGTAGAAAAACCATGCCTCTGCCAGTTAAAGTTGGATGTCTCCTGTCACTGTCTTTTTTCACTGGTGCAATCAAATGGGAAGACTCAAGGGATAGAAAGAGCAGGTTTCCCAGGTTGTTGACAGAAGATATCTATGCAGGGGACAACAATGTGGACTCCCACTCAGCGAGGCTAATCATCATCTCTGAGTTTCCAACACTCCAGAAATGATGTCCTTGACAGTGTGGCTAGAAGTAACCAAAAAGCATGGTAGCAATTCGTCTTTATCAGACTCCTTCTACCTTGGAAGTCTGTAATTCATTTTGATAAATAAGTATTGCAGACATGAGTTTGCCTTTCTTGGGTGTTCAACCTCAGTCATTACTTACTTTAAGGACTATAGAGTAGACTGGTTATGCAACCCGAAAATATGCTTGTTATATTGATCATTTGGAGATGAAGGCAACTTGAGAAACCAGCTGCAGAAAAGATCTACTACTTACTCACCTACAGCAAGCCATAAAATTTCCCTTGAGAAAGAGGCCTTCTTTGTACCAGCACGAGAAAATGTCAGCAGAAAATGGAGACCATTGCTGCTGCAATGTATCTGTATACTAAATTCTCTAAGATAACCCATATATTCCATTAGCTTTATACCCCCTACAGCTAGTGGTAGTCATCAACCTACCCTCTGTTCTTCTACTTAAACCTACACATCAAAGAAGGGCTGAGATGCTTGATCTCCTCCACCATCTCCAACCCCCAAGGAGAGATCCAAAACAAAGGAGTCACAAATAACAGTTCAGAAACACAGGAGACATGACAATCCAGGCCAAGATCACTCCTCCACAGTTAAAAAAATAAAATGTATGCTGCCTCAACTACTGAGCTCA
Organism: Tokudaia tokunoshimensis; assembly: GCA_036184795.1. NCBI lineage: Eukaryota > Metazoa > Chordata > Mammalia > Rodentia > Muridae > Tokudaia > Tokudaia tokunoshimensis. The sequence continues at coordinate 63,673,409 of BTHU01000013.1, read as the reverse complement.
AAGACACAAACATAGGCAAAATGAGGATGAAGATTTTGGAAGTTTATTGAAAAATGATCAATGAGGATAGTTTAGCTATCCTGGGTTTTTTGTTATTCCAGGTGAATTTGAGAATTGCTCTTTCTAACTCTATGAATAATTGAGTTGAGATTTTGATGGGGATTGCATTGAATCTGTAGATCGCTTTTGGCAAGATGGCCGTTTTTATTATATTAATCCTGCCAATTCACGAGCATGGAAGATTTTTCCATCTTCTGAGGTCTTCCATTTCTTTCTTCAGAGACTTGAAGTTCTTGTCATACAGATCTTTCACTTGTTTGGTTAGAGTCACACCAAGATACTTTATATTGTTTGTGGCTATTGTGAAGGGTGTCATTTCCCTAATTTCTTTCTCAGCCTGTTTATTCTTTGAGTATAGGAAGGCTACTGATTTGCTTGAGTTAATTTTATATCTGGCCACTTTGCTGAAGTTGTTTATCAGCTGTAGGAGTTCTCTGGTGGAGTTTTTTGTGTCACTTGTGTATACTATCAAATCATCTGCAAATAGTGATAGTTTGACTTCCTCCTTTCCAATTTGTATCCCTTTGACCTTCTTGTCTAATTGCTCTAGCTAGAACTTTCAAGTACTATATTGAAAAGATATGGAGAGAGAGGGCAGCCTTGTCTAGTCCCTGATTTTAGTGGAATTGCTTCAAGTTTCTCTCCATTTAGTTTGATGTTGGCTACTGGTTTGCTGTATATTGCTTTTACTATGTTTAGATATGGGCCTTGAATTCCTGATCTTTCCAAGACTTTTAGCATGAAAGGATGCTGAATTTTGTCAAATGGTTTTTCAGCATCTAATGAAATGACTATGTGGTTTTTTTCTTTGAGTAAAAAAACTTCTGGGGGAATCAGTATTCCAGACCTCAAGCAGTACTACAGAGCAATAGTGTTAAAAACTGCATGGTATTGGTACAGTGACAGGCAGGTAGATCAATGGAATAGAATTGAAGACCCAGAAATGAACCCACACACCTATGGTCACTTGATCTTTGACAAATTAAAAACAATGAATTTATGAAATTCTTAGGCAAATGGGTGGAACTGGAAAATATCATCCTAAGTGAGGTAACCCAGTCACAAAAGAACACACATGGTATGCACTCACTGATAAGTGGATATTAGCCCAGAAGCTTGGAATACCCAAGACACAATTCACATATCAAACAATGCCTAAGAAGAAGGAAGGAGAGGCCCTGGTCCTGGAAAGGCTTGATGCAGCAGCGTAGGGAACCAGGACAGGGAAGAGGGAGGGGGTTGATTGGGGAACAGGGGAAGGGAAGGGGACGTATGGGACTTTCAGGGAGGGGGGAACCAGGAAAGGGGAAATCATTTGAAATGTAAATAAAGAATATATATAATGAAAAGGAAAGAGGAAAAAAAAGAAAAATGATCAATGAGCTAAAAGAGAATATAAGCATATGTATTCAACCCAAGAACTTAAGATGAAAGTCAGCAAAATAGAGGGGAAAGTCAACTGAATGGGTGGGTAAAACAGCAATATAAAATGTCAGCAACATGGAAATATATACAGCAAATAAAACGAGATTTTGAAAAACATAGAGATACAGATGAAAAAATCCGAATCAATGAATCAAAGGAAAAAAGCACAGCAAATGCATTGCCAACTCCTACTTAACAAGGAGGATAGGACAAGGTTGATGGGCTATCACAAATAACCATTGATGAGAAGAAAAGGAAATGACTGTGACGACAGCAGCCAAGAACTCTGGGACGTGAGGGAGGGAACAAATCCAAGAACCCATGGGCTAGGAGAAAGAAGTAAGACAGATGCTAAAAGCCTACAAAGTCTATTAAAGCAGAAAAGTTCCCAGATCTAGAGAAAGGAATAAACATTAAAACACAAGAGGCATTTAGAGAAATAGAGATTCAAACAGAAGGCCCTTTCTATGACATACTATACTCAAGATATGGAATATACAAAACAAAGAAACAATATTAAAAGCTGGAAGAGAACAATACTAGCATACCTACAACAGAAGAAATGTCAGAAAAACATCAGGTTTTTCTTTTTTTCAGTCATCAAGTCTAAAAGCCAGGAAACTATGGAACGTAATATTTCAAGCCCTGAAATAAGTACCTAACAACCACAACTCCTATTACTAGCAAAGCATTGTTTGAGTTGCTTCTCTTGCTGCCATGTTAAAACACCCTGACAAAAGCAACTTAGGGTGGAATTGCATTCACTCACAGTTCCAGGTTCATTACTGTGGAAAAGTAAAGCAGTAGGAACTTGAAACAACGAGTGACATTACAGCCACAGTCAGAAAGCAGAGGGGATGGATGCACATGTGCGTGCTCAGCTCGTCGGGCCAGGGTCCCACCTAAGAAAATGTTCCCACCCATACTCAAGATAGGTCTTCCCACCTCAACACGATCAAAACAGCCCTCCCCATCCTGACATATACACCAACAAACTGCCTAATTTGGTCAATCCCTCTCTGAGAGTCTTCTTTCAGGTGATTTGACTGACAACTAAAACTGAGAATAACAGTTTTGAAACTCAAAGAGATATAAGGATATTTCAAGTAAAGCACAAATCAAGGCAGTTACTACCACCAAGCTAGTACTGCAGGAGATACTTAAAGGGACACTATACAGAGAAGCAAGACATTTTCAATGATGAGAGGGCAGAAAGTAATAAATATCATGAACAAATTTTCTGAACAAAATAGAACTAGGAGGTACTCTATCATGTCCAACAGGATGAGCAAACCCCTAAAACTAATAGAGGAGAAACTGCAGAGCAAACAACTCAAGCAACTAGAAAACAAGAAACAAAATCCCAAGAATTGGTAACTATCTCTTAATATTAGCCTTACATGTAAATGTTCTCAAATCATCCACAGAAAAACAGACACTAGCTGACTGACTCTGCTATCTAGATGCAACTTTCTGTGGTTTCCAAGATATGCTCACTGACTGAGAGTCAAAGTTCTAAGAGAGATCCATCTCCATGCATGGTGATGCTCGCCTTTAATCCCAGGATTCGGGAGGCAGAGACAGGTGGATTTCTGTGTGTTCAAGGCCAGCCTGTTCTACAAAGCAAGTTCTAGGACAGCCAGGGCTAAACAGGGAAACCAATCTTGAAAAGCAATCAAACAAACAAACAAAAAATAAAAATCTATCAAGCATGTGGAAACAAAAACAAGAGGGAGAATAACTTCCTACAGTTTAGTGAAGTGGAACAATTCAACAATTCAACAAAGAGATACACAGGACTTCCAATGTATCCCAGCCTCATCACTATGTTGCCTAAGTGGTCCTTGAACTTAAATTTTCCTTGCATTGATCTCAATAAAATTTGTTTTAATAATCTCCACACTATTAATATAAAGAAACTCTGGGGCTGAAGAGATGGCTTAGTGCTTAAGAACACTGGCTGCTCTTCCAGAGGACCTGGTTCAATTCCCTGCACCCACATGGCAGTTCACAACTGTTTGTAAGAGAATTCTTGTCCCAGGAAATATGACCTTAACACAGACATACATAAAAGCAAAATACCAATGTATGTAAAATAAAAATAATAAAAAAGAAACTCCTCCCACAAAATATAGTTGTATAAGTTCTTACTTGGATAACATGATGGTGCTCGGGGAAACCATTTGCCATCTGGTTTGCAAGTAGCTGAAAGGATGTTACTATCATGACATACATATGATACTGTGTCATCATAGAAATAAGTACAGCCATTCTCAGGATGTGCTTTTGTATGCCGAATGACTCTAATACTCTTTGGGTCTGGTGCTGGACAACATATCTCTAGAGGGGGATAAAAAGGATAATTAAAGCGTCAACAATATCATCATGAAGACATTCTTATAGTTAATGATTCAATTTCTACACCACTGAAGAGAAGTTTGGGGCAGCAGAAAAAGAAACCCAAACACTCTGTCTGTACCTTACATAAAATTTCTAAAGAACTCAAATCCAGTCACTTTTTCCTAGTAAGCACATTTTTATTGTTTGAGAATTTTAAACATGCATATACCGTGTATTAATCAAGCCAACTCCAATTCTCTCCACATATTCTCCCTTAACCCCTATTCCCTCTCAATTTCATGTTTTGTTTTTTAGACACACCAAGTGCACTTAATGCATTCAGTGTCTGCACAGGCGCAGGGCCATCTCCTGAAGCATGGGTGGCTTATCAGAGGCTGCGTCCCTGAGCAAGGTGACAACAAAAATCTGACTCTCCATTTCCAGTCAGTCATCGATTGCTAATAGCTCTGGGTTGTATCTCTAAATACAAGGAGAAAGTGGTTGGTTACTCCCATAACATTTATGCCTTATTGCACCAGTGGGCAAATCTTGGTAGGCCAGTAACTACTGTAGCTTGCAATAGTTCACAGCTGGATATGACTAATGGTTACTCCCTTTCTCCCCCAGGAGTGTGCATATCACCTTGCAAGCATCTTGGTTGATACAAACTTGCCTTCTCCATGTTGTATGACTCAAGTATGAGTGATGGCAATAACCTACCATTTGCACCCGACTGAACAATGGCTTATTAAAGAAGTAACTCGTACCTAGTGCTGAGCTTTTTATTTGATAGCCTATGGTGCTTGAGAGAGGCACTGCCCCCTCCACACCCATAATAGGATAATTCATCTTAAACTCTTTATATATGTGTATATTTATATGTTTTGGAAGCTAAAAATCTTTAGTGTTATGTCTCCCCATACTTTCTCCTCTATCCTGCCCTCCCACCCCTTCCATCCCATTTAACACTAAGACCAACAATTGGTCATACTCAGCTAAGAGTTCAAGTGCTATGGAGTAAACATGGACACACAGAGAAGGCTGTTCTTCTATCTTTTAGTGGAAATAATTTGAGCTCTCCTCCATTTAGCATTGTGTGGACTGTAAGTATCTTATACATTGCCTTTATTATATTGAGGTATGCCTGTGTAGCTCCAGTTTCTCTGGGGGCTTTTATTATAAAGAGATGTTGAGTTTGTCAAAATCCTTTTCTATACCTACTGAGAGGATCCCAGGGTTTCTGTTCTTGGGTCTATTTATTAGTGAATTGTCTTTATTGTTATGTAAGTTGGGCCATCTATGCACCTCTGGGACAATATTGACTTGATCATGGTGGATTATGTATTTGATGTGATCTTTAATTTGGTTTATAATTATTTTACTGAGAAATTTTGCATCTATGTTCATCACTGACCTATACTTTTACTTTTTTAGTTGGGCTTTTATCTGTTTCTAGTATCAGGGTAATACAGGCTTAATGAAAACAAAAAGAGTTACTTCCTTTTCTATTTTACATAAAAACTTAAAGAGTACTGTTATTACTTATTATTTGAAGATCTGATAGAAAGAATTCTGTGATGAATCTATCTGGCCTCAAGATTTGTTTTTTTAAATGAGAGACCTTTTTCTAACTTTAATTTAATTTTTTAAACTTATTCATTTACATTCCACTCATGTCCCCATCATTGTTACCTCCCCAACAATACTTCCCCCACCTCCCTCCCCTTCTCCTCTGAGCAGGTGGGAATCCCCTGGACATCTCCCTACCTTGGCACTTCCCTCTCCTACTGAGGCCAGACAAGGCTGCCCAGCTAGAAGAACATATCCCACATACAGGCAACAGCTTTTGGGATAGCCCCTGTTGCAGCTGTTTTGGACCCACATGAAGACCAAGCTGCACATCTGCTACACATGTGCAGTCCAGCCCGTGTATGTTCTTTGGTTGGTGGTTTAGACTCTGAGAGCCCCAAGGGTCCAGGTTAGTTGATTCTGTTGGTCTTTCTGTGGAGTTCTTCTTGGGAGACTTAATTGTTGCTCTTATGTTGTTGGTGTTTTGGATCTTTTAAAATTGTTTACTTCATCTTGATTTAACTCTGGTTGGTCACATGCACATAGAAATTTCACCCATTTCCTATTGAGTGGAATATAGGTTTTTAAAATAAATATTTTATGATTCTTTGGATTTCCTAAGTTTTTGCTATAATGTTTTCCTTTTCATTTATGATTTTGTTAATTTGAGTCTTTGTTCTCTTTCCTTTCATTGATTTGGTTACATGTTTGCCAATCTTGTAAATCTCATCAAAGAATCAACTCTTCAGTTCAAGTCTTTGTATTTTTGTTTGTTTGTTGTATTTTTCTTAATTTGACGCTGGTACTATCTTTTTCATTCCATTATTTTGTGTGTTTTTATCTCATTTTTCCCCCAAGAGTTTTAGGTGTATTAGTCATTAACTTGACAGCTCTAAAAACCTTATGTAGGCATTTAGTGTTATAAATTACCCTCTTAAAATGTCCTTCATTGTGTTCCATAGATTTTGACATATTGTGGTTTAATTTTTATTCTTTATAGGAATTTTTAAGTTTCTTCTTGACTTCTTTATTGACATATTGCCATTTAGTAGTGTGTAGTTTCTATTCCTATTGACATCCAACTTTACTCTATTGTTGCCCAAAGGAATATAGAATGTTATTTTAATGATTTTATATTTGTTGAGACTTTATTTGTTTCCTAATATTAAAATAAGCTCTATGGTCAGCTAAGAAGAATGTGTAATCTTTGGTATATTCCATAGATGCCTGTCAGGTCTGTTTTATTTATGTCATTTAAGTCCAATGTTTCTCTGCCTAGTTTTTGTATGGTTGATATGTCTATTGATGAGAGTGAGGCAGTAAATAATCCACTATGACTGTTTTGGTTAATCTATAGTATTAGGTCTAATAGTATTTCTTTTATGAAATTAGGTATATCTAAATTTGGTATATATATATATTCTAAGAAATATAATAATCTCTTAGCAGATGTTTCTTCCATGAGTATGACATGACCCTCTATTTCTTCTGACTAATCTTTGTTGGAAGTTTATTTTGTCAGATAACAAAATAGCTAAACCTACTTGTTTTCTAGTTCCATTTTCTTGAGTATCTTTTCCATCTTTTTACCCTAAGTTGGTATCTATCATTGAGAGTGGGGTGTATTTCATGGAAACAGAAAAAAAGATGGATCCTGTTTTCTAACTCAGTCTGTTTGTCTGCCTCCTTATTGGAGAATCAAGACTAATGATATTGAGAGTTATTACTGAAGAAGTGTTTTCATTCTTGTCATTTGTTGTTATGGTGGTGTTTTCTTAGACCTCCTTAGATTTAACCATTCTAGACTTATATACTCCTGTGACCTCTTGGTGTATTTATCCTTCTCTTGAGACTAAAGTATTCATTTCAATATTCACTATAGATGTAGGATTATGGCCATAAATCACAGTAATGTTTTTCTATCATGTGACATTTTTACTTCTCCATTGATTACGACTGATACTTTTGCTGGGTATAATAGTGTGAGTCAACATATGTGATATTTCTAAACTTGTAAAACATCAGTTCAATCCCTTTTGCATTTTAAAATTTCCATTGGAAAAAATTAGCTCTTATTCTGATAGATCTGTATTTATAAATGACATAACATTTCTTTCTTGCAGTTTACAATACTCCCCTTTCCCCATACAGTTAGTTTCTTTCACTATAAAATATCAAGGGAGTTTATTTTCTGGTCCAGTCTGTTTGGTGTTCTCTATGCCCCATCCACTTTGATAGGCTCTTCTTACATTTGGAGGGTTTTTTTCCTATGATTTTGCTTGCTGACACTATTGTCAACAAAAATAGTGCCTTTGATCTGTGTTTCCTTTTCTAGACTTTATGCTTGTATGTTTGGTCTTTTTATAGTAATTCCAGAATTCCCACATGTTCCCTTCATCGGTGATGGTCATTGTTTTAATACTACATTTTCTTTGAATCATTCAATTCCTCTACCTTGTCTTCAAGCTCTGAATGGGGCAACAACTGACAAGTCAATGGAAATGGCTTCATATGTTGTTTATATTCACTCATACATTTTTCAGATCTGATCCATAGCAGAAAAAGTCCCTGTAATCAGAGTCTGTTTTTACTGCTAAAATGGCAAGCTTCTTCTAGATTAAAAAAAAAGAAATATATAAAAAATATATAAAAATATATTAAGATTGAGTATTTCATGGAAAAATTATACAGATAAAATGGTAGACATAAAGATATTCCTATGTTTTTTGAAAGTGGAATTATAAACACTTTCTGATAAAATTGAAGATCTACAAGGAAAATATTCCTGAAAAAATTCAAGAAATATATAGAGAAACATGTTAAAACTGACTATTACATGGAAAATTATACAGATAAAATGGAAGGTATAAAAATGTTCCTAAGTTGATTGAAAGCATAATTATAGACATTGTCTGATAAAACTGAAGATCCACATGGAAAATACTTCTGACAAAATTGAAGAAAAATACAGAAAACATTAAAATTGAAGATTATCCTGGACAATTATACTGACAAAATGGTAGGCACAAAAACATTCCTAAATTGATTGAAAGTGAAACTACAAACACCCATCCACCCCCATGAACCCAAAGATCTACATGAAAAACACCTCCGACAAAATCGAAGAAATACACAGAACAAATGTTAAAATTAAAGATTATCATGGAAAATAATACAGTCAAAATGGTAGACACCAAAAGCATTACTGAATTGAAAGAGGAGTCACAAACATGTTCTGATAAAATCGAAGATCCACATGAAAAACATCTCTGTTAGACTATGTTTTTTGTTGGGGAATTGAGTCTATTGACATTAAAAGATATTAAGGAATAGTGATTGCTGCTTCCTGTTATTTTTGATGTTCTTTTTATGTTTGTGTGGTTACTTCAGAGATATTTTCCAGGTAAATCTTCAGTTTTATCAGAAAATGTTTATAATTTCACTTTCAATCAACTTAGGAATCAATTTGGGAATATTTTTATGCCTACTATCTTATCTGTATAATTTTTCATGATAATCTTCAATTTTAATATTTTCCATATTTTTTTAATTTTATCAGAAATATTTTCCATGTAAATCTTCAATTTTATCAGAAAATGTTTTTACCTCTACTTTCAGTCAATTTAGGAATATTGTTATGCCTACCGTTTTATCTGTACAATTTTCCATGATAATCTTCAATTTTAATGTTTTTCCATATTTTTTTTCAATTTTATCAGAAATATTTTCCATGTAAATCTTCAATTTTATCACAAAATCAGAAAATGTTTATAATTCTACTTTCAATCAACTTAGGAATATTTTTATGCCTACCATTCTATCTGCATAATTTTTCCATGAAATAGTCAATCTTAATGTGTTTTTCTATATATTTCTTCAATTTTATTTTCCATGTATATTTACACAATGGAATACTACTCAGCAATTAAAAACAATGAATTCATGAAATTCTTAGGCAAATGGGGAACAGGGGGAGGGAAGAGGGCTTATGGGACTTTCGGGGAGGGGGGAACTGGGAAAGGGGAAATCATTTGGAATGTAAATAAAGAATATAGAAAATAAAATAAAATAAAAAACAAAGTAAATTAAAAAAAAGAAGCAATTTTTCTTTCTTAGAAATTACACTGAGGTCTGTAAGATAGTAGTTACGTGCTTGGGTTCCTCCTTTGTTCTCTCAGATAGACTATAAAAGAGGTGAAAGAAGCAAGCCTCTTTCTATAAGACTGAGGTAAGAATTCTAGACCAGGAGTAACTCTGATAGGTGTCAACCTACTTTTTGCTCAAGAACTATAAAACACATGGCAATTTGCAGCTGGCTGAATTCACAATGGTATCATAGACTTTTCCTTCTGCCAGAATCCCCAAAGTTCACGTGGAGAAGGAAGGACTGTAGAGTCTCACTCTGGCAAGATTTGAGCTGTGTGCTCCACTCCAGACCCACCAACAGTGAATTTGAAACTTCAATCTGCATGCTGTCTGGCTTCTCTATCTATTTTTGTTTGATGCTAAAGTAACCTATAGAAAGATTTACAGTCTTAGTACTGAGACTTTATAGTTACTTTTGGTACTAAATAACTTATTCTTTGGTTAAAAGAGTGCATTTGATTTTTATTTTAGGTGATAAAACTACCTTAATTTGAGGTACAAGGTCCAGTCACATAGACATTTAATGTGCACACACATTTTGAAAACCAAAGCTCACCCTTACATCCTTTGAATGGGCTCCAGCTGAAATCCTTCTGACAAATCACAGCCATGATCTCTTTAGTAGCAGGTTCATAGCCATATCGGCAGCGGTAGCGGAACACAGTCCCAACTGCATATGCATCTTCCTTTCTGGGATTGTTTAGCCAGTAAGCATTTGGAATGTCTGGGATATTAGTGCAACTATCTGCTCATGAGACAAGAAAAAGAGAAAAAGGACATTATTAACAGGGCTGTCATAGCTCTTAGAGAACGTGTCTTATTAAAGGGTGCCAACAGGAACTAGAGTTCTATAGCTCACATATTACCCACAGCAGAAAACGTATAAGGACTTTGCCGAGTTTAGCCCAGCAGCTGACAGGTTATAACCAATGGCACTACCAAATGTTTGCTGTGTACTGTGCCAACAGCACTCCACAGCAATTCCTCTCCTCATTGCTCTTTAGACAGTCTCGCTTCTAAATTCAAGCATTGGGCTTGGTAAATGAACATGGCAGGAAAACTTTCATAAACAACAAAAACTAGCTGTGTTTGTTTTCTTGACTAAGGAACCAAAACAAAAGCCATTTCCCTCACCCAGGAAAGCTTAGAACAAGAACAATCAAAGCACTGAACAGGACTGGGCTTTGAGTCCTGTCTTCTTTCCTTGCTTGGTGTTGCTACCTCACAGGTAATATACATATCTACAGAGCTGATGTTCATGACATTTTATCCCCAAACATTTTCCATGAGGCAGAGAGCAAAATCCTCCAGAAAGTACAGACTGACAGACTTTAAATAGTTATAGAGTTGTACAAATTTCTATCCTACCCAATTTCAAGATGTCTTCATCATCTCATAAACCCTAGTTGTTGTTTTTTATTAAAAAAAAAAAGCATTACTCCTATGTGGAACTTTTTAAATAAATGGAACCACACGATATATTTTCTTTCCTTTTTGTGACTGACTTTCTTTATTAGACAATATACTCTACAATTAATCCATATTCAGCATTTGTCAGTGTGATATCCCATTGTATAGTGACACCAGTTTATCACTGTTGTCCTATTGATGGGTATTTGGATTTTTGACTATTATGAACAGTGCTGCTCTGAAATTTCATGCAAAAACCTTCTGTGTGGAAATCTGTTTTCATTCCTCTCTGGTAGAATCAAACATTAACCACATGCTCAGACTTCAGAGAAGCTGTTGTAATCATTTTCTAAAATAGCTGTAATAATTTAGATTCCTCTGTGGAATGCCATGTAGGCTTGGTGAGATTACAGGTTGAGCTTCCCTTCTCCCAATAAGAACCTACCCATTAAGCACCTGAGAGTCCTGGGATGCCTCTCCATGCAAATTAGCCATTCAAAGAACTCCCAAACTCTAGCCGATGATTTTCATTTACCTTAAAACTCTTTCCCACTCTCTAAAGTCCATATATACCCCTGGTTCACCCAGAAAAAAAGTGTATGCATTCAAACCTAACCCAAATAAAGGTATGTGTACAAGCTCAGATTGTCTCAAGGGGGTTTTCATTGAAGATCATCAGGCCATTGCCTAAAAGAGGTGTAACACTAAGATTCTTGAAGAAGAGCCCCCAAGGCTCCCCCAACCCTCTCACCCCCCAGCATTCTCTCCCAGCTGGACCGGAATCCTGCAGAACTCTACCCATTCTGAACTCAACTTTATCCTTCCAGCCTAGTATGCAGCTACATCTAGATACCCTGAACAGGAGAAACTGGAGGATGCAGAACCACCGCTGGACCCCAAAATGTATACCATATCCTTTATCCCTCTATTTCACTTCTTTTTAGCTCTTAAACATTTATTAGGTCATCAGTTCATCTATGTAATTAGTGGTGTTGATGTTAGAAGTAGGAAGTGAAAAGGACTCATTTTGAATCTGACTATAACATATAGTAGTATCTGTGATGTAACTGGCTATGCTTTGAATTTATGTCCTTAATATAGTGATCTAATCTTACCTTCTTGTATGTCAGCATTTTACTATCACATTTAAGTGCTGATGTAAATCTGTAAACTATGTAATGGTGGGAAGGCAACTTTGCCTACCCTTTCCCTTTTGTTTCTAATTTTCTACATGAGTGAATTTTCTATCACATTAGTCTATGGAAGATGTGATTTCACTTCTCCCTTTATAGCATAGACTCTGATGAAATTCTATGTATTAATATATAATTTAGAAACCATAAATGAGAGAAAACATATAATGTTTGCCTTTTTGAAATTGGCTTAATTAGCTTAATGTGGTTATATTATGCCATAGATGGGAACTGGAGAGAATAAGTCACTTCATTCAGCAGATCCCTTCCTGTAGCATAGGGACTGTGAAAAGGGAAAGGGGGTGTATCAATAAGTACTCCTACATCCAACTGTACCCACCATCAAATATACATATTCTACAGAAGAGCCAAAACAATCAAATTTATCAATCTTTGAGTTTTTAAGTCTATAAAATAGGGAATTGGAGGTGACAGTTTGCTGGCTAGCCTACTAGAACATTTTTTTCCAAGATGGAGCTGTTCAAAAAGAGAATGCAATTGCTATAGCTGCCTCCCCTGGATTCTCTGTCCTGTGTAAGGGAAGCTGGATGGAGGAACAGACCAGATGTCTGGCTACTGACATCTGCTTAAATTAAGCTTTTCACAGCATGGAGCTTGGGAATATTCACAATATTCAATAGCAGACCATCCCAAGCACATCTTCTACCCAACAGCGATGGTTACTGCTGTTTATGAGTCCACAGAAACAGTTCTCATAGGGTTTGTGTTGTTGCTAGTTCAATTCAATGGCCTTTCAATATTTCTATCAAGTATCCATGGACTTGCTTAACAAATGCGTCTCAAATTGTTGTAACTCCTTTGATTATTCTCCAAGACACAGTGAATGATTTCTTTACTAGTTTTAGTCAGCTTAATAGATGCCCCTCCAGGATAGAGACTGCTCTGTTATTTACTTATCCAACTGTTAGAGAAGCCACAAAGATATACAGGCTCATCAGAGGCCGCCTCCCCTTAGCGATTGTGTGTGACCTTGACAAGTCACTCAACTTCTGAACATGTTTCCTCATCTGCCAAATTATGGCAATAACACTGCCCACAACTGACTTATTGCCTTAATTCTTTTTATGAATGAAGACTAGTTCCAGCTTAATAGTATAACTTTTATCACTCTTATAATGATCCACGAGTTAATTGTTTTAAAGTATCTAGTCCACATAATACTTTTGTACATATCTTAGAAAGGAACATTTTAGTATCCATCTTTCAAAATCATTTTGTTAGATAATTACCAATAAACTACCAATAATTAATGAAATATGTATAGCAATTTTGTACATTGACAGTACCAGTGCTTCTCCTTAGGACTGGAGTGTGAACAACCACGTGCGACACATGACCTTGTGAGGAGTACTGAAACCATCCTCTTTCCAATAAAAAGACAAGATAAAATTAATTCAAATTTAAATTTTTGTGATTCAGAATCTAGACATGAAAGTACGTCCACCCAGATATACCTGAGTATCTTTAGATGCCAACTGTGAAACTCTTCATGGTTCATACTTACTGCGCTCACAAGTTGGGAGAGGACTCCAGTTGCCATCAGCTTCACAATGGATGACACTGCTGCCTCTGAGGACCGACCCTTTCAGGCAGTCCAATCTAACAGAGTCTTTGTATTTATAGGTAGGTTTAAATCCAGAAACAATTATTCCATGTGAAATATTTGGCCGAGAACAGATGATTCCTACAGAATTATGAGAAAAGATAAGTATATTTTAAAAGACGAAGCCTACAGGGCAGTGGCTCAATGGGTAAAGTGCACATAAGGACCTAAGTTCTAATCCCCAGAACCCACATTAAAATCAGGCATGGTAGCACACATTTGTGGTTCTAATGATCCTACGATAAGAGGCTCCTCTAAAGCTAGAAGGACAGTTTATCCTGGTGTATGCATCGTAGAAGCAAAGCCAGACATGGTAGAGTGTATCTTTCTTTAATCCCAGTCTTTGGAAAGCTGGGGCTACATAATGAGACCCTGTCTCAGGGTAGGAGGAGGCCTGCCTCAACATAGAAGAAAGTACCAACCCCCAAGGTTGTCCTCTGACCTCCACATAAATACGATGGCACTCATGTACCTGTACACACACACACACACACACACCATAAATTCAGACATACAGGCACACATACCATAAATACAGACATATATGCACACATACCATAAATACAGACATATGTACACACACACCATAAATACAGACATACATGCACACACACACACCATAAATACAGACATATGTACACACACCTTATATACATACATATGCACACACAATCACATGTACATACACATCATATACATTATCACAGATAAGCTGAGATCTAGGGATATAACTTATTGGAAAGTTTCCTACCAGATGTGCATGAGACCTTCTATACCACAAAAACAAACAAACAAACAAACAAATAGAAAACATTTCTTGGAAAATTAACAGATACATAGTAATGAGAATATTAATGAAGATAAAAGACTAGGGGAATGCCTCTGGATACACTAGTGAAGAAATCAAATATACATACATAAATATGTATATATATATATATATATGTGTGTGTGTGTGTGTGTGTGTGAATGTATGTATGTATGATTTAGAAGTAAAGAAAGGGCTTTAGAAATTCACAAAATAATCCCAAAGGATGCTACAAAAGAGCAGCAGAGGGAAGAAAAGACCCTTGGCATAGAGAAGCAAGCCTAAGATTGCTTCTACCACTTGGTTCTCTGTGGGCTAAGGGAGCAGAAGTCACCCTAAAGGTAAGCCACACAAAAAGTCGGGAATTCTGACTCTCAAAACAAGCTGAAAACCTTCATGACTCAAATCCAGTTGTAGATTTTGATGAGGCAGGGATTCCTCTTGGCAGATGGGTCAGACATGAAGAAAAGTCCCTTTTGTCACAGGACTATCTGACTTTGGAGGCAGCAGAAGAGTAGGCACAATCTTGAAAGAAAATCTATTCCTACAACTGAGCTACCCTGTGGGCCTGAGGTAAAAAACAGCCACAGGCCAGGGAGCTTTGGTGTAGCCTGCTACAGCCCCATGTATGGAAAAGGCCAGAGCAGTAACTATGGATACAGGAAGATGAGTGAAGGATTCTTCCTACCTCAGTTAACACAGTGAAGATAATTCCCTACAGGCATTCCCAGGAGGCTGTCTTTCAGGTGATTCTATATTTGTTCAAATTGATGATTAACACTAACCATCACTGATCAAGAGGGAAAATCTAAGAGTTCACAGCACAGAAGAAAGAAGGAAGATAATACAAAAAGTATACAGAATCTACTCAATTGAATTATAGGAGAAAATTTCACAAATCTAAAGAAAGATTTCAAATAAAAGAGGCATTTAGAATCCAAAATAGACATGACAAAAGAAGGATCCCCTGCAGTACATATCATAGTCAAGATAGAAATAACGACCAAAGGGTAAAAGCCAATGGCTCGATGGGTAAAGACACTTGCTGCCCAAGCCTAAGTACCTGAATTCAATCCCAAGAACCCATGTGGTGGCCAATTTCCCTGGTTAAAACAGGCTTTAATATGGCAGTTACTCAGAGAATTGAAATTGATCTACCACAAGACTGAGTTATACCACTCCTGGATGCCCATCCTATCGAAAGGGCGTGCGCTCAGCTATGTTTATAGTAGCTTTATTCATAATGGCCAGAAACTGGAAACAACCTAGATGTCCCTCAACTGAAGAATGGATAAAGAAAATGCAGTACAATTACACAATGGAATATCATTCAGCTGTTAAAACCAATTACATCATGGGATTTGCAGGCAAATGAATGGAACTAGAAAAAAACCATCCTGAGTGAGGTAACCCAGACCCAGAAAGACAAACATAGTATATACTGACTTATAAGTGAATATTAGCTTTAAAGTAAAAGACAATCCTAAATAGGGTCCACAGACCCAGAGAGGTTAGGTATCATGGAAAGTTTAAGAGGGGATGCAGGGATCTCCTTAGGAAGTAGAAGTGGAATAGATTACTTGGGTGGACTACACATGGGTAGAGTTGGGAACAGGAGAGATCAGGTGGAAGAAGGGAGAAAATACTGGGATAAACAAATGGAATTGAGGGACATTTCAGAGACAAGGTGGAAACCTAGAGCCATGGAAACTCCATGAAATCTGTGAGAGTAAACCTAGCAGAGACTTCCAGTAAAAGGGATCCCATAGCCTGAACCAGCCATCTTCTGTAGCCAAGAAAGGCCGCAAATGGAGGGATTGGAACACCAACCCAGCCACAAAATCCTCAAACTCCAGTTTGTCCTGCATGCAGAATGTGCTGGGATCACAGCCTGGCATAATGGTCATCGAAGAGACCAGAGAGACTTTGCCCAGTAACAGATGAGAGCAAATGCAGAGTCCCACAGCCAAACATTAGGTGGAGCTCAGGGAGTCCTGCTGAGGAGGGGGAGGTAGGATAGAGGAACCAGAGGGGTCAGAGATAAACCAAAAGGGCACAGCCCACAGTTTCAACTGACTGGGACTCATGGGGGCTCACAGAAATCTGGGAGTCTGTAGGGGCTGACCTATGTCATCTGCATATATATTACAGCTGAGTAGCCCGGTGTTCTTGTAGGGAACCATTGCAATGCGAGTGGTGCATGTCCCTGACTCTTTGTCCACTTGAGGGACCCTTTTCCTCCTACTGGGTTGCCTTGTCCAGCCTTGATGTGATAGAATGTGTCTTATTGTAGCTTGTTATGTAGTGTTTGCTTGATGTCCCTGGGAAGCCTGCTCTTTTCTGATGAGAGGCAAAAGGGGCAGGAGTTTTGGGGAGAAAGGAGGTGGGGAGCAGAGACAAAGGAGAGGGGAAGGAGGGGAACCTGTGGTCAGGATGTATTATATGAGAGAACATTTTTTAAAAATTATAAACCAAATTAAAAAACCCATTAAAGTGATCATATGCCATGACCAAGTTGGTATCATTCCAAAGATGCAAAGTTGTTTCAACATAAGTAAATAGGTAAGGGTAATAATATTCAGCACATAAATAGACTGAAGTATATAAATCACACGGTCATCTCAACTGATATAGGTAAAGCCTTCAACAAAGCTCAACATCTCTGCATGATAAAAGTCCTGAAAAAAGTAGGAATCTGAGACCCACGCCTCAACATTGCAAAGACTATTAACAGCAAATCTGTCGACGTTGGGGTCTCTGCAAACACCCTGGCCAGCACAGTGTCAATCCAGGAGAGGCAAGAAGGAAATTCGGCTTCACAAGGCTCAGTAACAGCTATTGGTTCCAGGCAGTGTATTTTAGGCATATTTAATCACAGCACAATTTGGGCAAAAGTTTCCTTGTAACAAATAACTCAATCCCATATGCACAGCAACACTTAAGCCATGATTATATTGAAACTCTTGTAAAGTTCAAGTGATATCATCCATAAAGATGAGTTTTATAGATTAACTGAGCAAGTAGGCTTAAGGTAAACAATGCTCAAGATAAAGATCTGGGGAGGGTAGTGGTCTAGACTGACTGAGATAAACAATCTCGGGAAAAGGGTCTGGGGCAATCAGTGTGGCCCACCCATGCAGATAGTGCAGAGGTCGCCAGGCTCTTAACTACATCCATTCCCATCCTCCTGGTTGGAAGACAGGTTATACATCTTTCCCTTTGAAGAGACAGCCCTGCATGTCTTAACATTCCTGGCCTGCTCGGTGCTTATGTATGAACACAGAACCTATGTGTTTCCTATGCCTGTAGCCAACTTCATACTAAATATGAAAAAAAAAAACCAGTACTTCTTCTAAAACCTGGAGGGAGACTAAGGTGCCTACTCTTGCTACTCTTATTCAGTGTAGTGCTTGAAACCCTGGTTGGAGCAATAAGAATGAGAAACAAAAAGAATACTAGTAAAGGAAGAAGTCAAAGTAGTCCCTGTTCGCTGATGGCCTGCCTTATAGAAAAACAAACTATCAAGAACACTTCAAAGACTGTGACAGAAAACTCTTAAGACTAATGAATACTTTCAGTTCAAGATATATAAATCACAGATATATTTTGCTAGCTCTAAATAGAAGGTGGTGATGTGCTTACTCCCAGACAAAGAATAGAATTTGTTTTTCTTTCTTCTACTAAAGAGATTGCAAGATCACATTTCCATATGGAAATGCCATGAGACCCATGTCACCTGGACTTCTCAGCTCTATTCTAAGCTGTTGGCATGTCCAGAATGCTTTCCAGGAAAGGAGCCTATGTGTAGCTAACATCTTAGAACAGATTATAGAGGAATAAGAAGAAACACTTACTTTACCAACTCAATGTGATACTGTGTTACTTGCACCTTAATACATTGAGTATCTCTTAGCCAAATAATAGCTGCATCTACAGACTCATTAATTTTTATCTTCAAATCATTCTTACTTCCCACCATAAATTCACCTTCCTTTTTTAAAAAAGTAAAATGTAAATGAAACAATTGCGAACAATACATCCCTGTGACTTACTTTCACAGGTAGGAGGGCTTGGGCTCCAAACACCTACTGTTTTGTTCACCACAGAGCAGGTAATGGAGGCATTGCCAAAGAGAGAGAAGTTGGGATCACACCTATAGGTGACTGAGGAGTGATATGTGAACAGGTCTTCATCTCTACCATTGTGCTTCCCATTGCTGATGTCTGGAGGGGGCCCACACTTGGCAACTGAGAAATTAGTAAAAGAGAAAGAAATGTTCAGGGACAGGCATCATGACAAACATAAAATTCTAGCAAATGTGTATGGAGGGTACAAGTTTCAGAGAAGATGCACAGAATTGTTCCCTAAGACGCTTATGTGTTTATCCAAGTCAGAAAAATCTACTTACTTACACATTCTGGGAGAGGTTCACTCCAGGTAACTCCTTTGCCTTGGATCTCACAATAACTAGTGGATGAGCCGATTAAGATATATCTAGATAAGAGGTCAAAGGTATTAATGGAATTCACACTTTAAATTGTATGAAGGCAACTAAACCGAAAGAATTAAAGTGAAGAAATGATGTTTCCTCAGCTAAGGAGTCATAGAGAGGATTTTTGGGAGAGGGGGATGAAGTAGAACAAAGTGTAATGACACATATGTTTGAAAATGCCACCACAAACCCATTTCTTTGTATGTTAAAGATTAGTTTAAAAGTCATAAAGTATAGTGACACGTAGGTACAAAAACATCACAATAAAACCCATTACTCTTTATGCTAACTGTCTCAGTTAGGGTTTTACTGCTGTGAACAGACACTATGACCAACCAAGGAAAGTCTTATAAAGAACAGCAAATCAAGACAGGAAACAAGCTGGGCAACCTCCAAACTCTACATCTCCATGTATGATGTCAAAACAGTCTTCAAAACTCCAACTCCTTTTTCATCTTGGTTGACTGCAACAAATTTCTTTCTCCTCGGCTGGTTCAATTAACTCCATTAGCAGCTTTCCAGAGCAGATATCACAAGGTTCTGGCATCTCAAACATGTTGGGATCTCCAAGGCACCTTCAATAGTTACAACTTCTTGTTTCAGTGTCTGAAATTCACACATGATCTTCTGGTCTCCTCCAAAGGTCTTGGCTCACATCTCCAGATCTTCTCTCTGTAATATTCTAGGCTCTGTTAACTCCACTCCATTGCTGCTGCTATTTTTGGTGATTTTATGGTGCTAGGATTTCCAGTACACTGGGGTTTTCTGCTGCAACTAGACTTCACCAGCCTCTTATAGGCTCTCTTCATGGTGCCAAGTCTCAACTTCTTTGCATGATCCCTTCAGTTCTGGGTCATCAACTGCCACTGAAGCTTCACCTTCACCAATGGCCTTCTCTGGCCTCTCACAGTGCCAAGCCTCAGCTCCTCTTCATGACTCCTTTATACCTTCGAAACCAGTACCACCTGGATAACTCTTACATATTACCAAGTTCAGTTGCAGCATGAGGTACAACCTTAACTACCTCTGGAACACAGCTTCTTTGTGCTCTCAGAAAACACTTCTCAGAAGATTTCACCTCAGTGATGCTAGTCTCTTCTTAATCACCACTAATTTCCTACCTCCAAATAACCAGCATCAATTGTCCCAGTAGTCCCTTCTATTCTTGACTCAAAAGTCAGAGCCACATAGTAGAAGTTGCTGAGTTCTGCTGCTTTCTGGTGCTGGAGCATGCCCTGCCCCCGCCCCCCAACCTTGTTCTATAACATTGTCACCAGCTTTCTGTTTTCCAACTCCTTCAAATTGCCTAAGCTTGGACATCCTGGAACTTGCTCTATAGATTTCTCTTGAACTCAGAGATCTGCATCCCTGTCTCCTGGGTACATATATTAAAGGTATATACCACCATGCCTGGATTTAAGCTTTTCTTCACCAAGAACTTGCTCTGTTGGCTGGACTTGAATTCAGATATCTGCTTGGCTTTATCTCCTGGGCTTAAAGGTGACCATGACCGGATCTAAATTTAGCTGGATAGGATCTTGCCCCAAAGTCCCACTCCCTTAATATGTCATCTCTTAAAACATAGGATTCAGCTCTATTCTACTTCCTGGTGCCTCTTTAATACTCTTTTTTTTACAGATTTATTGTAGAAAGTAGAGGGAAAGAGAAAATGTGGGGAAGTAGAAGCCAGCCATGGCCGTGCAGAAAGAGGGGAGAGGGAATGGAGAAAGAAAGGGAACAGGGGACAAGAGACAGAAGAGAGTGAGAAAGTAAGAGAGAGTAAGAGGTCTCTTTAATACTTAAACCATTTATTTTGTAATTTTCTTCCTCAGCTTGCTATGCTTGTTCAAAATGCTCTTCATGAGACTTAACCAGAAAACAAAGTCTCTCCTGGGTTTTTTTTTTTTTCAGTTATCCTTTGTCAATGAATTAGTATTAACCTCTTTACCTTAGCCTCAGGTAGACTCTTCAGACAAGGCAAAAGCAGCCACATTCTTCACCAAAATACCACTAAAATACCACATAGTTGAAGCTACTGAGTTCTGCTACTTGCTACTGTTGGAACATGCCTCCCCGCCAAATACACACCTTGTTCTATTACATTATCACCACATACTAAAATTCTTCTCCACTGAAACTTCTTGGGCCAGATCTGCATAGTTCAAATCACTCTCAGCAACAAAGTCTTCCTTATTCCTACTAGGATAGCCCATTAATCCCCACTTAAAGCACTCCACCACTTTCTAAATCCAAAGTCCCAAAATCCACATTCTTCTAAACAAAAGCATGCTCAGGCCTATCATAGCAATACCCCACTCCTGGTATCAACTTCTGTCTTAGTTAGGGTCTTACTGCTGTGAATGGACACCATGACCAAGGCAACTCTTATAAGAACAACATTTAATTGGAGCTGGCTTACAAGTTCAGAGATTCAGTCCATTATCATCAAGGCTGGAGCATAGCAGCATCAAGGTAGGCATGGAGCAGAAGGAGCTAAGAGTTCTACATCTTCCTCTGAAGGCAGTTAGGAGAAGAGTAGGCTCCATGCAGCTAGGATAAGTGTCTTAAAGCCCACACCAACAGTGACACACCTATTCCAACAAGGCCACAACTACTCCAACAAAACCATGCTTTCAAATAGTGTCATTCTCTGGGCTAAGCATATTCAAACCATAGACTAACTTTAAAAATTAATACAATTTTTAAAAAGATTATCATATATTATAATGAAGTATTTCATAATGCATTTCAAGGAAAGGTTATAAGTGCTAAATATCAAAATTAATATATATTAAAATATATATTTAATAAATATATTAAAATATATTACATGGTGGCAAAAATTGGACCAAATGCTCCTATAAAAACAAGTAAAGGGGCTGATGTGATGGTTCAGCAATTAAGAGCATTTCCAGAGGACTGGAGTATGGCTCCCAACACCCACTGGGAGCTCACAGTCACTTGTAACTCTAGCTCCAAGGGATCCAACATCTTCTGATCTTTTCAACCACAATCACACACACACCCGACACGGGGGGGGGGGCAAGGATAGATAAAAATTTAAAAATCTTTAAAAAAATAAATCATTAAGGACTAACTACAAGGCACTTGCTGCCAACTCTGACAACCTGAGTTTGATCCCAGGGACCCACACTGTGGATGTATCAAACTGACTCCTGCAAAATGTCTTTTGTTGCATGTGTGTACCATGGCATGTATGCACCAATATACACTCACACATATACACCTTATATACATACTCACACATATATAAAGTTAACTTTTTTAAAAGAGTAAGGGCTAGGTCTAGAGGTATTCACATATAATCCCAGCAGCTTTGAAGAATTAGACTAGAGGCTTTTGAGTTTGAGAGTAGCCTGAACCACTTAATAAGATCTTGTCTCAAATAAATCAAGAAAAACAACTGCGGGTAAACCTTGGGTTTCACACATAAAGAATACTACCTTCAGGCAGCCAAACAAGATCTAAGTTATATATAAAAGAAGGAAATTGAGGCTAGCTTCAATATTCTCTATAGCATCATCCACAAGCAAAAAAGCGGAGTGCTGTAGTACCCACAGGATATTTGATACTTTCATACTTTTCCATAATATGTTCTGATTAATCTCATCTCTGCCCCTTTCACTCCTTCCTACCCTCATCACTCACCCTTCTCTCTGCAAGTCCTATTTGTATCTTTTTGTTTTGTGACCTATGAAGTTTAACTGGGTACATGGCCTCTTATGTATCAATGTGTTAGATAAATTTGAAAGCCCATTCATGAAGGTGAAAGGGGAGGTTGTTCTGAAGGCTAGCATGGCTAATACTAGTTATCTAGGGGACAATTGGATCCACTAATGCACATTAGTAGTTTGTAACTACATTTTTACAAATGTATCAGAACATTGTTCAGAAGAGCAAAAGATTGGCAATATTCATGAATCAGTCCAAAGCATTAAGCCATGACACAACCATAAGGTAAAATTCTCTGTAGTTGTAAGGGGAAATAATGAAGAACCTCTCTACATACAAGCATAAAATATGTCCAAGACTTACTGATGAGTATGAAAGACAAGTGCGATGCAAAACTACATTTTTCCCATTTTTTTTTGAGGATGTGGCCACTCCCATGTTGCAGTTAATGGCACTGCTCTTATGCGCATATGGGCGGAACTAATACACTTAATGAATTGTAAAAAAAAAAAAAAGCAAGTAAACAAAAACATGAAGTTGGGAGACGAGGACATGTTGTGGGGAATATAGGGAAACTGGAGGGGGAAACAGGGATTATGTGATCCTATTTCATAGTATGCATGTATTACATTCTCACAATATGTGTGTGCAACTCTCAAGAATAAATTAGAATATAAAATACTGTACCCAGCTGGGTTTAATCCTAACACTTAGGAGGCAGAGGCAGGTGGATCTCTGTAAATTTAGAGTCAGTCTGGTATATATGGAGCTCTAGACCAGTGATGGCTACATAGTGAGACCCTGTCATTATGAATGGTTCATTCATAATGATTCATTCTGAATTCATTAGGATAGGGTCTCACTATGTAGCCATCACTGGTCTAGAACTCCATATATATACATATTAAATTAGATAATTTTAATAGTTTAAATATGTGCTGATCTCTTGGCTTGTATTTGAATGAGGAAACACTACAATATTATAAAAAAATGAAAATAAATTCTTTTTTTTAGCATAGGAAGGAATAGGGCACATGGATGTGAGATGGAATTGAGAATTCTCAATACATATTCTTTATATCACTTCAAAATTTGAAAGTAGCTATTTTAAATGTTAATTTAGAAGAATTATTTATTGTTTTTAAATTTTATTTATTTTTTATTTAGATTTTACATTCCAATTGCTCCCGCCCCCCCGCCCCAGTGTCCATGTCACAGAGTCCCTCCTACAGAGTCCCTTAACCCCTCATCCTCTACTTCTCTAAGATAGTGGGTCCACTTTGGGTAAGCCCCCACCCCACCTCTCATAGAATTATTTATAAAATACCTAACACTTACCCTTCTGAGCAGCTGAATTCTATCCGTGATCCAAAAGAGAAATCTGTCTTAACTTCCACTTGTCCATTTTGTAAGTCTCCTGGATTCCTGCATGATTTTTCTAAAGAAAAATCAACATGATGGTAAGTGATTCCCACCATCCACAGGCACTGCAATTAGAAACTAGCAGGTCCATGGCCACCTCCACATCTGAGAAGAACTACTTGTTTAGAGTTATGCTCATCTGAGTCTGACTCACTGGATTTCTGTTCTAGAGGAAAAATGAACACAAATTTTGATTTCTTCATTTTCACCCTGGTATATTTTATCAAGAACCATTTCTTTGATTATGAGAGAGAGAGAGAGAGAGAGAGAGAGAGAGAGAGAGAGAGAGAGAGAGAGAGAGAGTATGCTGTCATTGTTGGTTGACAGTATATAATGTATTCCCTACTCATAGCCAATTATCAGATCTTCCAAATCCATACGATATTTTGTTTTGTGCACTGTTTTACTTAATTTTTAAATTAGTTTACAAAATAGTGGGATTCATAATGAATCATTATACAAATAGCATTGTATTTTATAATATTTACCAGCCATTGTGGTCATTGCCCTTTACCCAATGTTTACATGTATTTATGTACGCATGTATGCATGCATGCATGCATTATGTAGGTAGGTATTATGTGTGTATGTATGCATGTATGTATGCATGGATATATACACATATATTTTAAAAATCTAGATTCTGCATATAAAAACAAACATTCCCTCAGTTTGCAAACGAGAGAACTCAGGTAAAGTGTTGAAGCAGCTTCCGGGAGACAGGAAAGTGGCGGAGGCGGGATGTGAACTTGAGCATTTTGGTCCCAGCACTCCTCCCCATTTGACGCGGAACTACTGAGGACCTACACTGGCTTTTAAAGCTTCTACTTGAGAGTGGTACACGTCATGTGACCTTGGCTTGCATTTGTTGATCAGAGCCAGTCAGTGTCAAATTCTCAATGGGTAAAGGCAGAAAAGAAGACGTGCCGCCATCTTTGCTCCAGTGACCAGGTAGTTGGGACCGCCAGGCTCAGAGACAGACAGGCATAATATCGCTTCGGTTTCAGGCAGCTTGGGTGTAACCTGCTCCCAGGTGCTGGGCTGATCTGCAGTAACCAGCGCGCCAGTTCCGCGGTGGGACCTTCTGCCTGCTGGAGGGACCCCGCGCAGGGAGGGAGCCCGCCAGCTTCCCTTCCGCGACCTCTGTTCCAGCGGACTGCGCTGGAGAGACCGGTACCCAGGCTCTCCCCCCGATATAACATCACTTGGGACACGGCCTGTTGGGGCTTCCGTCTGTGCCCGAGGGCGGGTTGGCGCTGTAGTCGTCTGGGCGCCAGATCGGCGGGCCATCGTGACCACAGGGTGAGCGGCGCCACGGAGACTGCCCTCCGCCATCTTTGCTCCAGTGACCAGGTAGTTGGGACCGCCAGGCTCAGAGACAGACAGGCATAATATCGCTTCGGTTTCAGGCAGCTTGGGTGTAACCTGCTCCCAGGTGCTGGGCTGATCTGCAGTAACCAGCGCGCCAGTTCCGCGGTGGGACCTTCTGCCTGCTGGAGGGACCCCGCGCAGGGAGGGAGCCCCGCCAGCTTCCCTTCCGCGACCTCTGTTCCCGCGGACTGCGCTGGAGAGACCGGTACCCAGGCTCTCCCCCCGATATAACATCACTTGGGACACGGCCTGTTGGGGCTTCCGTCTGTGCCCGAGGGCGGGTTGGCGCTGTAGTCGTCTGGGCGCCAGATCGGCGGGCCATCGTGACCACAGGGTGAGCGGCGCCACGGAGACTGCCCTCCGCCATCTTTGCTCCAGTGACCAGGTAGTTGGGACCGCCAGGCTCAGAGACAGACAGGCATAATATCGCTTCAGTTTCAGGCAGCTTGGGTGTAACCTGCTCCCAGGTGCTGGGCTGATCTGCAGTAACCAGCGCGCCAGTTCCGCGGTGGGACCTTCTGCCTGGTGGAGGGACCCTGCGCAGGGAGGGAGCCCGCCAGCTTCCCTTCCGCGACCTCTGTTCCCGCGGACTGCGCTGGAGAGACCGGTACCCAGGCTCTCCCCCCAATATAACATCACTTGGGACACGGCCTGTTGGGGCTTCCTTCTGTGCCCGAGGGCGGGTTGGCGCTGTGGTCGTCTGGGTGCCAGATCGGCGGGCCATCGTGACCACAGGGTGAGCAGCGCCACGGAGAGTGCCCTCCGCCATCTTTGCTCCAGTGACCAGGTAGTTGGGACCACCAGGCTCAGAGACAGACAGGCATAATATCGCTTCGGGTTCAGGCAGCTTGTGTGTAACCTGCTCCCAGGTGCTGGGCTGATCTGCAGTGACCAGCGCGCCAGATCTGCTGTGGGACTTCTGCCTGGCAGAGGGACGCCCCCTCCCCCCCCCAGGAGAGATCACACACCCCTGCACAGGGCAGGAGCCTGCCAGCCTCCCTTTGGCGACCTCTGCTCCAGGAATCCACTAGGCTGAGCCTTTAGATGTGCAAGGCCTCCCCAATATAAGATCACTTGGGGCAAAGCACATTAGGGCTCCAAAGTCACTCAGGAGCAGGCAGGCCCCAGAAATCGGTGCCAGGGGAATCCTGGTAATCCAGGGGGGGGCAGAAATAGCTTTGCAGGCTCACAGGAGGTCCAACCAACAGCCAGTGGCAGCAGGACCAACTAACACCAGAGGTATCCAGATGGCAAAAGGCAAACGTAGGAATGTTACTAACAGTAATCAAAGTAATGTAGGACCATCCGAACCCAACTCTCCAACAGCAGCAAGTCCTGGATACCCCACCACACCCGAAAGACAAGATCTGGATTTAAAATCACTTCTCATGATGCTATTAGAGGATCACAAGAAGGACACAAATAAATCTCATAAAGAGTTACAGGAGACCATGAATCAACGGTTAGAAGCCCTTACAAAGGAAACACAAAAATCGCTTAGAGAAATGCGGGAGAACATGGATCAAAAGATGGAGGCGCACAAGGAGACAACACAAAAATCGCTTAACGAGATGAATCAACGGGTAGATGCACTCACAAAGGAATCACAAAATTTGCATAAAGAAATGCAGAAGAATATGGGTCAACAGACGGATGCCCATAAGGAGGCAACACAAAAATTGCTTAAAGAAATGAATCAACGGTTAGATGCCCTTACAAAGGAAACACGAGAACTGCTTAAAGAAATGCAGGAGACGATGGATCAACAGATGGAATCCCATGAGGAGGAAACACAAAAATCGCTCAGAGAAATGCAGGAGAACGTGGGTCAACAGGCAGAAATCCTGAAAGAGGTAATGCAAAAATACCTTAAAGAAATACAGGAAAATACAAACAAACAAGTGAAGGATCTCAGCAAATCCGTCCAGGAACTAAAAAAGGAAGTAGAAACAACTAAGAAATCACAAAGGGAGACAACTTTGGAGATAGAAAACCTTGGGAAGAAATCAGGAGTCATAGATGCAAACATCAACAATAGAATACAAGAGATGGAAGAAAGAATCTCAGGTGCTGAAGATTCCATAGAAAGCATCGACTCAACAGTCAAAGAAAATGCAAAATGCAAAAAACGCGTAACCCAAAACATCCAGGAAATCCAGGACACAATGAGAAGACCAAACCTAAGGATTATAGGTATAGATGAGAGTGAAGATTTGCAACTTAAAGGGCCAGTAAACATCTTCAACAAAATTATGGAGGAAAACTTCCCTAACTTAAAGAGAGAGATGCCGATGAACATACAAGAAGCCTACAGAACTCCAAACAGACTGGACCAGAACAGAAATACCTCCCGTCACATAATAATCAAAACACCGAATGTTCTAAACAAAGAAAGAATACTAAATGCAGTAAGAGAAAAGGGCCAAGTAACATACAAAGGAAGACCTATCCGAATCACATCAGACTTCTCACCAGAGACTATGAAAGCCAGAAGATCCTGGGCAGATCTCATGCAGACACTAAGACAGCACAAATGCCAGCCTAGACTACTATACCCAGCAAAACTCTCAATCACCATAGATGGAGAGACCAAGATATTCCATGATAAAACCAAATTTTCACAATATCTTTCCACAAATCCAGCCCTGCAACGGATAATAGGTGGAAACCTCCAATACAGGGAGAGAAACAACACCCTGGAAAAAATGAGATAATAACCTTCTTGAATCAAACCCAAAAGTAGATAACCACTCAAACATAAAGATAGCGTCAAGAATGGCAGATGGCAATAATCACTATGCCTTAATCTCTCTTAATATCAATGGTCTCAATTCCCCAATTAAAAGACATAGACTAGCAGACTGGATACGTAAACAGGACCCAGCTTTTTGCTGCATGCAGGAAACGCACCTCAGTGTCAAAGACAAACACTACCTCAGAGTAAAAGGCTGGAAAACAATTTTACAAGCAAATGGCCCCAAGAAACGAGGTGGAGTAGCCATCCTAATATCGGATAAAATTGATTTTCAACCCAAAGTCATCAAAAAAGACACAGAAGGACACTACATACTGATCAAGGGAAAAATCCACCATCAAGAACTCTCAATCCTGAATATCTATGCTCCAAATGCAAGGGCACCCTCATTCGTAAAAGAAACTTTACTAAAACTCAAAGCACACATCGCACCGCACACAATAATAGTGGGTGACTTCAACACCCCGCTCTCTGAAATGGATCGTTCAGGAAAGCAGAAACTAAACAGGGACACAGTGAATCTAATTGAAGCCTTGGACCAAATGGAACTAACTGATATATATAGAACATTTCATCCTAGAGCTAAAGAATACACCTTCTTCTCAGCTCCTCATGGTACCTTCTCCAAAATTGACCATATAATTGGTCACAAATCAGACCTCAACAGATACAAGAAGATAGAAATAATCCCATGCCTCCTATCAGATCACTATGGAATAAGGGTGGTCTTCAATGGCAACAAAAACAAAAGAAAACCCACGTACACATGGAGGCTGAACAATGCTCTACTCAATGATAACTTGGTCAAGGTGGAAATAAAGAAAGAAATCAAAGACTTTTTGAAAGTTAATGAAAATGAAGGCACAACATACCCTAACTTATGGGACACAATGAAAGCAGTGCTAAGAGGAAAATTCATAGCCCTGAGTGCCGCCAAAAAGAAACGGGAGACAGCATACACTAACAGCTTAATGGCACACCTGAAAGCCCTGGAACAAAAAGAAGCAAATACACCAAAGAGGAGTAGAAGGCAGGAAATCATCAAACTCAGGGCTGAAATCAATCAAGTAGAAACAAATAAAACCATACAAAGAATCAACAAAACGAGGAGTTGGTTCTTTGAGAAAATCAACAAGATAGATAAGCCCTTAGCCAGACTAACCAGAGGGCACAGAGATAGTATCCAAATTAATAAAATCAGAAACGAAAAGGGAGAGATAACAACAGAAACTGAGGAAATTCAAAAAATCATCAGATCCTACTACAAAAACCTGTATTCAACACAACTAGAAAATCTTGAGGAAATGGACAATTTCCTTGACAGATACCAAGTACCAAAATTAAATCAGGATCAAATAGACCATCTAAACCGTCCTATAAGCCCTGAAGAAATAGAAGTTGTCATTGGAAGTCTTCCAACCAAAAAAAGCACAGGTCCAGATGGTTTTAGTGCAGAATTCTATCAGACCTTCAAAGAAGACCTAACACCAATACTCTTCAAACTGTTCCACAAAATAGAAACAGAAGGAACACTACCCAACTCGTTCTATGAAGCCACAATTACACTAATACCAAAAGCACACAAAGATCCGACAAAGAAAGAGAATCTCAGGCCAATCTCTCTTATGAATATCGATGCAAAAATACTCAATAAAATTCTTGCCAACCGAATCCAAGAACACATCAAAACGATCATTCACCACGATCAAGTAGGCTTCATCCCAGGGATGCAGGGATGGTTCAATATAAGGAAATCCATCAATGTAATCCACTACATAAACAATCTCAAAGAAAAAAACCACATGGTCATCTCATTAGATGCTGAGAAAGCATTTGACAAAATTCAGCATCCTTTCATGCTAAAGGTCTTGGAAAGATCAGGAATTCAAGGCCCATATCTAAACATAGTAAAAGCAATTTACAGCAAACCAGTAGCCAGCATCAATCTAAACGGAGAGAAACTTGAAGCAATCCCACTAAAATCAGGGACTAGACAAGGCTGCCCTCTCTCTCCATATCTTTTCAATATAGTACTTGAAGTTCTAGCTAGAGCAATTAGACAAGAAAAAGAGGTCAAAGGGATACAAATTGGAAAGGAAGAAGTCAAACTATCACTATTTGCAGACGATATGATAGTATACATAAGCGACCCAAAGAACTCCACCAGAGAACTCCTACAGCTGATAAACGACTTCAGCAAAGTGGCCGGATATAAAATCAACTCAAGCAAGTCAGAAGCCTTCCTATACTCAAAGGATAAGCAGGCTGAGAAAGAAGTAAGAGAAATAATACCCTTTACGATAGCCACAAACCATATTAAGTATCTTGGCGTGACGCTAACCAAACAAGTGAAAGATCTGTATGACAAGAACTTCAAGTCTCTGAAGAAAGAAATTGAAGAAGACCTCGGAAGATGGAAAAATCTGCCATGCTCATGGATTGGCAGGATTAATATAGTAAAAATGAGCATCTTACCAAAAGTAATACACAGATTCAATGCAATCCCCATCAAAATCCCAACTCAATTCTTCATAGAGTTAGAAAGAGCAATTCAAAAATTCATCTGGAATAACAGAAAACCCAGAATAGCTAAAACTATTCTCAAGAGTAAAAGAACCTCTGGGGGAATCAGTATCCCGGACCTCAAGCTGTACTACAGAGCAATAGTGTTAAAAACTGCATGGTATTGGTACAGTAACAGACATGTAGATCAATGGAACAGAATTGAAGACCCAGAAATGAATCCACACTCCTATGGTCACTTGATCTTTGACAAAGGAGCTAAAACCATCCAGTGGAAAAAAGATAGCCTTTTCAACAAATGGTGCTGGCTCAGCTGGAGGTCAACATGCAGAAGAATGCAAATTGACCCATCCTTATCTCCTTGCACTAAGCTCAATTCTAAGTGGATCAAAGATCTCCACATAAAACCAGACACACTGAAACTAATAGAAGGGAAACTAGGGAAGAACCTTGAACATATGGGCACAGGGGAGAATTTCCTGAACAGAACTCCAATAGCTTATACTCTAAGATCAAGAATAGACAAATGGGACCTCATTAAATTACAAAGTTTTTGCAAGGCAAAAGACACCGTCAAAAAGACAAAGCGGCAACCAACTAACTGGGAAATGATCTTTACCAACCTTACATCCGACAGAGGGCTAATATCCAAGATATACAAAGAACTCAAGAAGTTAAACTCCAGAGAGGCAAGTAACCCTATTAAAAAATGGGGTACAGAGCTCCACAAAGAGTTCTCACCTGAAGAATATCTAATGGCTGAGAAGCACCTAAAGAGATGTTCATCATCCTTAGTCATTAGGGAAATGCAAATCAAAACAACCCTGAGATTCCATCTCACACCAGTCAGGATGGCTAAGATCAAAAACACAGGAGACAGCAGTTGTTGGCGAGGATGTGGAGAAAGAGGAACACTCCTCCACTGCTGGTGGAATTGCAGGCTGGTACAACCACTCTGGAAAGCAGTCTGGCGGCTCCTCAGAAAACTGGGCATGACACTTCCGGAGGATCCGGCTATACCACTCCTGGGCATATACCCAGAGACTTTACCTGCATGCAATAAGGACACATGCTCCACTATATTCATAGCAGCCTTATTTATAATAGCCAGAAGCTGGAAAGAACCCAGATGTCCCTCAACGGAGGAATGGATTCAGAAGATGTGGTATATTTACACAATGGAATACTACTCTGCAATTAAAAACAATGAATTCACGAAATTCCTAGGCAAATGGTCAGAACTTGAAAATATCATCCTTAGTGAGGTAACCCAATCACAAAAGATCACACATGGTATGAAGTCACTGATAAGGGGATATTGACCCAGAATCTCAGAATACCCTAGACACAATCAGCATATCAATAGATTTCTAAAAAGATGGAAGGAGAGACCCCTGGTCCTGGAAAGACTGGATGTAGGGGAACGCCAGGACAGAGTAATGAGAGGGGGTTGAACGGAGAAAAGAGGGAGGGAAGGGGGCTTATGGGACTTTCGGGGAGGGAGGAAACGGGAAAGGGGAAGTGATTTGGAATGTAAATTAAAAAAATAAAATAAAATTAAATTAAAAAAAAAAAAAAAAACAAACATTCACCACGTGTTTGAGGTAAAATTACCACTTTCTGGTCATTTAATCCTTAGATATTTTTATTGCTATTATTATCATTACTATTTTTAACTATTGTTGTTGTCGTTGTTATTATGGTTTGGGGTTGAGGTGCAGGCATGCACATGTTACAACATGCATTTGAAGTCAGAGACTAACTCTGGAAAGTCAGTTCTCTCCTTCCACCTTTACATGGGTTCCAGGAATCAACCTTAGGTCACCTGCTTTCTTACAGAATCCAGAACGACTAGCCCAGTGATGACACCACCCACAATGAGCTGGGCTCTCCCCTGCAAGTCACTAATTAAGAAAATGCCCTACACACTTGTCTGCAGCCAGATCATTGGAAGCATCTTTTCAACAGAGGCTCTCTCCTCTTTGATGACTCTATCTTGCTGACATAAAACTACCCAGTACAGTTTATCTTTCTTCATTGCAATTAGCACATTTCTTAATTTCTGCTATCTTTTTTTCCTGCTTTCCAGAGATCCATATTTGTATATATTTAAATTGCTAGTTGATGAATTCACTAGTTCCTTAGTGACTTAAAAATGCAATAATTATCTAACCTGAGACAACCTTTCCAAAACTGACAAATGCACAAATGAGAAAAATAAATGTTGGTACTTACTGACACAGGAGATATAAATCTGCCATTCCCCCGAAGGTCTACAGTAAAGAGTCTGGCTTGAGGTTGCCCTTATATAGCCAGGGCGGCAAATGTATTTCAGGGAGGTGTGACTTTCAAAGTCTGTCTGATTTGTATCACTTACTGGTAGGGCATAGGGTAAATCCGGTGGTGGACCACATTTGCCTAGACACCAAAAGGACAGGAACACCAAATGTTATTCCCTGAGATGCAGCATCTTAAAGTTTCAGTAGTATGATTTGAGAAAGAGAACAATTCTTTTCTCCTCTATCAAAAAAAAAATAAAAAATGTACTATTTCTCTGTCATGAATCCATGAGAGATGTGCAAATAATATTGATAAGTGATGATGATGATGAATAAAGGCTACATTTTAATCTCTTCTCTACTATATAACACACTTCCTCTAAAAAGGATACAAATGTAAGTTTCATCAGCCTATATTATCTATCTCTGCTTAGAGTGCATATATGCAAAACCAAAAAAATTCCTATACATTTGTCTTAACAGATACATATTGTTTCATTTGAACTGACACAATAAGCCAGACACAGTGGTGTGTAAGAAAGATTGTGAATTCAAGTCGAGCCTGAGCTACATCAAAGAAAAAACACAATTCTTGAGATATAAAAATCTTAATACTACTTTCCCCATTAGAAATGAATGATGATATATAATTAAGTTGCTATTTAAGAGCCCAGTGGAAGTACACTCCCCACTCTCCACTCCAGTTCAACCTCAAGGCTGCTGAACATGTCCAGTTGCTGTTAGACAATATAGATTTATTTCAAATCCTGGTTGGGAAGCAGGTTGCTTTGGAGACTTAGATAAGAAATTCTAGATTAAACACCTAGAAACTGCTGCTGTTGTGTGTGACGCTGACTCTAGCTGGCCAAAAAAATCCTTTGTTGCTGAAACTAGATCTCCACTAACTTAGCTATCTTGTATTTTTAAGACTTGTAAGTAACTGTTGGTTGTCCATCTGGACGGGTTGCCCACCGCTCACCAAATACAGCAACCCAAAGAGCAGCAGTGAAAGTCATTTGGAACAAAGTTGGAGTAGAGACTCTGCAGAGTGTAGAAAAGGGCCAGGCCACAGCATCTCTGTTTCTGTGAAGCCTCCCAAGTGCAGCTCTTGTGGGGCACAGGGCCTGCTTCTGCTTTGCCCACATTTGTTCTTCCAGGAAACCTGAATTTGGTAAAAAAAAAAAATTAATCTACTTGACATAGAGCATTGGGATACATGCTATGATAACACAGATGTTATGACATGACACAGTGATGACTCACCTCTGCAAAAGTCACCTCTAGGAAGAGAAATTCAGTCCATATGGAAAAAGGAAGAGAATTCGCAGAGGAGAATGTTCTGTGAAGCCAGAGAATAAATTCAAGTCAGCTGGAAGCAGGAAACAGCATTACAATTTGGCAAATTAGGAGACCAACTCCTCATTCCCAGTCCATTACTAACCTAACCCCTGAAATTATTCAGATTGTAGATACATATTGAAGACTTAAAGGCTAAGATCCATATGTAAGACAAAACACACAATATTTGTCTTTTGGGGGTCTAGATAACTTTACTTGGGATGATTTTTTTTCTATTAATCTATTTATCTGTGAATTTCATAATATCATCTTTCTTTCTTAACAGATGGCTAACATTCCATTGTATAAATAAATCACATTTTATTACTCATTCATTAGTTGATAGACATTTCTGGCTATTATGAATAGAACAGCAATGAACATAGATGAATAAGTGTCTCTGCAGTCAGATGTAGAGTCCCATGGGTGTATGCTTAAAAGTGGTTTAGCTGGATCTTCTGGTAGATTGGTTTTCAGTTTTCTGAGGACCTTCCACACTGATTTCCATAGTGGCAGTATCAGTTTGCCCTGCCACCACCAGCAAAAAGGTTTTCCCCTTTCCTGGCATTCTCATTAACATGTGTTGGCTTTTGTTTTACTGATCTTTGCCATTCTGAGGAGAGTAAGATGAAATTTCAAAGTTGGTTTAATTTTCATCTGGCTGATGGCTAAAGGTGATGAACATTTCTTTAAGTGTTTCTCAACTATTTGTGTTTGGACTTTTGAGAGCTTGCTATTTATTCTGTTTCCCCCTTTTAATTGCATTATTTTCTTGATGTTCAGGGTGTTTAATTCTTTATATAGTCTAGATATTAATCTTCCACCAGATGTGTAACTGGCGAAGATTCCTAAAAGAGGATGGCTTTTTTGTCAGTCTGTAGCTGCTGCTTTACCCAAATAATAGTGTTCTTTACTGAATAGAAGCATTCTAGTCTCAGGAGATCTCATTTATTAATTGTTGGTCTTAATGCCTGTGCTGCTAGTGTATTGTTCAGAAAGCCCTTTCCTGGGCCAATGAGTTCAATCATATACAACATAGTCTTATAGACAGACAAAGAGAACCAGAATATTGGGATTAAATAGGGAGGGTAATGGGAGAGGGGAATACATGATGTAGTATGGGGAATGACAACCAATATTAAGAGCCATTTGAAAAATTATATAAAAATCTGCTACTGTAGTTGCTTCCTAAAATATATACATTTATGGAGTGAATTTAAATGGGGTAACCATATAATGGGGGAGACAATGCCCCAACTAGATACCGTATGCCACCAAATAACTATCACAGGCTATTTATAAGGCTATCGGTTGCTTTCCACCTGATGGTAAGACCCCATTGCTGAAAACAACATTACTTATGATGTCAAAAGTAGAGAAACTAAGCTAGTACCTAACTAGAAGCTTCACCCTTAGTAACTAGCATTCATGGTACTGGGAGGTACTACGCACACCATAGGAGGAGAAATGTAATCATCAATATCACCTTGATACAAACTCTAAAACCCACAACAGAGCCCAAAAGATATCCTAGTGCAATAGTGACACAAACGTTATGGGAAAAAAACAACCGTTCTTTTTTTATTGGATCTAAGGCCCATTCCACGAGATGGAATCCATACCTGGCACTACTAAATTGTCTAAGATAGGTCATGTCTTAGAAGAAAATTTATTATTATTATCATCATCATCATTATTATTATTCCGCTAACTGAACATAGCAAAAAAACAAATTCTAATGATACATTGCTATACCCAAACCCCAATCAGTGAAGCTTCTCTTGCAGTAGATTGGAATTAATATGATAACCCAAAACTGGACAATATGCAGAAAGTGAGAGACTTTAGAGCACTCAGTCCTAAATGGGATGTCTTCATCAAATCCCTCCCCTCAAGGATCAGGGATCTCTGAGGAAGAAGAGGTAGAAAGACTGTAAGAGTCAAAGGTGGTAGATGACTTATTCTAAGAAAATAGCGTCTTCCATACACAACCCTTAGCTTTTTGCCTTAAAAAACTTTTTTTTTATTTTCTAAGTTTTTTATTTACATTCCAAATCATTTACCTGTAATTCTATGTATAAATATACAAATAAAGTTTTAATGAACTTTTCTCATCTGTGCTGATGGTGATGGTGGATTCTCCAAAACCCAAAGACCACCTAACAAAAACCCCAATACCAGACACAAGAAGCCCTCTTTTGAGTTTTTATCTAGGACTGTCTAAGAGACTCCCAAGACATATAGCCTATTGTTCTTGCCCTTTGTTACTCCATAATGGTGAAAGGTACGTCTCTATTGCTGAAGACACCATGCACTTCAGAAATAAGGCCTAGAGACCCCTGAAATGGAACTGATCTGAATGGCACCTCCCTGAGGACTTAAATGATACTAGAAGGCATCATGAACACTTCCAAAAAGAGGGAGGAGGCAACCAACAGTCCTACCCAGCTATGATGTCTATGAACGTATCAATGACCAATATGACACACTAACCCTAAGGGTGTAGTAGTAGGACACAGAGTTTGAAAGGAACCAGAAACTCTCTAATTGGATGTAAGACCCATTCGACAAGAGGGAAACTGTGTCTGTTACTGTAAACCTAGCTAACCAACTACTCACTGCTAGTGAAGTCACAGTTAATTAGCAGAGAATGTACAACCACTAATTTACTAAGTCAGCATATTCTCTGACAACAGTCTGTAAACATTTATCTTTATACTCACATAGTCTTCACCCATCAACAGCAAACACACACACACACACACACACACACAATCACAACCAATCAAAATGCAGAATTAGTGGGTCCAGTTCTAAAGGCTACAACTAAAAAAACACTCCTGCACCTGAGGGGAAACTTTATAGAAGAGGTGGCAGAAAAATTGTAGGAGCCAGGGGATCAAGGAGTTTACTGTGAGACTGTGTCACCTAGTAACATCAGAAACTATATCAGAAAAGTCTCACCATCATGACCTCCCAAACATGAGCCAAACAAGGACACTGATGAACATACAAAACTAGACAGGGGAATCCTATGAGGCCTTGATTCTACACAAAGAACTGTAGGCAACTGGAGAAAGCTGGGAGTGAGAGATGTGATCTCCCCCATGGAAGAGCCACAGCAATTGATTTTCTAGTGCCAAATTATCAGCCCTGAAAACATACATATGTGTAACATTATATGGACTCAACAGGTTGTATTTAGGATTATATGCATGCAATATCAATTCATGAAAAAGGAGGCCATATTTGAAAGAGAACAAGAAGGATTTGGAGGGAGGAAAGGGGGTGGGGAAATGTAATTAAATTATGATCTTAAAAACAGAACACAGAGGTGCACACACTAAAGAGCCTGATGACAAGCTTTACCCACAGTGCTCTACCCAAGTGCTCAGTAGCCCACTGACCTGCAAGAGCAGAGAAAGACTCTGCGGTGGTGCCTGGGTCTCTATTGTACTAGTTTCTCCCAAGATGAGAGTGGATCACATTATCCTAAAGCTGGCCAGTACTTGCTTCATCAAAAAAGTTCCTGGAGTCCACCCACACAGGTGATTCTTGCATTCCACTCATGCAAGTGGCTGGTCAGGCAGTTGAGTATTCCGGACAGGGAGAAGGTCTCCTCTGTCCCAGTGGATGATTAACAGATTGGAGCAGCAATGTTTACCCAATCTCCTTCTCTCCCAGCTCTCATTCTCCATCATGTGTTGCAATTATTTATTTTCTTCTCTGCCAACCATTTCCCCTAAATTAGAAGAGTGATTGGAATTGGATGCCAGAATCTTCTGTCTTTTCATAATCATAATAGTGACACAACACAAGACCCAACCAGCCTAGAAATCCTGAGTTGGAGTTCAGACCCACTTCAACCGAAATGGTCCTCTTCCCAGGACACGAGTCCCAGAGACTCTCAGGGACCTCGGGTCTGAGGGTCTCGCTCTTCACTGGTCTCCATGCATCACCTGAAGCTACAATAGACACAGTGCATACTGTATTTGTTGAGTTCCTGTTGTGTGCTGACTTGCCTGGAACATACTCAGAGCTCAACAGATGTTAACAGCTACCACCACAAGGCACCAAATGATCTCCAGAAGTCAGTCTGACTCTGGTCACTACTCAGAAAAAAAATGCAATGAAGGTACTAATTTATGTGTTTGAGATCACATAAATCTACAGATAAAGTCAAGTCCTGAAATGGTCCATTTAGTCTGTTAATAATAAGTTTAAAAATTTGTGTGCCCAAAAGATTGCTCTTGAAAAGCAGTTCTGGACCAGTGAGATGGCTCTGTGGGTAAATGTGCATGCTACAAGGACGAAAGACATGAGTTTCATCCCCAGAATGAATCAACTTGTACACATTGTCCTCTGACTACCACATGCATGCCATGCCCCAAATGCCCTTCATATAAATAAATAATTGGAACTCTAAAAGTAAGTAGTAAAAATTAGTTCTTACCAGATGTAGTGATATAAGCTTGTAACTGTAGCACTTAGAAGGCTGAGGCAGGAGGATTATGATGAGTTCAAGATCATCCTGGGCTACATAGTAAGATCCTATCTCAGAAACCAAGGACTGGAAATGCTGTTCAGTGGTTGAGCACTTGTTTGATATGTACAAGATCCTTGGCTTGGAGCAACACAGAAAAAAAACTCTTTAGCATCATAATTTAATTTATTCTCTCTAATAAACACTAATGACCCCATAAATTGAGCTCATCAGAGAAGTTTGACAAAGATATAAGACTTAGGGTATGCCTTCAATGATAAGCAGAAATTAGATGAAAATGAGAGGTAAAGAAAGCACAGCCACGTCACAAAGGTAAGAAAATGACTTAATGTGATAAGAGTCCACCTAAAGGCATCCTATAAAGTCCTGGAAGCTGAGTTGGAGGAAATAACGCCCTTAAGTTCCGTCTTCCAAATATTATTTTCCAATGTGCTCAAGTTCTTTTCCTGCTTTCTACTACGATAGGCGCAGATTTTTCTCTCCCAAGGGACTAACTTGTCTTACTCTCAACAGATCATTTTGCCTTCTATTTTATGAAAGTATTCTATATTATTTTTATCCATGTCATTTTTTTCTCTCCTGTTCAGCCCTGATTTAAAGGGTGGATTCTTCTTTTCTACACTTTTTGCGTTGTCTCTTATCCCAAAGTATTTCCAAAATCTTACTCAAACTTCAAATTCCTTTTCCTTCTTTAGTCTGATGCTGAACTTCTCAGGAGTGCTGTCTTAATCTGCAGGTTCAAATGTCTCCAGTTTATTTCTTGTAATTCCTCTGAAGCCTTTAACATTGCTGAACATTTCCATTCTAAGCTACACTTGCCCTTTGACTCTTGTAACTCTTAGTTGACTCTTGTTTCTTGTGACTCTTAGAGCTGTCAACTGGGAGATGGGCCTCAG
Source organism: Tokudaia tokunoshimensis (assembly GCA_036184795.1). Lineage (NCBI taxonomy): Eukaryota > Metazoa > Chordata > Mammalia > Rodentia > Muridae > Tokudaia > Tokudaia tokunoshimensis. Next base: position 63,633,561 of record BTHU01000013.1, on the reverse strand, counting down.
GGCATGTCTGCGGGGGGGGGGGGGGATTATCTTGATTATGTTAATTGAGGTGGGAAGATGTGAGATCTACAGGAAACACCATTCCCTAGGCAGGGGTCCTGTACAGAATAAGATAGTAAGCAGAGTATGCTAGCACATGCGTGTATTTAGTGACCTCTTCTGACTGAGCATATAATATGATCAGCTACTTCAAGCTCATAATGCCTGTGAGAAAAAAAGCAAACAACAAAAACTTTCTCTTATAAGTTGCTTTCGTAAAGGTATTTTATCACTGAAACAGGAAAAGAAACTAAGACAGTTCCCATAACTAATCCTAAACTCTCCTGAATCTTCTAATTCCTTTTAACTTTTTGATAACTCCTTTTATTTACATTTATCCATAAAAATGCATTTCATTCCTCCCTCCCTCTCTCTCTCTCTCTCTCTCTTTCTCTCTCTCTCTCTTTCTATTTTGTTGTTTAGAAAGAGTCTCACTATGTAGCCCTGACTGTCCTGTAACTCAATATGTAGATCAGGTTAGCCTCTGCCACGCCTAACTCTTTTCCTTATATAAAAAAATAATCTTCACTTTAATGAATTTACCTATTTTCATCCTTTACATATGTATCCCCAGTAGGAGGACCATTCCATAGTATCTCAGTGTCTTTGATTACTATCCTACATTCAGCTGAAAGTATCCTGACTTCCTTCAATGATAAACTATAAAGTGGAAGTATAAGCCTTGCCAACTTGCTTTTGGTCACAGTGCTTCATCACAGCAATAGAACACCAATTGGAGAAGTCTCCAGCATGAACTTTGGAGAGCATATCTGAACTACTGAAGTAACCCTTTTTATTGGTTTCCCCCATCTCACTTGACCTGGTTTGTATACATTTGGGCTAAGGAGTAGGAGGCCTTGTTGGAGTAGGTGTGTCACTGTGGGGGTGGGTTTAAGACACTCATCCTAGCTGCCTGGAAGCCAGTCTTCTTCTAGAAGCCTTCAGATGAAGCTGTAGAACTCTCAACTCCTGCACCATGCCTGCCTGGATGCTGCCATGCTCCTGCCTTGATGATGATGGACTGAACCTCTGAACCTGGAAACCAGCCCCAATTAAATATTGTCCTTATAAGAGTTGCTTTGGTCATGGTGTCTGTGAACCCTAACTAGGACATGACTCTTTCCACCTCAAACCATGCTGCAGTTGGTGGTCCTTACACTGTGAGAACTCATCCTCCATGTTGTCCCCACCTCATCGCTTGAAAATCACGCCTATTCACTGCCTTTCAAAGCTCTCTATTTACCTTCCTATCCTTCACCATTCTGTAATGTTCACTCAAGCCAACCTGAGTTACCTGCTGTTGGCTAAACATGGTCCATATTTCTTGTATCTCAGCAACCCTTTCTGAAAAAAATAAATCACATATTCACTTTAAAACACTGAAGTGCTTTAAGAGTATAAGCACATGATATTATAAGTACTTGTTATTATGCCATTCTTACTTAAGATTATATTTCAAGATTTTCTCTTCCTTCATAATTATCACTGGAAATGCTGCAAAACACTTTGTGTGTCATAAACTCTAAAAACATTCCAAATATTGGCCAGGATAGTACATGTCTATATGCCTAGACTTGGGAAACAGAGAGAGGAGAATCTGGAGTTCAAGGTCATTCTCAACCACAAAAGGAACTCAAGACCAGTCAGACCAACATGAGACCCTGTGTCCAAAACAGCAACAAAAAATGTAAATACAAGGCTAAAATAATTATGACATTTAAAAAATATTTTCCCTCATCCTCCTCCCAAATAGAAGTGTTTCTGTCCATCTGTGCTCCCATAGCACACTATTCTTGAGTCCTTTTCATTCTAAGCACCTTCAAATAATATATGTATGCAGATGATGTGTCTGCTAGAAGATACTTAGCTACTTAGAAGTTCGTTTCTTATAATCCTTTCAAATAGTTCCCAGAGCTTCTCTGATGTTTTGAATGGTCTTACATGTTCTGGGTGTATGTGGGAACAGGACTGAGGATGGGGAGAAGTGAGAGTCATATAATGAGTCTGAGGAAATCTGACTCCAGAGACCAGCATCAGGGTGCAGATCTGAGTTTATTTCCTAGCCCATCAGTTTATATAGGGTTTGAGCCAATCTTGAGCCCCTAAATCCTTGGCCAACCATGTTTCCCCACACTGTCATCATACTCCACTGAATGCCCTGCCTGATGAGGTAACTCAGAAGTGGGGGGAGTGGGAGTGGGGGAACTTCCATGAAGATGGGGGAAGCAGCCACGATCCCAGCCTCTGTTCCTTTCTGCTGTTTCACCGGTGTGCTGGGAGCCATCTAAGGTGTATTTTCATTTCCTCTGTCTGTAGGTGAGCATCAGTGTAAATGAAGCCTTCACATCAGTTAGGTATGACGTGGTGATGGAAAGGCTTAGAGTTCTTGTATCTTCTACTCTCTACATAAGGAATCAAAAATACACTCACTGTGCTGTACCATCTCAGACCCATGGTGATGTGAGGCTGGGGGTCATCCAAAAGGCAATAAATTACCACAATAAGCTTAAAAACCAGGCTTCCTTAATGGTGTAGGGAAGAGTTTGGGGCCTAATCCAACTTCTGTATCAATGGGTCTTTTTATTTATTTTATCGGAAATATTTTACTGCTTTTAATTATTCTTTGAGAATGTCACATGATGTATTTTTACAATATTTTCCCACCCTCCTACTTCTCCTAACTCCCCTTACCCACAATACTTTATGTTCTTTCTTTCTTTAAAAAAAAAAAGTGCTGAGCAATGGTGGTACAGGCCTTTAATGTCAGCACTGGGGAGGTAGATGCATGTGGATCTATAAATTTGAGGCCAGCCTGGTCTACAGAGAGAGTTTCAGGATAGCCATGTCTATACCAGAGAAACCCTGTCTCTAAAACCCAAAAAGTTAAAAGAAAAAACGAGAAGAGAAGAGGAAAGGAGGGGAGGGGATGAGAGGGAAGGGGATGGGAGGGGAGGGGAGGGGAGGGAGGGGGAGGGGAGGGGAGAGAGAATAGGAAAAAATACTGAATCTGATTTATGTTGACTAGATCTCCTGAGTATGGGCCTTCCCTGGAGTGTGGCTGGTATACTAAGTGTCACTCCATTGAAGAGGAGTCATTTCTCCTTTCCCAGCAGCTATCAATCGAGACTAGCTAGGGTGGGCCTGTGCCCACTTCCCTTCCTCTACGCCAGGATTTTGTCCTGCTTGAGCTTGTGCAAGTTTTGGCATTCCATCGTTATCTCTGTGAATTTATATGTACGTCTTCCCTGTTGTGTCTGAAAAAAGTGGTATCCTTAAATTCACCCACCACTTCTGGCTTCTCCACACTTTCTACCCTTTCTTCTGCGCAATCTTAAGGATAGGAGTGTGATAAAGATATTTCATCCAAGGCTAAGTATTCCAAAGTCAATCTGTCTCTCTCTCTTCTCCCTCTCCCTATCTTCCTCTCCCTCTCTCTTTCCCTCTCCCTTTCCCTCCCTCCCCAACTCTCTCTCTCTCTCTCTCTCTCTCTCTCTCTCTCTCTCTCTCTCTCTCTCACTGCATATTGTTCAGCTGTAGGCATCTGTGTAAATTATCATCTACTGCAAGAACTAGTTTCTCTGATGAGGGTTGAGTGGTGCACAGACTTATGGGTATAGCAGTACGCCATTAGGAGTTCATTTCATTGCTGTGTTCCTTTAGCAGAATAGTAGTACATGCCCCCTAAGTCCTAGGGCTTATCTAGTCTCAGGTTCTTGGTCACTTTCACAGTGTCAGAGATGGGTTCCATCTCACAAAGCAGGCCTTGAATCCAATCAGAAAGCGGTTGGTTACTGCCCAAACATTGTGCCAATGGGCGTATATTATATGCAGTTCATTATTATAGTCTGCAGTTTTATAGCTGAGTGAGGTTAATGATTCCTTTTCTCTTCTGGTAGCATGGATAGCACCCTCTCCCACTGTGCATACAATCCAGAAGGGGTGAATCTTCCAGTTGAGTACCAGATAGACTTTTTTCCATGTTGAATACATATGTGTGTCTTCAGCAATGGGGGATTTTATCAAGTTGTCAGAATAACCAATAGCACTGACAGTAACCTTTAGTGCTTGGGAAGGGTGGGGCAGGCAAGGAATGGGACTTAATGGGCAATTTAAAGATGTAATTGTTGTGAGTATATATTTCCAGAATGAAGTTAGTTCTTGACTCAGAAATTTTGAAAATTCTGACTTTCATTGATGTCTCATGTGAGGTACACTCATTCACGTCTCAGGTGAGGCACAATCATATCAGACACAAGCTTTCTCATTCACCACAAAGACAGAGACTTAAGCTCTGCATTCAGCCCTGGTCTGAAGGAGATAAGCACCATACCTGGACCTTCTACATTCTACATAATATTCCCACAGACATCCCACACACACTTACACAGAGTAAGTCAACTGTATGGCCACATGACCTTGCATTTCAGCTCAGTGAAGAACAACCCTCAAGCACCTTTAGAAGCAGTTTATTCACAGGTGTATGTCTGTGACCATTCTGCTTAGCTATGATATTTCAGTAAAATATCTGCCTTCAACTTAGTTTTCTTCATCTCCAGGGAATATTTAAGTTCTTCCATCGTTAGTCCACCATCCTTTAGTCTTCTCACAAAGTTCTCTGTGGCAATGCAAAGGTCCTTACTCTCCTGAAAGGCAAGCTTGAGAAAGAAAGACTTAAAGTTAGAAATGGGGATCTGAGGGTCAGCGCTGTATTCTGAAATCAGTAAGCTACAAATGCAGGGACTTTCCGCATGGCTCTAAATCCTCAACTCAATCAGTCATTTATGTTTTCTGTTTTAAATACAATCATTAGTATTTCTCCATATATAAACACAGGCTAAAGTTAGTCTGAATGATAACAAATGTGTTCAGAATGTCTTAGAATCTAGACTTGGAGCAGCTTCTCATATCAGCCAGGCCTTACAGATATTGGGCACTGAGTATACCTTGTTCTGTATGCCAAATGAGGCAATAAATCCCATAAAAGGGCTGTGTTAAGTGTTTGCCATGATGCTGATGAGTGGGAATGTTCTTACATAAAAATGTGAATTGACATCTTATGGGGCCCCTTCTGAAATCAGGTCAAGGTTAACTCATTCAAAAATACTACCCAGAATTGAGCGAATATCCACTAAAGCACATGCCAAGAGTAATGTGAGGCCTGAGACTGTAGCTAAGAAGAAAATGAATCCCATCCCCTACTTACAATAGCTTTCTCAAGTGCACTCTGTTCAGCTGGGTTGGGGGTTTCCTGAATGGGCTCACAGGTAGGATAGGAACTGTTCCACTCCCCATCAATGCACTGCAGTATCTGCGCGCCCACTAGGTCGTACCTGGAGATGTTAGAACAACACTTCTAAGCTTGGGAATGGAGACTGGGATTTTTTGCAGCCATATTTTACTGTTTCAAACTGTGATCAAGTCCATCTTCCTGCTTATTTTATTCTAACAAAACAGCTATGAAGTAAAACAGCTCCTGAAGTGGTGGGCAGACCCAAAGGATGAGTCAACCCAGAATAACAAAGAGAAAAGTGAGAACTTCAGAGCCAGTGTACTGGGGTCAGGGAGGGGGGCAGACAGGTGAGGGAAGAAGTGTTTGATCATTTATAACACGGATCGCATCTGTATTAAGCTCTAAGATGCAGGTGCAGATGAATGGGTTAAAGGAGAGCAGCAATATGTGATCAGAATAAAACCAGAAGTTAATACAAAACTGAGAGGTGGGACTTAAAGGCTGGTAAAGTCACATGACCCAGATTAAGGCAAGAGACAGAAAGGGCAGAGACCCACTAGGAAAAGAGATCAGAGCATCTCCAGTTGGGTTAGATCTTATTACAATGCTTTATGGGTCTAAATGCTAAATCATTATATTTCTGATTTTTTTTTTTGTTTCTTTAAGGTTTCTGCTCTTGGATTCTGTGGGAAACAGTCCATTGTCTATATCTGAAGAAGTAAAAACAGTTCTTTTCTTACAGGTGTTCTTCAGGTTATAGGCAAATGTGTTGATGTGGAGGGCATTTCCACAATAACAAAGAAGGAAGGTACGGACGGCCTGGTAGACATGCAGTCCATGCCCAAGGGAAGTTTGTCTTTGCAGCACTGAGCACTAGGACCCAAATTCCCTCTACTCCTTCTGTGTATAGATGCTACTCTGCTTGTAAGCATGTGGCAGATCCTTGTTCTCTGGCCTGATGGTACCAAGAATTGCTTGAAAATAAAAGATGTCCAAACACCAATTGACTCCTCTGAGCTCTTTCTTTGATATCTTGACATAGTTGTCACTCTCAGGCCTTCTTTCTAAGAGTTTTCATAACATCGACCTTGTCAGCAGAATTGCAAGGGGGTGAGGGGACTGAGTGAGCAGATTCTGGATGTGGACATGGGTTCTGCCAGGGAAATCCCAGGCTGGCCTAAACCACCTATGTGATTTGATGTGGTCCCATTATGTGGGAAGCACCCTGTGAGTACATGGATACCTCAAATGGACAAGAGTGATTGCTAGCCAAGTTAAAGGCAACAAAAAAATCATTTGTGGGAAAGCAAAAGGAACCCTGAGCAGTCCTGGCTGCCTATGATGACAATAAGGCCAGCCCAGTGAAGCCATCAGCAAGGAAAGGTTATAGGAAGAACTTAAGTTAGAAAGAGAAGGCAGAGTGACACAAGTCAATAGCAAAGACACACCAGCAGAATGACCTGGCACATGAATGTTCACAAGTATGATTCTACAGCAGACCACCAAGACACAGAAAACCTAAGGTAGAGATCCCTTGAAGATAAGGACTCCAACAATCTGCCTGCTCCCAGCTGCCTGCATCCTCCTAATGCACCCCTCCACTCCTCTAGTTAGTGGAACTGAGAGCCAAGTTCAAACAAAAACAGTGTGTGCCTCCTACTGAGACTGTGGGACATGAAGTCTAGTGATGTTCTCCTTAGTACTACAGCAGCAGCAGCAGCAAAAGCCAGTCACTATAATGTAAGTGTGGAACTACTGACGATGTGGCTAACTACTGCCATTAGACATACTTGGCCCAAATCTAAAGATATTCCCATTCCATTCCAAAGGAAATATAGACATCTATGGAGGAATTGCAGTCATATTTAAAGGAATCTGATATGAATATGCAATGTGTGTTTTGACTTTTTTGATGCTTATCATGACTTGTACAGCAGTTATAAAAGATAACATCTTGCACTGGGTACCTCCAGTCAGGTATAAGCTCTGATATGCATATGGTTGCTATGCCAACAGATATAAAGGGGAGCTCAAATAGTGACAGACTCAGTGGAGACAGAGACAAAATGTGGAGGTGCGCTGTACTCAGAATGTAAAAGAGAGTGCCAGGAAAAGTCTCCCAAATGCACACAGCCCTAGTTAAATCAGCAGGTTCTCCCCTGGGCCAACACATACACATACAACACAGGAATAGGAGGGAAACTTGTTGGAAGGAAGGAATTATGTGGGAGTAGGAGAGACAGGACTGGGAGAAGGTAACAGGGTGTGTGAAGATGAACAAAACACATCATTTACATGAATGAACTTGTCAGGTAATAGTACAATTTTAAAAAACAGACAGTCAAATGTGGACAATAAAACTTTGGAAATCATTCCATTAAGAAAATATTCCAACTCTTATTACTGAAAAATCAGTGGGTACCAACTGGACCAGATGACACATCCTTGTGCCACCTACATTGCCTGCCTCAGACAGTATAGCAAGTCTCTGGTTCTGGAGAAAACAATGAATAGAGACTTAGTCCAAGGTTCCACATTCCTGAAACAGACTTCTCATATAGAGTTGGCTACATATTGGTCCCCTGCAACACAGAGTCACCATACATATAGCTACTGGAGTCAAATATACATACATATATATATATATATATTAAACCCAGATAAGTTTAATAACCATTTAACAGGAACTGGGAGCTTCAGTGGACAAATAGTCCCAGTGCTCAGTTTGAGACTGGGGCATAGGCCCTCAAAGGTCTATGGCATAATCCCTGGATATATTGTGAGAGTCAACATATTATAGGGTAGGTGCTTGAAAACTACCATGGGAAACTTTGGTTAAGGTGCATAGAAAACTAACATGTTTCAGTCAAAAAGTCAATCTTGAGAAGCTATACCAGTGGTACCATGGACTCCAGGGTCATATACCAGTACTTTCTAAGGGTATGGCAAGCACCAAGAGATCACAGAAATAATTCATGATTTGGGAAGGGTAAACATCACTAGGCTGATATATACCCCTTTAATTTGCTGTCATGCCCTACCCAAAAGCTCGAGTACTCCCCAAAAAGGACATAGCTTAAGACAGTGAGTTACTGGGAATTAAATAAGGTGTATCTGGTTATACTTAACACTGTTAGACTGTTGAAGTCCCAAGCACACTCAAACTGGACCATCACCACTGTGTCCTGTGTACTGGGTTTGGCCAATGATTTCTTCAGTTCCAATATAGTAGTTGAAAGGCAAGAATCATTTGCCTTTACCTGGGAAAGTCATTGGTGGACTTTCACCATGTTGCCTCAGGGTTATTTACACAGCCTCACAATATGCCATGGGATAACAATATCTGACCTAGCAGAATGGACCAAACCAGAGACTATTCAAATATTGCATTACACTGATAAGACATTAATCCAGACAAGGTGCAAGGACCTGGATTGTTTATAAAATATTTGAGTCTTGCCTGTTACAATAAAATGGAAGTACTGCTACAGATGTAACAGACAAGGTACAAGCATTCTGCTTCTCTGCATGGTTAAGCAAGCATAAAAATTTGTAGGGCTACTTGGCTACTAGAGGTTTTCCATCTCATACCTGGCACCTAAGGCTACTCTGCAACTGGAATATAAACCAAGAGGTATAGGACTGGACAGAAGTTCATTCCATGGCATTTATGGAACCAAAACAAGTTGTGGAACAAGTACAGGGTATACGGATGATTAATACCCCCTAAGGTGCTAACATATGTCTGTTGGAAAAACAATAGTGTACTACTTACAAAGTCTTAATAACCACAAAACCCATTTACCTAGAAGCTGTTGTCAAGATACTGACTACTTACCCACTGGAGGCTAGATAGTTTGGTCATAGACTATGCTGATAACTACTTTGGTTAAGTAAGAGTATCTTAGACAAAAGGAATAGATCGCACATCTCCCTCAGTAGAGAACAGTTTTGGCACCCCAGTAACTATCACACAGAAGGAGTGACTGTACCTAATGAAATGTTGGACCACTACTCCTCACTGAAGGGAGAAGAAGAAATTACAAATTGTTGGATCAGCAAAATGAAATCACACCTAACAGCGCAGTAGCTTACTACTGAAAGATAGAAAGCGTTCATGTTGATGGAGGTCAAGTTTACAGCAGTTTGTGAACCAAACTCCACATAGTACGGATCCTAGTTATGTGAGAAGAGAAACTCCTAATTATAAGCACAAAGAGTTGGGCCATGTTCAAAGCCCATTTGGGATTCCTTAGTGGCAGAGTCAGTGGTGGTCCATTAACAGACACTCACTGTGGGGACAAGAGCCAAGAAATAAGGAGGATATATACAACACAATCAAGTAATGTTATAGCATGTTGCTGCTCAACAATACTTACAACGGCCTAGAAACAATGAGGTTGGTCAGACTGAAGAAGACCCTGCCAGGCTACACAGATGAATAGGCAAACATGCCAGAAAGCCACGTAGGCTATTGCAACATAATGGAGACTTAGAGGACAGACATTGTACATGCTTACCAAAAATATGTGGGATGATCTCAGTGATTCCCATGGTACACACTAAGAGGGAAAATATTCTATGTCAACCTTCCACCAGGCTCAGGGGAAGAGTCATCCTAAAGACAACCTGCTCACTGGAGTCTCTATATGGTAACTGAAACTGCCAAAACCATTTTATAGGTCATGAAGTGAAACATCTGATGGGTAACCAAGCCCTGCTGTGTATCTTGCATCTACCCTTCTCAACCCAATTGGACCAGGATCCCTCAAGAGCAGGACACGTCAAACATATGAATAAGTAACTGAATCAGGCTTTAAAGACAGACTCCCACTTATCTCCCCAAAGTCTTGCGAATGTTCACTAAAAGGCCTCAAAAAAAAAAAAAAAGCCAGCAACAATAGCCACAATTACCCAACAGAAGCCCCTAGCATTTATACTACAAATTAAATAGACAGATCTCTTTAGCCAGCATGGGAACCTGACAGGAATTTGCTCCTCTCAGACCAAACTGAGTAACACCATCCACAGAGTACCTTATATAACCCTAGAAAGTCCCAAACATTACTGTGTATATCATGCTAGGGAAATGATCTAAGATTAAAATATGCCCTGTAGCAAGAATTACAATGGGACCTGTTATACAAATAAAAGGCAAGTGCATCTCCCAGAAGTATCTATCTCTTCTCTCTCTCCTGAGTCACAGCCTGACCAAATGTTCTCCTAGCAGTTCTTCTGACACAGGCCACACCATAGCACATATCTCACCCAGTGGTGCAGACATTTCTCTTTTGGTATCTATTAAACATTCTTGTGTCTCCTTAGAAGGCAGCAGGGACTCTGTTCCTCCACTGGGCTATTGGGCTAACACTGGTTTTTAGCATACTAATAATAGTTGGCTTTGCCCTGAGACACCCACAGTGGATGAAAAGATCATGATGACTTCATCTGGCCAGTTCAATAATAGAGACTGATTGTTCTACAAGTAGATAGTCAATGGAATACTATCCTCCAGACCTATAATAAATGCTACCAACTAGTGAGTCTGCCAAATTGTAAGTCAAACTTGTTATGTGCTCTGTACTCCCCGCTAGCAAGCTTCTTAATCTTGCTTCTCTTATGTTGGAGGTTATACTGGCACTGTTACATCTGAATATACCTCAACACATGATTGAAAGATACAGAGTGATATATGAATGAAGGAGATAATAAAAGCATCAAACTCTGAAGGGCTGTAGGAGGGGAAGCATTTCATTTTATCTGAGGCAGTCACAGCAATTCTATTCTTGCAGGTGTTCTGCAGACTATAGATATATGTGCTGACATGGGAGGAGCTACTGGTAATTTCCCTCCTTTGCAAACAATGAAACAGAGGAGGAAGATAGGGCCTAATGGAGAAGCAAAGCATACCCATGAGGAGTTCATTTCTGCAGCACTGAGCAATAGGACCCCGTTCTCCTCTGTTCCCTCTGCATAGGCCACACTCTGTTTGTAAGCATGGTACAGACCTTGTCTCCTGGCCTGCTGCCACTAAAGATTGTTTAATAATAAAAGTCATCTAAACTTCTTTCTTGGTATCTTGGACATAGTCATCATTTTTGAGGCTCTGGGTTTGTGTAACACATTGCTTAGAAAACATATTTAGAAAACATTTTAGATAACTGAGAAGAAACGAATACTTTCATTAGTGTGGTGATTTAAATGAGATGTTCCCACAAAGTCTCCAGCACTTGAATACTTCATCCCCAGTTGGTGGCACTGTTTGGGGCCGTTTAGGAAGTATGGCTTTGCTGAAGGAGGCATGTCAGTAGAGAAGAGCTGTGGAGTTTAAAGCCTCATGTTCTCTGCCTGCTGCTCCAGCCACATTCACCTGCTGTCATGCTGTCCTGTCATAATAGGAGTGGACTTTTATCCCTCGGGAACCATAGCTCAAATCAACACTTCCTTCTACACATTGCCTTGGTCTTAGTGTTTTATTATGGCAATAAAGAAGTAATTACAGCAACTAAGATAAGAAAGGAACTCTGCTAGGTGTCTGCTTTCTGGATATTGGAGAGAGCTAGCAGGGGGCTAAAGAAGATTTCAAAATCTGAATGAGCCAGAATCCTGCAGCAGTAGGAAATTAGGGCATCAGGTAGGCACAGACAGTCATTCTCCAAGTAAGGGAGCCATGGAGCACTGTCTCATTTGCAAGGCCATGTGCTTACCCATCTTCACAGTAATAAGCAACAATAGATCCTGAAGTGAAAGTTTCTCCTTCAATATAGCCATGGACAGGAGCCCCAGGAGGGTCACAGTCTCCTAAGGGAGAGACACACTGGAGTGAGATTTGTAAGAAGCAGGTACAATCCATGGGCAGTGCCCCCTATGCTCTGTGTACACTAGAGACTGCCATCTTCACAACAGTCTAAGTGAGACCCAGAGCATGTTCTCTTTCTCATGAAAATCATATCTATCCATAGAAATGACACTTACACCAGCTTATCCCAAGTTACAAGGAACTGGCAGAGTCCAAGGGATGGAGCTATACACTGTAGAGCTGCCAATTGGTAGAGTGCAGGGAAAGGCAAACTAGAGTTGAAGGTGTAGCTCAGCTGGTAGAGAGCCTACCTACCATGCATGAAGCCCTGGGTTCAATCACCAGCATCGGATAGCAGGAATGATGACACACCTATAATCCCAGCACTCAGGATGTGGAAACTGAAGGATCAGAAGTTGGGAGAGAAGGGGAGGGAAGAGAAAGAAAGGAGAGAGGAAAAATTGGAACATAGGGGAAGCAGAAGTAACAAGACAGGAGGAGAAGGTTTTAATTCTGGCCTGTATGTTAATATGGTTCCAAAAAGCAATTTCACCTCAGAGTGACAATACTAATCAGCACTTACTACTTCGGCAGATGGGAAAGGGAGGAACCCAGGTGTGGTCCTCCAGACACTGGCTCCAATTGCTTCCCTTGAGGACGTAACCATCATTGCACTCAAACATGATTTTGTCACTTGCATTCACAGGCCCAGAAGAACTGATCTTGCCATTTTCCAGTATAGGGTCAGGACAGTGGCCCACTGAAGAAGAGAACAGTCAGTGCTCTAAGAGGATTGGAAAAAAATAAAAGTTCCACTTTCCATTTTAGGAAGTATGGCTTCATAAAAACAATGGCAAATCAGAACTTAATGGTGCACATGTATCTAAAAGGATAGGTATATATTATCAAACTATACCAATGCAGGACAAGTGAATCCCAAGGTACTAGAATTGTGGATAAAACGGTATTGGTCTGTTGTGGATATTTCCTCCAAAGTTCCTTAAGACCTACAACATTCTAAAGAAGGCTCAAGACTCTGGAAGTTCTAAATGGAAAAGATTTAGCAAGTAACATCTAAGGAGTCTCAGGAAATTCCAGAACTTGACCGGATGTGCAAATTCTTCCCTCCCTCAGGTTAGATAAGCAGTAAGGACTGCTGGGAGCTGCTCGGACCAGCTGAGTGGTCTGGAAAAGATTTTTCAACCTGTTGAGTTTGCCTGCAAGTTATACCGAAAGCTGAAGGTTTCCAGCTTTTGTGACTCTTCATAAATGCTTTTGGGGATGCAGCTGTCCTTGAGTCATTTGTGCTCCTGTAACTCCTCACACATACTTCTGCAAATGACCACAATAAACATATGGATTTATCAAGCTGGATTTTGGAAGTATACTTATCTTTAGTCTGTCATTAGTTTCTTATTGGGATGGGTAGACATTTTTCATGTCTGCCCATGAATACTATCAGACAGCATGGTCATATATAAGAACAATATAATTTACATCATGCCCAGGCATTCTTGATGCACCTGAAATACTAGCACTGGCAGGGGATTTACAAGTTCCAGGTCACTAGGGTCTACATATGAAATTCCAGACCAACATGACAGGCAATTTTAATGTGGCCTACTGGAAGCAGGATACAAAAGAATATAGGAGATGACAATATGGACAGAAAAACCCCACTCACACCGGCACTCAGGGAGGGAAGCATTCCATTCCTTTGAGGGATCAAAGACCAAAGACTGCTTTCCCACCAAGTGGTAGCCTTTGATACAAAGGTAAATTCCCAGAATCTGTTCTTCTGTTTCCTTTCCAACAAATACACTATTGTCCACTGGAGGAAGTTCTGAACAGCTCCCTGTTGGAAGGAAAAGGACAGAATCATCTGGCATCAGCACCAGTTGCAAAGACACACCACTGATCCCTCCCTCCCAGTCTCTGCTGGACTAATCCTGACTCTTGGCCTAGCTCTTCCATTGGATGTGAATCCCCATCTCTCAATCTCCAGGAATTTCTAAAGTTACATTTCCAAACAGATAATGGGCAGCGTATTTAAATTCAGCTACAAGTTATCTTTTCTGGAACAAGCAATCCCTTCTCAAGTATCAGTCCTAGAGTCTTGAATAGTTGACATCTCAGGATTTTGCAACTGTCACTTTTGGGGATTCCAGAATGAGAAGAGCAAGTCATCAATGACCACCCATCTCAGGGATCAAGATTGCCATCGATGTATACTAAGCTCACAATGAGTATAGAGCATATACCTTACTTGAGAATTTTCAATAAATATTATAAATATAAATTTCATTAAAACCCTATACAGAATGCCTCCTAACCCAAAAATTGACATGATACATCTTGTACAGAAATCACACTTACCATCTAAGACAGAAACCAGCCATGTCAGACAGCACACAATCCAACAAAGCATTTGGTGAGCAGTTACTTGACCCACGATGGAATTAAACCCTGATATCAGTCAAAAGCATCCTTCTAAACATTCCAGATCAAAACGACTTCCTTCTAAGAAAGAGTTACATTTTCCCCTGGAACAAATGTAAAAAAGAAAGTCTACCCTGTAATAGGGAAGAATAACAGAAATACGACAGTATATCCAGTGGCTTTGCAACCACAAAAAAGATGATTAAAGAGCTGCCAGAATGAAAATCTTAAGTAATTTCCCAGTCTATGAAATGCGAGTCAGTTGACCAGTTGTTTTAGACTGCAGGTTTATCCTTGCTCAACAGGCTTTTGCCAAATAGTCCTGCCACGACCTTGACTTCTGTCAATATTTCTAGTGTTTACAGTTCACTGCCTATGGCTCTCTCCAGCTTTGGGGACAGACGAGGTGCCGATCAATGATACTTTCCCAGCAAAGACCAAACTGAGTGTCACTTCCTCCCCACTTTTCTAAATTCTCTTCTTTTCCAGGGATAGTGTTAACAGGCAGATGATATGCAGGCTGTGAATGAATGCACCAAAGACACAAGAAAGCAGCTGAGTTTATCAGACTTCAGGACAGCCATAGTGGGCAAGACAATAGAGAGGTAATGTCTACCAAGAGGCATCTGAAGGGGCTTTTATGGAGTGGTCGTTTCTACATGGACAGTAGGCTATTTTTTTAACGGCCCAGTGTCCTGGAATAAGTTAAGTATTGTCGTTAGAAGGAATGAGAGTTTTCAATTTGAATCAGAAATGGCTCAGCCTAAGCACCTATCCTGAACTGATGTCCTTGTTTGTAGGTACAGCTCATTATGAATAATTCTGATAACAATCTTCCTTGGAGGCAGCAGTGACCCTGCTCAGAGCCCAGCCTTCTGTGAGCCAAAGCAACCTTGTTTTGAATGCCAGCTTCCAGATATTAGCTACCCCAGGACTGTGTCAGCACTGAAGAACAGAAGTTCAATTATTGTGGGGGAACTGAGTTTCTTTCCAGGTTCTTAGTCAAATTGATAAAAAGAATTTTAAAACTGAATCATCAGGAAACTTGTGAAGAATTTTACTAGTTCTAAGGAAAAACGACAGAGCAGGTAAGCCTGCAGATCTTGGTTGCTGCCAAGATGAGGTGGTGAAAAGAAAGAAATGCAGTCATGTAGTATGCAATGGAGCCTGGCAAGCACCTGCATGAAAGAATGAGAAAGAATGAGAAATCCAAGTGCCTGAGGAAGCATTCTTCTACTTTTGGCCTATTGGAAAGGAAGAAGGGAAAGGTGTTTCTAAAAGCAGAAGGCTTCTGCTATATGGCCTCAGAGAAAGAATGAGAAATCCAAGTGCCTGAGGAAGCATTCTTCTACTTTTGGCCTATTGGAAAGGAAGAAGGGAAAGGTGTTTCTAAAAGCAGAAGGCTTCTGCTATATGGCCTGAGGGAAGCACTGTGTCTGCCCCAATGGAGGGGCTCCTGCCAGGGCATTACCTCATCAGCAGAATACAGCTTACAGTTTGTCTTAGTGTTTCCATTTGCAGTGAAGAGACACCATGACCAAGTCAACTCATTTAAAGAAGAATATTTAATTGGGGCAGGCTTACAGGTTCAGAGGTTCAGTCCATTATCATCAAGGCAGGAAACATAGCAGCATCCAGGCAGGCATGGTACTAGAGACAGAACTGAGAGTTCTATATTTTGTTCCAAAGAGAACCAAAACATTGTCTTCCGGGCAGCTAGAAGAAGGGTCTCAAAGCCTACACCCACAGTGACACACTTCTTCCAACAAGGCCACAAGTACTTCAACAAGGTCACAACTCCTAATAGTGCCACTCCCTAGGCCAAGCATATTCAAACCACCACATTCCACTCCCTTGTCCCCATAGGCTTGTTCAAACACATGAGTCTATTGACACCATACCTAGCCATAGCATAACGAAAAATACATTTAGTCTATAACAGCCTTAATGTTAAAATTCCAAATTTCAGTCTCCTAAGATTCATCCAATCACTTAACTGTAATACCCTATAAAATCAAAATAAAGATGTAGATTACATACTTCCAACATTATAGGATATACTTTACTATTCCAAAAAGTCACAGTGAGGAAATATTGGACCAAAGCAAGACCAAAAACCAACTGGACAAACTCCAAACTTGGTCTTCATATCTGATGTCAAAGTGCTCTTCAGGTCTCCAACTCTCTTCATCCTTGTTGACTGATGTTGGCAGATCTGGCATTCAGCAGCAACAAACTCTCTCTCTTGGGCTGGTTCAACTCCCTGTTAGCAGCTTTCCTCTG
Organism: Tokudaia tokunoshimensis; assembly: GCA_036184795.1. Lineage (NCBI taxonomy): Eukaryota > Metazoa > Chordata > Mammalia > Rodentia > Muridae > Tokudaia > Tokudaia tokunoshimensis. Next base: position 63,616,771 of record BTHU01000013.1, on the reverse strand, counting down.
CAGGTGTCCCACAGTTCTGGTATCTCAAACATCTTGGGGTCTCCAAGGTAACTTTAATATTGAAGTTCCAATGTCTGGGTTCCACACATGATCTTCTGGGCTCATCTAAAAGGCTGAGCCACTTGTAAGGCTCTGCCCTCTGTAGAACTCTAGGCTCTTGCTGCTGCTGCTCTTGGTGGCCATCCCAGGAAACGAGAATCTCTAACACACTGAGCTTTTTCATTGCAACTAGGCTTCACCAATAGCTTCTCTTAGGCTCAACTTCTTTGCATGACCTCCTCAGTCCTGGACCATCAGCTGTTACTGAGACTGCACTTTCACCAATGGTTTCCCTGGTCTCTCACAGTACTAAGCCCTAGCTGCTCTTCATGATTCCTTCATGCCTTCAAAACCAACACCACCCGGGTGATTCTTACTCATTACCCAAGTCCAGATGCAGCACAAGGTACAACTTTGGCTATCTCTGGAACACAGCTTCTTTGTATTCTCAGGAAACACTTCCCAGAAGATTTTACCTCAGATATGCTGGTCATTTCTTAATCACCACTAATTTCTTACCTCCAGCTAGCCGGCATCAATTGTCCCAGTAGTCCCTTCTATTTTTGACTCTAAAGCTAGAGCTACGTGTCCAAAGCTGTCGAGTTCTGGTGCTTGCTGAGCCTGGAACATGCCCCCAACCTTGTTCTATTACATTATCATCAGCTTTCTGTTTTCCAATTCCTTCCAACTGCCTAAGCTTGGCTGTCCTGGAACTTGCTCTGTAGATTGACCTTAGAGATCTGCATGGCTCTGTCTCCTGAATGCTAGGATTGAAGTTGTATACCACCATACCTGGGTTTACGCTTTTCTTTACCTGGAACTTGCTCTCTACCAGGCTTGCTTTGAACTCAGAGATCTCCTTGCCTCTATATCCCGGGATTAAAAGCATGTACAAACATGCCTGGGCCTAAACTTTTCATGGTCACTATATCTTCCAGCCTCAAGCTCTGGATCACAGATGTGCCCTCCATTTTCCAGACTGTATTTCATTTCAGATTAAAAGTCCAAATAAAAACAATAACCAGATACGAACACCTAGCATAGTATAACAATTCCTTGTTGAACTGCAGACATACAAACAATAGTTGGATGGGATCTTGCTTGCCCTAAGGCACTCCCTTAATTTTATTTAATAATGTTGAACATGGGATTAAGCTCCCTTCTACTTCTTGGTGCCCCTTTACCCTTTGAACCAACATTTTATATTGTGTATTTTTCCTTTCTCAGCTTGCTCCTTTCATTAAAATATTCTTTATAAGAGTGAACTTTAATAACCACACAACAGAATTTATACCAGGCTGTTTTGAGAGTTCCTTTATTGAAGTAATTAATCTAAATCTCTTCACCTAAGCCTCAGGCAGACTCTTTGGACAATGGCAAATATCAGCCATGTTCTTCACCAAAATATGGCAAAAACAGTCTGTAGGGGGAAGTGCTGATACTAAGGTCTAGTTCCCTAATTGGTTCTTGATCCTGTCAATAAAGAAGTCCTGGAGCCAATTGCTGGACAAAAGGGGCAGGTTTGACTTCTGGGTCCCAGGAGAAAAAGGGAGATGCAGAGAAAGAGAGGGAGCTTTTCAGCCAGGCTTCGGAAGGAGAAGCACGAAACAATCATGTATGATCTCAGGGAAGCTAGAACCAATGGCCTCCGTCACTGGGGGATAGCCAAGGAGGTCAGAGGAGGCTAGCTGATAGGAGCCATTAAGCTTAGGGCAGGAGGAGACACAGGGACAACAAATTATTAAGGCCACACATTTCCAGATAGGAGGTATTTGAGCCCAGCAACTGTGCTATAGGCAAATTCTAAAGTAATAAATCTGTCTGAGTGTTTTTCATCCATGGGGCAAAGGTGAGTAGAGAGAGAAGCTGGGTTTGTGCTGGCAGCTTGGCAAAGCTAAACCTGGAGGAGCAAAAAGGAACCCAGAGGCCAGAACACTGGCAGCAGCTCCAGAGTCATAGCTCCCAGGAAAGTCAGTAGTGTTTTTTAAAACTATGCACAACAGTTTCTAGGCCACATACTAACATTCTTCTCCACTGAAAACTCTTGGGCCAGATCTGCACAGCTCAAATCATCATCAGCACCAATGTATTCCTAGCCCCACTTAAAGCACTCCACTGCTTCCCAAATCCAAAGTCCCAAAATCCACATTCCTCCAAACAAACAAACAAACAAACAACAACAACAAAACAGTAAGGCCTATTGTAGCAATACCTCAGTCCCTGGAACCAACTTCTGTCTTAGTTAGGGTTTCCACTGCTTTGAAGAGATACCATGACCAAAGCAACTCTTATAAAAAACAACATTTAATTGGGGTTGGCTTACAGGTTCAGAGGTTCAGTCCATTATCATCAAGACAGGAAACATGGCAGCATCCAGGCAGGCATGGTGCTGGAGGAGCTGAGAGTTCTACATCTTGTTCCAAAGGGAACCAGGATAAGACTGGCTTCCAGGCAGTCAGAAGAAGGATCTAAAAAACCCATCCCCACAGTGACACACTTCCCCCAACAAGGCCACACCTCCTAATAGTGCCACTCCCTGGGCTAAACATTTTCAAACCACCACACTGCCTGATTTCATTAATTATTCTTCCCTCTCCTTAACATTGTATCAAACAAATCAGATTTCCTGTGAGTGGCCCAGGTGATTGACAGTTCCTGTTAGTTAACTCTTTAACAGCAGACAATAGTATATAATGTTTTGGGAGGCTTAGAATGTCAGGTTTCTACCTAAGGACAGAGGCAAAACTTAGATCCTGTTCCTTTGATCAGGAGAAAGCTTAGTAGACCTCAACAATGCCCAGGTGCCTCCATCTTTTCATACAGCAATTGAAACCATACTGGGCTTGCCCTTCTAGTGTCATCAAGAAAACCAGAAGTGGGCTCATCAACCAGGAAGGGCCTATCCTCAATGGCCTCCAAGGCATTCATACCCCCCACCCCAACTTAAAGAAGTATGTTTAACCTGACTTGTCTGTGGCTTCCCAGAACTGGTTTGAGTCATTACCTGGCAATCAACAAGAAGTCATTAAATATTTGTAATTCAATGAATAAATGTCTAGACTAGTAATAATAAATGGCTATAACGCCGGGCAGTGGTGGCGCACACCTTTAATCCCAGCACTTGGGAGGCAGAGGCAGGCGGATTTCTGAGTTCGAGGCCAGCCTGGTCTACAGAGTGAGTTCCAGGACAGTCAGGGCTACACAGAGAAACCCTGTCTCGAAAAACCAAAAAAAAAAAAAAAAAAAAAAGACTATAACAATCCTACTGACTTTGAAATGCTAGAGGAACTTGACAGTTACTAACTGAAACACTACAATAGCTGGAAATAGATACCATTTAATAATTTCAAACTCATTCCTTAGACAACTTTCAAGTACATTTTGAAAATGTTAATATTTTGTGCATATGTAATGTATCAAATGATGTGGTTTTGTATGTGAATTGAAAATTTCATTGAATCTTTTAATAAAAAATAACTTTATTTTCTTTTTATAAAAGCAGTATATGTTACTGAGATATTTCAGCATGGTTTTACTTATCTAAGAGAGAACTTTTTTCCAGAGAAATACATTTCTTGGTTTATAATAAAATCAATGAGAAAAAAATTAAAAATCTACAGTCATAACATAGTTACCATTCTTTGACATATACAGACATTTATGCTCAACAAATTTAACTTAAGGTAATACTATGGACATTAGGCTCAGGGTTCAAGTCACCTACATTGCTAGCAGAACACTGAAAACAGAAATTACATTCTGATTAAATACATGCAAACTCACACAAAATAAATAGTTTCATAAAAATACCATCTGATCATCAGAAAGGAGTGTACTTCAATGCAGAAAGCATCCTATACCACAAGAAAAAAGCCCTGCAGTACAGTATGCTGCAGTCAGCCAAGGAAAGAACGCCTGTCCTAGGCAGAGGAAGGCGCCTCTCTCCAGGTGATGTGCATACATAGAAAGTAAGCTGCAACCTGGGAGGAGTCACTGAACTGCCGGCAGTTCACCACATCCTACTTAGGTAACAGTCTCCAGGATTGTCTACAGTATAAAAGAACCATTTTTTTAAAAAAGCACATTTTATGACTTTTCTTGCTACTTATCTTTCTGCCCAACAAGTGTGAAGCTCCGGTGAAAAGGAAACAAAAATAAAATGGAAAAAACAGTAACACTGAATTCTACTGGTGAGGTACAATACACTTTGTGGCTTCTGCATTCTTTTTCAGAAATAACACACTAGGAGTGCATTCACAGTATAGTGTGTGTGCATCAGACACTCAGTGACCTTCGAATCTGATTATTCTGAAAGAGACACCCATTCACTGATGCCCCAAAGCTATGCTGCATCTACCATGTGTTGGGGGAGACCAGCTGATCACAGTGGTGACAGCTAGAACAGAGGTACCCAGCATAGGACCACTGCTCCTGCAGTTACAGCCACAGCTTTCCACAGATCACATCAATTAGACAGACACAAGGGGCATGTCTGCTTCTGCCTATTTTGAAATTAAAAAAAAAAATTTAAAAAACAGCATAATTTATTCCCAAGAAGCCATCTTTATTTCCTTATGGGTTGGAGATGGTCCTGCCTAGCCTTCATTCCCAACCCCTCAAGAGGCACAGAATCAATCCTGTCCAGCTGTGTGAGGTACAAACCTCAAAGAGAAAACAGTAGCTATGAGAGAATGTAAAGGTTGGTCCCCTTTGGGGAAGTCTAGCAGTCAGACCCTGCACCAAAGGGCATGGAACAAGAAAAAACTTCTCTAGATGGAAAGGGAGCCATGGATACTACTCTTCTGCCGCCAGAGAAGAGCACTTGAGAGCTTAGTTCCTGACACCTTCCATTTACCATTCAAATTGCACTTGAGCTTGCTCTCCTCCATCGGATGAAAAGAGCAGCTTTCAGTGAGCAGAAAAGGCTTCCTGACGTCCATCCTCACCTAGAAACCAACTCTGAAGCAGTGTGTTCACACATTAGGCAAATCTCCAGCTAAGGATGCAATCAGTCAGCCATAGGTAGAATACTGAATGCCCAAGTAGAGTAGCATTTGCAAACCTGGTTCAAGAGAGACAAGAACTAACTTGTTCAGGCTGTTGAAGACTTTTTGAGGCACAATGTAGTACTATTCCTGTCAGGCATGAGGGGAAGAAATGTAGTGAAGGTTTTCCAGGTCTCATTTTTGGTAGCCTCAAATGAGAAGTTCCCACTTAACTTCCTGTTCTAGCCTCAGTGATGCTGGCATCCCACGCTTTTTAGTAGATCCAGTTCCTCGGAGAGGTCTGGCCTCAGCCTCGCATCAGGAGAGCAAAGTGAGGGATGCCATTGAGGGGCGTCTATGCTCAGACAGCACATTGTCCACTTCCTAGGAGTCAGAAAGAGAAGCAAAGCTGTTATACCACAGCCAGATGATGAACACAGAAAACTGAAAAGAATCCATCCCAACCCTGTCATGGTTACCGCATCCCCACATCCAAACGCATGTGAGGACCCCGACTCTGGGGAATCAGGCAAACTTTAATAGCTTCTTTCCCTGAGAAGGACACTGTGACAAGAATAGGCATGTATCTTTTCCAGAACTGGACTGTAAGCTACATGCCTAAGATATAAAGCACAGGTGGGCTGGATCTCTGTGGTAATGCAGGCTACAACAGCCTAGAGACCACATGCACATGTGCTCGTGCAGGCAGACACACACACACACACACACACACACACACACACACACACACACAGTAGCAATGAATTCACAGGCCATATCACTTCTAAGAAGGGTTCCAATGATATGGTTACCTCAATCCACCCTGACATCAGCAAAGTGGATCAACTTCTGGTCGGTCAACCTTGAACTATTATTTAATGTTTACCTTCTAAGAAATCCTTTCCCTTACAAAGCTTGTTTCTAAAGTAGTAAATGTCCTTATGGATTCAACCACCTAGTAATCCTGTTAAAATCCTGGTTTAGTAGTTTTTGGAGGAAACCTCTGACTCTACACTACTAATGAGCTCTGGGTCCTTGCTAGTGAACTGTGGAATGAGAAAGAACAGTGATCAGCCATCTGTCTGCTCCAGGAGAAGTTAAGTACCATCTCATACCATTGGCTGAAGTTTGCTTAGAAACAGGCAGAAACAGTGCAGTGAATTCAGAAAGATCTTCCAATTTCTTCTTCACAATAGATAAAAAAAGTTAAGTGTTATATGGTCTATTATAGTTCTTATTTGTTGCACAGGTACCAGAAGGTGCACATGACTACTAAAGTTGATATACTTACTACCAATAATGTCCTTCCCATCTTCCCCCAGAAGGTGGTGAAAGAGAGCAATGCCTATAACCCTGGACACCAAGCATTCTGGGAACTTATACTGCTTTGCTAAATAAGTCTTAGCTTGTCAAGTATGAGGCAGTTTTAGAAGACAGTAGGTGGGAAGTACAACTCAAAATACAAACCAAAAAAATAAAACCAGAAGCCTTCCAATAAGTTCAAGTTACTCAACAATTTTATTAACCCATTCTATACAGTCATACACATAAAACACAGTTCAAATACAATTATATACACTTTAAATGGACCTGATGCAATATTTCATTATCAATATCACGTGAATAAATCAGAATGCTACTAAGGATTAACATCTTCACTTTCAGCAGAGTTGTGCCTAAAAAAATCTGCAATAAAATTCTGTTACTGGGCTTCCCAATTCTGCCCATTTCCATCTAAACAAGGAATGCTCAGCATATCTCTACATCACACAGCACCTGTAATAAGCCCTTTGCATTTGCCACAGAAAAACCACAACTGAGTAAGTAGACTTTCTTGCTTCAACAACAAAAAACTACACATAATTCAGAATGTTTGTAAACCAAGTTATATGCATATTAGTTACATACCCAGTGAAAGGCTCATGGGAAGGAGTACTCTAACCCACTCTTAGGATCCTATTTCCCTTTGTATAAGATTGTGAGTAAAGGCTAAACACACAGCAGATTAAAAACAGCAGCCCTCTCAGTGAGCATACTACAGCCCACAACAGGGAAGGGTAAGGATACAGAAGGTTCCGGAATGGACAGTAAAAGGAAAGTTCTACCCTGAAGCAGGAGACTGGATGAAACGATTTCAAGTAAAGTCACAACTCTTCTGGCATTACCTTAGCTAGGATCACAAAATGCCACAAAAGTAATCTACAACATCTTCTTTTGAAAAATAATGAGAAGTTGAGCCACTATTTTACAATATTGTTTGTGAAAAGCCATGGTATACAGAACTTTTCCATAAAGGAAACAAAAAATGTTCAGTTTCTGGTAGGAATAATAGGCAAAGAAATATAATAATGTGCATATCCTATCAGTCAGCACAATGAGAAAGGATGGACTATTGGCAAAGAGACCATTAGTCTTCTGGACACTACAAAACTAAATTCTTAGGCACACTTCTGATGTGTGCCCATCACCTATAGGGAAGAGCCAAGACCATGCATAACAAGTCCTGCTTAACTGCTAGTTACTTTTAAAATAAAAATGCCTTAAAACGCAAACAAGTCAATCAAGGAAAGCTAGGTGATTTACTGAAACTTTTGGCAGCAAACACAACATTCTTCTGAGACGGCAAGGCAGTGGGAGGTGCATAGCACCTCATCACTCAGAGCTGCCTCAACTTACCCGGCACGTCTGTCCTGTCTGCCTCAACTTACCTGGCACGTCTGTCCTGTCTGCCTCAACTTACCTGGCGCGTCTCTTCTGTCTGCCTCAACTACCCGGCACGTCTCTCCTGTCTGCCTCAACTACCTGGCGCGTCTCTCCTGTCTACCTCAACTACCTGGCACGTCTCTCCTGTCTACCTCAACTACCTGGCGCGTCTCTCCTGTCTACCTCAACTACCTGGTGCGTCTCCTGTCTACCTCAACTACCTGGCGCGTCTCTCCTGTCTACCGGCCACTCCACGCACCAATGAGCTCCTCTGGAACTTAGATCACACCTGTCCCCACAGCAATCATCAGGCAGATTTATTCCCTAACAACTATACTGTTTGTTTTCTTAAATGAGATGAGTGGAGATCAACTACCAACTTTAACAAGGATTACATAGATCCTTGTCTGTAATGCTCAACCACTTGACCTAGGACCGGAAGTATGCTGTATCCCTAACTCTGCCTTCTTAGGAATCAGAAATAATGGCAAGTACACAGTAATGCATGTCTAAGAATGATAAAATGATTCATTTACCAAGAGAGAAAGCCCTATCCCAATGATCAGTAAATGCTAAATTCTAGTTTAGAAACAAGGCAGGACAGTACTAGTTCTCTAAATCTCCTTTCAGATGCTCGTTCGAGTCCCATTTCCTGACTTTCTCATTCAGTATTGTTTTGTGCTTTGTTTTTGTTTTCCCCAGCACTGGGGATGGAACCCAGGGCTCCTACAGGCTAGGCATGTACTCTACCACTGAACTATATCTCCAGGACCCCTCCCACCATTTTTCAGGGTTTTACTTCCCATTCAATTGTGAGTTTAAAAATAAATACATAAACTATTATTTTCTCTTCCCTGTTTTATACAGGTAGATTCAAGTCTTCACTTACTTTCCCCATGAGAAAACTGAAGGCCTCAAGGCCAGGTACTCTAGAAGTCAGACTCTCTGAGGGGTTTGTGATGCACAGATACAAGCAGTCAGGTAAACCTCCCACTGGTAAGTAACAGGGCCAAGGAAAGGATAAAAGTGGAACTGCCCTGAACTCTGGACTAAGACTTTCCACTCTGTGTCTCCCTGCTGCTGTGCTCAGCTACTCTGAAGGACCTTGTTCTAAAAGCTCAAGGACGTTGAAACTCCTGCTGCTTTTCAGCCCCAACTTCTGCTCCTTCTGCAGGGATAACAAGACTTCCCCAGCCCTTCGTATAGAAGTGAACACAGTGGAAATGAGAAGAGCAAGCCATAGACTGAAAGTCCACTCCTAAAGATGGCACTTACAACAGGCTAGCTCATTTCCAAGTGGTCAGAAAAGTCTCCTCTTGCTGAAGGGGTTTATAGCGCCATGGGAAGAACAATGAGGTCAGCCACCCAGAAGCCCCAGGGCTCCCAGGGACTAAACCATCAATCAAGGGGTACACATGGTTCTAGCCAAAAATGTGGCAGAGGAATGCCTTGTCAGGCACCAGTGGGAGGAGAGATCCTTGATCCTGTGAAGGCTCAATAGATGCCCCAACAAAGGGAAATCGAGGATGGGGGAGGGGAGGTGGGAGTGGGTCAGGTGGAGGGGTATATACTTGGAGGCAGGGGGGTGGAAGGAGGGATTGGGGGTTTTCGAGGTGGGGGGGCACCGGGAAAGGTTTTAGCATTTGAAATGTAAATGAAGACTATATTCAATAAAAAAAGAAAGAAAGAAAGAAAGAAAGAAAGAAAGAAAGAAAGAAAGAAAGAAAGAAAGAAAGAAAGAAAGAAAAGTCTCCTCTTACAAGCTAGATCCTTAGTAGCTGTTAGATCAATGTTCTTCTTCTTGCTGCTCAGTAGCTCTGGACTACTCTTACCTTGCAGCAGAAGAAGACTAAATGCCAATTTGGACCAGAGTTGCAATAACTAAACAGTACACAAGGCAACTGTGTAAAAGTGCCAGACACACCAAGCAGGCCTTATCCTTCCACTGTGAGGAGAGGACATGCCAACCCCTTGGGTCTCACAGCCACAGAACAAGGAAACAGTCAGAGGACAAGCCATACTCTACCCTTATGTCAGCTCTCCTAGAATGTTTGATTGTTTTGCAAATATTCATTTATCAATTACATCTCCTGTCTTTTTTATTTTTAGTATTTCACACATGAGTACTGTATTCTAGGTCTCCTGCTCCCCATCCAACTCTTACAAGGATTCTCCCACTCCCTCAAGATCACAATCCCTTCTTCTAGTTATTATGGCATGCACATGTGTATACACACATTCACATACGTGTGTGTATGTGTGTGTGTGTGTGTGAATAAAAATCCATCCTAGATGAAGAACCACATGCACTCAATGGCTGCTGAGAGAGGAAGATTCAGTCTTTTCCAGGAACAAGCCCTTAGATGGTTATCTAATCTAGCCTTGAACACAAGTACATGCCTGATCACTCAAAGGTCATTTGTTGTTGTTGTGTTGTTTTGTTTGTAATCACCAGGTCCAGGAAACTGAACATTTTTGTTTTGTCATTTTGCATGTGTTTTCCACACCACACCCCAAGCCCACCATCAAGGCAAACAGGGACAGTGCACACTGCCTGACTGGATTTCCTAGTTCCTTTGTCTTGGATGAGTTTCAGAAAGGTAGGTAGTGTCTATATGGACCGAGAGGTAAAGGGCTCAGGGCCAGTTGTCAGCAGCCTGTGCTGAGGACCTCCATCAGGCCACGCATTCCATCTCAGCGCACTTCAGCTTGAGTACATTGTCAGCGTGAACCCGAGAACATGTGTCTAATTCAGTAATTTGTTGCATCTCCCTTGCAGTGCCAAGGATAAAAGATGGAACTGGAATCTAGAATACCTTTCTAATAAAGCAGCCTGCCTTTGAAGGGACTATTTCAGTCAAAACTGCTCTGCCTCAACATCTAATTCCAAAGAATTGTCTTTTCAGAACCAAGAATTTACAATTTCCAGTCTGATACTTTGTCTAAGATATCAATAGACTGGTATTTTTCTATTCATCTTCATAAAGTGGGACTGAAAAAAAAATTTTAGTTTTAGTATTATTTATGTGTATTTGTGTGTCTCTGTGTATATACGCTACATGTGTGGAAGTACCTGGGCAGCCTAGCAGAAGGCAGCAGCTGCCCCAGAGCTGGAGTTATAGGGCTTCTGTAAGTCACTCAGTAGGAATGCTAGGGGCTAAGCTCTGGACCTCTGGAAGAGCAGCATGTGCTGTTATAACTTAGTCATCTCTCCAGCTCCTCAAGTGGCCTTCTTACCCTTGGACTAACTCTTAAGGAAGTTATTTAAACACTTAAATATCAAGACTCCAATCCCAGAGAGTTTGGAGGCAGTACTCAGTTTGTCTCAAGGGAACCAAGGTATGTATATATTTCAAAAATTCTACGGCACAGTCTAAGGAGTGTTTCTGGATAAAAACCATGCAAAAAGCTTTCTATCACAAGACAAAAACAAAGAAAATTGCTAACTCTCTCTCACCATCTGGCCCCACATGACAAACTGAGATGTAGGGAGTCACCTGTCTTTTCTGAAAAATCTCATGAGACCTTTAGATGCGTCTCCTAGAAACGTGTACCAGAGTAGACTGGTCCTGAGCTCAGCAGCAGGGCGCTCTTGGCAAAAACAAGGCCCTGGACAAACATGGAGAATCCCCTTTAAGCAAGAAATTGATACAAGTAAACTTTCAAGAGCCAAACCCCAGAAGACTTCTTGGAATATTGTGTTATTTTCTTATCTAAACAAAATGCCCCCAATAAGTCAGGTTATAAATTTATCATCAAAACTTTTTTTCATGATCAAAGAATAACTTTTCATGTAAAAACTTAGCTTTAGGAAATCATTCAAAGGTACTGGTAAACAGTGAGCAGCTTTACTAAATGTACTGAAGACTCTCACTTTTGCCTGGAGAAACTCAGGGCTCAATGGTGATTTTAAACAGCCCCAAAGGTCATGGGCTGCAGGAAAGTTACTGGAATGGCAAAGAAAATGACAGCCACAGAACAAAAATTCTGAACTGTACATTTATAAGAACTAGACCTCACCCCAGCCCAGCCCCATTTCACAGCCAGCAAAGGACTGCCCGGCTCCTCAAGTTAGGAACACAAACCAAGACATATCCACATTCTTAGAGCTAGCTCCCCAGGGCAGCAAAAACCTAGGATTGTTTCTCATGAAAAGAGGCAAGAGCTCTCACCCTATGTCCACTTGCAAACTCCAGGGCTTTCTGTGGATGTTCTGTAGCCTGGGCTGACCCTTGCTGGACCTGGCTGGAGAGGAAGGGAGAAGGGAAGGGAAAAGACTCTCCCAGTTCAGATCTAGACCCGCGTGCAGACAGCACCAATGGGGCTTAGATACTTATCAACAGTCCCTTACTTTAAGACATCACAGTGTCATGCATCACATCAGACAACCCAAAGAGAAGCTATAGGACAGGGAAGTTAAGGATATAAGGACAGACTTGAAGGACACATGTGAAGGACAATTAGGTTGTTACAACTCACAGTATTCAGCACTCCCTCCCAACAACCCCCTTCTACACATACACACGCACATTTCACAGAGACTGGGTTCAGACATCAGAAAACAGAAGAACCAAGTCTATGACTCATGCTTGGCTCCTCTTCTTTCAGATCATCCCATCTGGGGACCTTTCCTAAAAGCCCACCTTGCCATCTTGCCCCCGGGTGAGATGTTTACACTAGAGAATGGCTGAGGCCGCTCTGCACACGCATGAGCTCAGATTCCATGTTTAGATTAACATTGGGATGGGAGTGGGGTAAAGTTAAATGACTTCTTGGTTGATTAGTGGCAAGGGCAAGAGGCCAAAGCTGGAGGGAAACACACAGTTACACCACCGGAATGCTGACTTGGGTCTTCGGCTGGTCCGCCCCTTCTTGCATGTCCAGGGCACGGAGAGGGCTGAGGGGCTTGAGGGGTCGGCTCCCAACACTGTAATTTCTTGGACGCCTTATTGTGTTCGAACTGGACAGAGGCGTAAAGCTGTTCCTTCTCATCCTTACAGGGGTTTGGCTCTTGGGGAAGTTGTGCTGATTGGAAATGGAGGGACACCACATACATGAAAGCCATACCCAAACCTTACCCGCAGAGGTCAAACAACGCTCCTGAGCATAACTGCTCTTCCTTCTGCGTCCCTGCACACAGGGGGGAGCAGGTCATAGTCTGGGCCCCTAGTCCCAGAGGAATAAAAGGTTCATCACCAGGGAAGATCCTGGCCATTACACTGAAGAGCAGTAAGGGAGCCAACAAAGGGATTTACTTAACCACACAGGTTGCCAAGAACAGACCACAGAGGTGACCTGCATCTGCTGACTACACTGGCAATGCCCCCTAGATCCTGCTTTGTAAACGAAGGCTTCCCTAGGGGCATAGCAGGGACTTTGTACATTTCACTTCTGCAAACACTTTCTATATTGAACTCAATTCCTAGTTGCTAACTTCCAAGGCTAGGATTCCTAAAGAAGTACTCGTTTAAAAGAACTAAAAATTGCCTCATCTTTGCCTCTTGGAAGTAAAGAGACATACAGGATACGAATTCTGCATTTGTTTTTTGTACACAAAAGAAACCCAAGTCTCTTGATCCCAAAGATTCCAAGATTCAGGATGAGCAGAAAATACTTACGGTTGGCTTGTCGCGATGTGTGTCTACAGCATCCACATTCAGTGTAATTGTTTCCACTTTGCAACCTGGAAAAGCACGGAAGAAGAGCTGTCAGAGCCAAGCGTGACGGCTCACTCTTGAAATCCCAGCACTTGGAGGCTGAAGCAAGTCAACTGTCATGAGTCCCACACTAGCTGGAGTTCCAAGCTAGACCCAACTAGTGTAAGACCCCCATCTCAAAAGCCAAACAAAATAAAACCAAGTACAAGACATAAAAAAAAAATCAACAAAAGGGGGGTAGGTTAGGAGAGGAGGAGGAAAAGAGAAAAGCCATCAAGAGGAAGCTCAAAAGAACACTTCCGTGTAAGCATAGCAAAGCACAGCTGGGGCACGTGTGTACTCCCGGACACACGCACATGCCATGTCCAAGCAGAAGCAATGCTTGGAACATCCCTTAGACACAAGTGACAACTTCTGTATCCCGACAGTCCACAGTCCCCATCTCTCACCAGCTCATGCTCATAGTTACCATAGGCCACAGGAGTAAGTTTGAAGATGATGTGGAGAGGGCACCTCAAGTACGGTAACTCATCTGAAAGAAGGAAGATCCAGGGAGGACGTTTTAGTATTACAGAATAAGGTCACGTGAAGTAGAGAGAATATAAGGGGCTCGTGAGTTTTTTTCACCTAGAGTTGTACTGCTTCTCCTCTAAATTTAGGAAACTGTCAAGTCCAAAGGAGTCGCCCACCCTACTGAGTGATCAGGAAGGAAGGAAGGAAGGAAGGGAGGGAGGGAGGGAGGGAGGGCGGGCTATCTAGATCTGAAATACGAGCAAAAAAGGAAGAGGTTCTGAAGCCAAGGCCTCCTGGAAAGAAGACTATGGCCTACTGAGCACTCAAAGCCAGTCAAAGGCTTCAAGTGGCCTAAGGACTGGGTAAAGAAAGAGCTAGAGTAGCACTTCCTACTGCTTTCCTAAAACAATTACTCTACTCCCAACCCAAAGGGTGAAGATTGTTCTAATAAACCATCTGCAATAGCTAGAGAGATAAACTGAATGTTCAGCCTTGATGCTGCCAGTAATGTCAGCTTGAGGCAGATCAAGCAGCATCAAATCAGTCATCCTCCACTGCTAGCTTTTGTGGCAGCAGACTGAAGGGAGCAGTGACTGACCAATGGCTGCTGGGAGCTCCTCACTGCTGCTTGAAGAATGTACTCTAATATGAGTGGAAGAAAGGGAGAGCCAGTAGTCAAGAATCCTGCTACCACCAAGACCAGCCTATCCCTTTGGATGTGCTTACCCCCTCCCCCATTCCTTCCCTCAAAAGGCACCTGCGCCTTTATCCAAGAAGTAGGCCAGGAGGCAGCGCATGACAGCCTGGTGGGAGATAACGAGGATGTTGCCTTGACGCTCTAGCTCCATGATGACAGGCTCCAGCCGCTGCACCAGGTCCTGGTAGGACTTTGAGGGGAAGTAAGGAGAGCTGGTAAGAGGCCAGGAGCATGCTGGCAGTCAAGTTGGTGGCTGGGTTCCAGAGTCAAGAAACTACTCATGGAATGCCTCTATGCTGCCTAACTGCCCCAATCCTGGTTTCTAAAGAACACTCAGATCTTTCAGAAGTAATATTTAGATCAAACACCACAGTTCAAGAAATGTTAAGCATGAATTCAATTTATTTTTCTTTTCCTTACAAGCACTAAAAGAGGCAGTGGGGGGGGGGGGCAACAAAAGAGTTCTGCAGCTTTCCTGAACCTCTGTCATTTCATTTGTTCACCTATGCCACACACATTTCCCTACGGTAGGAAGCCACATCAATAGGATAGTGCCTCAAACATGGGAAGGAAATAACTCATACTCACTTGGTGACTATCTGCTTTGAAGTAGAAGGAACAGAATGGAAAATGTAAGAAGATCATGTTCATTCTACAACATTCTCAGCTCAGAAGAGAGCTTCTCAGCCTGTTCCCTAGAGATCTTAATCAATACATAAAGTGTAAAGTACTGGTTGTCTAAGCTGAATTCAACAGTATGACCAAAGACAGGATAACAAATGATTCCTAAGTCACCCTTTCTCCTCCCTTTAAGGTCAGTGCCCACCCAGCAAAGCACTAGGCAACTACTCAGAGTGAAGACTCACCTCCCCACCAGGATATCGATATAGATACTTCTCTTGATCTCGAAGTGCAAATTCCTCTGGATACCGTTGCTCAATCTCTGAATATGTCATCTCCTCACACACACCCTGCAAAGAGCCATACCAGAGTTGGGATGTAGGCATTCTCTCCATCTCAGATGAGGAAGATGGCATTTCAGAACATCAGTGCTTTACTATGTGTTGAGGTCATGTGCTGAGTCCTTCCTTGTTCTGCATCTGTCTATGCCAGGATGTCAGGGAGTTACAAGGGGCCTTAGATAGGATAGGAGGCATTGTAGAGAGAGGTGGTTTCTTTAGCTGAGCTACCACTCTATCCTACTACTACAAGGGAAGTCACAGGTCAGGAAGAGTCTGCAAGATAACAGGAGCAGGAATCAGAGGAGGGGAGGAAATTGAGGGGAAGAGAAATTCTGTGGGATGGATAAAAGGGTAGAGAAGGATGGAAAGAAAAACATCTAAGCTGAGCACGGTGACTCATGCCTGACATCTCAACATCTGAGACGTTGAGGCAGGAAGATCATGGGCTCCAAGCTACCAGGGGCTGAGAGTGAGCCCTGGTATCAATAAAACAAAAAGAAATGTGTATCTGGAATAAGTGATAGGAATTGCCAGGAGAAATTTGGAGGACTTTCTCAGAACTGTTAATAAATTGATTAAAGCAGTTATTATAGAACTGAGTGATTGGGCATCTCTTTTTCCAAGGAGGGAAACAAAGTGAGTCCTTATTAGTTCTACTCTCTGCAAATGCCAGAAAAGCTCCGATAAAGACTGGCTTGGGTCTCGCACTGGGTTCAGGTACGAGAGCAGCAAGGAAGCCCTGATGAAGGATGGTTATCCCTTCTCACTAACCTCTGAAGCGGCAGGATTCTGACTCCTTGGCTCCTATCTGCTGACTCTGGCTTTCTAAGTTACATAAATCATAACTCCATGATCAGAAATGCCTACTCACAGCGTCGATCTCATTTAGGATCTTCCACTGCTCATAGGTCACCCCAAGAGACTCAGCAGTCTGAATTGTCCTCTTCAACTGGCTCGTCCACACTTTGAGGTCCTGGATCTCCTGTTCCTCCAGAAACTTCTTTAGAGCCTGAGCAAACTAGGGTTTGGAAATAAAAGCTAAACAAAGAGAACATACCACACCACACATGCAATACACAAAGAGACTACTAGGCATGGCCAAACTATAAACCCAAGAAGAAATAAAATTCAATCAGAGCCCTTTCACTCTCATCACAAATGGTGCCCAACAATTTTCTGATGGCTGAAGGATCACAGCAGAAAGGGTCTCAAATGTTAATCCAGAGCCAGGAGTAGTAAGCAGAGAACATCTTTAGCACTTGCCGGGCTGTGGGAAAGCCCAGCTAAGCCCAGATGGGATTTAAGCAGGAGGATAAACAGATGACCTCCAGCATGCCCTTCGAACTCTAAGCTTAGAAAATTCAGCCTGCTGGCTAACTACTCACCTGCTTTCCTCGCAACGAAAGTCCAGAGTCACCCCCAATCTTTCCCAAAAGATTGAATTCGCTCTCTCCGTGCCGGCAAAGGTAGATGGTGCGAGGATGGACATGGATGTTCATCAGGTAGTAGACAATCTTACTCTGAATGTAGTCCTGAACTCTGTTGACCAGAAATCTCTGGCCTACATTTATCACCTTTATGAAAGAAAGATCCCTGGGATAGGGGAGAAGGAAATTTCATGGTAAGAAAATCTAAAAGTAGGTGTGAGGTGGGCGGAGAGCAAGGCTGTCAGCACCTGCACTTAGGAGACTCTAAGGTGGTGGTGGGGGGTGGGGGGCGGTGCTCCAGTCTGCCACTCTCAAGACAAACGAGACAAGTCTAGAGAGAATAATTTGAATACTGGATTGCAGGGCATCATCAGCTCGTCCTCTCTCCTCCATCACTGCTGCATTTATGGAACCAAATGCTAAGAGACAGTACACTTCCAAACCAAGATGGCATACAATTTCTTGAACTTCCATCAAGAATGTACTATTTCTTCAGTGTCCAACCTGTGCCATGCAGCATATCTAAGTGTGGAAAAGAGAATTCCAGGCTTTCTAGGGACTAGATTAAGTGACCTGAAGATTTTGCTAAATTCAAAATTTTGTGAGACATCTGGGCCCCCCGTGACATGGTCAAAATCTAGACAGAACATGGCAACTCAGGGGGAGGAGAGGAGAGAACAAACTACACACTGCATGGATGCCTGCTGCACCCTCCGACACCTAATCAACTTTTCTCAGAGACATCACTGCAAACTATTTGCTTTATAGTCACAGGGTTTTTCTTAAATTTAAAGTAATAAGATCATCATCCAAAGTACTGATCAAGGAAAAAAGACACAATAAGGTAACTCATCATCAACTTACCACCAGAGATCAAACTCTATACTCATACATACTTATAAACATAAATATCCCTCTAGAATGCTTTCCTACACAGGACTTAGAACAAACTAAAGATATCTCTGTATGTCATATCTGGGGTAGAGTCTTTCTCCATTTATCATGGAAATGTTTCTAAATACAAGTATTTAGAAATCTAAAGAATTCTGGGAAACTATTTGAGGAAAATGAAAAGTTCAAACCATGAATGAAATGACTGCAATAATTTAACACTGTGCTGTGCATAATAGTTATGATGCGTCCATGTGATTATCTGCAGTATCCTATTAAATGCCCTACATGCTGCCTTTGATCATCAGCTTGATTGGACTAGGTGAGCAATGCCTTGGGAACCAGGGAGGCACACCTCTGGGTATGTCTGTGACGGTGTCTCCACAGAAGACTAAATGCAGGAGGAGCCCTCACCCTGACTGTGGATAGCATCATCTCATGGCCTAGAAACCATGGACTGAATAAGAGGAGAAAATGAAGCCAGGCATGGAACCTCACACATCTCAGCACTTCGGAGGCAGAGGCAGGACTGCCCTGAGTTCAAGGTTATCCTAGGAAACACTGAGATCTTGAATCAAAAAATAGGGGGAGAGGGAAGAGAGAGCTAGGTGAGCACAACTTTTCTGCTACTTGAGCCTCTGAGATATGAACAAGCAGCCGCCTCCCACCACTAAGGGAGGGAGACAGGCCTGCCCACTCCTGTGATTTCCCTGCCGTGGTTGCTCTACCTGTTGAGCACTGAGTCAAAACAAACTTCTCCTCAGCACCTTATGTCAAGTGTTCTGTCACAATGGGGAGAAAACTAGAGAATATAACATTGTTTCATCAAGATACAATGTGTAGCCAGCACTATGGAGGTGGAAGCAGGAGGATCAGGAGTTTAAGGTCATCTTCTGTTATATAGTTAAAGGCCAGCATGGCTGTCTCAAAAACACAAAACAAAACACATTTCCTAAGGCAATGTCCCCACGTCTCCATACATATACTCTCTTTCTTCAGCATGGACTTAACATTTTACTATACCCCATAACAGGCAAACCAATCTGTGTTCTATGCCTCACTGTTATGAGATACTACCACAGTCGTGATGGCTAACACTGATCAGACATTTCCCCTTGACTAAGGCAAACTTTAAAATTGATTAAAACTCATGACACATCTCCAAGTGATATCCTACAGCATTCTAGTTCCAATTTGCTAAATCTGGAGCATTGGTTCTCAACTCGAGATGATTTGGGCCCCTAAGAGACATTTGGTAATGCCTGAAAACATTTCAGTCATCACGGCTTGGATCTGTTCCTGGCACCAAGTAGACAGAGGCCAGGGAGACTGCTAAACAGATTAGAATATACAGAACAGCCCCTTCAACAAAGAACTCCATAGCTCAAACCGTCAGTAATGCTTAGATGGAAAACCTTGCTCCAGAGCAGTGCTTCCCAGCCTTCCTAACGCTGCAACCCTTTAATACGGTTCTTCATGTTGTGGTGACCCCCAAGCATAAAATTATCTTCATTGCTACTTCAATAACTAATTTTGCTATTGCTATGAATCATAATGTAAATATCTGACATGCAGGATATCTGATATGTGATCCCTGCGCAAGGGTCATTCAACTCCCAAAGGGATCAGGACCCACAGATTAAGAATTGCTGCTCTAGAAAATACAGGAGAAAAACTGATAAGAAAATCAGGTTAAGCATGGTTAAGTAAAATACACAACCCACATAAATATCTCTGCTGGTTAGTTTTATGTCAACTTATCACAAACTTAAGTCATCTGAGAGGAGAATTTAAAACAAAATTTCTCAATTGATAAAAACAGTTCCATAAAAATCAGGCTGTAAGCAAGCTGTAGGGCATTTTCTTAGTGATCAGTGGAGGAGGGCCGAGCCCATTGTGGGTGGTGTCACCCCTGGGCTGGTTCCTAGGTTCTATAAGAAAGCAGGTTGAGCAAGCCCTGGGAGCAAGCCAGCAGACAGCACTTCCCTGGGGCCTCTGCATCAGTCCCTGCCTCCAGATTCCTGCCCCGTTTGAGTTTCCTGTCCTGACTTCCTACAATGATAGATGACAATGTGGAAGTCCAAGCCAGATAAACTCTCTCCTCCCCATCTTGCTTTTGGTCATGGTGCTATATCACAGCAATAGTAATTGTAACTAAGACAGTATCACAATAAAAATTCTGTTCTGTTGAAATGATACAAATATCATAGGTTTAGATTACCAGAAGAAATTAGAGACTAAAAGAGAGAAAGACAATTTTCCTTCTGCCTTAACCCTCAGATCATGGTGTTAAACCTTACTTATCATAGTTGTCTGGGTCAAGGGGCTGGTAAGTGACCTTGTAGCACTCAATTCTCTTCAGGAAGTCCTCCATCACATTCTCCCTATTCCTTTCAGGGTAGTCAGGGCTTGACACTTTTACCTCCTGAAATCACAGGGACACAAAGGCCTGGTCAGAGTTCTGTTCTTAAGAGCCCTCCTACAGACAGCCTCTTCTAAGGAACAGAAAAAAGATGTCAGTGAAGCAGCTTCTCACTAGAGCACTGGCACTCCCCAGTCACTGAACACTCCCATCCTGTCCTGTGACCCTGGCAACCAAGAAAGGGAAGACAGAGGGGAGTCATGTGCCTGCCTTTGGCCAAAGGACAGAGGGAGTTATGCAGCTAATGCTACTTCTGAGCCCAAATCCCTTTATATATTTCCCTGTGAACACAGAATGAGCTCTCATTTCCCCCCCTATTGCTACTCAGAATAGAGTAAGTGACCCAGTATTTGACTTAGGAATCACTGCCTCTTCCTCAGATAAGATAACTCCAGTTCCTATGATGGAAGGGCACATCTAGGAGAGCATACAAAGATGCCTACTTAACACAACAAATCACAACCTACCCAATGTACTCTCTGGTGATGTGTCCATAAGACTCAGAAGTACAATACTCAATGCTGATCAGAACATTAGACAACTCAAGAATACATGACCTTCCTACGAGGTGACTGGGCAGGAAAAAGAAGTCTAATCTGGTGCAATATTTAGGCCTCAGTGTCAGGTAAAAACAGAACACAAAGCCAGGACTCCCACAATCTAAGCTGTTCCCCATTCAAAAACTCATTTTTACTATATTCCTCAAAGGCCCAGACTCTTTTCCCATGGGAAGTTTAAAAGTATAAAGGTACAAAACGCTCTCAAGTAAAGATCTCTATGATGCTAAGCCTGTTTCCTTCTTTCCCTACCCAGAGTCAATATAAACACACCTACACACACACACACACACACACACACACACACACACACACACAGAGAGAGAGAGAGAGAGAGAGAGACAGAGACAGAGACAGACAGACAGACAGAGAGACAGACAGACAGACAGACAGACAGACAGACAGACAGACAGGCAGACAGACAGACAGACAGACAGAGAGAGAAACAGAGAGAGAGAGACAGAGACAGACAAATACTGAGACTGGCTGGCTGACTGACTGAAGAAAGGGATGACACTCACCAGAATATTGGCAGCAATGACATCAGGATCATCACAGACAGATTCTACAAAGAATACCTGGGCATGGAGAGAAGGCATGACAAAGCCATCAAACTGTCAGGTTCTCAACTGAATGCGCATGCTCACCTATTCCACCCAGCGACCACATCTGCAGGATCTGCTTCATAAAGTGGCCTTCGAGGCCTCTTCATTTAAAAACAGGTCTTACCATATCTCCTAGCTCGAAAATGTACAGGCTAACTAAAGGACAAAGGAAGGATCTTAAAACACTCAAGGATTAGGTCTATGCCCTAGGAGGACAAACTCAGATATCCAAATCTCGAACTCAGCAGAGGCAGAGGTTCTTCACTGCTATCTCCCCCACTCCCCACTTTCACTCCTCTCTTATTCCAGCACAGAGTCAGAACCCACCTTGAAGGCATACTGCTTGGCAAAGTTCAAAATCATGTCCCTCCTCTCCCGAGTGGTATTGGTGGCATCAAACACCTAGACAGAAAGCATACAAAGCATACAATCAGAAGAGAAAAACGAGAGATCACCCAAGGCTGACTCTAGATGGGGCTAAGTAGCCAGGATGCTGGAAGAGTGAACATGAAGAAGGAAAGGAGACAAGGCTTACCGCAATCTGCCCACTCTCTTCAGTAAAATAGGCCTTAACATCTTCCAGTGCTACCAGCGCACACCGTCTGACATGAGAACAAAGAAAATCAGTGAAAAGAGCTAAGATAAAACAAGGCCAGAGACAAGCACAGTTGTAGGAATCACTTCACACTCAGTGTCTTTCTGGTTGTAATGTTTGCCCTAACTAAAACTTTCAATTTTCCCATGGAGTTCATACACCATACAACTTCCACCCATCCTGTTCATAGGACTCATACCTCTTTAGGCATTACATAAAATCATCTTCTAGAGTCCTTTCTGCTACGCCCCCCCCCCCCAACCTAAGCTGGTCTTTCAATCTAGTAACTTCCCTTAAAATCCCCTCAAGATATTTCCTGAGAAAAACAGGACCCTAACACATTCAATAGCACAATTGCCTAAAAACAATTGATTTAAGTTGGGCCTTTAAAAAAAAGACTCACTTGCGGATCTTCATGGCCTCTTCATTGTCATGTCGAAAGAAGTCGTAAGACTGATAGGACTTGACTGCTTCCCGTCGATATACCCCAAGATTAAACACTGCAGCAAAAACAATACGATGGCCCCACTAGAGGAGACTTCTTGGCCTAACAGAGTGGCCAGTGGGATGGAAAGAGCACCATGTATGTTGGGAACAATACCAAATTAAGAAAAGTTGGGTTAAAGTCCTGACTTATGAAAAGAGCTGAGGTTCTATCTCCTCAACTACTGCTTCACTAGAGCACCATTAAGGTTCAAAAATATGACACATGTGCCAAGGGTTTTGAGATACCACCTTCTCATTTAATTCTGAATACTTTTACCAAAGGTATTCTATCAAAACTAGGATGATCTGCCTGGGCCTGGAGGAGACAAGTCTAGGGGCAGGGAACACATTCAGCATATGAAGAAGCAATCTTCATTTTTATCAGAAACATTACATTGATGCTAACACATTGATGCTAACATTACCTTGATGCTAAGACTAAGTCTCTCAGAGACCTGTGGGGCCCCATAACTACTCAACTCCTTTCCCAAGGAATGGCCTGCACCTACCTTTGGTGGGTACTCCGATCCAGTTGAGGTAGCGTGTTAGTTTCTTGGACACATAAGTTTTACCCCGGGCCGGCAAGCCAATCATAACAATCAGTGTCGGGGAGTTGGTCATATAGGAAGCCCATGCTAAAGAAAAAAAAAAGGAAAGAGGTAGAGCTAAAAACTGAGGACACATCTCAGGAGGGTTATGTACGAGATGAGAAGTTTCATAGCTATCAACTCATTTAATCCTCATAAACCTAGAAGGCATAGGCCCAGGAAGGGTAAGGAGGCAAACTGAGGCTATGTTTGGCATATCCTCCCAAAACAGAGTTAAAATCTTTCACGTAGACTTCCTTGAAGTACCCACACCAAGGCATTTCTTTCCCAAGTCTTTAGAGAGATTGCCAGGATGAAAAGAAATAGTATGCAAGATTAGGAAGAGAGAGAGGCCTGATAATACTGTAGCTATGGTTCTACTTACCCCAAACTGGGCTGACTTTAAAAAAGATCCCAGAGTTTCCCCATTGAGGATTCCAACCATTCCTCCAGAGCCTCAGACAAGATTTTACTGGTCTTTGCAAAATGAACCCTACCTCAAATTATTTTGGCCACAACACTCAGGTCATGAGCTCCTCCTTTGCTTTCATTTCTAAACTACAGTAATATTTGGTAAGCAAAGCCTACAGGTAAAGGTTTGACTAGACTCCATAAAGGCTCAGGATCAAAGACGAGGGCATGGAGACATGACTGCCTCAACAGCTCATATAAAAGCAAGATGACTGGTAAGTAAGACAGTTGTTTGCTTGCCCTTCTTTAGTAACGAACTTATCTCAGAAACGTTCATTTACAAACTTAAGTTTCACTAGGTTGGTGAGCTTAGCGGGCTAATGACTTGTACAACACACAAATTAGTCAAGTGTCAACCTAGCACTGGAAGCACACCTGTGCTTCTTAGACAGTTTTTCCTCCCTAACAAGAGGCCTTTTCAGTTTGCTAAAGGAACTGGTCCCTCCCTGTCCAGGCTGCCACAGAGCAGTGGTAGAGAAAAGACCTGCATTTGTGCCTGGTCACCTCTTTCTTGAAGTCAAGACCCAAGCTGAGGTTACCCAGGAGAGCTCAAGCCGAAGGCTCTCTCTGTGGAGAAAGACTATAATAGACAACAAAGGGGCAAACACACCCTGAGCTTCTGCTTCCCGGCACCATGTGCCATGAGGGTGAGGATGCCACTCTGAGGTAAAGCATCTCTAAAGCTGCAGCGTGGCTGCTCTCACCGAGCCAGAAACTAAGGCATCCGGGCATTTCCCACACATGTGCACTACTAAAGACCTGAAATCATTATATCATGTACACTGCTGCTTGACACTTCCCCTTTTGCAGGGAACATGGGAAGAAATAGGCTAAAGAGGAGATGTGGCCCACTCCAACTTGGGAGGAGAAAGGCACCCTACAAGATACTCGCATAAGCTTCTTTAAAACCCAGAGTTCAGAGCCAACTGGGTTGCTACCTACTTTGAAGAAGCATACACCAATCTCTTTAGGCTGTTTGTTTCACTTTGCTAAGTAAACTTCTGTTGGAGCATTCTCTTAAATGTCTCTTGACTAGGTTCTTCCCTTCAGAAAGAACTAAGAGACCACTTTCCAAGAGTCCAGCCCCCATGCATGGGGACACTGCTGACTCTGGACAATTTGCTCCACCAAGACAGGTAATGGGGCAGCATAAGCAGTTTTCATTTCTATCCAAACACAGAGCTTGGAGATGAGTAAACAGTGCCATATAGCCTCTGTGGCCTGAGTCACTGAGCACTGACCACAGCAGGCAAACAGCCCTACCTGACATCAGGCTGCAGTAGTAAAACCACTGAGTCTCCAAGTTCCCCTGCTTAATGCATACTCCTCTGGATGTGCAATGACTTGGCACATCGGCTGCACTTAAAGGCCTCTCTGCCACATCTTCCAGATCATTAGCCACTTTCCCCAAAGGTGCTGTTTTCCTCCCCAGCATTTAGAAAGAAAGCATGCTTAGGAGCTGCTCTAAAAGAAACCAGGGAGTGGCTGCTCTATGTTCACCACACTGGACAAAGACAGCTAAGCACAAAAGAAAACACAGGTTTGTGCCACAGGCACTTCTTACCCTTATTCTTCAGCACCACACCACCAGCCTCAGTCTAGCACATGCAGAGAACACACACACACACACACACACACACACACACACACACACCTGCTATAACCATGGCTTCTCATTTTTTGGAAAAAGAGAAAGGAAAACAAAACAAAATAACACTTCCTCTCTCTGTCACACTGATAAAAAACTGTCACACTGATAAAACTAGGAAGATGGTTTCCTCTCTGTTAGAAAGCAAAAGCACCACCCAAGTTTGAATGAAGGCACTTCATAGTGATTGGCCTGGTGACATTCTGACAGCATTTCTTAACGAGGAAAACAGTTTTAGCCCTCAAATTCTTTTTGTCTCCTGTATTCGAAATTAAACTGGCTTTATCCAGTTTCAACTCATTTTGTCTTTATGAACCTGCTTAGTCAGAAGGAGAGCTTGACAGTTTCCTTCATATAAAGGGGAAAACTAAAGCCCAGAGAAGGAAAGAGCTTGGCCCACAGGACCACAGAAGAAAGTCAAGGTCAGCCTTCTTAACCACACTACTCATCTCATGACTGCCTATTTAGCCTAATCTGCTGGTTCTTGGCCATCACATTAGCACCTGACAAAAGGTCCCATGGAAAACATGACTGTGTTCTCCAGGCTTATCTGGGAGGATGACCAGGCGAGTAATGGTTCCTGGTCTTCTCATAACCAAGGACTTTTTCCATTATCAACATTAAATGGGTCTAGCATTTTGAAATATGCAACCCATAAGGCACATAACATTAATATTTTCTTAATTTTATTCATTAGAAGTTGCAAAACCTGATTGTCTTCTGCCATCTGACTGATTTAGCATGAAATGAGCTCACAGAACTATAGCCACATACTAGAAAATTGGTAGTTTTGTTAAGCAGTGTAGCTATAGTCAATAATACCCAACCTCCAGCAAATAAATATCTTGAGGCACTGAAAATTCGAAGAACACATTTTCAATGTGGACAAAGATTCCAGTGGGTCTATCATACTCCTTTTACTTTTGTAAGAAAAGCTGTTGATCTGAACAGATAGAAATACTAATGTGTTCACTGAAATAGTCTGTATGATAGTGAAGATTCACGCAGTTATTGGCTGAAATTCACACAGTGTAGAAAGGTAAATCTGGATCTACCAACATGAAAAAAATAAAGAGTCCAAAGTAAAGTAAACTCTTTCCAAAGCAATGGCAACAGAAGAGCATGTGTATTGTGAGTACACCTGGGTGTTAATGGGACACACCAGAATTAAACACCTAAGAGAAGTGAACCTAGCAAAGACAGGAGAGACTGGAAGAGATTTTACTCTCCATGTTTTCTTCATGCATTACTTGAGTTTTTCTAAACTTACGCTGCTTTTGTATACATTTGTCTTCTCCAAATCCACTAGTAATATTTTTAAAATGAATAAAAGAAACAAAAGATGAGAAAGAGAGAAAGGACTTAATAAAGAAAGCATATAAGACCCTACTTTCAGTGGCCCTTAAAGCCCCTCACCTGGGTACCTTAAAAGTACCCCATCCATCACTCCTACAATCCCATCTCTGGAATAATTCAAGACCCAAAAAGGCTCCTTTATTTTGAAGATTTTGGCTCATTATAGTCATCTTTATGCCTGAGGTGAAACCAGTTACTTCTCAGATTCCAAGTTAGCGGGCAGGTGTAATGAGCAGTAAGGAGACAGGAGTTAGGCTATAAATAAAGCAACCCAAACAAACAGGGAGTCTATAACAAGGCACCTTCTCTATACAGTGCAAACAGGGTGAGGCTGGGTTTATCTACTTAGAGAAGATACCTACACTGAGTGAGGTTCTTAAAAAAGGACACAGTAACAAAACAGAATATGTGCCTATGAATCTGCTCTCATTAGTAAGATGGATGTTTTTAAGAATCAAACTGCCAAGTCTCTGTCCACAACAGAGAAAAACAAACCATATTCTCCTAAGGATCTCACAATCTCATGGTCTAGCCATGACGTAAGAAAGACTGGGTACAGATAACTCAGAGTCCTTTAGTTGGGTAGGCAAAGTCATTTTAAAAGAGTAGAAATTAGACAAAAACAAACAAACAAAAACCCTAGAGTCTGAGCAGGGATGAGCGTGGAGATTAGGCTGCAATGGAAAGCCCTTGAAGAGCTATGGAAAGGTCAGGAGAGCAGGCAGGAGCGGTTAGTTGAGAGCAGGGCAGAGCTCGGAGGGCTGATGACATGAACTAGCTCTTTCTGAAGTCCACTCCCACCTTCTCTGCTGTCTTTTAGACTCCATAGCTAGTAACTGGAGCATACTCCTTTTAAGAGGGACACACTGGGTCAGAACAACTGATCAGAACACTGAAAAGATGATTCTTTACAGGGCTCTTAAATTAGGAGATGCTGGCAGCATTTAAATAGTAAGTCTACTTATGTGTAACGTTTTAAAAGTAAATACAAAAAGTAGAGTCACTTGTGAAAATGACAGCAGCTATGTCCAACATTCATGTCAGCACTTGTCTATATATACTTATTCATTTCTCACAAAACTCCTGGGAGAATGATTTACTCTGTTATGAAGTCTAGAGTGTCCCCACTTTATAATGGAGTAACTAGGTTAAGAGCAAGCGACAGTGTACACCTGTAATCCTAGCTCTCTGGGTCTAAGGTGAGAAAATGACTAGTTTAATGCCAATCTGGGTTAGAGAGTGAGACACTGTCAAAGGAAAAAAGGGAAAGAGAGGAGAAGGTAAAAGGGCGGAGAGAGGAGGCTTGCTTCCTTACAGGTAAGCTGAGGAAGAGAGAGGTTAAGCGAATTGCTCAAGAGTACATAGAAAATAGTGAAACCACCATTCAAATCCCAGAAGTAGGACCAAAGGACTGTAATCAGGCATCATGCTCTAAGTTTACTCAAGAGACAGTCTGCCTTATGTGGCAGTCTCTTGCCCTGGCAAGAAAAGGAGACCATAACCATAGAAATATCCCAAGCTCAGAATTATAACTGCATCAATTCAGCACATGCCTCATGAATGCCAGATAAAAGAGCATGAAATGACGAGAAAGAGAGTGACAGGACAATGGAGTTCTGAGGTAACTGACCAGACAGATCTCCTGCTAACCACCTCCTTCCACCTACATATATACATAAGCACTTCTCCATAAAGTGAGAACTGACCAGAGGGGTTCCTGAAGGGAGAGTGCTAGAAGGCTCCTGAGGTTTCCAGAAACATCCGAGGACCAACGCCCCAGATGTCTAGGGAAGTGCCTTGCTTAGGAATGGAGAGTCAAGGGACAAGAAATGGTGCTGCCACCATTACTGCCATTTCTGTACATTAAAATGCTTGTGTGAAAGAAGCTGCAAAGCCCCAAAGAACTGTAAGAACTTCAAGCACCCGACACTGAGTCACAGGTCAGAGCTCATTCCCCTCAGGGCCGGGAGGAACAGGACAAGTACTAGTTCTCACCTGCAACTTGTGTTAGTTTTTTGAGACAGGTCTCAAGTAACTCAGGCTTGCTCTGAACTAAGTATGTGTGGCTGAGCACAACCTTGAATCCCTGATCCTCTCTTCCATCTCACCAGGGCTTAGATGATGGGTGTGGGCCACCATGGCTGGCTTCCTCTGCCTTCAATGCATGCAATGAGTGTCACCTTCCAGAACACAGTCCAAGAGATAAAGGCAACCAAGAGAGTGACAGCCCCAGGTTAATCCTGTGCCTGACACTTGGCCATCCTATGTATAAAATAACTTGCTCTAGGTCCCCACATATCCCAAAAGCATCAAGAAGTCCCAAAGACACTAAGCCTAGTAGTTTGAGACAGGGAATTGCTCACTGTGGACTTTGTCTTAAGTCCTATGCCATGTGAGACACCGGCACAGATCTGTACTCAAGAGGTTAAAAGAGGAAACTTGTAAGATGAGTCAGAGGGCAGCCTGGGTTACACTGCAAGCACCCAGCAGGTTGGGGTTCTGTGCTAGGATCCAGGCACAAAATAAATAAAATACAAATTGCCATGCAAAGAATTACTCCCCATCCCCACAGAGAAAAAGAGTCTAGGACACAAATACATTTCTGAGACAAAAACCCTCAGAGGGAGAGCAGTCAGTGACTCTTTACCAGAACTCACAGCATTTCTTCCCTGCCCTTCGGAGATTGGAGGCGTGAGGTTTACAGCTGGTGTTGCTGTCCTCTGTGGAAAATGTACTGTTTCCAGACATGGTAGTTCTTCAGGAGGCACCTGGGAAAGGAGAGAATAAAATAGAAGGAAAGGAAGGAAGGTGTCCCTAAAAATGACGCAGAGGATTACTGTGACACAAGGAAGAAGCCCCTACCAAGATCCAGGTCCCAGCCTCTTACTCCTAACTCACAAAGGTTTGTTCTTGGATAAGTCACAAACCTGACTCCTCACCTATACAGCTGCACTCCAACTCTGCAGTTCTTTGCTGACTTGATTCACATTCATACCTCTCAAACCCAGCAAGCCTTCCAATAATCTTAATAAAGCAGATTTTCCTATCGTGATTATTTCATCTTATTTTACAGAATTGACAAATGAAGATAACCGACCAAGCTTAGCTTGTTCAAGTTTCTTGACCTCACATGCTAGTTTTAAGAATATGGACAGAACAGAGGTGGGGATCAGAAGAGAGCTGGAGGTGGTGATAGGTCAAGTGCACTATCAAGAAAGCAATCCCAATTCAAAGGTAAACTCAGCCTTGAAGGGGGAAGGAAGAGGAAGAGGGAGGGAGAGGGGGAAGGAGAAAGAGGGGGAAAGAGACAGAGAGAAGAAAGGAGAGGGGGTGAAGGGGAGAGGGAAGGAGAGGGAGGGGGAGGAGGGAAGGAGAGGGAAGGAGAGGAGGATAGAGGGGGAGGGAGAAAGGGAGGGAGAGGGAAGAAGAGAGAGAGAGAGAGAGAGAGAGAGAGAGAATGAGAATGAATTTGGGAACTGTGGTGAGAGGGACAGGGGCGAAAGCACATTCTAGGAAGGAAGAACTGTAGTGGGACTGAGATAGCCCCTAGCATGTTACACCCACCCTCTGACGTTCTCTGCTCTCCAGCCTTCCTGCCCCTTCCTATCCATCCCCTAGGGCGCAGCGGAAGTAAATGACTTACTCAATGATACCAGCAAAATAAGCCTAGGGTCCCGTTATCAACTAGGGGGAGAGGGACTGGGGCTCACTTCTCAAACCCCGATACCAAGGAGCTCAAGACAAAAGATTCTACTTAAAAAAAGAGAGAGAGAAAAGGAAAAAGAAAATCTGTGCACGGCTGCTGGCCTGACAGCCAATTCTCCAGACCTCACGCAGCAGCTGTCCCTGAAGGGCTGCACGCCCAGGAGCGGAACCGGAGCTCCACTTCCCGAGAGAACGAAGCACAGTCGCTCTGCACCTGAACCCCGCCCGCGCAGCACCCCAGCCCCGCTTCCAGACTGCTCAATTAGCGCTCACCCAACGACCTGTCCTAGTCGTCCTCCCTGCCGTAGACCCGGTGTCGCCACCGGAGCGCCGGGTACCAGAGCTGCCAGACAGACTGAAGAAGTCCGGGCTCCGGGGGTTGGGGCGGGTCACGTGGGGCGCCTGGCCCCGCCCACCCTCGCGTCATTCCTCACCTGGAGGCGCGCTGGACCAATGAGGCACCTGCACGGCAGGGGGCGGGCTCCCGGGGTCTGGGAGGACCGGTGACAGCCTGAGGCTGTCGGCTCGCAGAGCGACCGACCCAGTGGAGCTTGGTGGCATTGTTGCTTGGAAACAAATCGAGCTGAAGGCGGGGTTAATTAAAAGCCTTACTTCTTTTTTTTTTTTTCCTTATTCTCGCGAGACCTGTTTAGCTGACAACTTGCGTGGGAGTGACTGGTGAAAAGAAAAGGATTAACGCCTTCATTCCTGAATCTCCAGCTAGACTAGGTTCTGGGAGGTTGATGTCAGCTTTTAAAGGTGCCTTGCTGGCTACCAGAATGCAAGCGCTAACTACAACTTACGGTCAGGATCCTGGAACCCACGGACAGGTGACTCCAAAGCACGTTCCTTTATTTCCTTCTCCAACCCCTGACCCAGACTATATAATAAGGTCATTTTAAGGAGCCAAGGAAGACAACTGCACCCGCTCCTGGTGTGAGGGTGGAGTGCAACAGATTTGCTACAATTGATTCACCAGTAGAGGCTGTTGCAGTGGGGTTGACACATCCCAGAAGTACTTTTCAAAGTTACTCCCCCAGCACACCATTGGTGCCTGACAATGCTTGACAAACCACAGCGGGGAGGGGGGCTTGCTGCTTTAGCTAAATGATGGAGGGGGTGTGGGGGGGGGACCCTAGAACTGCTTTGACTCGTTCCTTCTTTACCTGGGAGTCAAGTCATCTTCCACACAATCCTAGTATGCGTCTTACAGCCCCCAGCGTGTTAAAGAGCGCTACCAACTGTCATTATCCGGAGTTTACTGCACACCCTTATTACTATGTTCAAGGCAGCCTCGGGCTCTCAGCATACAAAGTTGGGAACTGGCTAGCTAGCTGGTTAGGTCCCCTCTTCCCCGTCTGTCTTCTGGTTCTCGGTCACAGCGAGGACTTCATTCCCATGATGAAGCGTCTTCCTATTTGGATAGGAGGAGTCGAAGTGGAATTCGGATGACGAGAGTTAGTCCTCCTGAACACAGCCACCACCGGAGTGAGGCGATCGCCCCGGGCACGGCCGCTGACCTCATACAGTCTTTCTGAGGTGGCACATGGACGCTTTCAAGTTCGTCTCACGGGACTTGGCCTCAATGAATCAGTTCGGTGCAGCCACGAACCTCGTCAGCGATGTGACTGTCTCGCAGGTCCTCTGACCTTCCTTTGGCACGTGTTTACGATGAGTCGGCTCTGCCTGGTGTTTGGGAGGCTGCTTTCATCATTCCCGACCTCCCTGCAAGGTGACATTCTGCTCTGCTAGACTCGGGAACTCCTTCCCCGCCCTCCTCCCTGGAGCATAAATGCTGCCGACTCGAAGCTGGCCTCGCCGGAGCGTCTAGGAGAGCTGGCCAACCTCCAGCCCTCCCCCGTGGCCGCCCTTATCACTTTAAGAGCCCGCGCGCTTTTGGAAGGGCCAAAGCCGAGTCCCCATCGAGGTGTCGCGAGAAGCGCCCCGGCGGCTACTTCTCGCGATGTTTGGAGGCGCAAAAGGCGGCCATTTTGGGGTCCCCCCCGCTGGCTATCCCGGCGCTGTCTCCCAGGCTGAGGCTGGGACCAAGGCTGGCCCCGCGGGAGGCCGGCCGGCCGACACTATGTGGCGGCTCCGCTGCAAGGTCAAGGGTGGCACCCACGTTTTGCAGGGTCTTTCCAGCCGGACCCGCTTACGGGAACTGCAGGGCCAAATCGCCGCTATCACCGGCATCGCTCCGGGCAGTCAGCGAATCCTCGTCGGCTACCCACCGGAGTGCCTGGATCTCAGCGACCGGGACATCACTCTTGGGGACCTGCCCATCCAGTCAGGTATGGGCACCGGCCGGGGCCGGGGACGTCTTGGAGGACGTTGAGGGGAGAAGAGTGAAGCCAGTAAGGCAAAGTGCCGATGTGACAGCTAGGGTCTTCGAGGACCAGAACCCCGGGAAGGCCGGGGCAGGTCTCCAGTCGTTTACCTGTGATTTAGAGTCAAGCCTGGAGTCTTGAAGTTCCCTGTTCCCCAAGCCTGCTTCCAGGTCATTCGTTTTCTCTGCTTTCCCAAAGGACAGCAGGACCCTTTTCGCCTGACAGGATGGTTCTTTTTCCTATCCTGATCAGCAGGTCAGCAGTTGAGATACCGATTTTTTTTTTTTTGGTCTTAATTAATTTTCCCTGTTTTTAGTTTGTTTCGGGTACAGTTGGACGTTATGTTTTTTACCGTAGAATTGACCAACATCAGTTATTCGTTCCCAGTTTTAGAACTTGAACGTCAGTGTTGACCATTAAAAGCTGTCCCTTTCGTGCCAAGGCCCCTCGAACCGCCAAATGGTCATGCGAAGTGCAAGAACACCCCGGTGACCTACCTAGTTTGTGGAGAACATCCGAAAGATTTGGTTTTTAAGTTGAAATGCCACGCGAAGCATTTTGTTCCGTTTTTCCTCTTTCTGAAGACACAGCGAAGTAAACACAAACAAGCTCAAAGAGTTACGACTGGCCTCTTGTGTACCAAGTTGTGCTCTCCTTGGTCACCTGCTTTATGCTTTGAACTCATTTGGTTTCTAGTTTACTGAGTTGGCTAATAAACGCCCAATCTATAATTTCTCTGCAGTTCTAGATTTGTTTTATTTTTAACAGGTGACATGCTGATTGTTGAAGAAGACCAAACCAGACCAAAAGCTTCACCTGCGTTTTCAAAACATGGTGCTCCTAGTTATGTCAGGGAACCTTTGCCAGTGCTTACCAGAACCGCAGTCCCAGCAGACAACTCTTGCCTCTTTACCAGTGTGTACTACGTCGTTGAAGGAGGAGTCTTGAATCCAGCTTGTGCCCCTGAGATGAGACGCCTCATAGCACAAATTGTAGCAAGTAATCCAGACTTGTATAGTGAGGCAATACTGGGAAAGACAAACGAAGAGTACTGTGATTGGATCAGAAGGGATGATACTTGGGGAGGAGCAATTGAGATATCAATCCTGTCTAAGTTTTATCAATGTGAAATATGTGTAGTAGATACACAGACAGTCCGAATTGATCGTTTTGGGGAAGATGCAGGATATACCAAAAGGGTTCTGCTCATCTACGATGGTATTCACTATGATCCGCTTCAGCGGAACTTCCCTGATCCAGACACCCCTCCTCTGACCATTTTCTCCTCAAATGATGATATTGTACTTGTCCAAGCACTGGAATTAGCTGATGAAGCTAGAAGAAAGAGACAGTTCACAGATGTAAACCGCTTCACCCTGAGATGCATGGTGTGTCAGAAGGGCCTCACCGGGCAAGCTGAAGCAAGGGAACATGCCAGGGAGACAGGCCATACCAACTTTGGAGAGGTGTGATCTGTTCATAAGAGTTGGAGCCTACTACCTCATGGATCCAGAAGGCTCTGGGTTTTTCAATAAGCTATTCGTAACCCTACAGAATAGAACACAATGCTTGGACCATTCTTTTATCTTAAACTAGTATGACTGACACTGAAATTCCTTGTTAAGATTAAAATCAGTGTGCAAGTTTACAGACGTGTGTCTACACTAGTGGCATGCCCTCTTTCTACTGGGGTGTCGGAATAGGTGGTTTTGGCCACTTCTGATGCTAACCCGAAGACTGGATTGTATTATAAACCAGCACCCAGCAGCTTTAGCTTATAGAAGAAAACATCTTATGTTAGGTAACGTGGAAAGCCTTATGGAGGGCCACTGGACATACACCACAATGTCTACAGTAGTTGATTCCTTTCAGTAACTTTGAATGAGTTAGTAGTTTCTAAATTCTGAATTGATTCATCAAATGAAGATACTCAGAATTGTCAAAACTTTTTATATTGCAATTTGGTAGACTTTATAAGTGTATCTAACTACTTACAAGTACATTAAAAGCAATTTTACAGGGATAAGTATATCCCTTGAGAATGTTATCTAAAACAGGAATTAATGTGGTCTTGTTGAGATTTCTAGTGTATAAAAGCAGAATGTATAAGGGGAAAGGTGCCTGAAGCAGCTTACTGAAGCTTTAAAAGACTGTTGGCCTTGTGTTTTAATGCAATTCATGTATTGGTGTTTGTCACATTAGATATTTTTTTTAAATGAAGCAGGGTATGCCTTTTGAATTGCTAATTTAGTTTAAAATTCAAGAACTATCTTGAAAATTTGAGTGTTTAGTTCTTTTGCTTTTTTACATATAAATTTTTCTAGAGGGATTTAGTTTCCTCAGCTCTTCAGCTCAAAGCACTTCTTACAAACAAGTCTTCCTCTAAAGTGTCAATGGTATGCTTTGGTTTCCTGAAAATCGTTTCCGTAGATAACAGTGTTCATAGCTCCACTATGATCTTTTGGATATTCCACATTTCTGCAAGTTAGTACTTTGTTCATCTGTGATCTTTGACTTTCAGTTTTTAAGTAATTGATTTGGTTTGTTTCACTTAGAAAATATACAAAGTTTTAAAATCCTTGCCTTACAGAGCTCTCTCAGAATACTGCTACCTAGTGTCATGTATGTAGCCATTTGCTTGATGGATGATCCTCAAGGCACTTGCTCTCAAAACTTAGCTTCACTATAGAATCTTCCAGGTAAAGTTTTCTACCTCTTAATTCTTCTAAAGATCAGGGATGCTAAGTTATAATTTGTTGTATACTCTGTCAGACAATGTATAGAGGCATACTGTTGTGAAGTTTTGTTATCTTGATTTCACTTATTAAATATCTCAGAGAACCATTGTTGTACTTTAAAGCACTTATATCTTTCCATGATTCTTCTTAGCAAATGTTTTAAAATCAAAGTCAGCCCTTAGCCTTTTACATGGTAATGGTGACCATGTGAAATTAAAGAATGTCAAAGTGAACAATTTAGGAAGTTCCTTTAAGGACAATTGAACAATTCACAAAGTATGCTTCAATCATCAAATGGCATTCTCTCTTGGATTGAGACAAGGTCTCCCTATGTGTTTCTTGCTGGCCTGGAGTTTGCTATGTAGACCAGGCTCCTCCAACTCAAAGTGATCCTTCTGCCTCTGCCTTCTGAGTGTTGAGATTACAAGCGGGAGGGCCACCAGACCTGGTCAGGTGACTTTTCTTGAATATCCTTTGTGCATATAGCCAGTCAGGCAATGGCGTTATTATAGTCATATAAATTATAAATGTTTTTCTTTTTTTAACCGAGCCTTACAGATAGTCCTAGTGAGCTTAGAATGCTGAGCACTGGCTCTCGTGACAGGTAAATGACTGTTCCAAGAGTCGCTTTGTACCTGTCCTCTGGTTCAGATTATTTAAAATTTCTTTTGCTTCCTCTATAAAGTATTTAATTTAAAGCTGCACATTAAAAATGTAACACTGGGTTATACATCGTATTTATAATCCTTGCCTTCCTTTACCACTTGAGCATCCAAATCCAATATTTCTAAAATTTTGGATCCAGAAGTTTGTTCATACAACAAGTATTTATTGAATAATTTATAATGTGTCAGGCATGTTCTATTTTCTGAAAATAAATTCCTGTCACTTTAAAATTGAGTCTATATAATGTACAGAAATAGAATGAGCACTGGTATCTTAAAAATCAAATCTTTGTTCTAAGTATTATTTGTATATCTTGTTTAGTATTTATTTAGGGGATTGTTTCTTATTCTATTTTATCTTTTACTTGGTTTGTCAGGTTGCCAGGTAGACACTTGATAGTGAAATGACTTTCAAAAAGACATTTTAATCATTTGCTGATATGAGAACTGGTTTTAGAGTAATGTTTTTGTTGTGAAACATTCCAGGTGGAAGCATTATATGCAAATTATTTATTAATTTCTGTTCATTCCAAATACAAGCTGTTAAGGCTCATAGAATTTATATTTTTTCCTGTATTTATTAAGCTCTTGAAATTATTGTGAGGAAACTCATTTGTAGAATTTTGAAAAATCTGTGAACTTAGTTGCAGCAAAGCTAAAAGAAACTATGTCCTAATGAAACCCTTTCTGTCCAGTTTTTGCCTGTCCTATAAGAATTATTTTTAATTAAAGTGAGTCAGTTTACATTAGTGGTAGAATATTAGTGGTAGAATAAAAATTGTGCTTTGCCTCCACTTCCCCAGTATCTCCCACTCTTTTTTGGATTAAAGATTGAGTGTGTTTTTATAAAGATGCCCTAGTCACAGCAGTAGTCCAAATTAATGTCCCTGGGAATTTTGTGATATGACACCACATGAAGGCATCCGGATGCTACCACATCTTTTGCTAGTGATTCATGGTTGAGTTCTTAAAGCTCTCCATGAATGTGAAGTGGTCACAATCAAGTGGTTATTGGCCAACCTAACCTTGTTGTTAGGAACTAACACCATTAATGCCATTTGAATACTCTATTGTGTTCAAGTCCCAGAAAAATCAGAATCCCAAATTAATATTATTTCCCTACCCAGCTATGCCCCTAACTGCTCCTGCCTAACTTAATTGTCTGTCTAGCTTCCTCCCTTCATGCTGCCTTAGTTGAATTGTCTGTCTTTGTGGAAAAATTACAGTAGGATGTATGTGAAGTTAAGCAGCAATGATCCGTACATACACACGTTATATATTAACAAATCAGGTGGCCTTCTTAAATTTACATATATTAAAAATTAAACTTTTCAAGTATTGAAACATCATTTGCAGCACTTTAAAAATTAGAGAATAAAAGTTTACATAGCTCTCTAGAAGATCTTGAGGTCAGTAAAGATACAACCCTAGCTGCTAGCCAGCAGCTCTCATAAGCTGTTACCATCAGTATTTGTGTATCTTATGATACAGTCTAATTTCACTCACTGTTAGGAGCGTGGTCTATGTCCTGACATAAGGAATGTTACTTCTGTAATGTGATTGTTAAAGAGTAGATTCATCAAACCTTTCATTCATTTTAAGCAGACTTATTTTGGAGAAATTGATTTTTGAGTAAGATATGCAAGCAGTATTTGCAAACCTAAAGGAACACTTTATTTGAATAAGCTAGTTTGTTACTCACAGTGCTAAGCATGGAACCAGGGCTTTTTGCTGCTAGGGTAAGTGCTTATTGATCAGCATTCCTGTCCCAGGATGTTTTCTTAATACCTATTGTAATGTGTCAGCACATCCAACTCAGTGAATATAAAACTGCCTTGGTTGTAAGAAAGGTTTGGTTTTGTTGTTGTTTTTGTTTTTGTTTTTTCTTCAAAAATTAGCTAACATTTTGTTTACAGTGCTTTGACTCTTTTATTTGGAAAACAAAGTATTATGTTTACTGAATTATATGGGGTGTTTATATCTTAATTAGTTTGATTTTAAGGGAGGGTGTTAGCCTTCCCATGGCATCTTAAAGTGAAGAGGATGAGTACTACTAGAAAGGCAATGTTTAAGGCCATGAACACAAGCATCGTGCTTGCTATACCTTTTTACTTTTGTTTTGAAGCACATGAACCTGTATATGGGAATTTAAGTATAGTGAATATATGACTTGGCTAAGTTCTAGGTAAGGAGGCTCAGAGTTTGTACTGAGATGATGTGGCTTGGCTCCAGAACACCTATAGAATGCTTAGCTGAGTGTAACCCACCAGTTACTTAAAGGACAAGGGTTGCCTGTTCACGTTTGTGCCATTCAAGGTGAAGCAGGAAATGCATTTGTACCAAATGATTTGTTTTCTTTAAGAGTGCCTAATAAGTACATATAGCTTTCAAAAGGTTAAGAATGAGAAATGGTCTTGTTGTGACTGTACTCACACAGTAGAAGCAGAGTTCTACTTCTACTAGAATAAGAATATCACCAGGAATCCTGAAATACAGAGCTCAGAACGTAATTTCAAAGGTTAAAAAATGGGGCCAAACAGAAAGAGTTGTTTTCTTGGTATATGAAAATGTGTTCTTAGTGTTGCTTTCAGAATGTTCCCTTGTCGTTTGCCAGCAAGTTTCCAAGGTCGATGAACTGCTGCTCTCTGGGAGATGTCTAATTTCATTTTATACAACTCATGATTTTGCCTTTGTTATTAAGATGCATTCATTTTATTTATGATATGTGATTTTTCAATATCTAAATGTATGAAGTGACTTGTTTTAAAGGAATAAATGAAGTGAAAACATTGTTGTGTGAACATATTTTGGGATCAGGGCAAAGGGCCAGTAAAGAATACTACACTCAAGTTACATATTACCAACAGAACACGGCATGGATCTGTGTAGCTGATTCCCATGCCCTTCGAGTAGTTAAGTGTTTCTCTTTACTAATGCCAGAAAGCACTCAGAATTTCCCTTCACTGACTAAATTTCTGTCTAAATCTCCTGAAGTTTAATTCAATAACCTTTGCTAATGGATTGTTTAATTTGAAAGGTTGGGTGTTCCTGGTTTAGTAGAGTAGGATCTAGATGTGTTTAGATCTGTTTGAAGATGGTGGCTTCTCTGACACTGGATAATGTTTCAGTGTCAGCAGTTAAACATTAGAAACCATCAAGCTGTTAGAATTGGCCAGTTTCCTAATAGACTTACGTCCATAAACATACACAGCATACAGAAACTAACAAGAATAGACAGAAATGGATGCTTTAATATTTTTTTTAAATTCAAATCCTATGTCATGTCTCCTGCATTATGAGTGATATAAGAAGTCAGTTAGTCTTTGCTATCTTGAAAAATATTTTAATACTAGCTATAAAATAATTACAAAACAATTTCTTCCTCCTTTCAAATGGTATTACGGTATCACACACACAGAGAATCAAGTTTTTTTTCCCACTTATTCTGTTAAAGTTTGGAAAGAGAACCTTGGATGTGGAAGAGGCTACAAAGCAGGAGATCCATTTGTGGCAAATGCATACTTTTAGAGTTGGAATAAAGATTTTACATTTCCAAGCCTGAAATTCAGCAATTAAAAACAGGGGAGTCTGCAAATATGCTTTGTTTTGAAACTGTGTTCTGATCTGGATGCCTTTTTGTCTAAGTGCCAGGTGACACAGAATAACTCAATGTAACAGTAACTATAAATCAAACAAGAGCTCCCACTCAGTAGAGAGTGTAGTGCGCTGGGGTGCCGACATACACTGGGTATAGTCCTTGTTCAGTTTAGCTGTCAAAAGTGCCACTATGTTCATTTCATATCAAAGCATCCAATTTGGGACTTGTTTGTGTGGGGTGGGTTTTGTTTTGTTTTTCCTTGAGAGTATCACTCAGTAATCTAGGAAGGCTCCAGCTTGAGACAGGATTGAGACCTTCCTCCTGATGCTTTCCACGTGCCAAGATTATAGGCATGCACTACCCTGCCTGCCTCCAGGTTTGTCTTTCTTACTCTCAAAATGAAAACTGAGAAAAACTTTTTACTTTGTCTAGAA
This sequence comes from Tokudaia tokunoshimensis, assembly GCA_036184795.1. NCBI lineage: Eukaryota > Metazoa > Chordata > Mammalia > Rodentia > Muridae > Tokudaia > Tokudaia tokunoshimensis. Next base: position 63,576,703 of record BTHU01000013.1, on the reverse strand, counting down.
GAAGCTATTTCAGGTAAGCTGTTAATCCCTTCCTGAGACCTACTTGTGGGGTGTGCTGTCACCTATCTCAGGGTTATACAACTACAGATCCCCTCAGTGAGCAGTTTTTGAATGGTGCCATTGTGTCAGGAACTGCCCTGGATGCTATCTGCACTGGAAGGAGAAATGCATGCAGTGCTATAAAGACAGAATGATATAGGTCCACAAAGAGAGTGGTGGAGTGGGGTGGGGAGGAGCTGCAAGTTACACTTGGCGAGTCTGGGGGAGCCTTTGAGAAAAACTAGCATGAAGGATGGACACTAAACTTCAGAGGAATTAGTCTAAAGAGTAGGAAGAGCATCCCAACCAGCAAATGCAGAATCTGTAAACTCAGCACTATGGGAAGCATTTTCCCAACCAGTCTGCACATAGTACAGATGAGTGAAGAGGAAAATAAGATGCTTTTAGAAGTGGGCAAGGACCCAGATTTGTGCTATCTTTGGCTACCTTAAGGCCTTATTACATGTATGTGCATGTATGCTGATGAGTGCATATGCATTTATCTTCAGTTTATTCCATGTGGGCAGAGCCAGTTCTATTTCCTATTACAGTGCTCTCAGCTCCAAGTAAAACGCTGGGCATGTAACATCTATATATGAATAAATGAATATGAATAAAATCAGAGTACAAGGAACTAGACATTGACCTTGATGTTTGTTGTAGAGTCAGTGAAAGGATATAAAAGCTTTCCAATGAGTCTTCAGATCTTTGTCTCAAAGGAATTTTATTAGCTCTTACTGGGAAGTCCAAGAGCTTTTGATATGACTAGAACCAGAGCTTCAAATAAAACCTTTGACTCTTAAAAACATTTCATCATTGTTGTGTAAATTTCTAAATACTAGAAACAGAAAAGGGCCTAAAATTTATAATCAGAAATACTTTGGAGGCTTTTCAACAGGAATACTGGAAGCTAAAAGATGGTAACTTAAAACTATGCAGCCACTCTCAATCAAATACAAGGATGAAAATAAAGATATTTTCAGACATACGGGAGTTTAAGCATTTGTTGTTAGGAAATTGGTTAGAGACTGCTCTGCCAAAAGAAGAGAGCTAACACAAGAAAGGTCTACACTCCAGATAACCCAACAGAAAAAGGATTTATCCCATTTATTGATGAAGATACAGAACAATTGGCCCCAACTGCTGTGGGTCTGAAGTCTGGAGAAAATTTTTCTTCAGGATGAAATTGATGGAAAACATGAGGTATGTTAGTGTACTGAGGGGGAATTTACATGATGGGAGTGAAGGGTGAAAAGATGCAAAGAAAAGGAAGAGTGGCCATATTCTATCTAATAACCCAACTGTCAACATTTGTGTAATAGGAGAGAGAGAGAGAGAACAGACGTGGGTGAGAATGAGGGCAGATGTGATGGGAACAGAGTAGTGTATAAAAAACAAAGCTGCTGTCTTGCTCAGTAGAAAAAAGTTATCCACACCCAACCTATAAATATAAACTCCAGGTTTCCACAGCAGGTGGGCTAGAGAAACTTCCAAAGAGATAGAGAAGAACCTACTCCTAAAAACTACTTAGCAATTAAATAGTGTCAGAAACTAAAGTCTATTTTAGTTTATGGCTAAGTTTCCATTCACATTTGACTTCAGACTCATATACTTTGATGAAAGCTTGGTGGTTTGTAGCCAAATTACAGTTGCTCTCCTGAATCCATTCCTAACTACGCTTTATTTATAATCAGAGTATCATTCCCCAGCCTCTACTCCAACTGTAAAACGTTCCTGTCTGCCAGTATTTTAGAGGTCACCACACTTAGAGCCCCAGCACATATTACCATGAAGAAAGTGGGCACCAAGTGTTTCCTGAGACCAAAGAAAACATGTTTCCTTCAAGAGAAAAGGAAGGGCCTGATCAGTGAGATGTGTGTCCAGCATGAAGAGTTTGGATTGGAGGCCCACAGTTGTTTTACAATCTGACTTTGTAAGGTACCCTAAGGAGCTAATGTTATCTATTTTGATTTAGAATGAGTGTGGATGTATGTTCAGGCACGCCTGCCCATATGTGGGTCACTTAAGTGACTGCCTCACTCACTGACTGAGGAAGGAAATAGTAAATTAGCCTTTAACTTGAAGATGATAACCATACCACAACAGTGTACCCGCAGGAACAAGGATCATGAAAACAGAGTAGTCGTGGAAGCTGATCTGTAATTGGGTGTCAGAATCAGATCATCAAACAAGAATTCACTTCCAACTATCAGCAATACCTCTCCCCAAACAAAGGACCTACCTCAGTCTGACTTCCTTGTCTTCCCTTGTCTATACTCCAGGCCACCTTCATAATTCACTTGGAACCTAATGGTTCATATTTTTCCAAACAAAAAGTGAAGCAAAGAAAACCATGCTCAATTCCAGGGAAAGCAAGGAAATGGAAGGCAGGAAGCATTCAAATTAGGATAGTGGTTTATTTCAACCAGGATATGTGTGTGTGTGTGTGTGTGTGTGTGCGCGCGCGCGCTTTGAGGAATGAGGAGAGGAGCCAAGGCTTCTGTGTAATTTCAGCTAGAATGTTTTATAACTGAGTGCTAGACCTCAGCAGAGTGCTGTACCTGAGTAGCTGAAACATTTCCCAAGAAAAATGTCTAGGGTGGAAGAGAAAGTTAAAGAATTATTTAATGTAAGTCACTTACCTGGGAAAAGATAGGGGGCCCTCCTGATTATTCTAATTTTATTGGAAGTTGAGAAAGTGTTCAGTCTTTTTAGAGATTCGTTAAAGTTTTGCTTCTATTTTAAGTAAATGTTTAAATCACTCACCTATATAAACCTGGATCAAATCCAGTGACCGCAGCCATAAGTGTAGCCCCAGTTGCAGTGAACTGATGTGGAGCTCCCCTTCCTGTTTTCTTAGTATTGTGACATCACATAAATTTAGATGATGTATTAGAAACAGAGATCATAGTCCTCAAGACCTCAGTCATCTGTGAGTCCTATGATGCTGATAAAATACCGGGTTGTCTCGAGCTTTCTCAGATTTTCTTTTGCATCTTGGTCCCAAGATAATGTAGTCATTTCCCTTCCACCTATGACCACAGAGAAAAGATGGAACATGTGTCTTAGTTAGGGCTTTACTGCTGTGAACAGACACCATGACCAAGGCAAGTCTTATAAAGGACAACATTTAATTGGGGCTGACTTACAGGTTCAGTCCAGTATCATCAAGGCAAGAACCCGGCAGCATCCAGGCAGGCACGATGCAGGAGGAACTGAGAGTTCTACATCTTCATCTGAAGGCTGGTAGTAGAAGACTGACTTCCAGGCAGCTAGGGTGAGGGTCTTAGAGCCCACACCCACAGTGACACACCTACTCCAACAAGGCCACACCTCCTAATAGTGCCACTCCCTGGGCCAAGCATATTCAAACCATCACCCCATGTGTCTTCCTATAAACAGCTGCAAGACAGAAATGAAATAGAGAAGGAAGAAAATTGTTAGAATCAATTGTACAAGTTGTCTGTGGTGTGAACTTTATGCTTCCCACTGGGGAATTTTTCCAGAAATATAGGCAGACCAATGCATAGCAGCTGTGATGGTTGATAATGGTTGTCACTTTGACAGTGTAGGAAGCAAATGGTGAGGGTCCTCAGTATGCAGTGAACTCAGGAGTCTAGTGCATTCACAAATGAGTAGGGGCCACTAAGCCTGCTCTCCTCTAGATGGCCACTGGTGCCTACTTGTCTCAGAACTCTGAGAGTTAAAAGATGGCAGGCAGCTGTGTGACCATGGCTGAGCCCACCAACAGAAAATGAGACATTCTCAAGCCCCAGGATGTTCATATGATAAGGCTTTGCATCCTGGAGCCAATCTAACTGGGGATTTGAGAAGAAATGTTAGAAGAAATCAAATATAATATCACTCTGGGATACTGGCCTATGAGGAAAAGATGGCCAGAATTTATCAAAATTAGGGACTTTAAAAACCAGTTTCCGGCCAAAATGCCATGACAGCTATTCTTGGTGTCTCTACACTAGTGTACTTAAAACTTCCATTTCACTAATCATGAGAGTGTTACTACAGAGTGATGTTCTTGCATCAGGATCTAGAAGACATGCTTCTGGGCATGCCTGTGGACTAGGCTAATTGAGTCGAAACCCCCCCTCCCCCAAATACTAAATTCCAGCAGGACAATTCCATGAATGGGGCCCTGGATGACTGAATAAAAAGGAGGAAGTAAGTTGGCCACTAGCCACCTCTGCTCCCTGACTAGGCATATAATGTGACCAGCTGGCCAGAGAATCTGCCACCAGGACCTCCCAGCACAGTGTACTGTGGAACTAAAAATCCAAACAAGTCCTTTCTCCCTTACATTGCTTTCCCGGGAGCATCCAGTCACAGGGTCGGGAACAGTGACTATGAAGCAAGCTGGGGATCAGCGATCTGAATTAGTATATCCGCTCTACTACTCTCTCAGGTAACATCAGGCATGTCAGTTTACCTCCCTGTGAACTATGGATAGAATGGCAATGCTTCTAAGTTGGAGCAAAAGTTAAATAAGACATAGAAATGCTTAACATAATACCCAGCATGCATTGGCGGCTTAAACTGAGCGAGTCTTGCATGAGGATCGTGGGTTGGTTTGGTTTGGTTTGGTTTTTCTAATTTTTCTTTTCTTTTTGCTGCTAGCAAATGAAATACCTTTAAAAGTTGATAGTTACTCGGGATGACCTATATTCAGGGAAATAGCAGAACTGCGGTCTGGCAAATGGCCTCTGTACCTGGAGGGTGATTTCTTCCTGGAAGCAGGAAGCTCCCTGACCTACTCTTCTCCATAAGCAGGCCAGGCATTTCCCCCACAAAAGAAGTACTTGCTAGACTGGTTGGCAGCTGACTTTATTTTTATTTAATATCTATTGCCACCTTCTCTAAGCAGCCAAAAAAGGACCAGAGACCCAAATGACGGGAGTTCAAGTGCTGTCTCCCTTCTGGCTAATCTAGCTTTAAAAAATAAAATAAAATAAAATAAAATAAAAAATTTTTAAAAAAATCCGGAAATTACCTCCTATAGAAAGGGAGAGAAGTTAGTTTTATTTCCCCAGAAACAAAAAGACCAGGACAGTTGTCAGCAAGCTCTGGGGACTGGGTAACTCAGCTACATCCCTAACTTTGGAATCCCTGAACCTCTTCTGGATATAAAGCTGCCAATGACTGAACAGTTAAAAAAGCTGGTTACAAAATTAGGCACCAGAATGTTAGTTTGGGGAATATTTTCAGCTTCAAGTGGAGGGAGGCTAGTCTAAACCAGAAATCTGGCCCATAGTGCCTAGCCCTGACTGGTGTGTTCCTTTCAAGACTGAAAATCAAGTTCCTCCACCCAGCCAAACTCTCTTTACTCTCCTTCGACTCAGCTCAAACCTGCTCCAGACTTCTACTAGGCCTATCCTTTCTCTTTATCAGTTCATTGGCTCTAAGTAAAGAGGGGGTGGGGTGGGGGGCGGGGGCAGGAGGTGATTGGCCAGGGCAAAGAAGCACCTCCCTGCTCATTCCTCTCCTGGGTCCTCCCTGACTGAACAGCTGGAATGAGGAGCTGGGAGGGAAGCCAGGAGGGAAGCCAGGATTGGCCTAGAGTCTGCAGCAGGGTGTGTCCTCGCAGCGCGGTGAAGCGTTTACCTGTCTAGGTAAGTCAGGAGGAGGTCAAAAGAAGAAACCAGGAGGAGACGCCGCCTGAGAGGCAAGCTGTCTCCATCTCTGCCCTCTGGAATAGAAGGGCGTTACTTTCTTGTCTTCAGACCCCAACCTAGAGAAGGTGAGACAGTCTCTAACCAACTCTTGCTTGTTCTGCCTGCAGCAAGGGGAAAGATTTTAAGGGAAGGCAAAGCTACAGGGCTGTGCTGGGGACTGCCGCAAGAGTGTCTGACTCTTAACACCGGGCCTGGGGTTTTCATCTCTGTTGGTCAAGTCTCTCAGTCTGCCTGAGATTTTCCAGAATTGAATATTTTTATGGAGGACTGGGGGACATCTCTCCTGTTTCTTTATTTAACTTACATAATCATATTATACAAACAGAAGCCAGAGCCAGGCCTGGTGGTATCCACCCATAATCATAGTACTCAGAAGGACGAGGCTGGATGATGGAAAGTTTGAGACCGGGCTTCTGGGCAATACAGCAAGTTCCAAGCTAGCCTATCCTACCTGGAAAGACCTGTCTCAAAAAAAAAAAAAAGCCATCACCTTTGCCTAGAATTTGGAAATTTCCATCTCCAAGCACTAAGATGAAGTAGTGATTTTGAAAGGGAATGAGTGACTGGATAATTAGAGCACGGGGAGTCAAATGGAGGGGAAGTTCATGCGGGCGAGCCAGGTACCTTAATTTTCCATTCCATGTGTAACAGGAAATTCTCCATGGCTCAGTATCTATCTCTATTCAAATAAGGGGCGAAGTGTGTGTGTTAGCTGATAATGGTGCACTCTGTGCAGATATGTAAAGTCTGAACTAAGCTACATTATTTGCAAGGAGAATTGAGGCTCGGAAATGTGGAGGAGACTCCAACTCAAGCTAGCATTTCATCTTTGGAAAACCCACAAATATTTGAACTCCGATCAAGTTTACTTAGGGTCTACTAGTTAAATCTCTGACTTTATCTGTTAATAGACATAGACCCTAAAAAAAACCCAAAGTTACTTAGCCTAGATGGGCCTCACCCACGTTTTATTTCATCTCAGCGTACCAAGTTTGGCCAGAGTGCCAACTGGGGCTCAGGCCATCGTGATGTAGCAGAATCCTTAGAACAGACTCGGGTGTTTCTTCAAATGTCCCCGAAGACACAAGAGTGCAGCTGGAGCACCTGCCTAAAGATGCTGCCACAGAAGTGCAGTCAGGGGAGCAAGCAAGCTCGATATCATTAGCATGGGGTCAGCACACAGCGGCTAACCTTACCTCTGGCCTTCTGCAGAGAAAGGACCATGAAAAGACATCAGCATGTAGCCCTAGAGGAATATATCGAGCTTCTGGTCCTGAATGCTGGAGCTTTACATGTTATCTTTCCCCTACTCCGTAGAGCAAGCTCACTTCACTTGCTATCACAGATGACAAACTTGTCATCAATAGGGGCCACAGGAGTCACCTGAAGGGTTTAGCAAGGCTCTGCTATGCAGAGGGTATTTCCACCGAGTCCCTCCCACAAAAGAACCGGTCAAAGAAAGACAACATGGTACAGATGATACAGATATTAGTCTTTTGGAGCTTTTGTTAGGTTTTCTGGGTGTTCTCCAGCCAGGGCTCATTCTGAGTCAACAGAGAGCAGAGTCCCTAACCTAAGAGCAGCTTTCCTCCGTGACTCTGGGATGAGTCCTTAGGAGATAGGAAGGCGTGCCCGTAGGAGAGGATGGTGAAGAGGTCTGATTCATACAGCCTTGACTGGCACTCCAGCCCTCCTCCCCACCCACTGCTCCAGATGCCAGGGCTCTGCGTGCCATTTATTTACTCTCTTGCAAGGCTTCGCTAGTTTCTGAGACATAGTTAATATTTAATGTGTCTTTGGATAGGTGGCCCTGACTATAGGCTATGCACATTTCTTAGCTTGTTTCCTTTTGCCCTTAAGTCTCCAAAAGAGGTCAAGGGTGAAAAGATACGAAACCCTCACCTTGACTGTTCCTGCTTGTTTCTCAGGTTTCTTATCTGGCAGAAATGCCTAGGGTTTCGATTGCTGCCCTGATACAGCACACAAGTTTCAAGGTTATAAATTTGGTAGAAGGACACAATGCGTCTAGGTAAGGCAGAGCCAGGGGCGGAGACTGAGAAGGTGGTGAGAGAAGAATTTTTCTGCTCAGACTCTTTGTATCAGAAAACTAGGTGTGGAAATATGGTCTCGAGAGGCAGTTGAGCACTCCCTCATCCCGTGACTAGGTAGCGTCCACAGCATCATCTGCAACTGCATCTGGTGCTGCGTTTTTACTCACAGGTTTGTTGTCAGAATAACTGACCAATCTGGAAATACAAAGCTGTGCCAGACAACGCACAGCCTTTAAGGCATGATGTAGATGACAAGGGGGTCTGGACTCTGAGTAGCAGAGTGGCCAGTGGTCCTTACTTAAGATGCCGGCATCTAGACAATGTCTTGAGATGTCCTTTGTAGGTGTGAGTCATTCCTACTTAGGAATTTGGGGAAATCGCCAGTTTTCTCCGATGTGAAATGAAGACAATACAACCACACTCTACTGAAGATCTGATTAGTAACTCGGAGAGCACTTTGTAGCGATAGCATGCAGAGCACGAAGCAGAGCTATGCCCATTGTCTGGATCTCTTCAGTTGCTTCTGGCTTAGAAATGAGAGTTCAGTGGGCTTCCCAGGAGGAACAAGAAGCCGGCAACCCACAGTACAGCCCAAAGCACACATGAAGGAACAGAGGTAGTAATTTCCTCTGAAAGTAAGAGACAGCACCTCCCCCGTTGGAGAAAATATTACATTAATTGTAGTGGCTCACCTTCAAGATTTATTACACCAGTTGCACATGGAATATTGAAGCCAAAAATTGTCCCTTGAATCCACATGGACTCCTTGAAAATGATGTTTTCTCTTATGCAGTGCCATGCCCCTAGTGCCTATTAGGTGCACACACAAATGCTAGTCTAAACAAACATTCCCCAGATTCTTTTTAGTCGCTGACTTTACAGGAAATAACGTGGTATGAAACGCTTAGCATGGTAGGTTGAAGCCACGAAGAAGTCTCCAAGTAGCTCTCCCACTAGTCTGATGATTGCCTTTCTCAGACTTCATTCTTTCTTTTTTAAGTTAACTCTGTGAGAGCCTCATGCATGTATGTAATTCATTCCGCTTGCTCTCTCCCTGTCTTACTGTCCTCCTACCCTGTCACCCCTTCCTCCCTTCTACCTGTCCCTTTCCCAGATTCCTGACTTGGGATTTTGTTATGTGGTCCATTTAGTTTATCTAGGGCCATCTTTGTGACCAGTGGTGAGGTCACCAGGGGCTACACTGAATTCACACTCCCCATTTTCCTGAGTCTCTCCCTGGGAAGGAGTTCAGCACGTGGGGGGAAGGCTCGCTGAGTCCCTCCTCCATCTTTGTTTGGCTACTAGTGGGTGATTCTTGTGCAGAACAGGTGCATCTTGGGAAGCTGAGAACTCCTGATGACAATGGGTGTGCCCTGCCTAGACGATGACATTTCAGACCTCTCCCCACCCCACCGCCCCTTCTGGCTCTTTGTCTTTCTACCTGCTCTTCTGCTGTGTCCCCTAAGCCTTGGCAGTATAGGATGGAGAACTAAGCCGTTGCCTAGCCCTATGTACAGTTTCTCAGAGACCAGTTCTGAGTGGCCTTAACCTTGCAGAGGGGAAGGAATAGGTTAGTACTCTGAACCTCCGAAATGCGTGGCTGGGATGAGTGAACTTAGTCTGGAGGCTTCTTGCATTTCTGTTTCTTTGGGTTGGGGATATTGAGGAACTGACCTCTTGCAGAAATCCTAGAGCTACCTCGCCCTGTGTTAATTATCATCAGGCTTCATTATTATCCCTTCTCTCCTGGGCCCTCCTAATCTCCTGAGAGGCTCTGAACTCTATGTGTCTGGCTCAGGACCCTGCCTTTTCTTTCCCAGTATCCTGCTCACCCTTCCCTGCTTTATTTAATAGTCTCTCCTAAGCAAGAGAGGAGTCCTGTGAGGCCTTACCCTTGCCAGCATGGCCAGGCTGGAAGACAGCTTCACCTAACCTAGCCCAAATCTGACACTGGCACTGGAGCAACCGTTAGCAGAGGAACATGTATGTACCCTGGTGTCTCAGATCCAGGTCCCCAGATCTCAATAATGTCCCAAGACAGTCTACCTTCTATCAGGGGAGTAGCAGAAATGATTAAAAATATAGTACAGTGTTACAGGCAGAATATGGATTTGAGTCACATAAAATCTGTCTCTCCGCTATGTTTCTATTGCTCCTGATACTGGTTTGTACATAATTCTTTTAAATTTTCATTTTCCATAAAAACCTGCCCAGCTCTGGTGGACTATTTCCAAAAACCAGATGTGAAAATCCTTGGGAAGTTCAGTAGCAGCAACGAAGTCGTTTTTGGTTAGTTGGTTGGTCGGTTTGGTTTGTTGCTATTACTGCTTCCAAAATGAACTTGAAATATTACACCACACACACACACACACACACACACACACACACGGAGCTGAGATTGAGAGAAGCTAAACTACACATCTTTCTTGTTCATCTGACGTTGTCTAGGGAACTTGTCTGGGAATGTAAACAGCGGCAGAACACAAGTGTTACTCAGGGGAAGCGGGACAGCTCTCAGCCACTGCAGGTGCCATGCTCATGTGGCCCAGGGCAGAAAGATGACCTTCGCCTTCTTAGTGGCATGTCATGTTTATGATATTATTAACAATGACTGCAACTGACATTATTGGGCATATCCTGTACAGCATGTTCTACATAGACTCTTCCATTGTACCCTAGTCTCATAATAACTTTAAGAAGTATGTTATTAAGGGCCTGGAATTCCCCCAACTAGACAGAAACCCTTCTCTCCAAAACCCTTCTTTCTCACTCCCTGTGCTTGGGTTTAATTTGCTGTAGAGGGATCTTATCTGATTTTTATAAGAATAATAGTGGTTACCTATTAAATTCACTTGGTGATTATCTGCTTCCAACGGAGCTCTGTGTGCTAACTGGCTGCCCATTTAATCCTTACATTAACCATATGTAACAAGTAATTTGCCTCAAATCAAATACCTAAGTGGCTCAACTGGGATTTAAACCCAGAACTCAAGCTCTCAACCTTGTAATATGTATTGGGTGGGGTAATGGAAATATAAGTTCAACTCCTTGCTTCATAATGGGAGGAAGCAACTAAGAGAAAGAATAGAACCTCTTGTCTGACTGGCCTGCCCTCGGCTCCTTGAATCCATCTTTCTGCATGCATTTGAATTGGCTTGTGTGTCCCTCCATGCAGGCTAGGGGTGGAGTTCAGACATGGTTGGCCCATAGCCCCCTTCCAGCTCGCTGCTTCCTTGGTATCTTGCCATCATAGAGCCCCAGGGCCTGAACAGAGTTTTGCAGAAGCCTCTGCTCACACGTGGCTTTGATTGTTCTCTTTTCAGGCCCAGCTTGGGACATTCTTCACTTCCATTCACTTCCCCTCTGGGAGCCCCTTTCACCCTGCGCCTTGCTTCAGGCGATGCCCAAGAGGGAGCTTTGGCCAGCAGGGCTGTGCTCAGAACCTGTGACCCACCTCGGCAGCTCTGGCAGCATGATGAGCACCACCTCCACCCACTCTGGATCTGTATGTACTCTCTCCCTCTCACAGCCTGGCCTGCTCTGCACACCAGCCCCGCCCCACCCCGCCCCGCCCCGCCCTGTCCGGCTGGGCCACCCCCTGTCACTCAGCGCACCTTCTCTTTCATCTTCTTCACCCGGAAGTGAATCACTGGATTCCTGCCTCTGAGTCACCTCTGCTTCTGTAGAGAACTGGGTGGGACAGCCTCAGAGAGCAATCGGATCAATACCTACCCACTCCCATTTTTGTTAGATCAAAGAGCTTAGGTGGAGAAAAGGAGTAGGCACTTAAGTCAGGCTGGAAACTGAAAGGTAGATTTTTGTAGCACGCGGACCTTTTACAATTCTCAGCAATGCCCAGGCATAGTGGTGAACACCTTTAATCCCAGCACTCAGGAGGCAGAGGCAGGTGGATCTCTGTGAGTTTGAGGCTAACCTGACCTACAGGTCAAGTTCCAATAGAGCCAGAATAACATAGTGAGACCTGTCTTGTCGAGGGAGGGGGGATTAGTGTAGGGTGCAGGGGGATGGGAGGGTTCACTGCAATGAATACCATGTCTTCAGTCTCCCACAAAAGTCAAAGAGAACAGAGTGGCTGGGAGCTCTTATGGAAGCATACACATCCAGATTCCCTACTTAGAAGTCATGCCACCTTGGCATATCACCAATTTCTCTAAGCCTCAGTCTCTTCCGTTTGGGACTTGTTTGTCTGTCTGTTTGTGGTTTGAGACAGGGTCTCACTATGTCACCAGGGTGGCCTTGAACTCACAGAGATACACCTGCCTCTGATTCCCAAGTGCTGAAATTAAAGGTGTGTACCACCACGTGGGGCTAATCTCCTCAGTTTTAAAATAGGGAAAATATTAACACCCAGTGATGATGGTTTGAGAGGGAGTAATAGGATGTGTGTGTGATGTCTGACTTTTCCTGGGGAGGCTTGATAGGGCACAGACAGACCAAAGAGATGATCCTAATATGGAGGTTACTTACAGGAGCATGGGTGACTCTCAAGCCTCACTAGAAAGCCACCAACATGGGTGACAGCTCAAAACCTGTTCCTTGTAGCTCCCTGACCAACTTGCAGATAGTCCTCCAAAGAATGGATCTCTCTGTGTCTCTGTCTCTCTCGATCTCTGTCTCCCTACCCCTCCCCCCACCCCAGCCCCATCTGTCTACTGCCTACATAACCTTGGGGAGGGTCTATGTGAATCTTGTGACTTTCTGAGATCCCTGAGCAATCTACGTTTTGTCAGCTGAGTCTTAGAAGTTTCCCCCCAGCGGGAGTGTCTGGGGTTAAATGATAACAAATAACCAACATAAAGAGCAACTAGAAAGCTAGGCTGCTGCCCAGTGTATCCATCTGCAGCGCCTTACAAAATGAGAAAAAGGAAAAAAAAAAGCTATTCTTACTGAGTATATTGACACACACCTAGTCTCAAACACATAGAAAGCTAAGGTAGGGAGACACCATATTATCAGCCAGGCTGGACTGTACAGTGAAACCTTCTAAATAAATAGAGTTCATGAGATGGCCCAGGAGATAAAAATGGAGATAAAGTTCTATTCTCAGAATCCACAGGGCACAAGGAGGAAACTGAATCTTTCCAATCTCTACACATACAGCAGCACAACATGCCCACAAACACACACATACAAAGTAATAAAGATTTCCAAACAGTAAAAGAAATAAAGTCTCTATGTAGAAAATAAAAGTCTTCTCTGAACAGAGACAGAAATGTCCAGCATCAATGCTTAACTGTTTGTGAGGCCATGGAAGAAGCTATTCTTTTTCTGAATCTGAGTTTAAATTCTGGGTCTTATAAGGGAAGGAGGAAATGTGCCTTATGTCCAAATGTAGTGTGCTTTGCTGTTCATCATTCTTACTCATAATTGGAAGCCTGAGTGAAGAGCTTTGACTTGACTGTTTTATGTCCTGAAGAGTATTTGGGAATGTAGACTGTGGCTGGGGGTGGGGTGGGGAGGCAGGGTACAGCTGGGATAGGGGGACAGTGCTTGCCCGGCGTGCACAAAGGCCTGGGTTAGATCCCTGACACACACAAAACCTAGTTAAATACCAGATGGAGGGAAGTGAATCAGAAATTCAAGTTGAAAGTCAGCCTAGGTTACAGGAGATGCTGTCTGTCTGGGGGGGAGGGCAGAAAAAGGGGAGAGGGGACAAGAAAGGAAAAGAAAATCTGAGGCTTATAAAAGGTTTCTGCCAAATGTCAATGTTTAATATAGTTAATGGGTTGATGGGTTGTTTGTTTGTTTTGGAGACACAGTCATCCTGGAACTCAGTAGTGTGCCCACCACAGCTGGATGCCTAGATAATAACTTTTGATATGTAAACAGGGAGCAGAAAAGGCAATGCATGCATATATTAATCCAAAGTGCTTGCAGTAAATGCACATCTTCCCTTTGACATGAGAGGTTTGGGAACACAGAGACATCATCCTGTTTCTGACTGGAAGACACAGTATGAGTAGTCACGCTCGATTGGATCGTCTATGAAGGAGAGATCCAGAGGGCAGTGTTGAAGATCTTTTAATGGCAAGACAAGAGCTGTCTAGGGGACTCCCCCTTGTTGTGCAGGCCCAGGCATCTGGCAGATGACTTATGGGGCAGGATTGACTGGAAGGGTCATTTCACAGCCTCTTCCTGACACCCTCCCCGGGATAATTTAGGACTGTCTGGCAACCTTCGCCAGCAATCTCAGGGAGTCTGGAACAGTCACAGCTCTGAAGCATCGCAGACGTTATGACGAGGAATGGAAATGCCAAGCGAAAACTCAGGCCAAACACCGTATAGCCCCGTGGCTCCTTTTAGCGTGTACGTAGCTGCTGTTGGCACTGGCCTGCCTGCCAGGTAGTAGTTGAGAAAAGGCGGAAGTGCTTTGAAAAGTTAAAGGAGATACCAGATACCAGTCAAGTTTTAGCCATGCTGGTGGCCCCTTACAATTCAGAGTGAGATGGGAGAAATACTTCTTGAGGTCACGTGGAACTGGAATGAAAACCTGGGGCTGCTTCTGACCTGTGCCCCTAAATAGTCTACCTACTCAGGACTAAGCAACAGAAAGGTGCCCTTGCCACCTGCCTGCCTCGCCTTCCGAACTGAGTCCTGGTAGGCATCAGCCCTCCAGGCCCCCTTGGTGCCTACTGTTGCAGGAAGCAGCTTCAGAGGTTGGCAGAGCAGAACCAGAGAAAACTTACCCACTTTGCAGCTCTCTTCCCCGCAGTAGGGCTAGTCTCAGCACCCCCATCCTCACCCCCAACCTCATAACTCCTTCTCCCAACAGAGTGACAGCAGCTACGACTTCCTGTCTGCTGAAGAGAAGGAGTGTCTGCTCTTCCTGGAGAAGACCATTGGCTCCCTGGAGGCCGAGGCTGACAGCGGGCTCTCCACAGACGAGTCTGAGCCAGCCACCAGTCCTCGGAGTTTCCGGGCACTACCCACCACCACCCAACAGGCTCCCCAGGGTAAGAGACTGTCTATCAAGGGAAGCAAGACTCAGAAGACCAGAGTCTCCTAAATACTTCCAACCTTGCTTGTCCTCTGGAGAAAGTTTCCAGGCAGAAAAGGGAGCCCTGTATTCTACTAGCCAGACTAAAGCTAGAGGAGAAGAGGCTCCTTGAGAAAGCAGCTTCTTGTGTCTTTACATGAAGTAACAGAGGCCTAGGAAGGAAACAGGTTTGCCTAGCTCCCTTCAGGTCAGGGAAGAACTTAAAAAGAGGTAGGATGCCTCACATAGGGAGGAGTCAGGGAGGCCTAAGCAGTTGGCCCAGGAGACAATGAGTCAGCATAGGGAGCTAATCTGGGTGAACCAGGGAACAAGACTGTGGGAGATAAGAGAGGGGTTTTCCAGTGGTGTGTGGTACCTTGAGGCCCCTATTAAAAGACAACGGAAAGCCTGTGGAGTCCCAATTCAGTAAAAGAGGATGGGGTGCACGCAAGTGTAAGAGAATGTGTTCCAGGGCCAACAGAAAACACTGCTACAGCGGTTCATCACCCTGGTATTGTTTCCTAGCTCAGTAAGTACTTATCAGCATGGCCTTGGGCCTTCCATTTAGACGGAGAAGAAATGGAAACTTCATTGTGCCCCGAGGCTAATTCACTGGGGCCAGTGGACCTCACATATCTGCCAAGATCACTAGGCAAGATACCGCGTCAGTCACTGGTACGGGTCACCAGCTATCACAGAAACATCCAGGCTCTCCAGGAAGGGCAAAGCACATCAACTTTAGATCAAGCGCGTCCATGGGCTCTGTCACCTGGGAGCCACGATCGCTAGAACGTCTTAAAGTCGCTCCCTGACTTTGGTGCAAGAACAGAAGGATGAGAGAGCCTAAGTCAAGGATTTCAAGCAACTCAGAAGTGATCATTATAAAATTCCAGCCATTATGAAATTCCAACCATTATGAAAAGTCAATTTCCAGTCAAAAAGAACCTGCCATTCTTTATCCTCCAGAAAACAGAGCTGCCCTGTTAAAAGCAGACCAAATAAAACAAACCCCACAGTTGGGGAAGAGAGTTGGGGAGGTAATGTGCTTTCTGCTCTGGCAGCAATCTCAGTCTGTTTACTCCTTCCTTCTGTTCTCTCTAATTCCCACAGGAAAGCCGGAAGCCATAGACATTCAACAGGTACCAGTGCCAAAGAGCGTGGCCCAGTCCTCCGGTCCTTCCGAGTCGCACAGTCTGGGCCTCAGGTCAGGTTCCTACAGCCTTCCCAGAAACCTTCATCTTGGCAGAAGCCAGAACGTCAGGGAAAGTGCCACCCAGACTAACAGTCCCGTCTCTGAAGCATCTGAGGTGTTCTTAGAGGAGCCTGAGAAAGGGCAGACCTGCCAGGGCGCTAAGACAGTGCAGCCACCAGCCCCATCCCAGAAGGGAACGCTTGACCTGAACACAGTTCTCATACCCCCGCCAGAAGCTTTCCAGGACATTAGTCCAAAGAAAAGTGGGGAAGAGAGCCCACCTAAAAAAACAAGAGAACAGACACTCACACCACAGGGCCACTCTCTAGACAGTCGTCCACACTCCCAGAAGAAGGTGGAAATGTCTTCTGAAACCATGTCCCATAAAGTCACTGAGAAAGGCTGGACAGAGGGACCGCAGCAACCACAGCAGCCTCCTGCCCAGTCATCTCAGAACACAAAAGCTGAAGAACCTTCTCTGCCTTCAGGGGTCAAGCCAAACATCCAGCAGGCTCCCCTCCCAGCCACAAAGTCCCGCAGGCTGCCACCTAACATCGTCCTGAAGAGCAGCCGGAGCAGTTTCCACAGCCATCCCCAGAACTGGTTGTCAAATCACACTGAAGCTACAGACTCCAGCCCCGTCTCCTCTTTGCAAGAACAAAGGAAAGCCCGCAGAGAGGCTCTGGAAAAGCTAGGGCTGCCCCAGGACCAAGATGATCCCAGTCTGCTTGTAAATAAACGTACCGGTACCCTCAAAGTCAAGGAGGCTCAGGCTCAGACCCCTTCCCAGACCCGGGATCCTGCTCAGCCAGCGTCGCGAACACCACCAGCTCTGGTGTCGGCAACTGCCTCTGCCGCAGGGAAACCTTCCCCAGTGAAGGCTGTCACTCCTGTGGACTCTCTAAGCAAGGGTTGGAATCCTACCCAGGAAAGCCCTTCAGGAAAGGTCGCAGCTGCCAAGTCTATGCCCATTCCTATCCCTAAGGCCTCAAAGGAAGACAGTTCCCTGACACAGCCCAAGCCTGACCCACGGCTGACCCTCCAGGAGAGTAACATCCCTGGCCTGAGACAGATGAACTTCAAATCCAATACTCTGGAGCGCTCAGGCGTGGGACTGAGCAGCTATCTCTCGGCAGCTGAGAAAGACCCCAGCCGCCAAACCAGCACATCTCTGGGAAAGAGCCCCTTCTTCCACAAGGTTTCGCCCAGTGCCTTTCGTAATTCCCGGCCCCGGCCTGCCTCCTTGGGCATGGAAAAGGAGTTTGCAGGAATCCAGGAGGGCAAGCTGGTTGGCCTGGAGCAGAACCAGTGCTCCCAGCAGCCGTCCTTCAAAGGACAGAGTCATGACAAGCTTCCTCGACCGCCCTGTGTCAGTGTCAAGATATCCCCAAAGGGCATTCCTGATGGGCACAGGAGGGAGGCTCTGAAGAAGCTGGGACTGCTGAAGGAGTAGGGTAGGCATGGGCATAGCTCGCACCAAGCTGCCGGAAGAGACTGGCTCTGCCTAGAGCCTTTGCAGCCTCACAGCTGTTCTCAGCTGGTTTCCTTCCTGTCTGAGGTGAAGAAGAGGCTTGAGGCCAAGGATATGTCTGTACTCAGGCCATTGTGCTATTGAGCACATGCACAGATCATTCTGAAGATTAGTCTCGCAGGAGGAGAGAGAGGAAGAGAGAGAAAGGGGGGGGCTTACGTCTCACTGACACTATTTATATAACACAAGGAATCACTATTCAGAACTCTGTTCTTGGTTGAGGTTTTACAAGTGCAAAGTTCAGCCCGTCCCAGAACTGAGTGCAGCAGAGTGACCAAACCTGAGAAGCAAAGTCAAACGACGCAAAGGAGGTAGATGCGACTTAAAAAGATGAATTACGCTGAGCGCGGGATTATGGCAGCGTGAAATATGGGCTGAGTTTCTGCAGTAAACGGAGACTGGCTTGTATTTGCTGCATCCCTCTCTCAGAGCCTCCCAGACATGTCCTGAGGCCAAGGGGATCCAGTTCAGTATCTTTACCCACTGCCTTCTGCTATCATTTCTTACAGGCTAGGACATATGCCTGTCTCTAGATCTCACAGATCACTGATAGCAGGGGGCCTTTCTCAGACCACGCCCTGGTCTGAAAAAGCTGAATAAATGGCCACGCACACAGTCCTCCACAGTCCTGGAAGAATTCTTGTCATGGGCTTAATGAATACAATAATAAACTGTGTCCTGGCCCATGATTCTGGAGTCCCTGTTCTTCCTGCTTTCTGTCTCCCTGGCTGGTTTCAGGGCAGGTCAGCACTGAGCTGGAAGCCTAGCCCCGCAGCTTTCTAAATACACAAGAGTCATTTCTGAACTTCTCCCTGCTGTTCAAAAATGTTCAGATTTCCTGGGGTCTGGAGAGGGGCCTCCATGGTTAGGAGCTCTTTCAGAGGACCCAAGTTCAATCCTGAGCACCTACTCAAACTGCCTGTAACTCAGTTCCAAATCCAGGGTATCCAAGGACTTCTGAACTTACATACACACACACGCACACACACACAAAACTAAAAAAAGTTAGTCTTTTTTTTTTTTAAAGAAAGTGTTCAAGTTTTCTCAGTTCTGATGATGGGAGCCCAACACATACACAGACTCTTGGAACTCAGGGAGATCCTAAAGCTCCCTGCAGCCATCAGAAAAGGAGGTGCTACATCAGACTCATTCTGCCATTTAATAACAGCTAAAGCTGAAACTGGGACAAGAAATACACACGTGATACAGCTCACCTACTACAGCTGTCAGGTCAGTCAGGTTGCTGTTCCATCCTGCCACCACTGCATCCCTAGTCAGTGTTCTTGTACACAGCGCTTCAGACATCCATCGTCACTCTAAGAGACCCAACCTTAGAACCTTCAGAATTCTAAAGCGTCTTCCAAAGCACTGGGTGAACTATTGGGAATAATATGTGGTGCCGTTGAATTTTTCTTTAACAAGGGTATATATTGTAGCTCTTCGTAACTCAGAACAATTCTTCCTCCAAATCTCCCAACAAGTTGTATATGTTTGAGTGGCTTGGGTAAGTCTTGTGGCCTCAATGACCAAGCCTGGCCAGACATGACTCTAATTTCCTTTCAGTAGTGTATGCTGTGATAACTGTGAACCAGTGGTAATGGAGATGCACAACAGGAGCAGGTAAGCAACTGCCGTGTAAAGATGCCCTTTAGGACCTCTGACCATCACTGCTCTGTGTCCTTAGGGACCCATTGCTGTTAAAGATCAAAACTAACAACAATGAGACAGGATTAAAGGCTACGCATGACTCCACCCTATCATGGTATGTGGGTGTGGGTGTGGTAGTTTCTGTGTACACTCTTTACACACCCCCATATACTCACACACCCAAATGTCTGCTACCTATTTCCCAGCCCCAGGTGAAGCCCTGATCTCTCAGAGATGGTGGGGACTCCCACCTTGGTCAAGCTCAATTACTACAGATTCTGTAAACACAGAAGGCCAATTCTAGAGGACTGACATGGCCTGCTCTATTAGGTGTTATTTTCTATGTGTATTTCAAGACACAAGTGCGTTCCCTATTCGTTGCATGATTAAGAGAGAAGAACCCTGAGTTAAACTTCAGTTGGTACTGAAGCTTCATGGGAGTCTAGGAGCAACACAAGGGTAGTGTTGCTTTGGTCAGAAGTGCCACCAGAAATCCTGTCCTTCTCCTTCAGATTCTATGCAGGATTGCAGGTGTAATGCTTCTCTGAATTTTTTGTCTTGTGGGTGACTATGAGGCACACCAGTGCATGCTCAAATCTAACATTCATTATAGACAAATCAAGCAATCTGAGGGTGTCACCCCTGACTCTTAAAAGTTTTGATGCTTAAATGAGGGCAGTACTACCAGTAGTTTAAGATTGTGAGGATGAATAACAGATATTAAACACACAGAGAATAGTCATAGGCACGCTGTAGCAACTCAGTAAATTACAGCATTGCTTTTTAAATCTAAATCCCTCTTTCTCATGGAGTACACGCAAAGTTGGAAGCCAAGTTCTCAGAAAACTGAATTCTTCAAGGAAACTTGAAACCTATAAAATCCAAAGTAGTCCAGTCTTTGTCTCACCCACTTGGCCATACAACTGCACCCACATTTTGCTTCCTGTAGTTGGAAAATGAGAGGATCCGCCTTAACCTGATGTTTATGTCTTATTGAGACTAAGTCTGATGCTTCCTGCTTCTGAATACTCAAAACCAACTTCCTTGATTGTCAATCTTATACAGTCAGGGACCAGACTGTCAGCTTCTTCATGTTCCTACTAACTTACGCACAAGGAAGGAAGTATGCTCAAATCAAGAGATAAAAGCTAAAACTATTTCAAGATTCCTGGAACACCTTTAAAACTAAGATTGGCATCTCTCTGGCATGGATCAGCTGTTCATTTGGAAGAGTCAAGAGGGGTATGTGATGGGCTCTCTCACCCTTCCTGATGTCAGGATCCTAGGGATCACAGGAGTCATCATCACCGTCATGGTCATCACTGGCACAGAGCACACACACATGAGATAAAGATAGGAAGCATTCTAGACTGTCATTCTCTTGCTTGTTCCCTAGCAGGGTCTTCATCTTTGTTGACCATCTGCCAAGGATGAAGAGTTCAAAATAGTCTGAAATATGATGACATCCTGGAAACGTCCTGGACCAGTGAATTTCAGTCTTGCTCATAAATGGGGTAGGAGATGCAGACTAGGTCCATTACAACACTGATATGTTTGCTTTTTTGCATCACCAATTTGCCTCCAGTCCCTACCCACCCAGGAACCAGAAGGATATTTGCCCCATTGCACTAATTTTCACTGTAATAAAGAGGCACCTGAAAAAATACACACATATTTGTATATAAGTCAATGCAAAAGTCAGGCAGGGAAGCCATGGAAACAGGGGGAGTGGAAATGGAGAGAAGGGAATACTCTGGTATATCTTTGTACATAGCTCAAACTTAAAAGCCTTGGTGACATTTCACACAGTCATCAAATACAAGCAAGGAAATCAACACCCATAGTGTAGGGAGAGGGAGAGGGGAAATCTAAAATGGACTACAAATAGAAGATATTGGTGTAACTGTGCTAGAAATCATATCAAGAGGCAGGGGAAAGGAAAGAAACTAAAATAAGAAGAGTAAAAACACTTACTCTGCAAACCTGAGGATCTGAGTTCAAATCCCCAACACAGACACACATGCAGACACTCAGAAACACACACACAGCATGCATTCACACACATACACATAAGTGTACACACACATAAACACACAAGCACATATACATATGGGCACGTTTACACACACATGAATATACACAGAATTGAACACATACATATAAGTTCACACATGAACATGCATGCACACACATGAGAATGCATACACACGAGTGTACACCCACAGGCACATACACACTAGCACACAGGAACACACACACATAAACAGAAACATGCATATACACAGGAGCACACACACATGAGTGTACAACACATATACACATGAGCACATACACTTGCACATGTGAGCACACACACATGCACATGTGCATACATACATACACACCATAGTTTGACTATGCTTTTTTTTTTAAAATAGATGCTATTTCATAAGTGTGTGTATTACCTGTATGAGTTAAAGAACTTAAAAGCACATTATGTGTATTACAGAGTGAGTAGGTGACTATGTTATGAATAAAGAAGACAAATGTATTATTGCTGGGAAAGGGAGCTATACACTCTAAAATAAAGACTAGAATGAACCCTGAGAGCTGGTTTGGAATTGGAGGAATCCAGTTACTTGTGGGTAGATGGGAGATAGATGGAAGACAGACAGACAGACAGACATATGATAGATAATCATAGACAAAGACATAGGTATGCATATACTTGGACATCTTTCCTATCTCTCTTCATGAAATAACCTGAGAACAAAAGGATCTCTGTAGCTGTGAGCATATCTAACACCCAAACCATGAGTTCTCAACACCATTCCCTACCAGAAGAAGAGAACACTTTGGAGAGTTCTACACAAAAAAAGAAAAAAGATACAAACGCCTTCCTCAAAGCAAAGGACTATTCAAGCAGTAACAGTGGCACGTTGGAAGAATGTTAGCTGAACACAAAGTTCTCTTAGCTCAACAGGAAAATGTTGAGCGACAAATAAGTGGGAGTTATGGATTGTACTCCTTGGAATAAAAGTAAACACCAATGATCCTCTACTGATATGAATAACTAGATTAATTAATACTAAATCCTGAAAAAGAGACATGCTACAGTTCTGATAAATAAAGGCAAGATTATTGTCAGCAATAAGAGAGCATCATTCAGAAAACTGTAGGATTGTCAATGTGTGTGAGACTCAAGAGAAATGCAGTGAGGCGTTGGCACAACCTCAATGTATGTCTCAAAAGAACAGCAACAGAACATCTAACGAGCCCAGCATAGTGGCGCACACCTTTAATCCTAGCACTTTGGAGGCAGAAGCAGGCAGAGCTCTGTGAGTTTGAGATTAGCCTGATCTACATAGCAAGGCCAACCAGAGCTACCTAGTGAGACCCTGTCCTAAAAACAAACAAACAAAAAATATACTAAAGGAAAATAGTATCTTTGCGAAGAAATGCTTAGTAGATATGTTTAACTCAATGATCATCAAAAGTTAAGATTTTTGTCATTCTTGCAACACACACACACACACACACACACACACACACACACACACACACACCTTAAACTTGAGAAAACATCAAACACAAACTGGGAGACAGTCCACAAAAACATTAGCCAGTATTCTTCTTCACGGACACTATAGCATTGAAAAATAAAGTCTTAAAATAAAAAATTCAGGTGATAGCAGATGCTGGCGAGGATGTGGAGAAAGAGGAACACTCCTCCATTGCTGGTGGGATTGAAAGCTGCTACAACCACTCTGGAAATCAGTTTGGCAGTTCCTCAGAAAATTAGACATAGTACTACCTGAGGACCCAGCTATAACACTCCTGGGAATATACCCAGGATGCTCCATCATGTAATAAGGACACATGTTCCACTATGTTCACAGCAGCCTTATTTATAATAGCCAGAAGCTGGAAAGAACCCAGATGCCCTTCAACAGAGGAATGGATATAGAAAATGTGGTACATTTATACAATGGAGTACTACTCAGCTATTAAAAGCAATGAATTCATGAAATTCTTAGGCAAATGGATGGAACTAGAAAATATCCTGAGTGAGGTAACCCAATCACAAAGGAACACATATGGTATTCACTCACTAGTAAGTGAATATTAGCCCTAAAGCTCAGAATAAGCAAGATATAGTTCACAAACCACATGAAGCTCAAGAAGAAGGAAGAAAAAAAAGAAAAGAAAAATAAAGTCTTAAGAAATCATCACATATTGAAAGATACTCAGGACAAAACACATGGAGACAATACGAGATCAAGGATTGAATCCTGCACCAGCAAAGGACATTCTACAGAGTCTTGCAAGATGCTGACATTTGGGAAAGCTGGGTGAAGCCTTTGTGAGAAGTCATATTTTTGAAAGTTTTGTATATTTTGAATATCAATCTTTTATCTTCTAAAACCTTTTGTAAATTCAATATTATTGCAAAAGTTTTACATTTTCAAGATAGAAAGCTGAAATAGTCATGACCGACTTCCCCACTACTCTTAGGATACAGACCAAAATATTTTTTTCTAAATTATACCTATCTATTCATTTGTGTTCTGCACATGCTGTAGGACATACATAGAAGTAGGAGCACACTTTAGGGACCGAACTCGGGTCATCAGACTTGGCACCAAGTACCTCAACCCACTGAGCCATCTCACTGACCCCAGACTTAACACAGACTCCAAACTGTGTGAGTTCCAACATAACCTGCCTTTCCCCTCCTGAGTTGTAATCACTTTTCTGGTTTACGTAACTGTATGCTTCCTCCAAAAGCATTTGCTCATAAATATTTTGCTAATGTCAATGCCTGTGTTAGATGGAGCTCCATAGGATGGGCAAGCAGTGCCGTGTTACATACCATCCATGTGCTCAGCACTCTGTGAAGTAAACACTCAATGACATCTGTTGAGTTATGCATGATTAAATAGCAAGCAGTGTGCTACATAAACTCATCATTCCTAGAATTCAAACAAAAGGTGGGGCACTTTTGATTCTCCAAGCCTTAGGTGCATCTTTTTAATTTTTGTTTGTTTGGCACAGAGTCTCACTCTAGCCCAGGCTGACTTTAAACTTACAATCCTCCTGCATCTGACATCAACCTCTTTACTGGGATTGCAGGTGTGTGCTACCATGCCTAGTTAATATATAATAATAACATAATGTATATATTCACACTGGGACTTGCCATGTGGGATATAAAAAGGTGGTCCCAGTTGTCATCTTGGAAGCCAGACTTGACACACAAATGTGTAGACATTGTCTCAACCCAGGACCTTGGGTTGCTGGGGGAGGTCCTAACCAGTGATTAGTAGCAACCCTGTAGGCCCACGCTCAGAGACATGGGAGGCAGCAGAGCACAGTTCAAGAGGACAGACTGGGCTGTATCTTGAGAATTTTAATGAGAAAGGCCCTGTAATAGTGTGGTCCCTAGTTTGGTGCTCTCGGGAAGATGAGCACTTGATGAAGTAGTGCCTAGTGTAGGGTCCTTAAACCACTGAGAGGCTGGCCTTAAAGGTGGCTGTGGGTCCCAAGACCCATTACTCTGTATCTGGTCATGAGAGGGGTGATTTTAATCCACTACATGCTCCCCACCATTACCGTCCAACACCCCCACCAAAGGCCTGGAAAATAGCCCAGGTGCTGGAGTCTTTAAAGCTATTAGCTCAAGCAACCCTTTTCTCTTTATAGATTGACTATTTCAGTTATTTGTTATAGTAGCAAATCTGAATGTTACTTGATTTCTGTCTTTTAAACAAAATCCTTAAAATCATGTCTTCTCCGTCATCTTCTCAACAGGCCAATATTGACCAACTCAACAGATGTGGTCTTGTATAAAAAGACCTTTTGAAAGATCACTCTTGAGGCTACTCTCATGATCTGTGACATCAAGATATGAACATACATGTTGACAGTGTCTAGAAATGCCACCTCCATCCTTAGCTTAGCTGATGAGGCTATGTGGAAGAATTTGGAACCAGAGCAGGCTTTGGCCAACTCTGGAGTGGGAGAGAATGATCTGGGAGTAACCGCCAGCTGTATGGGTTTACTGGACCTAGCGCACTCTGGGTTCAGTTCCTGAGTCTTGGGGCTAATTTAGGAAGGGCAAGACCTCTTGCTGTTGTGCTGTCTCTCTGTTGGAACTCCCTATCAGGAGCCCTCAGAGAGCTCACAAAAGCATACAGGAAACAGCTGAGGCGTGAGCATTCTTCCAACTGATGCATCCCACAGAACTCCAAACCAGTGAGGATAGGGGAGAGGGTAACAATTCTAAATGTGTTTATAATGCTAACTAGTCTCTTAAGAGAACAATGGGGTATAAAGATAAAGGAGAAAGAGAAATTCAAAACAATACCTGATACCGATACTGAATTGTAGGGGTTGTACCAGGGTGGGTGGGAGTCCACCTGGGGTGTGTCAAATGCAAAACTGTTATACACCTACTGGATGGTGTGGCCCCAGGATCATATGGAAGGAAGACATCCTAGCAACAACCACCAAAACAGGAGATAGTTGACTGTGACCAAGGGTGACATTGTTGAAGCGGGAGTGGTGGGGAACTGGATGGATCTCAGTTACTGACATCTGAAGGTGGTTAAAGAAAGTGAACTCAGAGGCTGGAATAAACCTTAAATTCTGCCAGACCCTGAGCAAAGAACTGTGTTTGCCTAAGGCATGCAGGAATCCCCTGCCTCCACATTGAAACTCCAGCCCTTCCCTCATCACAGTTATTGCCTAACTCAGTCACCCACTATCACCTGCATCCTGATAACCAGGACAAAGGTGGCGTCTAAAGATAAAATAGCCTGGTCTGGGCAAACAGCTCCAGGAGGGAGAACCCGGAAGCTGACACACAGCTCCCTGAAGCAGAGGGTTAACTTCCCACTCTCCAACCCCACCCCACCCCCCCCAAAAAACTCCAAGTGTTCCCTTCCCTTTCACAGACACACTTTTCCTGCTGTGTCTGCCCCTTGCTGTTTGAAATAAAGAGCTCCATCTGCTGGGTCTCTTTCTGCCTTCTCTCTAGGCTGCCTCTGAAACCTAATATTAGTACTCTGTATTTTGACATAATCACAAATGTGCTTAGTCTCCTTCATATTGAAAAATTAACAGCAGACATCCTGGATATGCTGGTGCATGACCATGATCCCAGGTACTTGAGAATGGAAGCAAGTGGGTCATAGTTCAAGACCTTACTGGGCTATAGGGTGAATTCAATATCTACCTGAGCGTCTTAGTGAGACCTGATCTCAAAAACTTAAAGGGTTGGAGATAGAGTTCAGGGGCAGTTTATTTGTTGTATAGAATGTGTTTAGCAACACACACACACACACACACACACACACACACACACACACACACACAGGAATCAAGCCAAGCAAAAGAAGAAGAAGAAAAATGAACTTAGTGTCACTTTCTCAAAGGCATGATTGTCCAAGAGAATTTTCCTCAGAGATAAAAAAAAATGCACTACACCTGTTCTGCCCAGCTGAGTACCCACTAGCTCCACGGAGCTACAAAGACCTAAAATGTAGCTAGTTCACCTCATTGAGGGACCAAATTTTTAAGTTTGTTTCATTTTAACTAATCAAAATTAAAGTTGCTAAAATTGTGTGTGTGTGTGTGTGTGTGTGTGTGTGTGTGCGCATGCATGCATGTGTTATTTATTTGCACATGAGTGCAGATACCCACAAAGGACAGAAAAGCCCCTAAAACACACAGTTGTGAGCCGGCCGATGTAGATTCTTAGAATTGGACTAGTGTCCTCTGTGAGAGTAAAAAGTGATCTTAACCACCCGTGCACCCCCAGTCCCCAAGTTCAAGTTCTTCTGTGGGTGTAGAGTGTGGGACACCGAGCTCTGGTCAGTCTGCTGTACTCTACCTAGTCACAGCTCTTCTTACCCATCTTAATGTCACACATTTTCCCTTCTAAAAACACATATGTACCCTAAGACTCCTAAGATGAGTTTCTGAGTCACCAATGATGCTCTTTGTGGCATATTCAGTAGTCCTTCTTGTGTTCTGTTGCGGTTTCGGTTTGGTGTTTGTTTCCCCTCACAGTAGTCTTCTTTGACACAGTTGGCATCCCCCTGTCAGCTTGTCCTCTTAGATTCCATGCTCGCCTTTAAGTACATCAAGTTCGAACCAGCTGGGGAACTCTGCCCCAACTTTCTTTCTGTGGGAATTCTCTTTCCCTGTCTTTTTATAGCAGCTCCTTACCACTCTTTGGGGCTCTGGTTACATTTCCAAACTTCAGAAAGTCTTTGCCAGGTTCTCTAAAGGTGACCCCAGTCTTTGCTTTCATTGTATTGCCTGTGTGGCAATCGACACAGTCTTACCTTTCCTTGTTTATTGATTTGTTTTATTTACTTCCTCTTTCTATAAACCTACTATAAACACTATGAAAACAAAGACTTTGTACACCTTGCAGAAGGATTCTTGGCACAGGTCAAGTATTCAGCAAATATTTGTCTAATGACTAGATGAAGGTGTTCTCTGGAACATTCTAAAAGAGGATGTAGCTAGTAATGAAAATGCTGTAGACACCTGAAATTCAGCTAATCCATTTCGGGCTGTCAGGGATGGAGACTAGATAAAAAGTCCCTAATAATCTCAGCACAAACTGTCTCAGTGGAGGTTAATTTGGTTTGTTTGGTTTTTTGTTTGTTTTGTTTATAATTTATTTTTTATTTTATGTGCATTGATGTTTTGCCTACCTGTATGTCTGTGTGAGCATGTTATAGATAACTGTGAGCTGCTATGTGGGTGCTATGTGAGAATTGTTGTCTGGAAGAGTATTCAGTGCTCTTAACTGCTGAGCTATCTCTCCAACCCCTGGTTTGTTTGAGGTCACATGTTGCTGTCTAGCCTGGGCAAGCCTAGAATTCACACTCCTCCCAACCTTGGTTCCCAGGCACTAGCATGGCGTGTGTACTCTACCAAGCTCAGCTCAGTGGAGACGTAGACATAGACAATTAACTCAAGGGTGTTAGAAACTCAGGGAGCACAGCATTAAACTTAGCTCGACAGGGAGAGAGAAAACCAGGGAGGCTGACAAATGCCAACCAAGGGTCCAGGAAGCTTTGTATCCTTTGCTTTAAAAACAAATAGATTTGAACTTGATCACGTGCTAGAAGGAAAGAACCAGTTGAGGAAAACGTGAGAAATATGGGGAAAGTGGTCAGAAGGAGGCTCTTGAATGACAGCAGGTGAGACCCAGTCTAGTAAAGAAGAATGGGTTCTTGGGAAAGGTCAGCACTCCTCCTCCAGGTCTGGGCCAGAGAGCCCGTGGACAGAAAAGGGAATACGGTCAGGAAAGAGGAGGAAATGAAAGGGCTTCCTCCTCAAGGATTGCATTTTCCCCTTTAACTTGAAAAGCCCTGTGAGTTGCTGAAAATAAGGATAAGGCGAAGAGAAGTCAGGTGTGACGATAGGTCTGGTATCTAAGCTACTGAAAAGGATTAGGCAGGAGGATCACAAGTTCAAGTCCAGCCTGGGCTATAGAATGAAGAGAGAGAAAGGGGGTGAGAGGAAGAGAGGAAGGGAGGTAAGGAAGGAAGGAGGGAGGGAGGGAGGGAGGGAAAGAGAGAGAGAGAGAGAGAGAGAGAGAGAGAGAGAGAGAGAGAGAGAGAGACTCTTGCTGCCAAGCCTGAGTTCACTCCCCAGGACTCACATGGAAGAAGGTTAGAGCTAACTTCCACAGGTTGTCCCTCTGCCTCTGCATAAATAAATAACAAATTCATAAAAACAGCATAATGTGAAGAGCTTGGTAAGAGAGGTGTCTTAGAAAAAATCATGAATAGGAATGAGAAATACTTAGTGTGGAACAATGATGAAGACTAGCATGGAGACATAAGGTAACCTTTGTATTCTTCAGGACAAGTTCTGTGTAGATATTCTGGGCCCCACGTCCCACCCAGGCGCTCTGAAAGAGGCCCCTCACTCACCACCTTTCTATATAGTTACCACAGCGCGCCTGCCTCAGAAGACAAATGCTCTAAACAGCTGTCAGATTATTTTCAAACATTTAAGTGAATCTGCTGTTCTCTTTCTGTATTTCCAGAAAGTGTGAGACGACCCTACAGCCTCCTGTCAGTGCTTAAAGGAAAGGTGTGTGAGAATACATCATGTGTACATGAAGAGTAGTCAGGTGTGCTATTAGGGTCACATGGTGGAGAAGATTTACTTTGGAAATGACCTGGAGTGTGGAGCACGCTGCTTCCACTCCCTACTGTTGTCCCAGATGTGGGAAGCTTGGGGCAGAGGTGAAAGGGGCTGAATCACACATTTCATGTGTAGTGACAATCAAGGACCCCGAGGAAGAGGCGAATAGAAGTCCACTATGGAGTCCTTTGGGCTAACAGGTCCTACCTCTTAGAACCAGTCTTACAAGCAAGACTGTAGGTCCCACGGGCTGAGCATACATTCTTCCCTCCCAGGAGTTCAGCTCTCAAAACTGAGAACCAAGCAGTACCATGCATGGGGAGGGCAGGTGACTTACTAGACTCAGAACTCTCCCCCACTTCCTGAAGCAGGCAGCTTAGAGGACTCCTGCTAAGCCCACTACAGGCAGACTCATTGAAGGGGTGGCTACTGAGCTATAGAAACTAGCGATACTGCTCAGCTCATGCACAGTCTCCTGACACAGGCAGCCCTCAGCCTGGACTCTTCCTTCTCTCCTACAGCTTCTTCCTTTCACTGACGTAATTTGTCCTTCCACACCGGCTTTTCAAACACCGTCCTTGGCAGAGGTGTGGCAAGAATCAGAGTAGAGCAAACATTTAAAGAACTGGGTGTGCTGCATTCTGGATTCACGTGCAAAGAGGGGAGGTCTCCGGTGAAGTTTGGCCATCTGAGAGCATTCCGATGTGGGACATCGAGTCCCCGTGGGTACATCTGACCTGAGGGGTAATGGAGAGAGGACAGGCGGGCCAGATAAAAGGAGTGTGAGTAAGAGCAAAGATACTGAGCTCCATGTTGAAGGAGAAAGTCCTCCTGGTAGGTAAATGGGAAACTAATCTGGAATAGGCTTTGCTTTAGAAGAAAGAAAAGGTGCTCAGCTCCTCGCCTGTGGGTATCACATCAGCCTGACCCAGGGACTCCACTCACATCTGGATTTCTATTAGGGTCTGAGGCCATAAACCAAAGTAGAAGCTCTGGTAGGGCTCCTACATCTAGACAGGGTCCCAGCAGGAAATGACAATGGGCCAGCATTCTGCTCAGGTAACAGAAGGCCTTTAGAGAGGAACCTCAGCAGGCAGACTCATCCTCTCTACAAATCAGCATTGACTATACTCAGAAAAACAAGGCCAGTAGGCAATGGTGAAGCAAGGGCCCTTGTCCTCTAACTGAATGTGTTTGTACGATGGGGGTGCCACTTGGACTCCGGCCTCTTATCTGCTATCTGTTAATCTCCCCCGATAAGGCTTCACACTATGCAGCAGTTCTTTTATCTGGCAGCTTGAGTCACAGCACAGCACATACACATGCATTATACCACACCATATACCATACACACCACATATACTACATACGCTACACACAAATAATAATACATTACAATATACTACATATACCACACACATACAAACACATCACACACATACATATAGACACCACACTACATACACACCACATAGAGACATACAAATATACCACACACATACACATACACACACAGACACATACACAACATATATCACAATTTACTACATATACCACACACATACATACCACACACATACATATACACACACCATACTACACACCACACACATCATACTATACTATATATCATACACATATCACATCCTACACCACACATTCTACATACACCATACACAAATCACATATCACAAGATACTGCATATGCCACACACACGCATATACAAACACACCACATACATATAAATATATATACAGTATACACAAATCACACATCACAATATAGTACATATACCACACACAAACATACTATACACATACACATATACACACTTATACACATACACATACCACACTGCACATACATCATACTAAGCCATATATCATAAACACACCACATCCTAAACCACATATACTACATACACTACACACAAATCACACACCACACATAGTCTACACACACCACACACACATATTCACACAGCACACATCTGCACCAGATGAGTTCTAGATGAATCCCTGAATCAGCATTCCAACTGTCCATTTTTCTCTGACCAACACTTTTGGGGTGAGCCTG
Organism: Tokudaia tokunoshimensis; assembly: GCA_036184795.1. Taxonomy (NCBI): domain Eukaryota; kingdom Metazoa; phylum Chordata; class Mammalia; order Rodentia; family Muridae; genus Tokudaia; species Tokudaia tokunoshimensis. The sequence goes on along the minus strand of BTHU01000013.1, from coordinate 63,545,327 downwards.
TTGTTTAAGCTCATAACCTCTCCAAGTAAGGAAGTGGGAGAGATAAAGGAATGTGAGAGGGCTGCTGGGCCAGTGGGGCCAGTTCTCCTGAATGCCCCAGTCCATGAGAGCTTTGGAGTCCCCACTCCAAACGCACGCACACCACAAATGAAGTGATCCAAGAGCACAGAAATGTTTTCTCTGCCCCTTTGGTGCCCCCATCGGCCACTTGTTGATTCAGTACTTTCCGGCACACAGTTGTCCTCCTTTCTGGAAACAGAGGCACCAGGACTCAACCAGATGCCATCCCAGCAGCTGATGGAAGAAGAGCGAGGAGCTCTGAACACTGGGGAGGGGAGAAGGCAATTCAGGTGACAAGCAAGGATTCTTGCTGTTCTCTTCCTCAGCTGAGGAAAGACAAGGATAGAGAGGGCTCTCAGAGGGCTGGGCCAGAGGTAGGTGCTTCTCCCAGAACATGTGAAGAAGGTGGGTAGCTTCCTGGCTCCTGTCCTGTAGAGCTATAGATGAGGGAGGCCATGGCGAGCTGATCATAGGAGGATGGAGTCTATGGAGAGAAGGCAGGGGCACACAAATTGGACGGGCTGTCATTCCCAATCTAGAGAGAAGATGAGGCCTTGTATTTCCTAAGAGAAGACAGGCCTCATCAAAACCCAAGAAAGTCAGCAGTCCACTAAGGCCAGCTTCATGGGCTGATGTCCACAACTAAATCAAGCACCCAGAGGCATAGCAAAGCATATGGAAAGACCTCAGGCTAGCAAGGAGACCAGTCCTGATTCATCACTCAGCCTGCCTTGGGATACCCTTACTCCATGCCTGGCCTCTGTTGGCCTCTGCCTTTCAGTCCTCCGGGACTTCTGCTTTCTGAAACCAGGGTCCAGGACATGTGGTAGATCTCTACTAACTTCATCAGCATTTGCCTGAGCCAAAGCTTGGACTCTTTCCAGAGGATATTACAGAAAATTAAAAGAACTACCAACTTCCTGAGCAAGAAAATGGAGGACCCATGAAGCAGAAGAGTCTTCCAGCCCCAGATTCCTCAGTCATATTGTCACAGACTGACTTGACTGTCAGGCGTCCTGGTCATCCTAAACCGGTAGTTATTAGTTAATCACTATTTAGAAATGTCACAGTCAGAAGGAGGAGTAGGTAAAGGCTGGCATGAGTGCAGGGTGGTGGCTTAGCAAGTGTGTACATCAAATCCGGAGTGAGCAAGAGCCACCTGCCCTCTGAGTCAATCCTGGATCCAGCTGCCTGCCAGCATCCTACTCTTGGACAAGCAGTCACCTTTTCTTCTAGCCCAGCATTCCTCTGTAATCAAACAAGCCTGGTCAGTCTTCCTGAGGTCTGGAAGGCAGGGAAGACAGGATTTCAATGACTTCTCAAATGAGAAAGGGAAAACGGCCCCAGGTAATGGTCCAAAAAGATGCTTTCAGGATCCCAGCCCCACTCACCTGGCACCCGCCCAGGGACTTAGTTTTGGAGTCAGCACTCCATGCGGCTCCAAGCTGGACACTCCTTTCATGGTTGACTCTACATTGCTGCTGACATCACTGGTAATTAGTGCGAGCAGTGCCTCCTCAATATGCCCACCGTGCTGCCTCCAGAGCCAGGCCCCAGAGACAGACACACTCATCTTAGTTCCAAAGCCTTTCTCGACTCAAAGCCTCCCACCATCTGTGTGCCTAGTCCAGTGGACCTCATAATCTAAGGAAAGTCGGCAGGCCCTGGATGCCAAACAAAGGCATTAGTAGAGATTCCTGCCTAGGAAAATTACTGTAAACAAGGTAGTCTACCTCTCTAAACTCCATTTTTTTTATGTGCTAAACAGGGATAATATTTTTTTTTAAAAAAAGATAGATTTATTTATTTATTTATTTATTTATTTATTTATTTATTTGCACTGGTGTTTTGTCTGCATGTATGTCTGTATGAGGGCGCCAGATCCCCCTTGAACTAGTTATAGACCGTTGTGAGCCACCATGTGGTTGCTGGGAATTGAACCCAGGACCTCAAAGAGCAGCCAGTGCTCTTAACCACGGAGCCATCTCCCTAGCCCCCATCAGAGACAATGATACACAGCATGTATAGTTGTTGAGAAGCTCAAATGAGATGACTTAGAAAGCTCCCACTAAACGGGTGGACCACAATCCCAGTGTTCTTTCCCTCCATCTTCCCCGACCCTCTCTGCCGTGCCTTCCCTTCTTTTTGGTGCGGATCCCACAAATTCCTCCCCATCAGCACTCCTAGACTTCTCTCTCCCAAAGCTCCCCTTGCACCAGCCAGCTCCAGCAAATCTTGAAGAGATCCCCACTGCCAAGTCCAGCGGCATCTCTGTCTGCCTCACACAGCCCTCCAGCTCACCTGGTCCTTCAGTCTTCCCCACCTGTTCTTCAGAACCCACAAGGCTGGTGGGAGGGGTCTCTTCCTGAGGGCTCATTCTGTCCTGCTCTCTTCGGTCATCTCAGTCTCTGGATGCCCTTTCCTGTCTTTCTCATTAGAGACTTCCTTCCTTTCTCTGGGACTGACACCAAATAATTAGCAGTTGCTTCCTATACTTGTGACAAATCAGTAAAGGTATAGTGTAGAACACCCGGAGCGCACATAAGGATCTAACGTGGAATGCAGCATGTGGGTAGAGAGCTCTGAGAAAGACACGGGGACCATACATCCCACACGGGGACTGGAGTAATACGAGTGGAAACAAAGAGTGGAAAGGGCCTGGAGGTAGGAGAGCTCCTCTAGACAGTGGGAACAGCAGGTGCACAGGCCTGAGGCAAGGTAACCCAGAGTCCTTGCCAAGAACTTCAGCTTGGCTTGCCTAACAATCAGGAGATGGAACAAAGTAAGGCCTACTGTGGGCCTTGTTGGTCCTGCCTAGAATTTGGATGTGATGTACAGTGGGAGCCTATGGCCAGAGAAGTGACAAGCAGGTGTGCTGTCTTAGAAGCTTACTTTGGCTGCAGGGTTACTGATATATGAAAGAGAAAGAGCAGATTCTGAAGAAGAGAATGGAGCTAAAGAAAATAGGTCTCTGAAACATGCCCAATAGAGGGTCTACAGTGTTCTTAGGCCTGAGAAGTGGTATCAGGGACCTGTGCTCAGAGCAGTGGAAGCAGCCTCTAGGCCTGAGCCCAAATTCTTCTGGCGCACACAGGGCCACCCCACTGCCTCCTGTCTGACCCACTAGCTTCCTTCTGGTGGGGCAGCTACTTACAGTGGGGTAGAAAAGGTAATGCCCACCCCATAGGAAGTATAGGCTAAGCCACAAACTGGTTTGAACCTGTCCAGAGGTTGTTTCGAAGCAAAGGCCCATCCCGCCCAGCTCAAAGTGGCCTCGCCACATTCCTGTGCCCACATTCACCCTCAGGAGGTTAGAGGCCCATCTCCACCCTTTCTGCCTAGACAATTGGCAGCAGCCTAGCCTCCACTTATATAACCTGGTCCAGGGTATGGCTCCATTCCCCTGTCAGGGCTGGGCGGCTTCTGGAGGGGGGTTAATAGGTAGGTCTCGGTTCCAGATGTGAAAATAAAAACCAGTTTCCAGTTCTCCTGGTCCATACATCAGGACTTGTGAGCATGTCCACAGCACAGACACCCAGAATCAGATGGCCCAACTTTTCAGTGTTCGGTGTTTTCTTCTGGTGTGAGGAACTGAAGTGACCCTTTGCTGGAGTGAAGGAACTTTACTGTAAGCAAGATGCACAGTTTCTGTGGCTGCTTTCTTTAATTGTGGGATGGGGAGATGACCAGCCCTGACATGGACATTTCATAAGAGAGAAGGAAGATGGAAGTGACCTTATCTGCCCTAATGATAATTTCTGTCCAATGGTGTGTGATTCATTTATTGGCACCAAAGCACTGAGGACTCACTCACTCCTCAACCAGAACTCATAGCATAGTGCACATAGCTCCCCACTGACAATGCATCCTCCTGGCCTCAACCCTAAGGCAGTCAGGGACAGACAGAGGCTCTGTTCTTAGTTATACTGCTTAGATTAGGGGCACTGCCTGCTCAGATGGGGAGCGCCACCCTTTTTCAGCTCTAAAGTTCCATGTGACTGGAGCAGCAGGTATTTCTGAGGGAAGTGGGGGGACATAATTGTCACCCCGGAAATAGCAATTGCAACAGCCAAAACAGGATTAAAACCAATGGCTAAAATTAAGAAGATTCTTGGAAGGATTTGGTGCCCAGAAACCAGACCAAAAAAAAAGCGGGGGAGGGGGGAGGGGGGAGGGAGTAGAAGGACCAAGGCCAGCCAGAAGACTAAGTAGTTACATGTACCCTCTGGTTGCTGTGTTTTGTTTTCATTTTGTTTTGTGTTGTTTCGTTCTTGGAGAGTGTCCTATTTACTATTGTACTATTACCATTGTCTGTATCTATGATGTGTGCATGGTATGCCATACACTCCTGCCAAGGCATGTGTGTAGAGGCCAGAGGACAATTTTTAGGAAGCAGTTCTCTCTTCACACCTTATTTGTGCTGTGGTGTATACTCCAGGCTGACCGGCCCACGAGCTTATGACTATTTCTCCTGTTTCTGCTTCCAATCTCTCTATCAGAAAGCTGAGATTACAGATGTGAGTCAATGCATTCAGAAGGTTCCAGAAAATCAACTCATGCCATATGTCTGGGTGGGAAGCATGTTCACCTGCTGAGTCATCTACTTGACTCTGTTTTCTTTTGCTATTGCTATTGTTAGGATTGATTGATTGATTGAATGAATGATTGATTGATTGACTGACTGGAGACAAAATCTTAAACTTCTGATCCTCCTGCCTCAGTTTTCAGAGTACTGGAATCATAGGATTCTTTCATCATCCTGGCTTCCACCAAGATTTTTATTAAGGTGCTCTGTATGTTTAGAAAGTCAAATTTAAGCCAAAGAAATGAATCTATGAGAATTCACATGTATATAATAATATAGCCCAAATAGCAGAGACCACTAGGCACATGTATGTAGTCTGACATGATTAGATTCATTGATTGACTCTGTGTAGTGAGGAAGGGTATTCCAGAAGAATGAGTAATGGGGCTCAAGAGGAAAGGCTTGTTGGGAAAGGTTGGGGATCCTGCTTTGGGATTGTGAGGGGCATCTCAGGGGAAGTGGGGACCAGAACTGAAATGGTTTTGGTTTTGATTCAGCATCAGGACAGATGTAAGAAATGAATGTTGTCATGGTCAAGGCAGATAGCTATTGCTATCCCCACTAACACTCCCGCCATGGGAGCCAGACTAACCCAAAACGTACTCAGAGACTCTGCTGAATGGACAAAGGGAACTTCAGTCTTGTGTTCTTGTCCGAGATCAGAACTGGCAAGGCTGGTCTAGAGCCAGAGTCAGTGACTTGAAGAGGTCACGGATTAGGTATCTGGAGACCCAACGTTTCTCCCTGGGCTGTGGACGTTAGACCTCAGGCAGCTGTGTCTGATGTATCCTGTGGGGTGCTTGTTTGTTTTAAACAACATTGTCTGACTTAGCTCTCTGCTAGTCTTGGCCATTTTCCTCTTTGCAAATAGTGTATAAGATGCTATCCTTTTAAATAAACTTGTTTGGCATAAGAAAAAACTTGTGCAAGACCCCAATGTTTATCTTTTCCATCTTCTACTTTCTCTACTTTTCTCACCCCCTAGCACCTCCCCATCAGGACCCTGTCACTGAAGAATGACCTGCTAGGACAGGTCAGGGTATACATAAAAAAAAAAAATAAGAAAGAAAAAAAGAAAGAAAAGGAAAAGACAAACCGCAGATGTCACTCAAAAAGTAGACTGACCTGGGGTCACACTGTCCCAGTTCACTTTGCTTCTGTGTCTGTCCTTCCAGCTAGTGAAGCTGCCTGAGCCGGTGCGGGCTTTACACCCTCTCACCCTCTGACCCTCTCACCTACCACCACTGTTCACAGGGCCTTCAGGGCAGCTGATCTGTGACTCTCCTGGATTCAGACTGGCTGTCGTCACAGCCTCCTTCTGCTACTTCCTTGTCTCTGAGATCTAGGGTAAGCTATTTACCAGCGCTGTCTCTCAGTTTCCTCATCTACAAAACCAAGAAAATGTAAGCGTACTCAGCCCAGAACGTTGCTGAAAAAAATAAACAAAATGATCCAGGCAAAGTTCTAGAATTGTATGTAGCACGGAGTCAGTCTTCAATAAGCATTATTTATCTTTTGCTATTATTTTTTGTTTGAAAAGTAACCCAGTTTATCATTTAAAATGACAAATGTACTAGCCATATTTTCTAGACTACCTTCAAGATATTTCTAAGTCATAATAAAGAACTAAAATATAGCAACTGCAAGGACCAGGGAGATGGTTCAGCCAGTAATGGTAGTTGCTGCCAAGCCTGAGAACCTGAGTTCAATCTCCAGAACAAACATGATTGAATGAGAGAATCAACTAATCAACTCCCACAAGCTGTCCTTGGACTTCCATGTGCACTCTTTGGCATCTGGGCATTCACTTTATTCACATGCACACACACACAATGATAGACAGACATATACACATACACACATGATGACTGAGAGACATATACATATACACACATGATGATAGACATATATAGACCTAGATAAATATAGACAGAGATAAAGATATATGGAGATGATATAGATATAATCGAATAAGAGACCAGGGAAACAGTTGTCAGCATATGGATGATGTCAACAAATATTTGGAAGAAAAAAAAGAGTTTTAGGAACATCAGCGTAAAGTAGGGAACACAAACAAAGAAGGAAAGGGAATTTAGGGGAAGTGGGGGTTAGGGTTAGAAGTTGCACCCTAAGTGACATTGATGGTCTCTCTGCATTATCAAAATAACATAATAAATACTTGTATACTGACCACCAAGTTTTAGAAAGAGAATATAAACCTGTAAAATCAAGTACTGGGGAGACTGAGGAAGGACAATTGTGAGTTCAAACTAACCTGGGCAACTTAGTGAGACCCTGTCTCACAGTTTTGAAAAGCTAAAGGAAGGTCTGGGCAGCTCAGTGGTAGAGCACTTACCTAGCATGTGAGAGACCCCGAGTTCAATCCCAGAGAGAGAGAGAGAGAGAGAGAGAGAGAGAGAGAGAGAGAGAGAGAGAGAGAGAGAGAATTATAATATCTTTTTAGTGTGTCTCTGTGGGCATCCCTGATCACTTGCTAAGGTAATCACTATCCCAAACTGTGTTCATTATCCTCTTGGTTTTAGAAAAATATCCATTATTGTTATAAACAACCCTTAGACTCTTTTGAGATTTTTATCTTCATGCAAACAAAGTCATTTCATATATTCTCCCATTCCATTTTTATTGTTATATATTAACTATATAAGGTAACACATTGTGGCATTTCTGTATGTACATGGTGTACTTTCTCAGTCCTGCCCACTCCCTGACCTTTCCTGATAGCCCAGCCTTCTTTCCTTTCCTATGCCCCTACACACAGATCACACACATGAAGGAAGTGTACAATACTTGCCTTTGTGAGACTGCCCCTTTCACTTAACATAACATGTCAGATCCAACTATTCTGTTGATTTGCTTGTGTGTGTGAGAGAAGATCTCTCTGGGTGGCTCATTCACTGTGAATAAATTCAGTGTGTAGCCTAAGCTGGCTTCACATCCTCACATTCACAATCTTCCTGCACCGGCCTCCTGAGTGCTGGAGTTACACATGTCCACCACCATGCCCAACCCCATCTACCTTCCTGCAAATAGGATGACATCATTATTCTTTTAGAATGAATGAAACTCTGTTTTGACCATGCTTTCTTTATCCATTGATAACGGGCAGCTGAGCTGATCCTACAGGGTGACTATTGTCAACAATGCTGTGGTAGATGCTGCAGTGAGGTACCACCATAGTCACCTGACTTTGATTCCTTCATGTGTACACTCAGTAGTGTAGTTGACTCATTTGATAGAGCTAGATTGATTGATTGATTGATTGATTGATTGATTGATTGATTGATTGATTTATCTATCTATCTATTTATTTATTTTTGTGAACACTCCATCCTGGCTTCTAACTTACATTACAGGAGTGGGGTGGGGGCTCTTTTTCCCTCCCATCCTCATCAGCATTTTTCATTTGCTTATTTGCTGACTTGTTTTACGTCCAGTTGATTTTTATTGTGTGTTGGTGCATATATCATGGCGTGTTTGTAGAGGTCAACTGTAGTTGGTTGTCTCCTTCCACCTTTACAGGGGTTCCAGATGTTCAACTCAGGTCTCCAGGCCTGTATGGCAAGAACTTTTACCTGCTGAGCCATCTGGCCAGCCTTTTTGTTTCTTTTAATGATAGGCATTCTGGCAGGGTCACACGAACTCTCAATGCTGTTTCAATTTCCATATGATTAAAGACTTTAAACCATGTTTATGTATTTATGCATCATTTGTACATCTTCATTTAGACACTGTCTATTCAACTCATTTGATCACTTGTTAATGGACTTATGTGATCTTTTGGTGATTGATTTTTTGAGTTATTTTGCATTATGAATATTAATGTCAGATGACTATCTGGGAAAGATTTTTCTCCTGTTCTGATGGCTGCGCCACTCCCCACCCCCCTTAACATTACGCTTGGTTTGGGGGTGCCGTTGTTTGTCTTCTTTCTTTCTCTGGTCTTGTTTCATCTTTGCAGTGTCGGGGACTGAACCGAGGCCTCCATCCATGCTCCACAAATGCACTAGCACTGAGCCACACCCTCTGTCTTCTTTTGTATTTTGATATGGGTTAGGCCTCAAATTTGAGATCCTCCTGCCTCTGCTTCTCAAGTAGTTGGGAGTTCAGAGGACTGCACTATCAAGCCCAGCTACATTTATTTTTAAGTACAAGTTTTACTCGTACATCCACAACAAAAGTGTAGCTCCTAAGAAGTGTACAACACAATGATAATTTTTTAGTATATTTAAAAAGTTTTTTCACCGATTATTCAATTCCAGAATATTTCACTGCTCAAACAGAAACAGTTATGCAGTGTGATTACTGTATCCCCTAGTCTTACTCAGTCTGTCCCAGATGGCTACTGTTTATCCTCCGTGCCCGGAAGTATGCCTCAGTCCATTCATTTAAGTGGATCTGACAAACATGTCTGGCTTCTTTGACTTCACCTGTTTTTGATGTCTGTCCACGCCAAGGCCATGCCTCTGCTTCCTTCCTGTGACTGAATGCCATTCGGTGTGTGGGCGTGCACTTCTGTTTATCCATTTTCAGCTACTGGGCAATGAAATTGTTTGTGCTTTTGAGTGATTACAAACAACGCTGCTGTGAATACTTCAGATGATTTCTTACATAGTCGTACACTTTGCTTTTGTTGGTCTTACTGGGTCATATGGAGAATCTACATTTAGCTGCTTTCTGTCAACCTGCTAGACTGGTTTCCAAAGTAACTGCACCATTTCACACTCCCAAACAGAAACCCAAGAGAACTCCCAGAGTATTTTTAGATCCATTCATTTTGATGTCTATGAGTGCTGGCATCCAGTTTATATGTATCCTGCATTTTATAAAATGCATTCTATATTTGATAGACATTGATGGATTAGTTTCAATCTTTCTCTGTTACACACAACGTTTCTACATTTTTCATAGGTTCAGAGTATAGCCAATCCTCTTACCTGCAAGGTCTACATCTCCACATTCAACAAACTATAGATTGAAACTAAATTTAATTATTTGATAATCACACACACACACACACACACACACACACACAAAATCTATCTATCTATCCATTCTATCTATATATGGACTTATCTATCTAATCAATCCATATACAATATATATTGTACATATAATGAATGTATAAATAATGTATATACATGCTATATATATTGTGTGTAGATAGACAAATAGACATGATACATATTATTACATAATATTTAATGTAATGTATATACATATTATATACATTATTGTGTAGATAAAGAAATTAGATAGGCAAATAAACAGACACACAGATCAAATTCACCCCCAACTTTCTCCCCTCCAAATCTTTGCCTATTCTAAACACCAATATCCTCTCCCAATTTTATAGCGTTTGTGCTTTGTTTTGAATCCACAGAACCCAGAGTGCTGCCTGTAAGTGAACGGGTCTAGAGCCACCTACTGGAGAACTGATAGCCTCTCAAGTGCTGCATCCCAAATGAAAACTGACTCTCCCTCTTCCATCAGCAAACAATTGCCAACAGCTCCTCAGCTAAGGGTCAGGCTTTATGACTGTGTCCCTCAGCCACACTGGAATTTCAGTGGATTGATATTGGCCAAGTGTCCTCCGTGCAGTCGCAGCTTCTGTGAGCTCATGTGTGCAGCTTTCCTGTTGTGTCTGGAAAACAGATTCACTGGAATCATCCACTCCCTTTGGGTCTTAACAATCTTCCCACATGCCCTCTTCTAAAACAATCCCTGAGCCTGTAGAGGAGGGATATGATACAGAAGTCCCGTTTAAATGTGACCATTCTGTGCTCTCTTACTCTTTACATCTTGACCAGTTGTATAGCTTTGTGTCAATCACCATCTACTGTATAAAGAAGCTGCTCTGAGGAGGGTTGAGCAACGAAGAAATAATGATAGGTCTTTAGAAGTCAGTTTAGTACTGTATTCAGTTAGCAGAAAAATAACAATATGTTCTCCTCTAGGATCTATGATCTGTCCAGCCACATGTTCTTGACCCTATAATGATAGCAGGTATGGGTTTTAACTGGTAGATAACATTCATGTTACTATTGCCACAGTACACAACATATCTTGCCTGGCCAATAGTTATTATAGCTCTGAGTTCAGAGCTGGGTAAAACTGTGATGTCTTTTCTACCCTGGTCACATGCACAGTACCCTCTGGCAAGATGAAAGCCAGCCAGAGGAGATGAAGTTTCTAGGTTGGTACCAGCATGATTTCTCCACGTTCTGTGACTCAAGTATGTGATGACTTCAGCAAGAGAGTTAAACTATCAAGTCCTGGAGGGTAACTAAGGGCAATGGCAATAACATGAAATGTTTGTCTCTGTATCTCCTTCTGTGGGTATTTTGTTCCCCTTTCTAAGAAGGACCAGTGTATCCATACTTTGTTCTTCCTTCTTCTTGGGCATCATTTGATATGTGAATTGTGTCTTGGGTATTCCAAACTTCTGGGCTAATATCCACTTATCAGTGACTGCATACCATGTGGGTTCTTTTGTGATTGGGTTACCTCACTTAGGATGATATTTTTCAGTTCCACCCATTTGCCTAAGAATTTCATGAATTCATTATTTTTAATAGCTGAGTAGTATTCCACTGAGTAAACATACCACATTTTCTGTATCCATTCCTCCGTTGAGGGACATCTGGGTTCTTTCCAGCTTCTGGCTATTATAAATAATGCTGCTATGAACATAGTGGAGCATGTGTCCTTATTACATGCTGGGGAATCTTCTGGGTATATGCCCAGAAGTGGTATAACAGGGTCCTCTGGTAGAATCATGCCCAGTTTTCTGAGGAGCCGCCAGACTAATATCCAGAGTGGTTGTACCAGCTTGCAATCCCACCAGCAGTGGAGGAGTGTTCCTCTTTCTCCACATCATCACCAGCTGTCTCCTGAGTTTTTGATCTTAGCCATTCTGACTGGTGTGAGATGGAATCTCAGGGTTGTTTTGATTTGCATTTCCCAGATGACTAAGGATGTTGAACATTTCTTTAGGTGCTTCTCAGCCATTCGATATTCCTCAGGTGAAAATTCTTTGTTTAGCTCTGTTCCCTATTTTTAATAGGGTTATTTGGCTCTCTGGAGTCTAACTTATTGAGTTCTTTGTATATATATTGGATATTAGCCCTCTGTCAGATGGAGGGTTGGTAAAGATCTTTTCCCAATTTGTTGGTTGCCACTTTGTCCTTTTGACAGTGTCCTTTGCCTTACAGAAACTTTGTAATTTTATGAGGTCCCATTTGTCCATTCTTGGTCTTAGAGCATAAGCTATTGTTGTTCTGTTCAGGAAATTTTACCTTGTGCCCATGTGCTCAAGGCTCTTCCCCAGTTTCGTTTCTATTAGTTTCAGTGTGTCTGGTTTTATGTGGAGGTCCTTGATCCCCTTGGACTTGAGCTTAGTACAAGGAGATAAGAATGGATCGATTTGCATTCTTCTGCATGCTAGCTGCCAGTTGTTTAAAAGGCTATCTTTTTTCCACTGGATGGTTTTAGCTCCTTTGTCAAAGATCAAGTGATCATAGCTGTGTGGGTTCATTTCTGGGTCTTCAATTCTATTCCATTGATCTACCTGCCTGTCACTATACCAATACCATGCATTTTTTAACACTATTGCTCTGTAGTACTGCTTGAGGTCCGGGATACTGTTTCCCCCAGAGGTTCTTTTCTTGTTGAGAATAGTTTTAGCTATCCTTGGTTTTTTTTGTTGTTGTTGTTTTTTTTTTTTTTTTGTTATTCCAGATGAATTTGAGAATTGCTCTTTCTAACTCTATGAAGAATTGAGTTAGGATTTTGATGGGAATTGCATTGAATCTGTATATTGCTTTTGGCAAGATGGCCATTTTTACTAAATTAATCCTGCCAATCCGTGAGCATGGGAGATCTTTCCATCTTCTGAGGTTTTCTTCGATTTCTTTCTTCAGAGACTTGAAGTTCTTGTCATAGAGATCTTTCACTTGTTTGGTTAGAGTCACACCAAGATACTTTATATGGTTTGTGGCTATTGTGAAGGGTGTCATTTCCCTAATTTCTTTCTCAGCCTGTTTATCCTTTGAGTATAAGAAGGCTACTCATTTGTTTGAGTTAATTTTATATCTGGCCACTTTGCTGAAGTTGTTTATCAACTGTAGGAGTTCTCTGGAGGAGTTTTTTTGGGTTGCTTAAATATACTATCATATCATCTGCAAATAGTTATAATTTGACTTCTTATTTTCCAATTTGTATCCCTTTGACTTCCTTTTGTTGTCTAATTGCTCTAGCTACAACTTCAAGTACTGTATTGAATAAATATGGAGAAAGAGGGCAGCCTTGTCTAGTCTCTGATTTTTTTGTTTCCCTGATCGGTCCATTGAGGGGAGTGGGGTGTTGAAGTCACCCACAATTATTGTGTGAGGTGCAATATGTGCTTTGAGCTTTAGTAAAGTTTCTTTTACAAATGAGGGTGCCCTTGCATTTGGAGCATAGATGTTCAGAATTAAGAGTTCTTCTTGGTACATTTTTCCTTTGATGAGTATGAAGTGTCGTTCCACATCTTTTTTGATAACTTTTGGCTAAAAGGTCAATTTTATCTGATATAGAATGGCTACTCTATCTTGTTTCCTGGGACCATTTGTTTGTAAAATTGTTTTCCAGCCTTTTACTCTGAGGTAGTGTTTGTCTTTGACACTGAGGTGTGTTTCCTGTATGCAGCAAAATGCTGGGTCCTGTTTACATACCTGTCTGTTAGTCTATGTCTTTTTATTGGGAAATTGAATCCATTGATATTAAGAGATATTAAAGAATAGTGATTGTTGCTTCCTGTTATTTTTGATGTTATTTTTATGTTTGTGTGGTTATCTTCTTTTGGGTTTGTTGGAAGAAGATTACTATCTTGCTTTTTCTAGAGTGTAGTTGACCTCCTTATATTGGCGTTTTCCATCTATTATCCTTTGTAAGGCTGGATTTGTGGAAAGATAATGTGTAAATTCGGTTTTGTCATGGAATATCTTGATTTCTCCACCTATGGTAATTGAGAGTTTTGCTGGGTATAGTAGTCTGGGCTGGCATTTTTGTTCTCTTAGGGTCTGTATGAGATCTGCCCAGGATCTTCTTGCTTTCATGGTCTCTGGTAAGAAGTCTGGTGTGATTCTGATAGGTCTTGCTTTATATGTTACTTGGCCTTTTTCTCTTACTGCTTTTAATATTCTTTCTTTGTTTAGTACATTTGGTGTTTTGATTATTATGTGATGGTGCAAATTTCTGTTCTGGTCCAGTTTGTTTGGAGTTCTCTAGGCTTCTTGTATGTTCACAGGCATCTCTCTCTTTAGGTTAGGGAAGTTTTCTTCTATAATTTTGTTGAAAATATGTACTGGTCCTTTAAGTTGTAAATCTTCACTCTCTTCTATACCTATAATCCTTAGGTTTGGTCTTCTCATTGTGCCCTGGATTTCCTGGATGTTTTGGGTTACAAGCTTTTTGCATTTCACATTTTCTTTGACTATTGAGTCAATGCTTTCTATGGTGAGTTCAGCACCTGAGATTCTTTTTTCTATCTCTTGTATTCTGTTGTTCATGTTTGCATCTATGACTCCTGATTTTTTTCCATGATTTTCTGTCTCCAGTGTTGTCTCCCTTTGTAATTTCTTAGCTGACATCACTCTGCCAATCAGCCCAAGTCTCCAGAAGCATCAAGAAACTGTGGCACTCCACCAGAAGCTTTTTTGGTGCTTTTCTCTATGGATTCCCAACAAATGCAGCTCAACTATGCAATGTAAGGTGGACCAATCCATGCTTCTTAGCAAAGAATCCTTTATCACATGTCCTTTCATGTACTTGCTTTAGCAACATATCCTTTCTGCTGTGTCTGCTTCACGAGTTTGCCTTAGTCTTTCACCTGTGTCCACTTCAGGAAAACACTCCTTCACATGTTTGCCCCAGCAAAACACCATCCAACCAACTTTCCAAAGAACCCTTAAGTTTCCATTTCATTTTCCTATAGTTTTTTCTTTGTCATAGCTAAATGTTGCAGACATATTCCCCTGGTTTGAAGGATTTTTTTCTTCTTTTCATGGCATATTTTAGTAAGAAATATCAAGATATTCAATATATTCAAAGGTATATTATATTAATGCATTCAAACACACCCACTATTCCATTTCCTCTATGAATTGTCTCCAAAAGTTAATTTTCAATGTTGTGCAGTCCAACTTTGAAAATTAGGAGGAGATCCAGTGCATGATGACAGCCTGGGTCTTGATTCATAGTATACTAGTAGGAAAAGAGCATATATTGTCTTTCTTTTCAGCTAGGGCTTCTTGAATAGTCCTCTCCCGGATGCATTTTTTTTCCTACATGAAAGCCTTGCATGTTTCTTGTTAAAGTCATTTTTACACTTGAGTACTTTACTATTTTCTTAATAAGTGTAGTGAATATGTAGCTAAAACCTCTACTGTAATCTCTACTCTGTTCTTGACTATAGACTGTCAATACGATGCCAGGGGTGACAAATAATCCTGGTGCTCAAGAGACTGAGGTGGGAAGACTGTTGTACATTCAGGAAGGACCAGTCTTGAAGGCCAAAGCTGGCCTGAGCTACACAGGACATGCTAAACCAAGGCCAGCCAGAACTACAGGGCCAGACTTGCTCTCAAATAAAAACCAAACATCAAGCACATAGGCTCCCATGCTGGTGGCACTCTGAGTTTGTTCCTGTTGTTTTAGAGAGTTTTAATTTTGTTTCATTTTATCAGGCAGGATGTATAGTACACCCTTCTGCCAGCTCAATACGATAAGAAAAAAATTTAGTTAAAAAGATAAAATGTTTTTGAGAGGGGGCAATGCTAGAGATCTGGTTCAGAGCTTAAGACCAATTGTTGCTCTTGAAGAGGACCCAGGTTCGATTCCCAGCACCCACATGACAGCTCACAACTGTCTATAATTCTAATCCCAGAATATCTGACATTGTCTTCCCACCTCCAAGGGCACCAGGCATGCAAGTGGTGCACATGCACATGCACTGGCAAAACATTCACACATATAAAATAACAAAATAAATAAGTCTTTAAAATTAAAAAAAAAAGGAAACTGTCATTATTTGTCAATGGTATGAACCCAACAGAAACACCAAATAATTTACATATTTGCTCTAACAATTGACATATCCATTTAAATCATCGAGAATGTATAGGAAAGTAACTAATGTAAATGAAAGATACAAATGTTAGTTTTATCTTTAATACCATAGTCTTAATTTATTTCAATATGAATAAAAAACAGAATGCAATTTTATTTTTATTTATAAAGAAAAAAGAACGTAAAATAACTCTAAAAAGAAGTGTGTAAAGCTTTAATATAGGAAAAACATAATTTTTGGGAAAACTATTGGAGAAGACATACATAAACAAAAAGTCAGGTATTTGTGGCAAAGTAAAGGATATCAGTTTTCTAACTATACCCACTTTCTCCATTTTAACCCATAAAATGAAAGAAAGTCTAATTAGATATGCATAGAAGTCTTTGCAACACACACTTGAGATCAGTACAGGATACAAAATGGTGAATCATTCAGATATTCAGTGAAATCATTTATATTAGCAAAAGCAATTTACTGCTAACTACTAAGGGACTGAATAAATAACTTATATTTTGGGCCTATGGGAGAATGCTTCCAAACTGTCTGAGGTGATTGAAATTAATTAACAAGTCAGTCCAGTGACAGTCATAAAACATGGTTGAAAGAGTCTTTTGGAAGTAAGCTATTGATTTAATAAACTTCTTAGACCAAACTTTTAGACCAAAATGAATGTTAAAAATCTAATCAGGGTTTACAATTTAAATTTATTTTATTCTCCCCCTCCCTCTCCCTTTCCCGCTCTCTCTGGGGTGTGTGTGTGTGTGTGTGCGCGCTCATATGTGTATGCATACAAATGCTCTCAATATAGAGCAGAGGTGTGGAGGTCGGAGGATAACATGTGGGAGTTGGTTCTCTCCTTCCACCTTTGTGTGGATGTTGAAGGTGGATGGAATTCAGGTTGTCAAGCACTAGATACTGAGCAAGTGACAACCTTCAAGTACTTTTGAGTGTAGAGATATTAAATACCTATTATTAGAAGCATCAAAAGCAAATATAAATAAATTTAACATTCCGGCTCTTCCTTAAATATCTACAAATATATTGCTCCTTTCAGTAGACTGGATAGACAAAACTAAAGAGCTGATCCTTTCCATATTTAATCCTATATTATCCAAAAGCTCACACTTCTCAGCTTTGAGATAAATACAATTTCTTTCCTGATTACATAATTCTGTGGAATTCAGTTGGTATTGTTCAGGAACTGCTATCTGCATGGCCTTACTACAAAAGAGCCAGGAGATGAGAACCAGACAGCAGTGCCTCCACTGCCACGGGAATCACTACACAGCATCTCAAAGACTGACAGAGAGGGAGCTCACCATGCAGTGCATGCTGGGATTTAGGAAATAGGAGTGAGCTCTGTGCACACCTGTAACCTCAGCACTAGACCATCAGCTCCAGGTCAGCATGGGATATGTCCAAGAATCCATCTAAAAGTAAAAGGAAAGCCACATCCTTTATGTCTTCAAGTCATTAGACTAAGGTTCACTGTATTCCTACTATTACTTTTGAAAATAAACACTTCAATTTCTAATACAAAACCTTAAATCTCATTTGAACATTGCACTCAGTTTAACAGAAAGTTTTTGAGGTGACATGGTTGTTGATTTTTTTTCTTTTTTGTTTTAAAATAGAGTCTTATATCATCCTTCAGCTTGAGATCCTCCAGCCTCAGTCTCCCAGGGCAGGGAGGAGTGATGTGCACCACCATGCCTGGATCCTGTCAGAATGCTTTGTGAAATATAGCATGATCCAAATGCAGAAGCAAACAGGTCAACTTTACTTCATGTGTAATACCTGCAATACAACTAGTGATCATTTAAGTAATGGTATAAAAATCACTCAAAATTAGAGTCTGTTTTTCAGCTATTCTTTGGCCATTTTCAATCTGTAAAATGCACTATGAGACATTCAATAAGGGCTAGAGACAGAGCTGTCACAGGCCCCAGCTTTGATCTCTGCACCGAGATAATGCTGGCAACAATAAGTAACAGTTTAAAACTGAGGATTTAAGAAGAATCTGAGCATTTGTTATGTGGATTCTTTTGACAGCATGTGAATAAGTGACAGTCACATGACATTAGGGCTTAAGAATCTTAAGTGATAGACTAAAAATAACTATGAGGGGCTGGAGAGATAGCTCAGTAGTTAGGAGCACCAGATGCTCTTCCAGAGGATCTGGGATGAGTTCAGTTCCCAGCATCCATATGTCAGTTTGCAGCATCTGTAACTCCAGTTCCAGACGGATCTGGGACCCTTTCCTGGAGTCCAGGAGCCCCAGGCACCCACACGGTGCATTTACATACATGCGAACAAAACACTCAACAGTGACTCATTTGTCTAATCTTTGTAAGGTAACTTGTTTCCAATTGTAATTAAATGAAGCTACACACATTCTCTTGAAGGATTCCAGGTTGCCAAGGATCTGGTGACCAGATTATATGCTAAAACTAGCCTGAAGAACAGCCTTTTCTGTTCACCATACAGAGCTGCCAAATCCTTTCTTCTAGCTGGGTTCCCCCTAGTGGCCTACACAAGTTACTTAGCCAGCAGATCAAAGCAGCTCACCTTACAAGGCGATGCAGAAGATATCAGATAAACTTTCCTTAACTCAATGAAAAAGAGCTTCTCCAAAAAAGAATTTTTAAAAAGCAAAGCAAAGAAAAGAAAAGAAAAGGAGCTCTCTATAAAATAGACCCTTTTAAAATTTTACCATGGGGGAAAAATTATCAGAGTACTAAATGTACAAGTAGTGCCATTTCAGCCATCTTGAAAATCAGTAACAGAGAAACTCACATGGTCAGTGTGCTCTCTGACTTTGAAGTCAGACCTGAAACAGCAGTGCCCTGTAGGAGCAATGGCGTCCTGCAATGGCAATCTTTGTGTCGATTTGTATCTTAACACTCTCTTAGTTTCTTCTCTTGATAAAACACTGTGATACAAAGCAACTTAGGGAAGGGTTTCCTTTAACTCACGTTCCAGTCTGTCTTAAGAGGTCAAGGCAGCAGGAACTTGGAGCTGCTGGTCACATCCAGTTAAGACTGGCAAGAGAAGGCATACATGCACACCTAGTACCCAGCTAATTCTCTCTACTCTCATACTCTCTAAGGCCTCAAACAATGGCGTCGCTCACGTTCAGCCTGGGTCCTCACAGATCAGTTAAGGCAATAGGACAATCCTCTACAAACAAGCCCAAAGGCCAATCTGATCTAGACAGTCCCTCATGGAGACTCTCTTCCTAGGTGATTCAAGGTTGGGTCAAGTTGACAAACTAATCATCACAAACATAAATCCCATCTTTTGGAGTCCATTTACTCTACGGATGTTTCCTCGTGCATAAAAGTGAGCTATAGTCATGGTGACTAGTTGATATCCATTAAATCTCTTGCCACATCAAAGCATCAGAACTTTTGGGAATGGTTTCCTCTGGGGGAAAGTTACTTCAGGCTGTTTAGTTCTATGAGTCAGTCTCATGCCTGAGGCTTGCAGTGATAGAGAACCAGTTGACAAAGTAAAAATATTCCAAGTGTTCCTGGCTTATGTAAACAAACAACTCTTCTGCCACCATGAGTTTACAGAAGAGTGTTTAATGTTTTTATTAATATGCATTAAGTATATATAATGGGGTTCATTATAACATTTCCATATAGAGATAATGCATTTTTATTATATTTATTATATTATTATACTTATCTCTCTTGTTCCCTCCCCTCACATTAATCTCTTTTCTCAACTTGTTCCTTTATTTTCTTTTTAAAAAGTAATATCGCTTATTATATGATGATTTCATACATGTAAATACGTATATTTATCATTATCGATCCCACCCCTTCTCTTTGTAACCACTGTGCCCTCCAATCATGCTGCCTGATAGAATGTTCACTCATCATGTTCCCTCGATCTTGTGTGGGCAGCTATAGCTGCAGTGAAGGCAATGACTGTGTCACACACAGACGCCATTCCACAGTGTGTCTCCCCATCCCCTGGCCCTTACATTCTTTCCTTTCCCACGTCCACGATAGTCCATGAGCTTTGGGGAGTGGGAGTGGCAGTTGATACGGATACCCCATTTATGGATGGATGTTCAAAAGTCATTTGTTCTTTGTATTGTCTTCCATTGTCTTCATCAGGATGTCAGTACTTCTTTTGACGTTGTTGGCAAGTGTTGTCTCTCCCCCCCCCCAGGAGACTGGAGATGGTGTAGGGAAATAGCTGGTCCTAGAGCGTGCCCTGAAGGAGGGAGCATGCCCGTCTGTGTGCTGTGGGCAACACGAGAGCAACAACAATGCAGGTTGTTCCAATTTTGTGGGAAAATATGGAAGACAAATGAGCATTGAGTGCTCAAACCGTGTGTCCTTAAATGACAGAGGGATAGGTAAACTTTTCTCTGGCTTTTGGTATATTTGAAGTATACAGCTATGAAGCTATCATTTTTATAATAATTTC
The DNA here is from genome assembly GCA_036184795.1 of Tokudaia tokunoshimensis. Classification (NCBI taxonomy): domain Eukaryota; kingdom Metazoa; phylum Chordata; class Mammalia; order Rodentia; family Muridae; genus Tokudaia; species Tokudaia tokunoshimensis. The sequence goes on along the minus strand of BTHU01000013.1, from coordinate 63,525,108 downwards.
CTAGGCAGTGTATCACTGGTTTAGATCTTCTAACATTCTTGCTTCCATTACTCAGGTGCTAGAACTTGAGTGGACACCCTCTTGCTCACCATGAAACCTGTCTTGTAACAGCAGCTTGCTTCTGTCTCCTGCTGAACTGTCTTTGGGAGTTGGTTTTGATACAAACGGGGTTTCTTAAGAGGGGCACTGCAGGAAGGCTCTATCCTTATAAAACAAAAAGCAAGAATGCTGTCTTATAAGACAAGTCAGGAGGAAATTCCCCATCAAACCCAGAAAAGGTAGTGTGGGAAGCTAGATAGGACTGACTATGTGGACACTGTCCTATTAATAATCAGCATGACTGTCCTTCAGGAGATCCCCCCCACGCCTTCCTCATGGCCACCCCCCACCCCACCCCACCCCACCCCACCCCCGCCCCGTGGCCTACAGTTTTCTTTCATCATCTGCCTATGGGGAGAGGGGTCTGTGCATACCATGGTCATTGGCTCTCACATTCCTCCTAAGTTGTCATTTGGGTTACACCTAGGTGAAAGGTTTACTTAGAACAAACCAACCTTCAGCAGTTACGTGTTGTTACTTGAGTGTGCACATGCAGATCTCATTGTACAATATGAAGTACAAGTGTGCTTTTGTAACATGTTATAAAGGTCCCCATATCTATTCCTCATGTCTCCTATCAGCTAACATATTAGTCAGCTTAATATTATTCCTGTTCTATGAGTTCATCCACACACACAGGTAATATTCATGTAACCAACCTAGCAGAAAAGAAGATATTCTAAAGAGGAGTATTGTGCCCAACCCTTTGACTATTAGAGTATTTTTTAAAATGGACCCTAAGAGACTGGTGAGATGGCTCAGCTGTTAAGAGCACTGGCTGCTCCTCCAGAGGTCTTGAGTTCAATTCCCAGCAACCAAGTGGTGGCTTAAAGCCATCTATAAGGGGATCTGATGCCCTCTTCTGGCCTGTAGATATATATGCAACAGAGTACTTGTACATTAAATAAATAATTTTTAAAAATGGACTCCCCCCAAAACTAAAATGTCCACAGAAATCCCATACTAGAGGAAGGGAAATGTAGTGCCACAAGAGGAGAAACTAGCTCTTTAGGAAGAGGCTTCACACAGTTCAACAATTTGAGACCATGTCAAAAGAAACTGGAGCAAAGATAATAAGTTAGTGCTAGTGATATGCAAGAATGTTCTTCTAGATAAAGTTGTTCATCTTCAAGGGAAGCTCTTTAAGACACTGGATGTTCTAAAGCAAGGTGAAACATTCCATCCTTCAGAGAAGCTCCTTAAGCTCAGGAAACAACTCAATAGTTTCAGGAAATCCCTGAAACTGACCAGATTCACCCTTTCTGAGCATATACAAAGAGCAAGGACTAATGAGAGACTAGGCTTCTATTTTTAATTTAAAATTCCAAAAATGGAAGCTAAGCTAATTTTTGAATAGCACTCTTAATTACTCCTCACCTCTTTCTGCACTAGAAACATGTAACATTAATTGTTAAATTTAATAACAATTAAATGTCTTGCCACCCATCTGCTGAATGGCATCTCAGACCAGTCAACCTTTCTGGAAGAGGCAGATCAAACTGGCTAAATGGAAGAGGCTCAGACAGACTGAGCAACTTGGAAAAGATGCTCTCCAACCTGTCCAGTTGCCCTAAGGCTGTGTGTGCACTGTGTCCCAGGTTTCCAGGTTTCGTGTGCCATCACACATGCTGGGATGAGCTTTTGGTGATATCGCTGTCTGAGTCATTTCTGCTCGTATAAGGAGTCCTGGTAATAATCACCAGTTCACCAAGTTTGACATCAGTGGTATCCTTATTTGATCTGTCATTGGTTCCCTATTTCGGGTGAATGGACATGTGTGTGTTCATGCTTCCCCAGGAAGAGTGTCATACAATGTAATTGACACCCAGACAAGAGACTGAGAGAACCAAAGATGAGTTTGAGAGGAGTGAATTACATGGTCCTGGCTATGGGTAGCAAGGTATGCCATCGAAGGCGGAACATCAGAGGGGAGAACCCCAGTAGGGCCATCTTTCTCTATCTGGTGTGCATTAATGTTCCTTTCTCTGTCACAGTGATTGTGTGAGTCTTGCTATGGATTATGAGATCTGTAACTAATGCTGAACCTTTGGAAAGGGGGATGTTCATGGAGAAATCAGGTTGGCTGTGTTCATCTTGGTGGTATGGTGTGGTATGTCTGCTAGCTGAATGGGATCTGCTACATGAGCACAGAGGTGCCCTGAAAATGGTTGAAGGCTTAAAGCAAGTTATAATCCCTGAGAGTAAACATGAAGGACAAGAGTCTTGGCAGTGGCTGCATGGCCACTGTTATGTATGATGTATGATGTTATCTATGATGTACAACTGAGGCTGAACTGCAAAGGAGGCATTACAAAGGGAGATGGAAATGTGGCTAGCATCCTCCACATTAGCCTCTAGCCTAGGAGGCAAACTAGATAGAGGAGTAGATGAAATGGTTGTCATCTCTTATAGCCAATATTGACAAAAGGAAAGGAGAATTCAGATTATAGCTGTGCTCCAGAGCCCTTCCTAGGATCCAAAACCCTGAACCCTGGGGGAAGAATCAGAAAGTGAAGAAGGTGCATACTAAAAGTAAAGAAGATACCCTCAGATGTTCCATGGAGAAGAATGGAGAGTCTATGAGTCAACATGAGAAGGAGGCCTAATATAAGAGTCAAGGGGATACCCGGAACCTCAACTGCTGAATTGGGAAAGACTTTTAAATAAGCAGTGTGTCTCTCACAGCTTAGCCTCTGATGCTGCAAGACACGGGAGCAGAGGAGATCAAGGTAAACAGGAGGAGAGCAGAAAATCCAAGTTCATCCATTCTCAAGATGAGCACTGCACCCTAGACAACATGCGGGCAACTGTCGCCCATGGACTCCTCCTAGGGAACATTAGTGAGACACCATTATGGCCAACTAAGGTCCCAGGTATATCAGGAACTGGGAGACACTAGAAAAGGGGCAGACATTGCTTAAGAAGTTGGGCATGAGTGAGTCTTCATTTGATACTGAGTTCTCCAGACCAGATAGGATCTAAGGAAGAGGTTAATTCATCAGAGACCAATAGTAACAGAGTCTAGGAAAGACCAGGGAATGACACCCGAGCAATCTCATGCACCCAGATGCCATCAGAAGACAGGTCCACCAGGCTGATAAGAGTTTAAGTTTTATGTAGGAGACTGAACAACAAAAAAAAAGTTCTCTTTATATTAGCTGACATATTGGAATGCCTTGCCATATTTTGTCTATACTGTGAACAAATTTTAGCATTCAGTGTCATTTCTAATATAAACTTTTGCCTTCATTTTCCATATATGACAGTTTTAAAATCACCACAACACACACACACACAAACACACACACACACACACACCACAGTTGCAGGGATTTTTCTAGGCTCCTATTTTTAATTTAAAATTACAAAAAATGGAAACTAAGGGACTGGAGAGATGACTCAGAGGTTAAGAGCACTGATTGCTCTTCCAGAGGTCCTAAGTTCACTTTCCAGCAGCCACATGGTGGCTCACCACCATCTGTAATGAGATCCGATGCCCTCTTCTAGCGTGTCTGACAGCTACAGTGTACTCATAACATAAAGTAAATAAATTTAAAAAATAGAAACTAAGTTAATTTTTGAATATCACTCTTAATTTTTACTCCTCACCTCTTTCTGCACTAGAAACATTTAACATTAATTGTTAAATGTAACTTAGCAGTTAAATGTTCTGCACTGGGAACTTTTAACATTTAAACCTAGCCATAAGCTTACTCTTCCCTTACCTTTCTAAGCACCCAAGTTCAGGGCAGGAGGTTTTTGTCTGGTTCCTTCTGATTCGTCTTCTACTGTGTGGGGCCACCCATTTCCTGAATGGCATTTCGGGCATCCCTCCTGGGCTCTCTATCCTTCGTTGACTTAAAGTGCATTTTTAAAGTCAAAACAAAACTGTAACTGTATTCGGTATCTGCTTTATCACTAGAAATAAAGTTCTCTTTAATTTTTTAAATTAATTTATTTGTTCACTTTATATCCCGATTGCATCCCCCTTCCCTCCTCTCCTTCCAGTTCTTCTCTCCCACACCCCTTCTCACATTTTTCCCTCCCTTCAGAGAAGGGAAGGGCCCCTCCACCAGGGCATCATCTTTCCCTGGCACACTAAGTCTCATCAGGACTAAGTGCATTCTCTCTCACTGAGGCCAGACAAGGCAGCCCAGTTAAGAGAAAGGGATCCAAAGGCAGGCAAGAGAATTCGAGTCAGAGACAGCCCCCACTCCAATTCTTAGCTGACCCACATGAAGACCAAGCTTCATATCTGCTACATACATACAGGAGGTCTAGGTCTAATCCATTCATGCTCTTTGGTTGGTGGTTCTATCTCTGAGAGCTCCCACAGGCCTTCATTCTGTAGGTCTTCTAATGGGGTCCTTGACCCCTTTGACTCCCTCAATCCTTCTCTGGACTTTTCTAGAAGACTCTCTGAGCTCCACCTAATGTTGGGATGTGTATCTCTGCATCTGTTTCCATCAGCGGCTGGATGAAGCCTCTCAGATGGCAGTTGTACTAGGTTCTTGTCTGCAAGCATAGCAGAGTATCATCAATAGTGTCAGGGGTTGACTCTCTCCCACAGGGTGGGTCTCAAGTTGGGCCAGTCGTTGATTGGATATTCCCTCAGAAAATTGGGAATAATTCTACCTCAAGAACCAGTTATTTTTTTTAAATAAGTTTTTTTAAAGATTTATTTATGTAAGTACACTGTAACTGTCTTCAGACAGACGCCCAGAAGAGGGCGTCAGATCTCATTGTGGATGGTTGTGAGTCACCATGTGGTTGCTGGGATTTGAACTCAGGACCTCTGGAAGAGCAGTCAGTGCTCTTAACCTCTGAGCCATCTCTCCAGCCCAAGAACCAGTTATAATACCCCTGGGTATATACCCAAAAGATTCTCTTCTATACCACAAGGACACTCGCTCAACTATGTTCATAGCAGTTTTATTCTTATTAGCCAGAAACTGGAAACAAGTCAGATGTCCCTCAACCAAAGAATGGATAAATAAAATGTGATTCATTTACACACTGGATTTTACACACTACTCGGCTATTAAAAACAAGAATATCATGAAATTTGCAGACAGATGGATGGAACTAGAAAATATTCTGAGTGAGGTGACCAGACCCAGAAAGACATGCATGATATGTACTTACTTGTAAGTTGATATTAGTTATGAAGTACAGGATAGCCATGCTACAATCCAAAGACCCAGAAGGGGAAATAAAACAGACATCAGAAGTGGATGGAGAGAGGGAACTGAATGGGAAGGGGAACAGGAGTGGAGATCAGGTATGAGGAGAGCAGGTGTAGGGGGTGAGAGAGCTGGGAGAGAAGAGACATCGGTGGGAAAGGGTAACCTCTGAGACAAGCTGGAGACCTGGAAAAGGAGAGGCTCCTGAGAGGATGTGGGGACGACCCTAGCTGAGATTCCTAGCAGTAGGGGAGGGTTATGGAGACTGAAATGGCCACCTCCTGTGGCCAAGCAGAATTTTCAGTGAAGGGAGGGGGACACAACTCACCCACAAAACTTTCCACCCAAAATTCGCCCTGCCTACAATATGTGCAGGAATAAAGATGGAGAAGAAAGTCTTTTTTTTTAATAGGCATAATGGCATGTAACTTTTGTGTTAGAGAACCCAAAGTTCTTCCATATACTATCAACATTGTATGAGTCATAGGATGGCCAGGGTGGTCCATCTTAGAGTAGGCTTTATGCTGGGAAGAAATGTAAGAAAATAGGAAAATGATCAATTTTCCTCAGCAAAGCCTCCTGTTCCATTGTTGCTAAAGGGCTCCCTGGGCTGGTCCTGGATTCTATCTGCTGTCTCTATACAGTGGCTGCAAGCTTGCTCTGGTCAGTGCCACCACAGTCTCTCTAGCCATGGAGGCTTTCTGACACAAGGAGGCAGCAACTGCCCACAGTGAAAACCCTGCTGCACCTGGTGGACCCTTGTGGGATCTTCTGGTACAGGAGAGTGTTAAGGGGACAATGACAAGAGAGCTTGGTTCCTGGTAGAAGGGTTGGAGGATGGCCCCTGCCAATACCCACCCCTCCCCAATTCCACCCAGACTTCCCTCCCCCTCCCCCTCCTCCTCTTCTTTAACTTGAGAGATAACCTAGGCTATGCAAGCCACTGAGATTTTAGGGTTTGTCTTCCCTATGGGCCTATCAAGAGGCAGACTGATATATCAATTTTGTTTTAGGTTCTTTATCAGTTCCTAGGCAAAATGGTTGTAAAGAAAAGCTACACAAAAATCAACTCAAAAGATTCAGAAACCTTAACCTGAAATCTGAAACTACTGCAAGAAAATACTTCAGGCTATAAATAGGAAAAAAAAAAGACTGTCTTGCCTTTTTCTGGTGCATTTTTAAATGTTTTATTGAAAAACATTAGTTTTTCTTTCTTTCTTTCTCTTTTATGTTCCACATAACTAAACATTTCTGACATCTGTCTTTCTATAGGACACCATACTAGACTGAGAGCTATTTAGTCACAGAACAACAGTAGTATGAAAAAATTCTGAAAATGAATTTTTCCAACACAAAAACGTACACCACGGAAAACTGCCCTTATGGAAGGTAGCATTTTTCTTTCCCAAATAAAAATAAATAAATAATCTGTTCTACTTTGTGCAAAGAACAAGAAGACCTGTTTTGAATTGGATCACTCTGAGCTAAACTTGGGTTAATTCTAACATTTGTGAGTATAAAGATATTTCAGATTTCCCATAGTATTTCTCTTTTTTATTAATTAAACGCGTCCCTCACCCATGACAGGATTTGGGAGAGCAGACCCTGCCCCTCAACCAGGCAGCATGGTGGAGCTGACCCTGGAGGCAAGGGCAGCAGGTGAGCTGACCCTGCCATTCATTGCTGCAGGGTGGCATGTGCATGGCTGTGGTGCCCCTCCCCTCGCCATTCGCCACCTCCTGCAGTTGGGAAAGCTGGCCCCCGGGGTCATGAGAGAGGGTAAGCTGGTTCTCCCCTCGCTGGTTGCAGCACTTGGGAGAGTGGGCCATTCACCTCGCCTGAGTAGCACAGTTGGGCTGGCCCTGGTAGAAAACCCTGCTGCACCTGGTGGACCCTTGTGGGATCTTCTGGTACAGGAGAGTGTTAAGGGGACAATGACAAGAGAGCTTGGTTCCTGGTAGAAGGGTTGGAGGATGGCCCTGACCCCTGGTAGAGGGGCATCGGGTGAGTCAGATCCATGGAGCATGAGTGCAGGAAAGCTGGCTCCACCACTTATCTGACATGAGGTGGCGTATGGGGGAGATGATGCCCTCCCTCCCTGCTTGCTTCTTCCCACCAGTGGTAGTAGAGAGACCTGGTCTCAGGTTATGAGAGCAGAAGAACTAGCCCTGTCCCTCACTGGCTGTACCATTCAGGAGAACGGTCCCTGTGCACATGTGTAACACAATAGAGCTGCCATGGTGGCAAAGGCACTGGTGAGCCAGTCCTGAGGGCAAGGGAGTGGGAACACTTACCCTGCTTCCAGACGATGGATGGCAGCCTTGGGTGGCCTAGCTGAAGCAGTGCTGGAGATCTCAGCCTGGTGGTGCAGATAAGGGAAGTCTTCATGCTGACCAGCTCAGCTACCATCCAGGCCCAGATCCAGGACTCTGAGTTGGCCCACCCCAAAATCTACATCATCTGTGAACTGTTAGGGCACATGAAAGGCTGGTCCTGCTGATCCAAAGCTGCAGGATCTCCATGACATAGGGCAACAACAGGATAATGGGGAGAAGTCCCCAGAAGGATCCAATATTGATGGTCAAAGAAACCAGAGACCTTGAACCAAACCAGTGACTCACTGCACTGAATATTTGCCAGTGAAAATGCATGGTCAGAGGGGATTATGTGGTACATGGTGGGACTCAGTGTGACATACTACATGATGAGAGATTTTCTATGCTTTGCTTTGGGGTGTGTGTGTGTGTGTGTGTGTGTGTGTGTGTGTGCGTGCGTGTGTGTTATTGTGTTATTTGGGGGGATTGCAAGGGCAGAGAGAAGATTCATGGGGATTGGGAGATGACTAGGTTTGGGGTACATGATGTGAAACAAAGAATAAAAAGTTGTTAAAAAGGAATTAGGAAGTGTTCCTTTAGTTTTTATTTTGCAGAATACTTTTAGGGTTGTTGGCATTAATTCTTTGGAGTTCTGGTAGAATCCTCTGGTCATGGACTTTTTTGGTTGAAAGGTCTATAATTACTGATTCTATTTCACTGGGTTTATGGATATGTTTTATTGATTATTTTATGTTCATTTATCCTTCATAGGTCTTATAGAGAGAGAAATTCACACATATCTCATAGGTTTTCCAGTTTGGTGGTATACAGATTTTTAAAGTATATTCATATGCTTCTCTGGTTTTCATTAGTGTCTATTGAAATGAACCCCCTTTTATCTCTAATTTTATTAATTTGATTTTTCTGTGTGTCTTTTGATTAATTTAGCCAAGTTTTGTCAGTCTTACTGACTTTTTTCAAAGACTCAGCTCTTCATATCATGCATTCTTTGTATTGTTTTTGTTGTTTGCTTTTTGCCAGTTTCTATTTCATTGATTTCAGCTCTGGGTTTAATTATTTCTCCCTGTCTACTTTTTTGGGTATTATTTCTTCTTGTTTTCCTAGAGCTTCCAAAGTATCAAGTCATTAATATGAGAGGCTTACAGTTTTCTGGTATAGACACTTAGTGCTATGAGCATGCTTTCATTGTGTCCATACGTTTAGGTATGCTGTGTCTTCAGATTTATCCAATTCTAAATGTTTTTAATTTCCTGATTTATTTCTTTCTTGACCCAATTCATATTCAATAGTATATTGTTCAACTTCTATGAGTTTGTATTCTTGCTGCTATTTCTATTGTTGATATCCAGCTTTAATGGAGGTCAGATAAGATACTGGTGTCAACATCTGTTGGGACTTTCTTTGTGTTCTAATATATGTTCCATTTTAGAAAAAGTTCAATGAGCTGCTGAGAAGAGAGTATGTTCTTTAGTGTTGGGGTGGAATGTTCTGTAAACATCTGTTACATCCATCTGATTTATGACATTATTTAACTCTAGCATTTCTCTGTTTAGTTTTTATCTGGGTGATAAGTCTATTGATTAGAGTTGGGTAACAAAGTAACCCATTATCATGACATTAGGGTCAACATGTGATTTTTAGTTGTAGTAGTCTTAAGGAAGTCTACTAGAGATGACCACTCAGACATAGTTTATAACCAAGTGAAAGTCTTTATTCTGTTTGACTGAGACTACACTCAAGTATTTGAGACCCAAGTATAATGCCAAAAATTTATAATAAAAAAGTTTTGAGGGCAAAAACCTCTTTCTGTTATCTCATTCTACAGCTGCAGGAAAGAGGTTTTGAGCAAGCAAGCAGTTTAACAGAAGCTAAGAAAAGCAGTTAACTAGAGTGAAATGCTGAACAAGCAGGCAGTTTACCAAAGGCTAAGTTAGCTGGAGCATCCTGACCTCAGCTTCCTAGAACAGAATTTGACAAGTTTCCATGGTATAATCTCCTTCTCCATCAAGGAGATCGGACTCTAGTTAAGTCTGAAATGGTTTCAACAAGAATAAAAGATGGAGGAAACTCTGCACTGTATTACCCTGTCACATTAGTGTTTCTTTTATGATCTCGGGTTCCCTTGTATTTAGTATACAAATGTTTATAATTATAATATCCTCTTGGTGCATTTTCCTTTAATGAGTATGTAAGGTTCTTCCTATCTTTTCTGATTAGTTTTTGTTTAAAGTCTATTTTGGCAGATATTAAAATATCTATTCTTGCTTGCTTCTTAGGTCTATTTAATTAGAATACCTTTCCCATTCTTTTACCCTAAAGTGATATCTGTCCTTGATGGTGATGTGTGTTTCTTGGATACGGCAAAAAAGAAGGATCATGGTTTTGTTCTGGGTTGGGAGGAGGTGGTCAGAGATAGGGTTCCTCTTTGTTTAACCCTGACTGTCCTAGAACTTGCTCTATAGACCAGGCTGGCCTCAAGCTCACAGAGATCTGCCTGCCTCTCCTTCCCAAATACAGAGATTAAAGGCCTGCACCACCACCACCCAAGAGATGACTCAGTAGATAAGAGATCATATTTTCTAATCCAACCTGTTAGTCTATCATTTTGAGTGTGACTGAGACCATTATTTTTGAGAATTACTAATGAGAATTGTTTATTGATTCATGTTATTTTGTTGTGATGATGTGAGTTTTTCTTCTCTTGATTAGCTGTTCTTAAATTACTTATTCCTTGTGTCCTCTTGTGTTTAGTTAACCTCTTTAGATGAAAGTTTTCCCTCTAGGGCCTTCTATAGAGCTATAATGGCAAATAGAAAAATGCCTAAATTTACTTTTATTGTGAAATGTTTTCCTTTGTCTGTCAATTGTAATTGAAAAATGCAGTTTATTTTTTTCTAAGTTTTTTTAATTTACATTCAAAATCATTTCCCCTTTCCCGTTTCCTCCCTCCCCGAAAGTCCCATAAGCCCCCTTCCCTCCCTCTGTTCCCCATTCAACCCCCTCTCGCTTCTCTGTCCTGGCATTCCCCTACATCCAGTCTTTCCAGGACCAGGGATCTCTCCTTCCATCTTCTTGGAAATCTATTGATGTGCGAATTGTGTCTAGGGTATTCCGAGATTCTGGGTTAATATCCCCTTATCAGTGACTGCATACAATGTGTGTTCTTTTGTGATTGGGTTACCTCACTAAGGATGATATTTTCAAGTTCTGACCATTTGCCTAGGAATTTCGTGAATTCATTGTTTTTAATTGCAGAGTAGTATTCCATTGTGTAGATATACCACATCTTCTGAATTCATTCCTCCATTGAGGGACATCTGGGTTCTTTCCAGATTCTGGCTATTATAAATAAGGCTGCTATGAACATAGTGGAGCATGTGTCCTTATTACATGCAGGTAAAGCCTCTGGGTATATGCCCAGGAGTGGTATAACAGGATCCTCCAGGAGTGTCATGCCCAGTTTTCTGAGGAACCGCCAGACTGCTTTCCAGAGTGGTTGTACCAGCTTGCAATCCCACCAACAGTGGAGGAGTGTTCCTCTTTCTCCACATCCTCGCCAACAACTGCTGTCTCTTGTGTTTTTGATCTTAGCCATTCTGACTGGTGTGAGATGGAATCTCAGGGTTGTTTTAGTTTGCATTTCCCTAATGACTAAGGATGATGAACATCTCTTTAGCTGCTTCTCAGCCATTAGATATTCTTCAGGTGAGAACTCTTTGTTTAACTCTGTACCCCATTTTTTAATAGGGTTACTTGCCTCTCTGGAGTTTAACTTCTTGAGTTCTTTGTATATATTGGATATTAGCCCTCTGTCGGATGTAGGATTGGTAAAGATCATTTCCCAGTTAGTTGGTTGCCGCTTTGTCTTTTTGACAGTGTCTTTTGCCTTGCAAAAACTTTGTAATTTAATGAGGTCCCATTTGTCAATTCTTGATCTTAGAGCATAAGCTATTGGAGTTCTATTCAGGAAATTCTCCCCTGTGCCCATATGTTCAAGGTTCTTCCCTAGTTTCCTTTCTATTAGTTTCAGTGTGTCTGGTTTTATGTGGAGGTCCTTGATCCACTTGGAATTGAGCTTAGTGCAAGGAGATAAGAATGGGTCAATTTGCATTCTTCTGCATGTTGACCTTCAGTTGAGCCAGCACCATTTTTTGAAAAGGCTCTCTTTTTTCCACTGGATGGTTTCAGCTCCTTTGTCAAAGATCAAGTGACCATAGGAGTGTGGATTCATTTCTGGGTCTTCAGTTCTGTTCCATTGATCTACATGCCTGTCACTGTACCAATACCATGCGGTTTTTAACACTCTTGCTATGTAGTACAGCTTGAGGTCTGGGATACTGATTTCCCCAGAGGTTCTTTTACTCTTGAGAACAGTTTTAGCTATCCTGGGTTTTCTGTTATTCCAGATGAATTTTTGAATTGTTCTTTCTAACTCTATGAAGAATTGAGTTGGGATTTTGATGGGGATTGCATTGAATCTGTATATTGCTTTTGGCAAGATGGTCATTTTGACTATTTTAATCCTGCCAATCCATGAGCATGGCAGAGTTTTCCATCTTCTGAGGTCTTCTTCAATTTCTTTCTTCAGAGACTTGAAGTTCTTGTCATACAGATCTTTCACTTGTTTGGTTAGAGTCACACCTAGATACTTTATATGGTTTGTGGCTATCGTGAAAGGTATCATTTCTCTTACTTCTTTCTCAGCCTGCTTATCCTTTGAGTATAGGAAGACTACTGACTTGCTTTAGTTGATTTTATATCCGGCCACTTTGCTGAAGTTGTTTATCAGCTGTAGGAGTTCTCTGGTGGAGTTCTTTGGGTCACTTAAGTATACTATCATATCGTCTGCAAATAATGATAGTTTGACTTCTTCCTTTCCAATTTGTATCCCTTTGACCTCCTTTTGTTGTCTAATTGCTCTAGCTAGAACTTCAAGTACTATATTGAAAAGATATGGAGAGAGAGGGCAGCCTTGTCTAGTCCCTGATTTCAGTGGGATTGCTTCAAGTTTCTCTCCATTCAGATTGATGTTGGCTACCGGTTTGCTGTAAATTGCTTTTACTATGTTTAGATATGGGCCTCGAATTCCTGATCTTTCCAAGACCTTTAGCATGAAAGGATGCTGAATTTTGTCAAATGCTTTCTCAGCATGAAAAATGCAGTTTAGACTGACTAGTTTAGTCTGGGCTGGTATCTGTGGTCTCTTATTGCTTGTAGAACATCAACCTAGCCCCTTCTGACTTTCAGAGTCTTCATTAAAAAGTCAAGTGTTATTCTAATGTGTCTGCCTTTATATGTGACTTGGCTTTTTTTCCTTACAGATTTTGGTATTCTTTCTTTGTTCTATACATTTAGTGTTTTGATTATCATGTGTTATAGGGAGTTTCTTTTCTGGACCTGTCTATTTATTTGATCTTGTACCTTAATAGGTGTCTCTTTAGATTGTGGAGATTTTCTTCAGTTATTTTTTTTAAACATATTTTCTGTGTCTTTGACCTGGATTTCTTTTCCTTCCCCTATACCTATTGTATATGAGGAGTTGCAGTAAGGAAACTGATAACTTGACCATTTCATGATATGGTTAAGGGGAAGGTTTTTATTGTGCATAAGAGAGAGAAAATACCCCAAGGCATCTGGAAAAGTTCAGAGAGAAAAAAAAAAACTTCTGAGAGAAAACAAAGCAGAGTAGATATGGCCTGCAGAATGGACATGAGCAGGGCTATCTGGAAGAGAAGAGAGAATACTTAATAGTGAAAGTGCAAGAGGAAATCAATAGATAGATTGATAGATAGATAGATGATAAATAGATAATTGATAGGTAGATGGATAGATAATAGAGGATAGATAGATAACATAGGATAGATAGATAGATAGATAGATAGATAGATAGATAGATAGATAGATGATAGATAGATACAGACAGATGATAGATAGATAGATAGATAGATAGATAGATAGATAGATAGATAGATAGATAGATAGATAGATGATGCATAGAGTGAGTGAGAATGGAGGGTGTAAGGGAAGAAATGTCCTTGCCATTATATAGAGAACAAACTAGTATCTGAGAAAATGGAAGCCGGGAGGGTACCATAACCTTTTAAATGTATTGCAGTACTTGTAAATAGGGACTGAGGGAGTCTGGTGGCCAGTATGGATTTGATATGTAACCACAGGGACATGGCAATGGAGAGCCATAAGTCTTTTCTAAGGGAAGTAATGGGAATCAGTTTCCCAAGTTCCTGAGAAATACCAGCTTTTATATAACACCCAGAAATCCTCATACAGTCCAATCTGAGCTCATTTTGGATATATGGACAGCCTGTGAAGCCTAATGCCTATTATTCACAGGTTTGGTCTTTTCATAGTGTCCATGATTTTCTGGATGTTTTATGCCTGAATAATTTTATATTTAACATTTGCTTTGACTGGGTTGCCCATTTCTTTTATTTTGTCTTCAAGACCTGAAATACTTTCTTCTTTGTCTTTTAATATGCTGGTGAGGCTTACCTCTGAGGTTTTTCTTTTATATCCTGAGTTGCTTATCTCAGTTTGCTTTTTTCTTGAGAGACCCTCTTTCTTAAATTCTACTTTCATGTCTTGATCTGCTTTCATTGTTCCATGGACCCACTTGTATCTCTACAGATTTTGTTAAAACATTGGTTCATATTTTCTTTAAGGTCCTTGAACATATTTATAATTGGCTATGTGTTTAGCATGGTGTGGTTCCCCCACTGCCTCATCCCCAGGAATGTCAGTTTAGAAGACCTACCTTCTTTTCCATGAAAAGGTCCAGGAAATACACTATCCATAAAAGCCTAAAGAAATGAGTTGGTAACTTGGTTGCCCACTATAACTGAATGTTGAGAATGTATTACTAAATGCACCACACTTTGATCATAGTACAAAGAGAAAACAGGCTGAAATTAACCTGGAAGGTAGCTTTGAATATGTAATAAGATGCTAAGTGGGATACTGGAGGAGAAAAATCATCAATGGGCTTACCCAGCAGGAGATCCTAAGTACTACAACATTTACTTGCAGGTAAGGTGTGTCCATGATGCAATTCTCGCATCGACTAGGGAATAATTAACACTTTCTGTTTGGATTTAAGCCTGATTCCACAAGAAATAGTTCATTCTGTTCCTATAAACCAATCAAGATCCCATGGTCGTATGGGACTGGAGTGGTATTTCAGCAGCTAAGAGCTTGAAGAGAACTCAAATTTGATTTCCAGCACCTCTGAGCAGCTCACAACCTTCCATAACTCTTTGATTTCTTTAACAGTTCTGGAGTATCCAACTCCCACTTTTAATCTCCACTAGCAGCAAGCAATCACACGGTGCACAGACACACATGCAGGCAAAACACCCATACCAAAAGAAAGCCCCCAACCCGGCCCCCCCAAAAAAAGAAACAAAGAAAAAAGTCCATGGTCGAGTAGGTCATAGGCCCTCTAGGGAGAACCTATTACTGTTATTTCAAAGTATATGTTTATATACTTTGCCTGGTAGTTTCTAGGCATTGGCTAGTGCTGCTTTCAGTATTACTCAGAGAAGCTTCTTTTTAAAGTCAGCAATAGTTGACTCAGAGACTCATAGTTAGTCAAAGTGCTAAGAATAAGTGGCTATTAAGAGTTCATCCCTACATGAAGCATCTATATCAACCCCCACAAGCACAGAAAATATCACCAAAGAGGGAGTTAGAAAGAATGTAAGAGCCAGAGGATGGAAGGAATTCTGTGAAATTCACTGTTGTGCTCATGGATTCATAGCAACTGTGATTACCTATACAAGACCTGCAAAAACAAAACAAAAACAAAAACAAAAGAAATAAGTCAAGATTACAGCATGGAAAGGGTAGGGATGGCCCATGAAGTCCCAGTCCTATGCAGGTGGCACTAACCAGATTGTGTTGATTATTAACAAAGGAACAAATTACAACAAAACAGAAGAGGATGTTGTGAAAATGGAAGGGACTGTTGTTAGGGAAACCAGAGTGGAAAGAGAGAATGGAATCAGGGGTGGATACAATCACGATACATTGTATACACCTATAAAATTGCCTGGAATGTATGTGTGACTGGAATTGATACAGTTACTAGCTGGACCAGTGGGTGCTAGGATTATGGTTTAAGACTTGCAGTAGGACCAGATGAAGTTCTTGAAAGTGCCCCATCTTGGGTAAATACAGACCACTATCTCATGGGAATAAATCTGGATATTATTACCACTGTTCTACTTTTAAAGGACACAGGAGTTAGAGCTCCCACAATGTCACCCTTGACTTCAGCAACTGTCCCCTACAGAAACTAGGTGGACTCTGAACAACAGCACAAACTCAAACAATACTAGATCCAACCCCCTCCCAGCACCCACTTATCTTCAGGAGCACACCGATGTGCCCTTAGGTATATGGATGCTATGATTTGGTATATAGCACTCTTTGCTTTTTCAGAAGAAGAGGACTAGGGGCTGTTGGCATTCATCTGGATGAGTCTGTTAAAACTGTTTGCTTCAAACTCCTTATTTTTGTGAAGTGCTCCCTGCAGCAGTAGAATGAGATGCTAGCATGTGATTTCCGCCTTTAAATCTCTGTGTTCTGGATACACCATACCTAGGTCCCCAAATACCTGCATGTATTCCAGCCAATTGTAATAGAGTTTCAATTATAAACTGTGTCTGTGTAGTCATCTCTGGTGAGCTACTCATAACAAACCTGTTAGCACAAGGATTTTCAGGAACCCAATGAGTCTGCCAGGAACTCTCTACCAAAGAAAAATAAAAACATTCTATCTTATACTGTCCACCACAATGAAGGAAGCATGTCTGCTACACCTTGTTGGTCAGGAAACTGTCATCACACAGCAAGTGGCATGAACATTTCTATCGCTGAATGAGGCCCAGAGAAAGAAATCAATATGAAACAGGTCCAGAGAGAGCTGTGAGCAGCCTTGCCACTTAGCAGTCAATCAAAGCACAATGTGCAATGCTCATGGTTGAGTCCCGATGGGAGAATTGTGACTCAGTCACACATTCCTCTGTGGTTCTTTTGCAAGATGAGTTCATCTGTAGTGGAGGATCATGTGTGTTTTGAAGTTAGATCCTGGTATAATACTGGGCCTTGGTAGAGACATTGATGCCTGAACACAGAACAGCAAATGAGCGTGCATTCAAGTATCCCAACCATGAGCTGGCGTTACACCTGCTAAAGCACAAGCAAGCCTAACAGCAACTCATCATAAGTAATAAGTGGTACATCTTGGGACTGAATACAAAGGCCTGGGAAGACAAAGAAGCAGAGTAGACTGCCTCCATCCCCCCAACAACAGCTACCATAGCCGAGCAAAAGTCCCTTCTTACACCATAAAGGCTATACTAGCATAATTTTTCTTTCTGTCTTTCTTTCTTCTTTCTTTTTCTATCTCCCCCTTTTCCCTTCTTTTTTTCTTTTCTATTTTTATTAATGTTTGACAGTTTCATTCATGCATAATGTGTTTTGGTCATTTATACTCTCTTTCTCTCTGTCTCTCTCTCTGTGTCTCTCTCTCTGTGTCTCTCTCTCTCTCTGTGTCTCTCCTCTATGTCTCTCTCTCATCCCCTCTCCACTCCTGCTGAATCCTTTTTTCTTTCTAGTCAGTTCCTCTCTGTATTATATTCAGAAGATAACATTTCACAGCCCTCCTCCCCAACTCCCCCTGCTCCCCATCTCTCCCTCCTCCCTATCTCCCCTTCCTCCCCATCTTTGCCTCCTCCCCATCTCCTCCTCTCCTCCACAACATTCCCTGAGTCTTGGAGGGAGGGATTCAGGTGTCCTGCTTAAGGATGGGCCCTCAATAGCCACATTCTCAGAATTGTAATCAATTACAAGTCTAGGTATTAACCACTACACGCTGCAAAGAAGCTTCTCTGGCCAAGATTGAGAGCAACACAAACCACCTGTAGGTATAAATAAAAATATTGAGAAAGCAGATTGGCAATGTTTCTATTTAACAAAACAACAGTAGTAGCTTCATTCCCTGGGGCCTATGGTCCAGCCAAACAATGGACTTTTGGCTAGATTTACAGTACTGGACATGAATTCCTATGGAACAGGCCTCAAATTCAAGCTGAGAATAGTAGTTGGTAGCTCCCATAACACTCATGCCACTATCGCACAATGGGCATATCTTGCCTAGCTGATATTGTAGCATACAGAGGCCACTGTTAGGTAAAATGGTTTATGACTTTTCTCCTCTAACAGCCTGCATAGCACCTTCTAATGTCATCAAAGCTAGCTGTCCAGGAGGAAACCTAGTCTGGCTACTGCTTGTTTCCTTCATAAGCTATGATCCAAATATGAGTTGTCCTCAGCAACAGCCTTACTGTCTGCTTCTACTATATAACCAAAGGCAACAGCAAATAACCTATATTAGTGGTGAGAGAGGGGGTACTCCCAGTGTCTTTCTGACCAAAAGTGCAATGGGAAGATACCCCACACTTGGCACTGGTATTTTCATGTTATAACCTGGGGCTTCTTGGAGCATCGTTGTTTATCTACAGAGAACAGCTCTAGTTTAATTAGCTTACAAACAAGTAGGTCTCCGTATGCCTTCTTCATCCATCTTTCATCTCGAATAATCCTCCCTCTCCTTCCTCCACACCCTTCTTTTCCATCTTCTACTTACCACGCCTCACTTAAACTTCACATCCTCAGTGTCCCTCTGCCCCATCTATTTTCATAACCCACGGAGCACACAAAAGAAGGTAGAAGAGAGAAGCCCCAGCTTTGTGCAGAGATGAATTCGTTTGACATATGGGGTCAAATCGGAAGGAATGGTAGACATACTGCAAGAAGTGTGACTCAGAGGACAATGGCAAAGAAAGTCCTTCCGATGGATCAAACTCTAGATAGGGTGGTTATGTGAAATAAAAGATAGCCAGCTGGGAATTAGAAAGATGGCTCTTAGCAACTAAGAATGCTCACTGATTTGGACAGGGTTACCTTCAGTTCTGGGCTCCTCCACCAGGTGGCTCATGACTGGCTGTAACTCCAATTGCAGGGGATCTGATGTCCTCCTCTGGCTATTGCTTCATATTAAGGTATGTACAGAAGCCAACATGGACAAAGAGTGGAAGATGGGGTAGAGGCACATGGGTGCACAGGGAGTGGGCTAAATGTGTGCATGACAATGCCCACAACAGAGAACCCACAGAGAAAGACACCCTGAGCCCCTAAGTGAACACATGACTTGGCCATGTACTGTCAGCCATCTTAAGACATCGGCAACTAGGTTCTGGCACAGGGGACACCACCCTCTGGTGGTGTCTGTGCGTGGTCCTAACAAAAAGCACAGCACTCAACAAAGCTCAGCTGAGGTAGCTACTGTTTGGTTGCTGTTGTCTGTCTGTCTGTTGTCTGTCTGTTTGTGGGTACAGAGAACGGAACGGAGACCCTCATGCATATTAGACAATTGCCTGGCCACCCGGTCATAAGTCCAGTGCTCTGGTTTTTACTTTGCTATTAAATGTCTGCCAGCAACATCAAAGCACCAGTATAGCTTCACATTTCTCTACAAAGCCATCAGCTTCTTTAGTAGCAGATCAAATACTTAGAACCCCTTCCATCTCGCAAGGGCGATGATGCATTTTCACAGGGTAAGCTCTATGATCTTAACCAAAGAATTCCAACCAGTATGAACATCCCTCTCACTCCCTAGATTCAAGTCCATCTGGAAAGCCAGTAAGAGTTGTGGACTGTTATGGTGGTCCACACCAAAACATTCTGGTGTGAACCACAGAGGAAGTTTTAGGCAGCTTGCATGCACTCCTAAAGGCCACCCTGGCATCCTTTGATCCACCTTTGTGGGCAGACTGTGCAGGAAGTCAAAGTAGCTCAGCATTCCCCTAACGGCCATTGGATTTCAGGGTTGAACATTGCAGGATCACAATCTCTACTATCAGCTAAATGATGGCTGTAATTGTAGAAATTTGCCAAATGCCATTATAAAATGAGCACTTGAGCTCTCCAAACAGCTTTCTCTGTTGTTACTTGGAGTGGTGACAAGGCTCATAGTTCAGCTTCCCTTGTGAGCTTCTCAGGAGGTGATCAGGACTTGGAGGGATGGGGTTGGTTTTCCAACCCTTGATATGACGAGTCGGGAAAGTGTATCTTTCCAGCTCAGGACAAAGGCAGGGGAAAGGGCTTCAAAGAATCAGGTATAATGGGTGCAAAAATGCAATAATGCAGCAGGAATATATGTAAGTCTTGACTAGCAAGGAAGAGAAGAGCTCTGGGCAAGCAACCCAAGGCGCTGCCATCCATTTCATGGCTCTTTGCTGTGGCTTCAGAGCTGAGCTTTTCTTTTCTTTTTTTCTTTTTTATTAAAAAGGAAGTAAAAATATTTTATGATAAAATTAAAGATTTGCATGGAAAATGTTTCTGACAAAATTGAAGAAGCATATAGAAAAACACATTAAGATTGACAATTTTCATGGAAAATCAAAGAGTAAAATGGTAGACATAAAAAAACATTGCTAAATTAATTGAAAAAGGAAGTAAAAATATTTTATGATAGAATTGAAGATTTACATGGGAAATATTTCTAATAAAATTGTAGAAAAAGATAAAATAACATTAAAATTGAAGATTATCATGGAAAATTACAGATAAAATGGCAGACATAAAAATATTTCTAAGTTGATTGAAAGTGGAATTATAAACATTTTCTGATAAAATTGAAGATCTACAAGGAAAATATTTCTGATAAATTTCAAGAAATATATAGAAAAACACATTAAAATTGACTATTTCATGGAAAAATTATACAGATAAAATGGTAAGAATAAAAATATTCCTAAGTTAATTGAAAGTAGAATTATAAACATTTTCTGATATAATTGAAGATTTACATGGAAAATATTTCTGATAAAATTCAAGAAATATATAGAAAAACACATTAAAATTGACTATTTCATGGAAAATTACACAGGCAAAATGGTAGGAATAAAAATATTCCTAAGTTAATTGAAAGTAAAATTATAGATATTGTCTGATAAAATTGAAGATTTACATGGAAAATATTTCTGACAAAATTGAGGAAATATATAGAAAACGTTAAAATTGAAGATTATTATGGAAAATTACACAGATAAAATGGTAGGCATAAAAATATTTCTAAGTTGATTGAAAGTGGAATTATAAACATTTTCTGATAAAGTTGAAGATTTAAATGGAAGATATGACTGATAAAATTGAAGAAATATATAGAAAAACATGTTAAGATTGACTATTTCATGGAAAAATTATACAGATAAAATGGTAGGCATAAAAATATTCCTAAATTAATTGAAAGTGGAATTATAAATATTTTCTGACAAAATTGAAGATTTACATGGAAAATATTTCTGATAAAATTGAAGAAATATATAGAAAAATGTTAAAATTAAAGATTATCATGGAAAATAATAGTTAAAATGGTAGACATAAAAAACATTACTAAATTGATTGAAAGAGGAATCAAAAACATTTTCTGATAAAATTGAAGATTTACATGAAAAATATTTTTGTTAGACTATATTTTTTGTTGGGGAATTGAGTCCATTGATGTTATAAGATATTAAGGAATAGTGATTGTTGCTTCCTGTTATTTTTGATATTATTTTTATGTTTGTGTGGTTACTTTCTTTTGGGTTTGTTGGGAAAAGATTACTTTCTTGCTTTTTCTAGGGTGTAGTTTCCCTCCTCGTGTTGGCATTTTCCTTCTGTTATCCTTTGTAGGGCTGAATTTGTGGAAGGATATTGTGTAAATTTGGTTTTATCATGGAATATCTGTCTATGGTAATTGAGAGTTTTGCTGGGTATAGTAGTTTGGGCTGGCATTTGTGTTCTCTTAGGGTATATATGAGATCTTCCCAGGATCTTCTAGCTTTCATCGTCTCAGGTGAGAAATCTAGTATAATTCTGATTGGCCTGCCTTTATATGTTACTTGACCTTTTTCCCTTACTGCTTTTAATATTCTTTCTTTGTTTAGTGCATTTGGTGTCTTGATTATTATTTGCCGGGAGGACTTTCTGGTCTGGTCCAGTCTGTTTGGAGTTCTGTAGGCTTCTTGTATGTTCATGGGCATCTCTTTCTTTATGTGAGGGAAGTTTTCTTCTATAATTTTGTTGAAGATATTTACTGGCCCTTTAAGTTGTAAATCTTCACTCTCTTCTATACCTATAATCCTTAGGTTTGGTCTTCTCATTGTGTCCTGGATTTCTTGGATGTTTTGGCTCAGGAGCTTTTTGCATTTTGAATTTTTCTTTGACTGTTGAGTCAATGTTTTCTAAGGTATCTTCAGCACCTGAGATTCTTTCTTCTATCTCTTGTATTCTGTTGTTGATGCTTGCATTTATGACTCCTTAATTCTTTCCAAGATTTTCTATCTCCAGAGATGTCTCACTTTGTGATTTCTTTATGTTTCTACTTCCATTTTTAGATCCTGGATGGTTTTGTTCAATTCCTTCACTTGTTTGTTTGTGTTTTCCTGTAATTCTTTAAGGGATTTTTTTGTTTCCTATTTAAGGACTTCTACGTATTGACCCGTGTTCTCCTGTATTTCTTTGAGGGAGTTATTTATGTCCTTCCTGATGTCCTCTAACAGCATCATGAGATGAGACTTTAAATCCAACTCTTGCTTTTCCGGTGTGTTGGGGTATCCAGGACTTGCTGTGGTGGGAGAACTGGGCTCCGATGTTGCCAAGTAGCCTTGGTTTCTGTTGGTAGGGTTCTTGTGCTTGCCTTTCACCATTTGGTTATCTCTGGTGTTAGTTGGTCTTGCTGTCTCTGGCTGGAGCTTGTCTCTCCTATGGGCCTGTAAGTCTGTGTCTGTACTCCTGGGAGACCAATTCTCTTCTGGCAGGGTCTGTGCACAGAAGGCTGTGGAGCTGCCTGGTTCCCTGCTGCAGATGGTGGCTGGAAGGGAAGACTCCTGTCCCAACAGCAAC
Organism: Tokudaia tokunoshimensis; assembly: GCA_036184795.1. Lineage (NCBI taxonomy): Eukaryota > Metazoa > Chordata > Mammalia > Rodentia > Muridae > Tokudaia > Tokudaia tokunoshimensis. The sequence goes on along the minus strand of BTHU01000013.1, from coordinate 63,502,520 downwards.
ACTGATTGTATGCCCTGTGTGCTCCTAGCTGTACCCTTCCAGAGAGAAGGTGGAGATCTCACCTCTGCACTCAGAAGTGAAATCGCTGCTGGGAGATCACTCTCTCCTGGCAGGCTAAGCACAGAATGCTTTGGAGATGCCTGGTTACCTGCTGCAGATGGCGACTGGAAAGGCAGAGCTGAACTTTTCTATTTGTTGATTCTTAGTTTTGTGAAGATGTTCATCAAATACAGCTGTCTGCTAAACCTGGGACTGGGAGCTTGGGGGTGGAGGAACCAGTAGTAAGGGACTAATTAATATATGTTCACAAGATTATTTCATTTCATTCTGAACTCAGGGGTTCACAACTGGTAGAAGCCAATGTGACCAAGCCACCACAGACTTTGTTCTCGGCAAGGAAGTTCAGATACACCCTTATCTGAATAGGAGTCAGTACAAAGTCCCCTCTCCCATAAAATTTCAGAGCCAGAACATCTTGGCTCCAGGTCTGTGCTTTGAAAAGTAGTCCTGGGATAATGATATATTTCTGTCTCTAGTAACCTTTAAGTTTTCTGACTGTTGCAAAATATATTCAATTCTGCAGGTATTCTAATATGCTTCATTTATAAAATTGAAGTGAGCCATTGACTTTAAAATATAAATTTAATTTAGTGACATTCTTAAACTACTTTAATTCTAGTCTTTCAAATACCAAAAAAGGGGAAGGGAAGGAAGGAGGGGAAGAAAGAAGGAAGCCAGTGGAGGATTCATGAACAGATGAAAACTTGCAAGGGGGTTTTCAGCATTTGGTTAGTATAGCTTCCTCTTGCTATAAACTAAGTGAATGATGTTACCAGTGGCTAACATTTCCTGAGAATTTATTATACCTTTTTGCATTTATTCTACATGATAACTTTATGAGGCAAGATCTGTTATTTCTTAATTAACATATTAGGAAAATCAGGTTTAAAGAGAACAAATGATCTGGCCCGTATTCCTTTGCCACAAAAACCAAAAAACCAACCAAACAACAACAACAAAAACAAAACCAAAAACCCTTAAAGGTTGGCTTCAAAGCTTATGTGATTCAACAGAGTGTGATGTTTCCTAAGGAGAAGAGATGGGGAAGCCAGGCTTTAGCTACCCTCTACCACCTGTATGAGAATTACTAGTTCAGGGATGAGCCTCTGAGGGTGGAGCCATGTGCAGCTCCTCGTATTGCACACTACTCAAGGGTACCACCCCTCAGAGGATGCCTCTCGCATGGCAGGTATATTGTAATGTATGCAAGAGGTTATTGCCTACCAGTGAAGATCAGTGCTCAGGAATGGGAGCCTATGCTGGCCAAGTCCTGGCATAGCAGCAGACATGGCTGTCATAGTCACTAGTGCGCACGCGCGCGCACACACACACACACACACACACACACACACACACACAGAGAGAGAGAGAGAGAGAGAGAGAGAGAGAGAGAGAATGTTGGGTGTTTTAGAGAATAAATCAACTTTGTTGTGATTCACCACAAAGTGAGCATAACTAAGGACAGAATCTGTATCAAGAGGATCATTTGAATTGTGGAGTAACAAGTTATCACACTCCAAGAATCCCACTTATACTTCAATGTCTTCATATCTGGGAAAGCATTGGATAACATTTTCAACTGCCCATGGTGTTGTGTAACAAAGCACCAGCTGAATTCATTCTAAGGAAGAAAAGCCTTTTGATTTGGCCCAGGGGTGTTATTTTCTATGAGGGGTCCTGGAAAGGGTCCTTAACCACAGCCTACAGAACCCTTTCACTTCTGAGCCCTTTTGTTCTGCATGTTTAGGTTGTATCAATTCAAGGTCAACAGTTGTAGGAACAAACATTGTATCTTTTGCAAAGAAGAGAGCCTCTGTAGACTTTTCCCAGGGGAAATATTGTGGTGCTTTCTAAGTGAATCATCTGCTTTGGCCACTTTTGTCCAGGTCTCTTTCTGCTAAGAAGACCGTCTCGTTAGTTCTATTGTTCTTTGTGCAGGACACAAATTGGTAAACACCAGACCATGAATTTAAACTAAAGTCACTGAACCAAACCACTCAAATGCCTTTGCCTCAGAAGCTGAAGTGTTCAGGTCAGTCACGGGGCAGCTGCTGATGTCCAGCTTTGGGGGGAATTTCCTCTCCTGAATCCTGAAATCCCCTTCTTTCCTGCTCAGGTGGTTACATCACTGGTTTGGGGGGGCTCCTAAGAAAGCCGCTGAGATGGGGCACCCTAAATGTCTGGGACCTCGCACAGGGTATAAGAAGAGAGAAGGTGGGGGTCAGTGTGCTTCCCTGAAGCCCTAGAAAAGGTTCCAAAGAAACAATTGACAATAAGGGCAAGAGACCAGAATTGACTTTCTCTCATCAGTAAAACTGGAGAGAAGGGACCCTGATATAACTGGCAGAAAGGTGAGTGACAAGGCTTCCCCTTCAGCCGCAGACTTCCCGCTCTAGTTCCCACAGCCGGCAACTCCTCATCCTGCCTTCTCAGTCTCCAGATTGAGAGGACGCCACCAGAAGACCCCCCCACCCCGCCCCCAAACACCAGTATCTCCTCAGATAAAAGAACAAGTCCAAGTGGATCTTGCTCAGGACTAACATGGACCAAGATGCCCCAGCCAAGCCCAAAGAACAAAAGGTAATGTGGCTTTCTCCTGGAGGTCGGGGTCTTGCTCCAAGTACAGGGTAGCAGGTTGCATCCGCAACTGTAACTTGTGCTCTAGGGTTCACCTCTGAGCAGGTAGGCTCCTCCCAAAGGCCAGAGAAGGCTCAGGAGTTCAAGCCCCAGCATTTCTTTTCTGTACTCTCTTCTCCCCTGCAGCCAAGTATTCTGAGTCTGAAACCTGGGTAAGCCAGCCAGCACATGTTAGATGAAGAACACACAGCCACTAGGGAGAGGCTCTTATCTTGAGGTGGAGGAGAATAAGCATCAGGGTCAATTTAGCAACCTGCAGCAACACCAACCCTGGTGATGCTGTGCACATGTCAGATCATCCCAGGAACAGGGATGAAGGTAGAAGAGAGATTCAGAGGCACTAAGAGTGGGCAGGGAAGTCACACACCAGACTGTGACAGAACATGAGTGGCTGTGTTTCCCAGCAGGACTCAGGGACACAAGCTGCTAAACTCTAAATGTGGTTGGGGTAACAAAGATCTGGGACATCCAGACTCCTGCAGAAAAGTTTCCTGAAGGTCATTGCCAGGGAGGGTGACTAGAGACATTCCTTTGAATGATATTCTTCCAGCCCCAAACCAAGACTGATAAGTAGCCAGAGACATTTTATTTTCACACACACACACACTGTGATTCCTCATTGTCCCATGGAGAGAGCTTTGCTTCTGAAGCACCACTGGCCTTCAGAAAATACCAGGTGGCCTAGTGGTGTTGGCCTTTGTGTGAGCTGTATTAGGACTTGGCACTTTGGAAACAATAGCCTGGGGTGTCAGAATGCCAGCCCTGTGGGGAACCTGGATTTGGTGGATATTAATCAAACTGGGGAGTAGATGCAGCCACACCCTGGGGGAGCCTGGAGAGAACCAGGTAAGGCAGGGAAGGGCAGGGACTGCCCTTGACAGTCTCCAGGAGGGAGGCAACACAGTGAATTGTGGTAAGAAAAGAGTTGGAAGATGTAAGAAACCTGGGCCTTATCAAACTAAGTCACAGTTTGTCTTGGCCCCTAGGCAGTAGGGCAGCCAAAGGCTCTATAGATGTGGCTGAGCAGAGCCAAGCTGGGTGACAAGAGGCTAGGAGCCTTGCCCAGAGTTTGTTTCCTTTTCTCCTCTCTTTTCCCTTCTCCTTTTATCTATTTTCCTTTAACTCTTGCATTTCTCCTTCTTGCTCTCTCCTCTCTCCCATCCCTTCTCCTCCTCCTTTGATTCAATTTTGCACTACTGGTCAGTGACTTTCTATGGTATAGTTGGGAGTGAAGAAGGTTCCTTGCCAAATCACTGACTTAAAGTCAGAGCACTGATCAATCTTAAGACTAGTAAAGCATGAATTCATGTTAAAAGAAAAGACAGTGGCATCTGTAGATCCAGAGACCTGCAGCCAAACACCCATGGAAACCATTAGAGAACCTATAAGATACGATCTCAGCCTTCTTAATCACTGAGAAGTGACATCTTTGGGGTTCCCTTGACAGAGCACTGGGTTCCTGTTCCCAGTAGCTGCCCACAGGGCTCACACTCTCCTCTGGATCTGGTGTCAGAGCCTAAGCATAGAAGAATGTGACACAAGGCTTTGCTTTCAGTGAGCTCCCAAGGCCAGCTGGAGAATGCAGAACAGAGGGTCAAATGGAGATGGGGAAGGTCGGAGAGGACTTTCTAGAGATGATGTTGAAGAAACGGAATGGCACCCTACTGCCAACGGGGTGATGGTTTTAGTTTTAACTCAGTTGCACATGGACAGTGAAACAGAAACCAACCCCCTGAAAGAAAGAACTCCCCCCTGCAAGGAGTAAAGGAGAAGAGCCAGAGGGTGATACCCTGCACCCCCGGAATGCTGAACCCCCCACGCAGTGACTGTCTGGTACTGAGAAACTGCTGCATTTCCCCACGGAAGGGCAGATCCCTTCCAGGCATTGCAGTTCAAACTTTTATTTTTATACTCTTTCCGGGTCTTTGCCTCCCACCAGTTTAGAGCTCCCCTGGGGAGAGAGTGCTAGGGCTGGAATCTCACAGAGGGATTTGTCTCTTTTGAACACAGAAATCTCATGAGTAAGGGAAATGTAATCTTGGCAGTTCCAGGCCAGCGCCTCACTTGCCAGGACAGGCAGTTCCCTAACCCTGCCTTTCGGGTAGAGCTACCCAGCTACAGGAGCAAACTGAGATTGCCCAGCAAGAGTGTCCAGCCCTGGATTCCCCACCACTCTCTCTAGCTTCTCACACGCCTCTCTATGGCCTCTTGTCTTTGGCTGCAGGTCCCCAGCCTGAGAACAAGGTGGAAGATACTTCTTCTCATTCTCTGCCTGCCCCATGGTGAGTCCACAAACAGCCAGGTTTCAGAGACTGTGTGAGACCTGACAGTGGAACTCAGAACCAACCAGGCAGATTTATTGCCTTCTCTCCTGGGAGCCACTGTGCTGTGGATCTGGGCTCTGGGAAATGAAGGGCATGAGAGCTTAGGGGAGATTACGTGTACCTAGATCAATGATATCTGGAATAGTCAAACACACTCACCACCTAAGCCCCCACCTCCATCCCTGCTCTCTGCCGTTTAAGTGGATGACTGAAAATTAGCTGTTTACAACATGTTACAAGGTTCCAAGGAATGCCAAACACAAATGTTACAGGCTTCATATCCACTCCTTTTACAAACACTTAAGTGCCAAGCCCAGCACTAACAACATAAAAGTTGAGACCCTATCCTGCATATAAAGAAGTCAGTAAACAAAGGAATTATATGATTAAAAATATAACTGGTCATTTATTTAATGCATAGTTATGAAGGGCTTCATATGTGCCGAGAGCTGAGGACAATTACATTATCGATAGAATCCAGTCCTGACAGTACTTGCAGCTGGCGTGCTGAGGCAGGCCTGATACAGACCAGGCAAGAGGGTAGATGATTCTTTCCCCCATGCAAGGAAGCCTACATTTTATTATGATGGTAATGGGAAGCCACTGAAGATTATAGTGTGTGTGGAGTGTGTATCAGTTAGACTCTAGTTCAAGGAGTTGTTTTACAAATCATTATTGAATTCATTAATACTAAAAGTAGATGTGTAGTCTCTGGCTCCCGGCCCCCATACTGCCACCTAATTTTCAGCAGATTCAGAGTCAGCAGGAGCCGGTGGTGAGGATTGCTCTCTTACTCCACAGGGTGTTGGGATAGGGATTAGGGATGACTTCACACTTCTTTCCTAAGAATGGATTGGTAGGCATTTGGTGGCACCTGATAACTTGACTTCTCCCTTCACCCAGGTTCATCCATGACCCCTCCACACAGAAGGTCCCATTCCAGATGGCTGCAGGCTGGCTCTCCCCAGTTCAGGACCCATCTCTACACTGTGGAAGCACACACAGCTCCTGTACCCCTTTGCTGCTGGAAGAACTCCCTTTCAGGTACAGCCCCTCTTCTCCCTCTGCCTGGCCACAGATCTCCTTTGTCAAACCAAGTCCTATCCCAGTGTAAGGCCTGCCCCAACTGCAGGTCTCACTCCCACACCCACACCCACCCCGGCCCCCAGTGGAAGTCAGAGCAACATGCTACACTATGGTTGGACAGTGATGGAGATGAGTGAGACCCTGCCCCACTCCCCCTCCATCCAGCAAAAGCAGAGGCTCAGCAAAAGGTTCCCCAGGTGAGTTAATTCTAAAGATCAGTCCATTCTTTAATTCTCACAGTTGACTAGTATATGATTTAAATCCTTAAATCATTATGGGAGTCAAGAGCTACATTTAGTAGCTCACCACATGAGTACTTGAGGTATTGTGTAGGGTTAGTGGGGTCCCCCCTCCACTCTGTCACAGTTCTGGGGGAGGCAGGACCCAGGAAGTTTGACCATGGTTACCCCATGCTGTCGGGCCAGTGTTAGGCTGTGGGGAAGCCTCAAGACAGGGCTCCTGGGGTGGGGAAGTGCAGTCTAAAGTCCCAGGGATAGCCAGAGCTGACTCCGGGTCCCTGGGCCTGCAAGGAGGCCCAGGCCCTCTGGTTCTTAGGCTCTTGGGCACCCAGGTGCTGCTGGGAGCCTCAGAAGATCTGAGAAAGGAGTGGGACTGGATCTAGCCCAGTGCAGAGGGGGATAGAGGGGAGCTCAGGCTGGAGCCCAGGGGGAGAGTCCTTGGCTTGTCAGCTGATGGCTTTACTTAGCTTGGTCTCAGCTATGGCTGAGAGCTCAGAGAGGTCTTCTGTGGGAGATTGGATGGCAGCTCTTTAGATAAAAGCCTTCTCCATTGTTCCCCATGTCAGATTCTGATGAAAAGAGGCAGTCCATGGTTTTAAGGCATTTATTGTCATGGTGAAAAGTGGATGAGTAAAAAAAGAGGGGGGGATGAGTGTACCCCACTTTCACAGGGTAGGCCTGAGGTTAAGTGCCTGGGAAGGAGAGTTTATTGGCTAAGTCTCCAGGCCTTTAGGTACCTCACTAAAATGGAGATCTGTCTTGAGTCAAGTCTTCTACCTGTGGAGGGGTTTGTGTTGCCTTTACAAATCTATGAAGAGCTGCGGCCTCATGCCAGGAGCCTGGTTCCCCAGGAGTAGGGCCAAATGTCTTCCGTCCCTTTAGGGTCACCAGGGTTTCTAGCCTTAGCTCAACCAGGAACCAAGTTGCCTTTCACAGTCCTACAGTATTGGTTTTTAATTTTGGTATTAATAAAAATGTGAGTGTATTGCAAGAGTCAGTCAAAGATTCTCAATCAGCAAAGCCAGACTGTCCCATCCTCCTGATTAATGGTGGTACAGTGACCCTTACAAATATGTCGACTCTAGGACACAAGAATTCTTAGAATCTAGGGTATGAACAATTTAATAATAAAATTTTAATAATTTCAATGATGATTAATATTCTTGCCTGTTAATGATAAACTATAATACCAGTACCTTTATCATGTGGTTCGTGATAAGCTGTTTAATTAAGCCTTCATTGGTATTGGTACAACCAAAGCATTTATGGTTGCTATTCTCTTGTAATTAGACCTTAGTTCCCAGATAAGACCCAAGCCACTTACAAATTCATCTGCACTCAGAAGGTGACTGTCTTTATTCTTTTCTGCTGCTATCTTAAAACTCTATGGTTGCTGTTGTTGGTTTGTCTGTGTTTTCTTCATCCAAGTTTTTAGCTCCATTTTTATTAATATAATGAATTCATATATAACAATGGGCTTTGTCACATTTCATAAATGTATGTAATGTATTTAGATCATATTCACCCCATTCCTCTCTCTCTTGCCCCCTTCCATTCTAGCTGACCCTCTTCCTTTTTCTAAGTAGTCACCTTCAATTCTCCTGTGTGTGTGTGTGTGTGTGTGTGTGTGTGTGTGTGTATGTGTGTGTGTCCCAATTACCTTAATTAGGTTTGCTTAAATAAGCATGAGTGAAAGGTTGTTTACAGAAGTATGGTCAGCTTACCAGTGGCTGTACCAACAACTATTAACTAACCAAGATCCTCAGAGAGGCACACCTCATGGGACCCTCTCCCTAGCAGGCATTAGCTACCCATAGATTCTCATGGACAGTTGAACTTCTTAAGCCCCGCTCATCTCCAAATTAGAATATTGGCAGATCTGATCTTTTGTTGGTCTTGAGAAGGCAATCACGGTGACTGTGAATTCACCCATCTGTTTTCATTAAAAAGATTAGTATGTAGTTTCCTTTGTCCTTATGTCTCCATCTGGTTTTGATATTAGGATAATGCTGGCTTTGTAGAGTGAGTTTAATGGTGTTCCTCTCATTCCTATCATGGGATGCTTTTTTATCATGGTGTTAGTTCCCTGAAAATCTAGGAGAATCCACCTGTGATTCCATCGGGGCCAGAAAGATTGTTTACTCTTTCTTCAATCTCACTGCTTATAGATTGTTTATCTCCTGGTTTAATCTTTTATAATTTATTAATTTTTAGATTATGCATTTTGGTCATTTGCCTACATGTATGTCTGTGTGAGGGTGTTAAATGCCCTGGAACTGGAGTTACAGGGTTGCAAGCTGCCATGTGGATTCTAGGAATTGAACCTGAATCCTCTGTAAGAACCACTGAGCCATTGCCCCTCCTTTTGGTTTAATTTTTGAAAGGTCATATACATCTAGCTATTCATTCACTTCTTTTGGATTTCAGTCTACTGGAATATGTGTTTAAGATGCATACTAATAACTTCCTGCATTTCATTAGTACAGTTTTAAACACTTCCCTTTCATCTCTAGCTTTATTAATTTGGTCTCCTCTTCCTCTTTGTTAGTTTGACTGAGTTTGTTAACCTTTTTATCTTTTCAAAAGATGAACTCTGCTTTTACATTCCTCTTTATTTCCATTCCATTACTTTATGCTATGACCTTGATTATTTCATTCCACCTAGTGGCTTTGGATTAAACTTGTTCTTGTTTTTCCAAAAACTTAAGGTATATTATTAAGCCATTTGTTTGAGATGACCATGATTTTTAGCATGCATATATTTTCCTCTTAGGACTGCCCTCAGTATATCCCACATGCTCTGCTATGTTGTGTTTTCATTTTAATTCTATTTTTTCTTATTTCCTTATTAATTTCTTCTGTGATCATCCTTCGGTGGTGTGCTATCTAATTTCCAAGAATTTGTGTGTATTTCGTGGGCAGTTAGCCACTGAATTTTAGTCAATTCCATGGTATTCATACAGAATAGCAAGAATTACTTCAATTTTCCTATATTGTTAAGATTTGCTTTGTGTCCTAACATATGACTGAGAAGAATTTGTATTCCGCTATATTTGGATGAAATATTCTGTAGAGATTTGCCAGGTACACTGACCCATCTCACTCAGATGTTCCTCCGTGTTTTGTTTTGTTTGTCTGCTTTTTGTTAGGATGACCATCTACTGAGTGGGGGTGTGATGTCACTCACTCTTATGTTACCGCTAATCCATGCCTTTACATATAGCATATTTGCTTTATGAAACTTGATGCACGTATGTTCCGTATATGTTCAGAATTGGAATATTTTCTTGAGAACTGCTCCCTCAATCATCAGAAAATGGCCTTCTGTATCTCTTTCTTGATGGTTTTAGAAAAGTAACACTTACTTGTTTCCAATATCAATTTGCTTGGAACAATTTTTTCCATGGTCTCACTATACTAAGATAGCATTAATCCATCTTTTATGGGAAATTGAGAGTTGTGCACTAATTCCTGTCAACGTTCGTTGATTTTTTTTTTTTTTTGGTTTGGTATTTCCTTGTTCCTCTCTTGCTTAACTATTATTATTCAAGAGTGGTTTGTTCTTTCCTGTGGCCTCATTTGGCTTTCTCTTCAATCTGAGGAATTTCTACATGTTATCTTTTATTAAGCTGAATTAGCAGTCAGCATAGTTTTATTGTGGAAAGTTTTTCTTTTTTCTTCAATGACAGGTAACTTTGTTGGGCATCACAGCTATTGCCTTTCAAGATTTGAAACATATCATTACAAGCTCTCCTGGCTTTTAAAGTTCCTGTGAAGGAATCTATTATTTATGGGCCTGCCTTTATATGCAACTGGATGCTTGTCGGGCATTTTCAATGCATTTTGTTTGTTCTGTATATTTATTAGATTAATTATAATATGACAAGGGGAGTTCTTTTCTGGTCTCTTCTATGTGGTGTTCTAAATGTCTCCTGTATCTGGATTGGCATCTCTCTAATTAATTGAAAATTTCTGCTTTGATTTTACTGAAAATGAAAAATAATTACTCTTCTTCTTCCTCCTCCTCCTCTTCTTCTTCTTCCTCTTCTTTGTCCTCTTCTTCTGTGCCTGTGATTCTTAAATTGATTTTCTGTGATGCCCCAAATATCTTTACAGTACCCCATATTGCCACATACTAGTCATCTCTGTCCTTGTTGGAGTGTGTCAGTTTCTCCACCTTGTCCTCAGGGTGACTGTATCATATTAGGCTAGACTAGACTAGACTTTGTATATCAAGAAAGACAATGAAATCTATCTACTATCCATAAGATTATGTCTGGTGTCTCATTAAGCAGCAGAGAGGTCCTCAGAGATAGTGTGAAAAGTCAGTGAAACAATAAACTCTATTTCCGCTTACACCTTATCAAATTAACGTCTTCCTCGAACTGGCTCGTATGTGCTCTGGTTCAGCTCAATATTGCCAAATCAGGCATACTCGCCATGCTTCTCTCCTGAGCTCTCATGCCAATTGTATTCATGAATGCTCAGTGTTCTGGTCTATAGAGAAGGGCTAGCCTGGGGAAATGTCAGTCATTGGTCTGGAAGATTCATGGACCAAATGGAGGGAAGCATACACTGATATATCCACACTAAGTAGCACTTCTCTTTTACATGCCACAAAGACCAGCGCCCTCTGACTGGAGTGGCCTCCTCCTTACAAGCACATAGATGGAGCTTAGTGGAACGAATGCAGGTTCTAGACAGACTTTCAGGGGAACACCTAACACATACATGTTAGCTAAATACTGGGTAAGAATCTTGGTGTTGAGACCTTGATTTTCAGCTCCTGCCTATACCTTTGGGCAAGGCCTACTCCCTCAGTAGCTATGCTCTTCAGTTCTTCAGGGCACCTTCACAGCTACATTTTCTGACAAGCAGAGCTGGTAACTAACTCTCCAACAGCGACTGCACTTACTGCTCCCTTTCCTTTGACAATTTTCTCTGCCTGCAGGTACAAATGCGTTGAGAGGCCCGCAGCTGGTGACTGGGGACACTGGGGGAGCTGTCACCATCCATTGCCATTATGCCCCCTCCTCAGTCAACAGGCATCAAAGAAAATACTGGTGCCGCCTGGGGCCTCCATTGTGGATCTGCTACACCATCGTGTCCACCAACCGATACACTCACCCCAACTACCGTGGGCGTGTGGCTCTCACTGACCTTCCACAGAGTGGTTTGTTCATGGTGAGGCTGCTCCAACTGTCCCTGGATGACATGGGACTTTATCGCTGCGGCATAGGAGACAGAAACGACATGCTGTACTTCAGCATGAATCTGACTGTGTCTGCAGGTATGAGCTAATGGAGGGCTGACAGGCCAATTTTTGTAAAGCCAGAGTTCAAGAGAAATGAATACAAAAGAAGGCTAGGAAGCCCAAGAAAGCTCTAAGCCCTAGGCAATAAAAGGGGGAAGGGTAGGAGAAAGACTCCAGCAGGAAAACTTTTGGTTTAAATAGAAGTCATCTTCAAGAAGGCAGATAGCAGGGGAAAGTGCCCAACAGAATACACACATGGTCTCCTGCCCTGTCCTTTCTTCCCTGAGTGTTGCAGAATGATTGTTTGAGCCAAGTTCCAAAAATGCTCTGACCTAGACCATATTTCTCTGGTTCCAGACAAATTGGTGTTCAGTCATGCAGACAAGACATAGCACAGCACAGGAGGACAGAAGGCTGGACTTTGCTATAGTAGTCCCCTGTTGAGTCCCTACGCAGACATCTGACACTTCCAAGGATCTCTTCTAGAGGCTGGATCCAGACTCATGGGTGGAGGTGTCAGGGTAGGGTGTGCTCCATAAAGGTTGCTCTGCTGAATACCTAGTCAGAATCCATCTTTCTGGCGAGCATCTAAATTCCTTTGAATGCTGAAGTCTGATGCCGTCGGAGCTTTCTTTACCCCTTTGCTGAATGGTAGCATGCAGAGTGGATGACTGGGTAGCTACATAGAGAATATGCAGGCTTGAGGGAAGAAAATAGGAATAAAAAAAATGGGAATATTGCAGAAGAACAGAAGCAGGTTGAGACGCTCACCTTCTAATTTTATCTGACATTTTGGCAGAAGATCACATCTCTTTGCACCTCACATCCTATTTAACACACGCTTTGATTGAATACCCTTTGCTGAATCCAGTAGATAACCCAGATAGCCTTCCTGCCTGGCCTTTCTCTGTGTGTGTCCACACAGGTCCTTCCAACACTACCTATGCAGCAGCTCCAGCTTCTAGTGAGCCTGTCACAGCATCCCCTGGAACAGCATCCTCAGCAGCCAACAGATGGACCTCGGGAGTCACCCAGATCCTAGCAGGCCGAGGCCCAGAATGGAACAGAACTACTCCAACCACAGGTACAAGCAAAACTACATCTTCAGCCCATGGAGAACAAACCTTAAGAACATCCAGGACAACAATTCCAGGGACAAGCAGCAGAGAGGAGGGCTCTATCAAGGCAGCAGTCCCCACTCCAGAGGGTCCATCTCCAAAATCAACAAGCATGTTCAGTAAAACACAGGGTGTTTCGATGTGGAGCACCAGGAACTCAGTAACAACTAACACTACCATGAGTGAGGATAGGAGGCAAGGAACAACGCCAGAGACTGATGGGCCACGAGATGAAACAGACGTCAGCATGTCTCCAGAAGTACCCAGGAAGACCACAGGAACCACAAGGCCGTCAGTCCTGATCTCAGAGCATGTGACCTGGGAAACTCTCCAAGACAAAACAGAGGTATCTAAGCAACAAATACTGTACTCCCAGGAGGAGTCATCACCAGCTCCAAGTACACAAACCTTGAATTCTACATGTATGGAAGTAGCATCTGAGGAAGGAAGGAGTGTTGATGGGAACCTAGAAAACACTACTGAAGAAAGTAGCCCCTCAACACCAAACCAACCTTCAGTAGCAGGCTCTATATGGGTTTCTGGCAAGGGGTCATCCATGAAGAGGTAAGCCTTGTGTCCTTCTTCTGACTTGGAGCCCCAGGTCTGCCCTGTTTCCTGGCCATCTCTTCCTTCTGCTGACTTCTTTCCCCTTGTATCTTACTAATCAGAAAAGGGTGGGATGGAGCACATAAGCATCAGCTACCATCCTTCACACCTCAGCCCATGCTATGCTAATGCTATCTGGATGCTTTCCAGTGGTTTGCAAGCAAAAATCTACATGATAAGATGAAGTAACTTTTAGGCTGGAGCCCTTGGGACTTTCTGCTTAATGTGGGTAGCAGAACTCCAGAGAAGGGACATAAGTTGCTGAAGGCACAAGAAAAAGATGTCACAGAGCCAATTGCCTGGGCCAATGTCCTGGCTCTCACTCATCCTCTCTCAATATGACATATTGTGGCCCATGCACAGGAGGGTGGAGCAAGGCAAAGGACTGGGGCTTAGGAGCTGAAGAGAGCAGTTCTGGGAACCAGTTACAGGGACAAGGGTGGTCAATTAGCCTGGAACCCAGCTTGTCCACCTATGAAATGAGAGGGGTAAGCCATCAGTCTTAATATTCCATCTAGTTCTGATCTCCATGGTCTTGTGCTCATCTCTTCCTCCCCCAATTCCTCCCCTGCAGTGCTTTGACAGAAGGAGAAAGCAACAATGCTCGGATCCTGACTCCAGTCTCCACTGTGCTGGCCCTGCTTCTCATTGCTGCTCTGGTCCTACTGAAAAGGAGACTTGGCAGAGAGAGGACCTGTGAGTTGAGCTTAAGTGACCCAAGTCTAGGGGAAGAAATGGTTCTTCCCACCTGATAGCCTCAGGGCTGGGTTGGGTTAGATGGAGTGGCCTCACTTTTGGATGTCGAAGAGGTGTATTCTACTCTGAACCATCAAACTATGCTTGGTTGTGGCCTTTACACTTGTGCCTCAGTGGCAGTCCTCGGCTTAAGGGGATCTTTGGTGGATGACAAGAATTATTAGCCACAGGTATGGAGCCACAGTGGCAACCATGGCAGCAGAGCCTGGGAGAGCACACAGAGCCCTGGGCCAAGGGCTGAGTCTGCAATTCTTCTGCTTGGCCTGCATTGTTCTCATAGTAACGTCCCAGGGATGCAGATTCTTCATGTGAATACTCCATGGTGTGCAGTCTTGGAGAAAAGAGACTGAGGATTTCTGGGAGCCAGTAGGAGAGGCTGGGGTTCTCAGGGCCATGGATCAAATCATCTGGACCAATCATCATCATTCTAAGGGACTAGCTACTAGACTTTCATCTTGGGAAATTCTCAGAAATTTGCCTCTGCTTCTCAGGAAGGCAAGTCAGTATGTCCACCCCAGAATACTCATGCTCTTCTATGTGTCTCTACGCAGCTCAGAAGACAGAAAGGGTACCAAGGATCACTCTAATTCAGATGACACATTTCCTACCAGATAAGCTCCCTGATGAGGGAAAGAACTTGCAGCAGAGTGACCTTCTTCCTCCGGGAGCCAGCCTGACCGTCCTGGAGAAGGACCACGGACCCTGAGGATGGAAAGGTAAACAGCTCAGTCACCATGAAGGGAAGGCCAAACCAAATAGCTCCATGGCTTCTCTACCCCCTTCATGGTTTCCTCCACCCACAGGAAGCTCACTGAGTTCAGCCTCCACCTGGAGACACAGGAACCTACCAACTTGGGCCTCAGAGGATCAGGCGTCCTCCAGTGCTAAAGATGACAATACAAGGACTCGAAGAAGGCTTCAAGAAGGGGCTCGTGGTCTGACCGCTCTTCAACTGCCTACTCTGCTGCCCCTTACAAGCTTTTCTTTCAGAGAGGGGCATGCTAGGGTGGGATGTAAGAATCTCCCTTAACAGCAGTGTGGGTCACTACTGCCTCTGGGCACCTTTCTTTCTCTCTGCCTGTTAGTACTAAGCCTGCTGCTTACATTCAACAGTGTTCTATCCCAGGCTTGCCTGAGCAAGTGCAACCATAGCTCCTCAAGGACACTAATCGTACTTTATCTATTTCACTACATCTCCAGTGGGACTTCAGCAAATTAAACGCCCATGACTGTTTGGATGGGAATGATATAATGGGCACTGAGGATCCTCCCGGCAAGAGGTCTGAATACCTGAGGGTCTCTATTTGTTTTGTTTGAGGGTTCACTAGATGCTTGTGTCAGTAGGTGCTTTCTGCATGAGACAGGAGGAAAGAACATCCACTCTTTGTATCGTATCTCCCTATTTGACTCTGTCCTCATTACGCTGTAGGTCTTTTGGCTGTGCCAAGATTTTCTGGGATTTCCCTAAATGATGGAAGAAGGGGGTACTTTTCATTATCAGTCTCCTCTTGTTCCACTGTTTATGAACCTTTGGTATCAAAGGCCATGGACAAGGCTGGGGATGGTTTGGGAAAGACAGAAGAACAAATGAGAGGAATTTTATGTGGATTCTGTCTTATAACCATATCTGTTGGGGAACGTATCTTTTGCCCACTGTCGACCCCACCATCTTTTCAGGAATCACATCTGGTATTTTCTTTGCCAGATATGCGGGCAGGTGCTCTGCATTCTGTACTTGGGCAGTGCAGGCATTGAACAACATAAGCTGTGGGGGAAGAAAAGTCCCAACACCAATTTAAGAACTGTTATAATGATGTTACCAGAAGGCTCAGTCTTGCCTTCTAAGCTGTCAGTGGCATTAAAGTCCTTCAAAAATACCTATTCACACCTATGACTGTACCAAGAAAGCCAAGGGAAATATCCTTGGTCCTGATGAGAAACCTGTTATAAATAAGTAGGCAGATTGAATGTATCTAGCCAGGGGGAAACACAAACCTTTGGATGCTTAATCTAGAACAGTGGTTCTCAACCCATGGGTCGTGACCCCTTTGGGTGGCATGTCAAATGACCTTTTCCCAAGGATCGTACAACAGATATCCTGCATATCAGACATTTATATTATGATTCATAACAGTAGCAAAATTACAGTTATGAAGTGGCAACAAAAATAATTTTATGGTTGGGGGTCACCTCAACATGAGGAACTGTATTGAAGGGTGTCCCAGCATTAGGAAGGTTGAGAGCCACTGTGTTAGAGGGAATCTGAGGCCTGGTGGAAGCAGTCAGGTACATAATTCAGCCAAGACCACTTCGTTTATTGATGCCCGGGACGGGTCAAAAGCTCAGGCTGTTTGGTGTGCCTAACCAATCTGTCTTTTCTGGGAATATCCATAGGACATCGCTTCTAGGGATGTTAAGAGGTAGTGAGAGGAAATTAAGTTGTAGCTCTAAGAAGTTTGGGGAGTGCTAGATTAGTCAGCAGATTCTTACATGCAGGGCTTCTCAGAGCATTAGCTATCCAAGGGAAAATGGTGAGTAACTGAGAGGAGAGACATGATGTACACAGGACTATTGTGCTTGGCAAAGCAATCTCATTGATCTGGATCTCCTTAGATCATCCATTAGGGAAGCCAATACATTAAGTAAACCAAGACATGGTCAACTTTTCCTCTAAGGGTCACTCAGCAAATATCTTAGATTTGACAACTCAGAAGCCTCTGAAGCAGCCACTCAGACCCACCTTTGTAGCTAGAGAGGGTATATGGACCACTGGCTAGTCTACATTCCAGCAAAACTTTCATAGAAACAGGAAGCTGCATTAGGCCTTCAGTCACAATTTGCAATGCCTGTATTAAGCCATAAAACCCCACAAGACAGTATATACATATATATGTGCGCACACACACACACACACACACACACACACACACACACACACACACACACGTATACAAATGTCCTGGAAGATCAGACCTGTCTCAAGAGCTTCCTGCTTCTCCTTGCTAGGACTTCTCCCTCCTCTGAACTGTTGTAATAGTTTTTGTCCTGAACTGAGCAGTTGTAGTTTCCTGTCTTGCTGCCCATCTTAGTAGAAGAGGGGAGTAGGAGGAAATGGGCCCCAGCAGTGCAATAGTGGAGCCAGGGAGGTTTTCAGGAGTGGAGGTGCTTTAAGGGAACCTCGGACCCACCAGGAGGAACTACAGTCTCTGGCCCTGGTGTTTGGAGGGAGGCAGGGATAAATGAGATCTGAGTAAATGCCAGGAGAAGGAAGTAGGGCAACTCCTGTTGACAGTTCTCCTTTACGGCCCAAAGGAACTACACATGAATGGGGCAGGCTAAGCTTAAAGGGTCAGAGACAAACCACACAGAACAAACGAGCTCCACCAGCACGCGTGCTCCTGCCACTGAAGCGAGGGGCAGGGAACCCCTCCTTACCAAGCTAGAAGATCAGAAGCACTGCCATGGGCCACTTCCCTCCCAGGGTTCAGGGATTCCACTGATTTTTACAGGATGAAACAGTTGGGCACAGCTCTCTATCACTCCTCTTTCTACTTAGTAATGTAGCTAACTTCTCCTCCGCATGTCTCTGCACAGCTCATTCTATGCATCTGTGCGTCAGATGCCGTATTTCTGAAGGTAATTGTGGCCGATCCCATCTTAGGGATGAGGAAACTGATAGAGGGAACATCTCATACTGCCATGGGAAAAGCAAGCTGTGGCCCACCTGCAGTCCCTATCCTTGATCACCATCTTGTTTGTATTTGTTGATAGTTGTAATCAAGGACACAGTGAAGAAACCACTGAAATGACCACTTCATGATGAGAGAGACAGACAGACAGACAGACAGACAGACAGACAGACAGACAGACAGACTTGGAAAAGTCAAGAGCAGAGAGAAAAAGCAGAGGGGACATGACCAGGCCTAGGGAAGCAGAAAGAGCAGAGAAGAGTGAGAGAAAATGCCGAGGCTAGCTCACTTGGGCTTGGGGTAGGGAAAACCTTGCCCTTGTATACAGGACACAGAGGTATGGGGAAGATGGGTACTTATGAATTGCAACAGTCTGGGAGCTAGCCCAGTGAGAAGGGCCAGAAAGCTAGCATTCACTTTGAAATGAATAGCAAGTATGTGTGACTCGGGACTAAAGGAACCTGGGGCTAGCGTGGGCTTTGGTATGCATCCTTGTATATTAGATGTTTTATCCTCCAGTGGAAGGGGAGATAGGTATTTTATGTACCCTTCTGGTGGACAGACACTCTTTCATGGGCTCCTGAGCAATGCTGACAGTATCTTTAAGTAACCCTACACTGCAGCGGAGCAGAGCCAAGAAGGTCATTTCTGGCTACTGCCTTTTGGAGTTTGGGGAAGTGGAGTTTCCTCTGGACCCAACAATAACCGTGTCTTCTGGTCAGGTGTTTTCCTGCATAGAGTTTCATGAGGTTGCATGTTTCTCTCCTCTAGATTCCTGTGTGGGAAGTTATACAATCCTTTCCAGCCATGCGGTCTCCTTAATCACTAACTGGTTTATTCTAATCTGAGCTTAGTGGGATGCGGTGTGGAGGCAGTTTATGCAGTCAGACAGAGTTGAGAGTTCAGACACCAGTCCTGAGGTACCTGCTGCCATTTGGACAAATGGAGCATAAATGTTAAGGACCCATAAGAGTGTCCATGTATCCCAGGCCACTCAGTATAAATGCGTCTCACTGTACCCTACTGAGAGACACGGGTTAGAGGATCTCTGGCTGGCAGATGGGGAGAGGGCCATGGCTAGGTAAGGAAGATGGTGAAATTTCCAAGATGTCCAGCTTCTTCTTCACCTTCCTGACTTGAGACAAAAACCTGGCCACTTAAAACGAAATCTCTGTAGGCTCCTGTCTCTCAACAACAGGCCCCCAGTTCAAGGCCTGCTCAGAACTTGTCACACAACAGTTCTGGGCCAATCAATTACCTACTAGCTTGAGAGGAGGAAAACACACCAGAGGCTTTAAGGGCCCCAAGCAAGAAGATATGGGATTTTTCGACTTTCAGAGTCTCCAGAGGGACTTTCTCTGTATCACCCAAATAAAGACCTTTTGTTCAACTGTCGGTTCTTTCTGCTGTACTTGAGGATTCTCTGCTGCAACACATCATGCTTCAGACTTTCCAGCCTTTCAATTCTTTAACTAGTAGAGAAAATGAACCTGCTCAGAACCCCTGGACAGTATCATTTCAAGTTCCCCAGACTGCATTACTACTAATACTTCAGAGGTTATTTCTTCCCCTTGCATAAGATGGTCTGAGAAATACTGAATCCATATAATAGCTGCCTCCACTGAACACACACACTAGAACACATGAGCCACAGAGATAAGGAGTTTCTGATCATCCTCCCTGGGGAGATACCCTGGAGCTCACAGTTTGACAAACATATTTTGGAGACTCTACACTGAAAATGGACTCTTTCCCTGACCCTGTCTGTGGCCACCAGGACCACCACACTCCATTCTGTAAGTGCCATAGTTTAGCTTCAGACACTGGCCCTCTGCTCCCCTCGATGTCAGCAAGAAGGTAGGCAAACTCAGTGGCCCACTCTGATCAGTCAGCTGAAACCCCACAGATAGGTACCAGCCACAAGAGGACTCCACCCCTAACCCCAGAGACTTGTGGGAATTAGAGTTCTGAAGCAGACATGCAGTCTAAATCAGAATCACTTCTTTCTGAGTTGCAAATTCCTGCTGCCGGACTCACGGCATTTTAGAGAAGTGGGAGAGTCAGGGTACTAGGTCTGAAGGGATTGAACAAGTTTCCCAGTCACTTTTGAGAAGATGAGGCAGTTTGCTTTGGCTAAGAGTTCAGGCAAAGGCAGCTGATGTGATGACCCTTGCCTGTAATCCCAGGCCAGGTGGTTGTTGCAAGTTCGAAGTCAGTTTGTAGATTGATTCTGGGCTACAGAGTGAGACTCTGCCTCAAATAAATGTAATTAATTAATTAATTAAAAACATAACAGGCAAAGGTTAGAAATTTTGCTTCTTTAGAGCCTGACACAAGAAAGGTAGATTGTTTAGAAGATACAACCAGTTCCCAACCAACAGAGTGTAGCACAGACAGCTAACAATTACTGACAGAATTCAACACCAGCACAAAAGACTTGGGAACATAAGGCTCAGATGGACCCAGACTGCGGGGTATTGCAGGAGCTGTTTGTCCAGTGCCTGCCTACTTGGCACACCTTGGGCTACAGGTCTGTTCCAAACCAGGAACAAGGAAACAGCAAATCTTCTGGGAGACCCTAGTGGCTTGTGAGAGAGGCAAGGCCCTGTCACCTGGCACTCACCTGTTGATTTTGGATGCCTACTCAAAATTTCTTCCTCCTTCTCCACAGCATAGCCTGAGGGGAGGGGAGGAGGGGAGGAGAGTTGTTTGCTAATCTCAGAAAAGACTTGTTCATCTGTCCCCGACACCTGAAATAGACTCTCAGCTTCTTAGAGACTGAGGAGATTCCCCAGAAGGGAACTGAGATCTTATTGGGTCACAGCCAACTTTCCATTTCTACATTTTGCATTCAGCTTTTCTCTCTGTACCCACAATAGCCTACCTCCACTCAACAGCCTGGGGGCTGGGAGGGAGGAACAGTCAGCTGGAGTGAGGTGACGCCACAATCTCTTCCTTCCCTTCTCCCTCAGCCAAAATGATAAAGGTTCCACACTCATCCCAGGGGCCCCAAAGTTATACTCGTGCACCCTCTGATCAATGGTCAGCAGCTAACTCTGGGCAAACAGTGAAGGACTGAAAAGTGTGTCACAGCAGGAAAGTTGTCATAGAAGAGGTAACTTGGGATGCTCATTTGATTAGGAGGAGAACCCTAAGACGGGAATCCGCGTTTGACCCATACGTGACTCTTGTAAGTAAATATTGGAGTTGGGAATCAGCTAACAGCCTTCTTCCTTTTTGAAACTCCCCTACACCCTACTGCTCTGCTTGCCAGCCTCTTCTCCCTCCTTGGCACAATACTGCCAGATGGCAGACTCCATGAGATCTTTAGGCAAATCCTCACAGAGCCAAAAAGAAATTACCTGGGGAGTGGGGGAGTGGGGGTGGGGGGCACAGGAGGTGGGGGTGGGGGGACAAATGGCTACCTGTGGTGCCTATTACCACATCAAAGCTAATGCTAGCCCCCAGGCTCCCTCAGCAAGACATAGGCCTGTTATAGAGTCCAGGCTGCCATCCTGGTTCTTCTCATCTTGCCTCTACACTAAACTCCAGATCAGGGGCTTCTCTCCCTCAGCTTCTCATTCCTATATAAGCCTGCCATTTGGGCCTTGTATTCTTCTAATTCTCTTGATCCTCTCTTGGCTCTTGGTCCCACCTCTTTTGACCCTCTCTCCTCTTTGCCCTCTCTTCTCCTTTCTCACTCCCCTCCCCCTTTATGGCCTTATTGAGTCTATTGGCCATGTCTATTCCACTACTTTCTCTCCTCTGCTCTGGCCTCTTCCAGATGCCTCTGGCTGTTCTCTCCCTTATATCTACAACAAACACCTTCTCAACCATACCTTGGACCAATCGTCTTCACTTTATACAGCTCCCAATACTCAGACAAATGGAGTTGCGTATAATCAATCTCCCTTCTCTTTGCTTGCCCCTTACAAGGAAGACTTGCTTGCAGGGGGTGGGGTTTTACAACGAACTTGCCCAGTGTCAGCCAAATGGACTTTTTTTTTCAGTTCCATCTCTCCTACTGGAATTCAAAACAAGGAGTACGCGTCCTCTGTCACTAGCTAGCAGCGCTCAGGTTGCTAGTTGGACAAACAGAGACAATAGCCCCATTCCATGCACCTCCCCACCAGCACCAGACAGAACTGGAGCAAGGAAAAGGAGCACTGTCAGAGGTCATGAGGTCAGGAAACTGTGTCATTATCTATCTGCGGATGGGCTACTGTGGACGTGAATAATTCTAAAGAGCTGATAGCCTTTTCAAAGGTAGAGAAGATGCAATTCAGCCTTGGCAGATTCACCATGATTAA
Organism: Tokudaia tokunoshimensis; assembly: GCA_036184795.1. Lineage (NCBI taxonomy): Eukaryota > Metazoa > Chordata > Mammalia > Rodentia > Muridae > Tokudaia > Tokudaia tokunoshimensis. The sequence continues at coordinate 63,480,441 of BTHU01000013.1, read as the reverse complement.
AATCAAACTGACTATACTGTCCGCTTGATAGGGAATGCTGGGTTATATAACTAGCTGTCCCAGGATTAAACATTGACTGGAGGACAAGGGTTAAATATTGACTTAGCTAAAGACCTACGGATGGGAGCAGACCTGATGGTAAACAACACCTCATCTGTTCAGTTTTATTTCATTCACCTGGAAAAGTAACAGCCACAGGGACCATCCCCTGCCAGATGTGAAGGACTAGATTCGACAGATTCCTGTTAGGCAGACACATAGAAAGAGGGGTCACCAGGAGATAATAAAGATGGCATATGTCCAGCTTCTTCCTCACACTCCTGGTTCCTAAAGACCTGGTGAGCCTCCTGCCTTTGTATGGGTCCAACGAGTTCAAGACTAGATCAGGACATATTTACCTCCCCTACCCCCGAATTGTGGGCCTATCAGCCTCTCTGTCTTTGTTCAAACTGATCAACCCTATGTTCAGGGAGGAAGACACCTTCCTCCAAAGACCCTTAAATCCCTGAGTTCTCAGAAAGAAACTGAACTTTAGGCTATCAAGTCTTAGTTTTGTAGAGTCTTTCTCTCAGTGTGTCTTGAGCTGTGTGCCTCTCCTCACCTCTAATAAACATCTTTCTGCACTGGTTGACTGCTGTGTCTGAGACATTTTCCTTGCCTTGTAATTCTTGAACTGGATGAGAAAAATGAACCAGGTCAAAACTCCAGGCTGGTCACAGATGGGCCATGCAAAGTGAGGAAGGGATGTATAGTCTAGGGAGATCCTTCTGTCAGGGATTGGATCAATCCATAGTCTTAGCACATGGAGCTAATGAATCCCTGAGACTGGATCTGTGTAGGCCTGACCTTCTACAAGCCACTGGATCAAACGAACAGGTAAATGGAAAACCCTTGCTGCCCATGGAAATGTAACTCAAAATGGTCATCCTTAAAGTGAAGGCTTTGGTAAGCAGCAGGGGTAGGGTTGGGTGGCAGGTATCCTGTGCAAGAAGGTCTTGGTTATAGGTCTCTTTCCTTTCAAAATACACCTGGACATCATTCCACATCTGTGCCCGTGGATCTTTGTTGTTCAGAGCAGAATTACTCCTAGTTCTGAGTCCCTGTTCTGTCTCCTGTTTGACACTGGATGATGAGCATCTGCTGAGTTCAATCCCTTAAACATATTGATTTTTATAACACCATTATGAATTGAGGATGATCAGGCCTAATGACATTATCCCACTTCTCCAAGGCATTGTGGTTGGCAGATGGAAAGACTTGGATGTCAATCCAGGACAATCTATGTGCAGAGCCTGTCCCTTCTCACAGGCTGTACTGCCTGTGCAAGCTTGTTGCCTCCTGGCTTGTATAGGACAGTGTTGTATGTGAGTGATGTCTATACACCCCGAGGAAACAACAATACACACCTCTGCAAATTTCCAGTTCCCTGGATCTCTTAACGGGTCATGGTCAGAGTAGGTGCCTATAACAGACCTATTCTCCAAGCTATATCTACATTCTGATTCCAGAAGCCTGTAAATGTGGCCTCATTTAGGATTAAATTCAGGATGATCAGACAAAGACATCATCCCAGATGACACAACTGACCCTTAAATGCTATCGCAAATGTCATCATAAGAGCAGCAGATACTGGATACATGCGTTGAGGACAAAGTGACCGTAGAGGCAGAGCCTGGAAAGTTCAGTTGCTCATCAAAGGATGTCAAAGAACACTAGCAGAAGCTAGACATTAGAAGAAGCAAAATCAAATACTTACTCCTCTAGAGACTTTGTAAGGAAGGTGGTCCTGCTGCCACCTGGATTCTAGATTTCTATTCTTCAGAACTGAAGAGGAATATATTTCTGTTGCTTATCAGTACTAAGATTGTGGTTGCTTGTTACAACCGCCACAACAAACTTGGACAGTGCGCAGCTGACAGAGACTAGAATGGGAAAGGCCTTGTGACCCAATTCGTCAAATGCTCTCTCATTTAACATATGAAAAGTCAACAAGCTAAAGAGGAAGTGATCCTTCAAAGGTCACTCAGCAAGTTTAAGGGTAGAGCTAAAGCCAAGATGCAGGCTTAACTCAGGCCCTGTGGTTCTGATCCTCTGCACACTAGCTGAAAACAGATCTTATTTTCTTATTTCTAGTAGAAGGTTGGCTTGAGCAAATGAAGTTGGTTTTGGAAAGTAATGTCATCATCATTACTAAGTTGAACATAGACATATTCCCACATTCCTGTGGGTCAGTCCCTCCTCCCTCAGAGCTGGATGCAGGAGTCACTCCTTGGGTTCTAGAGAATGCTGCCACATGAGGGAGGAAGCCAATCTCTGCTCACACCACCAACTTGTGGCTGGACTCAAAACTGGCCACAGGAGTTTTGCTTCCTGATTGTTCATTGGGTTCTACTTTTATATTTCCTCTTTCCCAAAGCTGGATCAGTAAGCGGGGGTATGTAGAGAATGTGGATGTTCTCTTGTGGATGCGTGTGTTACCAGGGTTTGCTAAAACATTTCTGGACACCACTGGGAACATGTGCCATCAGGACATGATCTGGAGAGCCACCCACTATCCTGGAGTTATGGAGTAGGCAAGAAGTCCAGCCTCCACCTGCAGGCAGCAAAGAAATGATGGTTTAGTTGATGTACTTCTTCCCTCCTGCAAAGCCTTTCTTCAGCAAGTGTCTGTACAAATATTCAGGGGCATGCCTTAGTACCTACTCTACCTCAGACAATTAGATACAATCTATTCCCTGCTTTGGAGGGAAACAAACATATCCTACAAGTACCTTGACTATTGAGTATAAATAGCAGGAGACACAGAACAGAAAACTGTGTAAGGAGCTCTTAGATGGCAGAAGTGGGCTTGTGTCATCTCTGTCCCCACACATCTCCCCTACCTCCACATCTCCCTATAATCATCCGCCTTGGAATGGGGAGCAAGAAATTACTGGTAAGAAAGAAAGTCGATTACTAATGTGTCTCCGAGACCTTCCACCTGCCACCATGGTTCTGAGCCTGAGCTCCAGAAGAGAGGAGATTAACAATGATATCAAGACAGTTTAGAGGTTCCAGAGCCAATGGGCTGCAATACCACCTGTCCTCTCTAAACTACCAGTGGTCTACCATCTTGCCATCCCCCCATTGCCCCTCCAACGACATGAGAGCTCTGTGGTTCAAAAGATACATAGGCATTATGGGAGCATGGTTTTCCCCAGAGACCACAGGAAGCTACAGATCAGCCAGTCTGCTATACAATCACAAGAACAAAGGAGGGTTTTAGAGGCCCCGAAGCCCAACTAAGGAGCTGAGCTATAGTAACGAGAAAGCCCAGAGTGTGGGTTCTGCAATGCCCTTAGAATGAGTAAGGTTAAAAGATCCCTTTGACTAGCTGGGAGTTCTATCTTGGTTCACAGAAGATGAACTTTTTGAGGAACAAGACCGGCACAGAAGCACAGTAAACCAAGACCAAAATCACAGGCCCAGCAGTAAGGTTGCCACCCAGAGGAAGGAAAGGAAGACCAAGGGAAAAAGAAATCCAATCTGAAATGCCATTGATTCGAACTGAGCTTTCCTGGAAGTGACCATGATTTTTTTTCTTGCATCCATCAGATTGTGGATTTATGATCTTCAATTGGGCTCCATAATAAAAAATTAGTTTCTTTTCTTGGCATCAAAATCTGTGCTTATCTTGTGGTTAGTGCACACGAGTGAGCTCCGTCTGACCCTCCTGTTTCTCTAGCCCTTGTTTCTCCTTTTTCCTCTTCCCCTTCTAGGAAATTAATTTGAGACTCTTGAAAGAACTGGTGAGCCCTGCCCAGGTACAGTCCACAGAACTTCAAGGGGGTGGGGAGGTTGTGAGGGTGTAGGGGGAATGTGTGTGGAACAATGGGCTTCATTTATGTGACACAGGAAGGCTATGATTATCTGGAGAATATCTAGGAGACCCAAATAGGTCATGACCTGGACTTGCTGTAGTGAGGAAAGGAGTCACTATCTCGACTCAGCTTGTGGGAGTCCTCTTCTGTACATAGCCAGGTTAGGGCTCCCTCCACACTTAGCTCAGCTTCAGGTAGAGTTCAGGTTGAAAAGGGAAGAAGCATAGTTCCCAAGGCACGGAAAGCTCCAGGCAGAAAAGGGGAACTTGGCAGATGGTGCTCAAAGAGTGGCATTTTAGGCTTCACGTACTAGAGAGTCATGGGAACAGAGTAATTCCTAGTGACTGGGAAGGTAATACCAAATCCTACAAATCCTGAAGCTGCAACAATGGAGGATCTACGTGTGATGGTGTCTCCCCAAGTACAGGAGAGAAGAAATGGAGCCAGCCAGGAAAGCAAGGATCTGTGGGAGTCACGTGTTCTGGCTGCCTTCCTTGACTATGGGACAACGGCCCTTTAAGAGCCAGGTGCGGGTCAAGCCCAGAGCACAGTTTCAGTTTTGACAGCAGTCACCAGTGCCTTCCTGGAAGCTTCTAGAAGGGCAGGGGCACACTCTGGCTGGCAGGCTGTATCCGAAACTGGATCACCTGGAGAGAAGGAAGTAGCTAAAAGTAAGTGTGCTGCCTGGGATCCTGGGATAGGATGCTCCTTGGAATCTTAGCTCGGATGATCCACTGCTCTCCCGGGTATCAGTCTCACAGAGAGGGTGAGGAAGACAGGGTAGGCTGTATGACTGTATGTCACAGGGAGTACAGGGGCATATCCCAGTGGTCCAAGGAAAGGCAGACATGTACATGGGCATGCCTCATCCTTTTTTTTAGAAGAAAAGGACGTCTGTTGCCAACATTGCCTTTACCCTCCTACAGTTACTAACTTACACAGAACCTCATCTTTCTGAGCCCCAGGCTTAGTCTTTAAAATGGGGATTTAAAAATAACCATTGTCACTGCTGGATGGAGTGGGTTCAAATGAGAAAATATGTGTGAAGTGTAGCAATATAGTAATGATTTGGGGGCATCTTAACTCCTCAAGAATTAATTGAGCAGCAGGCAGATCTGGATGCAGATCATACAACAAAGCACATAGCCTCGGCTACCTTTTAAAGGAGGCCACATTTAATTCTTGCTTTCTGGGCTTCTCTGAGGCTCTCAAACCATTTCTAATGGCAACCCAGGCTTACTTCCATGCATTCGTGCCACTAAAAATAAGTATGCATTATGGTGTCTCTCTGCCCTCCTTTAAACGGAGAACAATGTCCTTGCAGAGTAATAGAATAAGTGCAGAGCTACCTTCTAGCTACAGACAGCAGCCTTGTGCCTGATGAACCTCCTAACACAGCACCCAAGCAACCATCAGTCTCAGCCTTCACAGCCGCATCCATCCTGACAATATTCCTAAGCCAATACCGAAAGACAGTTCCAGCCTAGCTTCATCCTCTGCAACAGCTCCTTTTGTGTAATTGCCCTATACTTGGGGGCAAACACACACACACACACTCACACACACACACACACACACTTTGTAAGACACTTTTTATTAACCCTCTCCACTGCTGCTTAGAGATTTAGAGCTTTCTTAAATATTAAGAGGGGTATGCCATTTTGGGGGATTTGGGCAGAAGGCATCTATCTATCTATCTGGTAGAGGCTGAAAGCAGAAGCTTGGCTCTGAGCCACATATGGAACTTTCCATTCACGCTTCTGGATGTGGTTTTATAGCACAAAGAACTGAACCAGGAGTCAGGAGAACACCTAGTTCTGTGACTACCGCCTGCTTCTTAGCACACCTCTGGATCTGTGGGGTTCATTCACAAGAAGTCCAATCACTTCAGCTTTCATCCAGGAAATCCACTTGCCCTGGGACTTCATAGCTTCATCTCGGTCCTACCCCAAACACCAAGGAGCTGGGCAGGGTAGACGCCATAAGCTCATCTGACAGCTGAGGCAACTAAATCTTCATGAGTTAAAGTGAATGATGTTAAGTCACCCAGGAGTTCTAAACAATATCTTGATACATCCTTTCTGAAATCACCTATCAAAGACACTTTGATATCGCCTATCAAAACAAATCCCGTAAGTTAAAAAATACATACACCTGGAACACACCTATAATCTTAATCCTTGTGGGGCTAAGGGGTGAGGTTGGCAGGATTGTGAGTTAGAAGTCAGCTACACAGAAAGACTCTGTCTCTAAATTAATTAATTAGTTAATTAATCAATTGCAGGTTGAGTATTCCTGAATCTGTAATTTTAAAATCTGAAATGCCAATACCACACAAGCAGAAAATTCCACACTAGACATCAGGTACTGGCATCAATCTAAAACATAGTCGCATTAAAAATATACAAAATTTCCTTCAGGATATGTTTAGACTTGGGTACTATTCCCAAGATATCTTATCACATATCTAAAAATAGTCCAAAAATTAAAATGGAGACCACTTCTTATCCTAAGCATTTTAGACAAGGGATGCTCAACCTATACAATCTACACGCTGGATTCAGCAGAAAACATGACTCTGGGCACACCGAAGCTAGGGTCCCAGAGTCGCTGGCCTTGACACAGCATAGCAGGAGTGACAGAGCTTTGGCATTGATACACCAGACTCAGGAAACAAAGGTAACACTCCCCATCCATGCCCAGTGCTAAATAAACAACACCTAGGGTTTTCCGGAAAAAAGACCTCCTGGCACCAGCTCCAGGTCCGGTGACTCTTCAAGAGAATTGCCTTTCCCGTGAAAGGTGAGGAGGAGAGAACAAGTTTACTCTCTTCTCTAAAGCTGGCCTGCCTGCTCTTGCCTCTTCCCACTAGTTCCTTTAGCAGCCAGAGCCCCTCCAGCACATCAGAGTCACTAAGCTCCTATGTTCTTTTGTAATATTTATTTTTATTATTTTAGCATGTATGTGGTGTGTGTGTGTGTGTGTGATGTATATATGTGTGTGTGTGGTACATACATGTGTATGCACATGTGCATGCTATATACAGGTGTGTGGTGTGCACATGTGTATATGTGGTATATACATGTCTGTGCATGTGTGTGCTAAATACATGTGTGTGGTGTATATGTGTGTGGTATATACATGTACATATGTATGGTGTATATATGTGTGTGTGTGTGCTGTTCAAGTACACAGCCTGTGCCTATCATGTGGGGGGCCAAAGATCTCCGCTGAGTATGTTCCTCTGTTATTCTTGCTTGGGCTCTTACCTTGGGCAAATGTCTTGCCTGTCTGTGCTTTAGACCCTGCTTCCTGGGGTAGCTGTGGGGATTAAAAAGTTAGCATCAGTAAAGGTCTTGAAAAGAATTCTCATGTGCTTTTCTAACTCAGGTCGCAACACTCACCTCCGGAGTCCCAGTGATCCATCTAAATAGAAATAGTTCTCTCTGAGTCTTGATAGGATGCCCAGTTTGCCCAGCTAAGAGTCTGTTATTCTCCCTTCACTCTTTAACCAAAAGAAAGAGAAGACCTCATTGATTTCAGAGAGGAAGTGTGGATGAATGAATACTTTTAATCCCATCACTCTAAGGACTTTGTTATTTGATCTGCAGAACAACCCTCTATGATGCAGTCATAACCTGTTTGCAGATGGGGACCTGTAGGCTCGTTTTAAAAGCCCACATAGCCCCTAGGTGACAGAGCTGAAAGCTAAGTGCTATCTTTCCCTCTGTTCTCCCATCCCAAGGCATTCTCCTTCCAAGTTAGAAGAGTCAGGAGTTCTTATACACAAATTATAGATGAAAGCGTTGTATCAGTATATTCTACCTGAGTGTTAGACTCTTATTCCTTATACTCATGATAGAATGGAAGGCTGGACCCAACAGGTTCTCTTCCATTCTCAACACTCTTCTTTATGTGACAATTTCCAAGCTCATGCTACTCTGTGCTCAACTCCTGGCCTGTGAGAGATGAAAGTGGTAGTCCCACATGGGCTTAGGCAATGCTCCTCCTGGAATCGGGGAAAGGACTATTCAGTTCCTCCCAAGGAAGAAATGAAAGGAAGGCCATGCAGCCAAGCCAACCCTGCCCTATTCTTCTCAGCTCCAGACTGTCTGACTCCTTCAAGTTCATACTCATGAATTTCCAGAAACTGTCATACTTGGCTTCTGATTTTCTTAACTCATGTTCTATTTCCCCGCTGTAGCTCCTGGAGCTTTGGAAACTGCATCTTCTCTTCTCCTGTGAGGTGAAGACTGTAGTTTGTTTCAGAGATACAAGAATAGATAGCCTACTAGCCAAGCTAGTAAACCGAGGTGTCCCTTCCTCTGAAGAGGAACAGCAGAGATTAGATGAACAAAGGTTTGTTCAAAAAAGCTGAAAAGCAACTACTTTAACCAAAGGGGAGCCAGCGAAACTGGGTTTATAAGGAAGGAGTTAAACTGTACTCTCTGTTGTGGTCCATTCTTCTGCTCCAATCTACAAGTTTGAGGACAGAGGTTATAAATACACTGGGAAACTAACTTAGTAGAACACAGACAACCTGAACCATCTCTGCCTCATCAGTGAAAATACAGTTCACCCGAGTTTCTGTACAAGTATGATAGTGAAATAATCCACTCAAGAGAGTTACAGATCATCACACTTTATTAAGCCAAATAAGAATCTAGTGGGCTGAACAAGAGTAGGCCTTGCCTGAGAAAAGACCAAAAGAAAGAGAAGACCTCATTGATTTCAGAGAGGAGGTGTGGATGAATGAATACTTTTAATCCCATCACTCTAAGGACTTTGTTATTTGATCTGCAGAACAACCCTCTATGCCCAGACAATAGATAGAGGGTAAGATTTTCAAAATCAAAAGGCTACAATTACACCATACCTGTTGTAGGCTGTGCGTCTTTATGATATAACCCTTGATCTTGTAAAACATCACACAAGTTCATCCCTCTAGGGCAGTGGTTCTCAACCTTCCTAATGCTTTCGACCCCTTAATACAGTTCCTCATGCTGCGGTGACCCCCACACGCAACCATAAAATTATTTTCATAGCTACTTTAAAACTTTAATTTTACTTCTGTTATGAATCGTAAATGTAAATATCTGATATGCAGGATATCTGATATGTGGCCCCTGTGAAAAGAGTTTTTTGACTCCCAAAGAGGTCACAACTCACAGGTTGGGAACCACTGATCTAGAGGGACTTAACTGCTTCTACATATCAGAACCCTTTCTCAGCATAGAAACAGGGCCCTTTTGGTGCTGTAAAACACTTCATCAAGGGAGAACGAAGCCATTTATTTACAGGAAAATGTGGCTCCCAAGTGGAGGTGAAGAGTCAGGACAACCTTACCTTTCTTAAGCTATTTCACTAGCCTACTTCTAACCCCATAGAACTGATCTCTGGGCTCATGCAAGAAGTGATAATAGACTCAAGGTCCAATTCCAATTCTGACGTAGGTCTTGGGATCAAGAATCCCTGGCCTTTAGATCTCCTATCTGCACCAATAGGATAATAGCATTTATCCCCCAGGAATCTATGGCAATGCATTAAATCACATATGAGAGTATTTTAGCAAAACATCTGGGGTGGGGGTGGGACCAGTAAGTGCTTTACTCTTTCTTTCCCTTCTTAAATTTGTCTCTAGTCCTTGGGGCCTCCCTGAGCTCTGGATGGCCTGGGTTTTGGGAAGAGTCTGACTGAGGTGAAAATGACTTGAACATTGGGGACTTTTTAGTTGCTACCAGAGAACCTGCTCCAAATTTAACTCTAATTTTAGGGGAAAAAAAAGAGTTCACATTTTTAAAAAATGTCTCCTGCCCACAATGGGCCCTGGGCGTAGACTCTTGCCTTTCTTGCCAAGGTGACCCTCCCCAAGGTTTTTCCTTCCAAATATGTACACACAATGCTCTCACACCTGACTTCAAGCTACACACAAAGTTAGAGGTATACATGTATCTCCCTACTTCCAAGCTGGCCAACCTGGCTAGGTTGTCACAAAATGATTATAAGCCCAGGCTAGAAGTCAGGTCCCCACCAGGGAAAGCCTGGAACCTGGTTCTCTGTAAAAAAGGAAAATCAGTTTACCTACCCAGAGGAGGGTAGCATCCCCAGCTGGGCATATGAAATGAGCAGGCCCTGCCTCATGACTATTAGAGCTCACTTTTCCAGTCAAGGACAAGGCTGAAAAGAAGGGATAGCCTCCACTAGTTTGGACTCTTAAAAGCTGAAAATATTTGGCCTTCCCACCTGTGACTGCACTGAAGACCAGCACAGGGGGCAGGTCCTTGGGACTTGGTGTCACCAGTTCCAACCGTTATGCCACCCACCCCAACTGTTATGGAACAGATTGGCCTCACAGCTGCTACTGCCTGGAAGCTTCTGGCCTCTCAGATGACTCCAAGCACCTGATCACATCCAAATTAAGCTCAGTTTGGCTAAGGCTTTTGGAGTTTATTATTGACTTGGTAAGAAAGCATGGGCCATTAACCCCAGTAAAAAAGTCTTTAGTTGCCATCTGACACCCATGTCCGTCCCCAACTCTGCCCTCACTCTTCCAAAGAACTAGAGGAACAGAAAACCTTTATCTCTACAAGGAAATAAAAGGGTTTCTTGCAGGGAAATTCCCTTGAGGAAAGAAATAACCAAGATAAACAACTCTATTGTCCTTGGCTCAACTAGTAAAGGAAGTCTCTGGGAACCAGCAGTCAGGGACAAGCAAGAAAGAGGTAGTACCAAGGCTGCCTCCTGCTTACAATTTCCTTATCTTTATGAGCTTTCATTATTGTCTATTATCACTGTTTTTCTCTTTTAAAAGCCCCATCAAATCATTCCAAAGTTTAAAGACAGGCAAAGTCCTCAAAGTCTGTTGGAAAGTTGGGAGTCCCCTCTCCTTCCTTCTCTCTTCCTCTAGGCCCTAGAGTCTAGGGTATAATTTGAGTCCTTGAGACAGTACAACCTTGCATGGGCCCAAGCCTCAGTCCTGGACTGTGTACAAAGTTCACATGGGTTGCTTGCATTTTCCGTCTTTTTCTGACAGAACTCACCAGGCAGGAAAGATGATGATATCTACGTTTTTTCTCTGACCCCGTAATAGAATTGTTAGAAACCTTGGGCATAAACTCGTAATCTCAAGCTCTTAACTTTCTTGTGACTATGGCCCTCTCTGTCTTTTTTTCAAGGGTACTTGTAAAACTCAAACAAATAATTTCTGGGCCAGAGGAAACTCTAACTCCCCCAAACTCCAAAAGGCAGTCCAAATATCCAGAAATGGGCTCAACCTGAATTATAGGAGGATTTCTGACAAAAGTCAGCATTCCTCAGGAACTTGTAAAGCTGGTTCCACATCTATAGAAAGGAGTCATTTCCCTTGCCTCTGGCAGAAGGAACATGTGGCTACTGTGGTGCCTATTAACACATCAAAGTTCATGCTGGTTTCCAGGCTCCTTCAGTATCAAAAGGACCTGTTATAGGCTTCCTTTTCCCAGCTACTCTTTCTCCTTATAACCCTGCTATTCTTGCTATGTTTTTATTTCTCTCTTTCTCTATCTCTGTCTCTCTTTCTCTGTCTTTGTCTCTCTGTCTCTGTCTGTTTCTGTCTGTCTATGTCTGCCTCTGTCTGTCTCTCTGTCTCTCTCTGTCTGTCTCTGTCTCTGTCTGTCTCTGCCTCTCTCTCTCTCTCTCCTCCCCCTACAAAAAAAAAACCTTCCTCAACCATTCTATGGAATGATCATGTTGTTAATTTATAAGAATAATATCAAGCGTGGTGTCTGACAAACAATAAGCATTCTGGCATCCCGTCTAAGCGTACTATCAGAATCCTGAAGCAGAGGAGAGGCTGGGAGAACAGACAAGCCAGGGTTCAGATTTCCCCAGCTCCACTTTGCCCATTCCCACTGTTAACCCTTTTGGGACATTCACAAGCCTTTGTGTCCTTTTACAAACACCAGAATTATTCAACTGCTTCTTCCTGCCTCAGTTTACTCATCACCCACCCAAAAATCATGTCAGCCTCCTCCACCTCCATGGGTATAGGGAGGGGAAACACACGGAAAGATGGGGCCATGTATTTGTGCCCAATACTGAGTTCTGCATGACAACAAAGAACATCATCCGTATCCCTAGCCCAAAGGAATGTGCAGCTTAGGAAAGGAGACAAAGGTACTTGCAAGAGCCATTAAGAACACGTATTGGTTAAAAGGAAGGTTTTTATTGTAGACGATGGAGAGAAAGAAAGAGAAGAGAAGAGGAGAACTGGGAGTCCTTAACACTGAGGAAGAACCATCTATGCATCATTTCTTTATTCAACAGGATTTACAACCATTTCTGGATATATAAAGCAAATAGGTGTTACAGAGGAACTTCATCTACTCTGGTTTTTGTCTTTCAGCATCTCATATAAGAAGTCAACCTGAATGGCACAGCCCCCTTGGAAGCCACAAGCAATGAGGCTCTCCCTGTTCACTCTCTTGGTAACCATCTTCTCAGGTAGGTCTGAGGGTCCCAACTCCCCAGCTCAAACTCTGTTTCCCAGACTTCTTGTTTCTAGGATCCCAACTTCATGGAGACACTCTCATCAGAGTTACCCCCAGCAACATCTCTCACAAGATGTGTGTCCCTATAAGACACAGTCACACAGGGGCAATGCTGAAAAGGCATATCTAAAAATCAGCTGATAAGCACTGGTAATCAGGGATGAAAATTCCTAATTTAAAGACCAGGAGTCTGGTAAAGGGTCTTCTCTAGAGATAAAACATAAAAATTAAAAAAAAAAACAAAAAAAAAAACAAAAAACCTTGATCTTTTCTGAATTGAGTTGTTTAGGGGAAATTAACTAAATTAACTAATTTTCTTGGCCCTTAATGTTCTCAGTGTAAAAAAGGAAATCATCTACACAGGGAAATTACAAAGCAAATACAAAATATTCTACAAAAGTAGTGTCAAGATACCACTAGCTTGTCACTAATCAGTGACAAGTGACAATAATCATTTTTTTGTCTTTAAAAAGATTATTGTTTGTGAGTTACTATTGTGGAATTTGAGACCATAGGAAAAGACCCACACACTCAATTCAGATTATAACTAGCTAAGTTTATTATTTTTTCTAGCAGGGCGATCATCTCTAAGCCAAATCAGAAATGTGCCGCACCACCGGGATGGGGAAAAGGTTTTTAAAGGCAAACACCATGATTACTCCACTTGTGTGAATGTATAGCTATGCAAGGAATTACCCCCTTCCCCAGCTACATGAATTCTGCTTCACTCCCTACTCCCACAGCTACACAAGAAACCAGTCCCTCTGCCTACAGCGATAAACAAGTTTACAGAAACCAGAACAAGCTGTTAATCATTTCACAAAAGTTACACAGTTTAGGGGAGGTGACAAGGGGTTGGATCTTTTAGGAATTTAGGTCAGAAGCCAATAACTTCTAAAATGGGTGCCTGTTACAAAATGGAGTTTCATTAGCTGCCATATTCCCCATTCCTGCTAACTCACAGGTTGTTACTGAACCTGTAGGACTAACATTTTAACAGATCTTTTCATTTTCTTTTTTTAATGTATGTTAGCAACCAATTTAAAATTAATTCAAAGGCTAAACATAACACCAAGGAATAGCAAAAAAGTAGATTCAGCAAAGGTAGTCAAAGTAAGCCACTTGGACCAAGAGAAACCGGATTGCTACCAATTAGAGGCCTGGCACACTCCCTTGCTCTTGCATCTAAGTGTTTCTGGACCATGCTTAATGTTTCTAGGATAACTCCTGAGTCGTTGGCATAAAAACAGATTTTTCAGGCAGGGCAAAGGCTCCCTCCTTAGGGAATAGCAAATCTCATCCTCAACTGTTCTATAAAACCATTCCTGCTAGGGGTTTACTTGTTTTTCTAGTTGTCCTATAGAATCTTTGAGGTATTGTATGTCCTAGTCTACTTGTTTATTTAGAATTTTGAAGTTATGGACTTGAATAATCAAAACTGTCATTCGGAAGGCAGCCAGGTCTGTGATCCCTGTGGTCATGAGAAGGGGTATAACTATGGCTTCTTCTAACTAGCCCCTGGCCCTCACAGAGGGAGTGTCCTTTATATACAGGCTATTGTTTTCTGATCTCCTCTACAGTATACGCATCTTGGTGAAGGATACAGGTTTGAATACCGAGATTTCCTTCCCATGGTCAAAATGCTAGATATCCAGTGGTTGGGTTACACTTCCAATGAAGCCAAATGTGCAGGCCCACCATGTTCTCTAAAGGATAGCCTTAACCCAGGCACTGTCAACTTCTGTCCCATAAGGCTATCAGCTCTGCCTTTTGGGCTAATATCCCTTGAGGCAGAGGTTGCACCCAGATCACTTCCTCATACCAGAACCCATCCTGTACATAACTGCTTCCATAGGTGAATAAGGTTGCATCTGCCTTCCCAAGGGGCTTGTCTCAGAGGTCCAATGGTCCCTATTGCATGTGATTGATGACCTAGGCACAGTAATGGACTGGCTGTTCTTCAGGGTCGAGCAGAAGGGAAGCTGGGTTTAACCCTGCAGAAGGTGAGATCCTGGGTGCATCTAAAAGAAGAGCCTGATGATGGGTGAGATGTACTCAGAGACTCATCCAAGGAGCATCTCAGTGGAGTGGGAAATGGTGACAACCAACTCCTTCCTCTTCCATTGTTAACTTATCAACGGTTTCCTTTAACAATGACCTTTAACAATAGTGCTGTGGCAGCAATGGCCTGGATGCCAGTTGACCATCCTGCTACAATGGGATTTAGACATTTAGACAAATAGGACACAGGCCTTTTCCAGGACCACTCCATGTCATTCAATCACGAACAACTGGAAGGGTTTATCAATGTCAGGTAGCCTGAGCACTGGGGCTCACATCAAGGTTTCCTTGATCTTCTGGAATGCCTCCTTTTCTTTGGCCTCCTAACTCAGGGGTATCATTTCCTCCCAGACCCTTGTATAATGGTTTTGCTATTTCCACAAAGTTGGGCACCCACAATCTGCACTATCCAACTGTATCCAAGAATTCTCTTACCTGCCTTTCAGCCTGTGGCTCAGGAATATCTGGAATAACATGTATCAGGCTTGAGGATAGGATCCTCTTATTGCTGCCTCAGTGCAATTCCCCAGAAAAGTTACCTTATTAGAGAACACTCAGGCCTTTTTAGCAGACACATAGTAGCCCAGCTTTTGAAACCTTTCAAGTAGTTCCTCTGTGGCTTTTTTTTTTATACTCATTCAGGTTATGAGTAGTGATAAGGAGATCATCCACATACTGCAAGAGGGCAACATTCAAGTACCCTTGGAGATACTCGAGCAGATCCACACTGAGAACTTCTTCAGAGTAGGAGAGTTCTTAAACCCCTTTGGGTAGTCAAGTCCAGATTAATTGGCCACTGAACCCTGACTCAGAGTCTGTCCATTCAAAGGCAAATATTGGTTGGCTCAAAGGAGCCAGAGACAGAGAGAAAAAGGCACCCTTCAAGTCTAAGATGGTGTATGCAGTTTTTCCTTGATCTAATAGGCTGAGCAAAGCCTAAGAATTTAGTACTGTCTGAGGATAATTTCAACTCTCTTATTTACTTCCCTTAAGATCTGAACAGGATGGTGGTCTTTGGTGCCTGCCTTAATGACAAGGACCAGAGGCGTGTTCCAAGGAGAGTATCAGGGAACCAGAATTCTTGCATCTCTAAGGCAATTGACAAGCTTTCTAAGGCCTACTTTAGCTTCTCTTGAAATAGGATACTGCTTTACCCTTATAGGTGAGACTGAGCTTGAGAGCTAAACACAACTGGTGGCTGGAGTGAGGCCAGTCCAGAGGAGCTGGTTTCTGTCCACACTCTAGGGAACATTAGCATTGTTAGGAAGGGGGTCACCTGTTCCCAGTTCCTCATTGCTCTTTTCTGTCATTTTATATTATTCTGATAAAGAGCAAGTCACCAAGATCACTGGGCATGGATTCCTTTGGTCCAGAAATGGCTTATTTCTCACTGAACATGATGGTGGCACCAAGTTTTCTCAACAGGTCTCTACCACTCAGGGTGCTCAGAACAGTACCTTGTCCAAGGTGCACTTCGTAGGTGACAGTTCAAGCATAGGTTCCGGTCCCTGTGGCCCCTTGGATGGTGATTCTTTTCCTTCGTAAGGGGACCAGCAGGTGAATTAGCACTGAGTAAGCTGCACCCATGGAACCAGGATTCTACCCCTACTTTTCCTGTGACCTGGGGGCTCCTGGGGGCTCCTGGGGGCTCCTGGGGGCTCATTGGTATAGATCCCCGGCCCTGTCAATCTGATCCTGTCATACTGAGCATTTGCCCCCTCTTTCCTGCCTGCAGTTAGGGCATTTATATTTTTCTACTGTTCTTCATCTTTTTAATATGTGTATTGGGCCCTCTCCAATCTGGGTCAAGGCTGCTTTGGTCATCTAGGGTAGGCCACCGTTTTGTTTTTATCAGGCACTTCTCTGAACATAGCCACCATGATTCTGACCAGTCTTCTGCCTTCTCTCCTGGATCTTTACTGTTAAAAGTTTCTGAGAGATTTCTAACTATGACTTATTCATTCCCTCAAGATGTTCTAATTTCTGTAACTTCCCATGAATATCTGGGCCCAACAAATGAGAAAAGCAATATTAATATCCTGTTGGTTTCCTCGGGACATCCAGATCTATGGAGGTAAACCTCTGGTAAGCCTCCTGGAGGTGTTCCAGGAGCCCAGCGGAAGAGTTCTGATTTCTCTGAATACCTGAGATACAGGGGCCAGTACAGAGAGTTCAGATATTTTACTTAGGTTTCTACTCAGCTCTTGACTTATTGACTTGTAACTGAAACAGAAGAACCTTGTTTAAGGACACAACATTTCAGCCATGGAGGGGCCTTAACGAAGAGGGTGAACCAACAATCAATGTAAAGACACTGGTCTGGCTAGCTAGGGTTCCCTGTGACCACATGCCAGACTCTCTTGGAAATTTGGGGGTTGAAGAACCCTGTATCTGGCCATCCCACATAAAAAGTAAGCCATTCTAGTTCACAGAGAGTGCTTAGTTTCTAGATGACATCTTAACTCCATAGGGTCTCACAGAACTCCTGGTAGTGTTGCAGCATGCAGGTCATTGAAGACTTGTCTGCTTCCCATTTCTGGAATAAAACTCTTAAGCATATCAGAAAACATAAATCCACCAAATACAAACAATAGAAAAAGATAAAACATTCACATGGTCAGAGGAGTCAGACATACATTGAACACCTTCACTTATATGCCAAAAAAACCCAAAACAAAACAAACATAAAACAGCCATGGGTACAGGAGGACATCTTCTCTATTCCTGGGGATTGGATGTACAATCACATTCAATCTCCTTCATGTCTCCCAGATGTCAGGACTTTCCAGATCAATTCACTGATCGGTACTGTCTTGAGCACACATCAGTCAACAGTCCTTGCTTCCACTTTGTTTCAATTTGCAAATTTTCAGTAGTCATAGTCTGGGGAACCCCAGGGCCTCCAAGTCCACAAAAGTACTTGTCCCCATCAGAACTGTTTGCCCCTAGGCCTCCAGGTTGTGGTACTTGCCCCTGTGTGGCCTGTCCATGACTGGTGACTCCTTAATTTGTGGCAGCTATGGTCTCAGGTGCCCCCCCGAGTCTCCAAATCTGCTTCAGACTTGCCCCTGCTTGGGTCTATCCTGGATCCCTAGCCTTGTGTCTGGGGTATCCCAGGATCTCTCTGGGGGCCTCTAAAAATCTTGTGGAGTTTGGGACCACTAGGAAAAGACCATGGACTCAATTATAGATTATAAGTAGCCAAATTTATTATTTCTGCTAGCAGGGCAGCTAGCCTCATCTGAACAGATGGAGGAGAGGGTTTTAAATGTGAACACAATAATTACTCCACTTCTGCAGAATTTATAGCCAAATGAGAAACTGCCATTTCTCCTGCCCACAGTGATAAGCATGTTTACAGAAGCCAGGGCTAAGTGTTAATCATTTCAGAACAGTTGTACAATTTAGGGGAGGAGGTTAGAGCTTTTTGAACTTAGGTCAGAGGCCAACGGCTGCTAAAGTGGATGCCCGGTGCAAAGTGGAATTTACTTACTTATCATGTTACAGTTAAAATTGAACCCAATTAGGATTAAGCAATTTAATACTATGTTGTGTAGCTGTGGTATCGTGTAAGTAATTAGGGAATAAATTAGAAAATTTCATTCCTCAGCATGAGCTATGTGGATCCTATCAGCCCTCTCAACCTCTATCAGATTTTAGAACTCTTGTCTTTTGTCTCCACAGGGGTCTCCACAAAAAGCCCCATATTTGGTCCCCAGGATGTGAGTAGTATAGAAGGTAAATCGGTTTCCATCACATGCTACTACCCAGACACCTCTGTCAACCGGCACACCCGGAAATACTGGTGCCGACAAGGAGCCAGCGGCTCATGCACAACCCTCATCTCTTCCAATGGCTACCTCTCCAAGGAGTATTCAGGCAGAGCCAACCTCATCAACTTTCCAGAGAACAGCACGTTTGTGATTAACATCGCACAGCTCACCCAGAAGGACACTGGGAGCTACAAGTGTGGTCTGGGTACAAGCAACCGAGGCCTGTCCTTTGATATCAGCCTGGAGGTCAGCCAGGGTAAGAATTCGGGCATCTGGGGCCTCTGGGGAAAGCATATGAAGTCAATTCAGGTACGGTGAGAGAGTTTGCTGGAGGAAGATGCCTCCTACAGAAAGGTTTCTTGACATGAAGTCTAAAGTCTCCTTCCTCCTGAGGCAAAGGCATTCCATAATAGAACATCAAGGCATATGAGGCATATCTTGGGGAAATGGGTGAGACTTTCCATGTCTTCTGGGTCTCTAACAAGCATCTCAGGGTTAAATTGGTGCCAGAAGGATATTTTTTGTTATATTTGATAGAATTGAGACACGATATCTGTTAGGTCCAACAGAGGACCAACAGAAACTCCTTTTCCTCAAATTCTGGATGACAGACAAAAGTGGGAATTCCTCAGGAACTTTTGAAGTCAGTTCCCCAGACCGGCCATTTCCTTTCCTTTACCACTGACAGAAGGGACAATGGTGCCTATTAGTATACCAAATCATATTATGGCCTCCAGGCTCCTTCAGTAGTACAAGTACCTCTTACACATTTCAAAGCCCATGCTGGCATCCTGGCCCTCCCCTCCCTAAACTTCTCCAGCTCATGGACTTCCCTTTCCTACAGCTACTCCTTTCTCCCACAGCTACTCCTTTCTCCCACAGCTACTCCTTTCTCCCACAGCTACTCCTTTCTCCGTATGCCATGCTATTTCAGCTATGCTCCCTGCTTTTGGTTCTCTCTCTCTCTCTCTCTCTCTCTCTCTCTCTCTCTCTCTCTCTCTCTCTCTCTCTCTCTCTCTCTCTCCCTCTCCCTCTCCCTCTCTCTCCTCTCCTCTCCTCTCCTCTCCTCCCTCCTCTCCCCTAGTCTGCTAGCCAGCCATATTCAGTCTACTACTTTCTCTTCCTGCTCTGGACTCTTCCAGATGCTTATGGAAGAGGCTTTCCCTCACGTCTACAATTAAAACCTTCCACTTCACCAACCTTGGAGCAGTCCTGCCATCAGTTTGTAGAACATCTGTAACACCTAAAAAGGAAGAAAATACACCAAGAAAGTTATGAGCCACAGAAGGCTTCTCCATAAATGGATTTTAGTGGGATCCATTCATTCATTAGAACTATCAGCATAAATTTGATTTTTTTTTTATTAAAGTCTAGGGCCCTGAAGTGGTTAGTTTCTAAACGACCCCACTGTAACTGAAAGAAGGGAGGAAGAAAAGAGTTTTCAGATAAGAGTTCACCACTGACAGGAGTTCTGATTTTCCAGAAGTTAAAAGAAAAACCTCAAGAGAGTGAATATGCAGGGCTCTGAAGGATATGCATTGCTCTTTGGAATGTGCATGCCATCAGCTGTACACTAAATAACAAGGATGTTTCTGAGCTCCACAAATTCCTAAGAACTGAGGGGTATTGACAGTTAACTCCATCTAGATACCTAGAAGTACTACAGATACTGGGAATACAGGTTCTGATTCCAATAGCAGACTCTGCTTCACAAGGCAACCCAAAATATTTGGGCTATTATTTTTAAACAATTCCCATTCAATTCTGTTTTTTTCTACACATGTTAACTTGGCACCCATCAAAAACAGATGTTGTCTGAGTCACAGCAGAGAGGACAGATGTAAAGATAATGTTTCCACTCTCCAGTCTGTAGAGGTAGAGCTTAGACTAGACATAGCGACTCATGAAGATGTTCAGGAGGATGCAGAGAAGGGAGAAATTAGCACAAGCTACAGAAACCCTTCCTGAGGAGATGGAAGTCAGGATGGTTTCAATGGATGGCTGATTGCTGACCTCACTCACAAAAGTCACAGCCAAGACCTCAACAATAGACAGGGTAACAAGAGAACACATGGCTTCATTTAACCAAGTTGGTTTTCAAAAATTAATTAATTAATTTTATGTGTATGAATATTTTGCATATATTTTTGTGTATTATGTGAGTTCCTGGTGTCCTCAGGAGCCAGAAGAACTGTCAGATCCCATGGGACTGGAGTTGCAGAAAGTTGTGAGCCACCATATGAGTGCTGGGAATTGAATTTTGATCCTCTCTGGAAGAATATCCAGTGCTCTAAACTGTTGATCTATATCTCCAGAGCCCCATTTATTAACATTCTACATTCATAGGAAGCTTCACAATAACCATGAGAAGATATGATTTGATCTTGGATTTCGTGAAGCAGGAGTGATCAAATAGAGATGAGATAGGACAAAATACATGAGAACTTGTGGGAGTAATGTAAATGGAGAACCCAGAAAGACCCATCTGCTCAGATTCTTCCTGGCCCCTCAGCTCTAGTACTTCTTGTTGGGGTGTGAGGCAGACTTGGTAGTGACAATCTTTTATTTTATTTTTTTATTTTCTAAGTTTTTTTATTTACATTCCAAATCATTTCCCCTTTCCCGTTTCCTCCCTCCCCGAAAGTCCCATAAGCCCCCTTCCCTCCCTCTTTTCCCCATTCAACCCCCTCTCACTTCTCTGTCCTGGTATTCCCCTACAGCCAGTCTTTCCAGGACCAGGGGTCTCTCCTTCCATCTTCTTGGAAATCTATTGATATGCAAATTGTGTCTAGGGTATTCCAAGATTCTGGGTTAATATCCCCTTATCAGTGACTGCATACCATGTGTGTTCTTTTGTGATTGGGTTACCTCACTAAGGATGATACTTTCCAGTTCTGACCATTTGCCTAGGAATTTCGTGAATTCATTGTTTTAATTGCAGAGTAGTATTCCATTGTGTAAATATAGCACATCTTCTGAATCCATTCCTCCATTGAGGGACATCTGGGTTCTTCCCAGCTTCTGGCTATTATAAATAAGGCTGCTATGAACATAGTAGAGCATGTGTATAAATCAGGAGGCTCTTTCTGGGCAGCTCTTACAGAAAAGAATGGGAAGGTAATATTTGTATGGTGTGTGGGTGGCTTTAGGATAAAGGGATCATGGTTTCTATTGTCTGCCTTTGGGAAGAAGAATTCTGGGTTCCATGGCTTGCTTTTGGGGAAGAATGGAGTGAAAAACAAGGGCAGGAGAAAATCAAAGTAAAACTTTTGCTTTGGAGGTCTTTTATTTGGTGTACTATTATATAAGTCCTATAGAAAAATTCTGACAGTGTTCCTCTAGGGCATTCTAAGTCACTATACTACCCAGAACCCTCACTGGGTATAAGTAATGGTGTGATGTTACAAAACAAAAATTATAATTTACCCCTGTCCTTCATTCCACAGTTCCTGAGTTCCCAAGTGACACCCACGTCTACACAAAGGACATAGGCAGAAGTGTGACCATCGAATGCCATTTCAACAAGGAGAATGCTCCCAGCAAGAAATCCCTGTGTAAGAAGACAGGCGAGACCTGCGAACTTGTCACTGACTCTACTGAGTACGTGAACCCTACCTATAAGGACAGAGCAAAACTTTTTATGAAAGGGACCGACCTAACGGTATTCTATGTCAACATTACTCACCTAATGCACAGTGATGCTGGGCTGTACGTTTGCCAAGCTGGAGAAGGGTCTAGTGCTGATAAAAAGAATGTTGACCTCCAGGTGCTAGAGCCGGAACCAGAGCTGCTTTATAAAGACCTGAGGTCCTCGGTGACTTTTGATTGTGACCTGGGCCATGAGGTGGCAAGCGAAGCCAAATATCTGTGCCGTATGAATAAGGAAACCTGTGATGTGATCATCAACACCCAGGAGAAGAGGGATCCAGCCTTTGAGGGCAGGATCCTGATAACCCCCAGAGATGACAATGGCCGCTTCAGTGTGTTGATCACAGGCCTGAGGAAGGAGGATGCAGGGCACTACCAGTGTGGAGCCACCAGTTCCGGTTTGCCTCAAGAAGGCTGGCCCATCCAGGCTTGGCAACTCTTTGTTAATGAAGGTGAGAACCTCCAGAAGAGAAGCGAGGTGGGGTAGCATGGGATGGAAGGTGAGACGCTAGCTTACCCCTCTGATGTATTCCTTGATGTTCATGTCCATCAGCAGTACCTACTTGCTGGAAAGTCATAAAAAGTACAATGTGGTAGGCAGTTCAGGAGAGCTAGAAAATGTAGCCTCTGTCTGCCTTAGGCTAATTCCCAATTATTCTTCTGTATTATCAAAGACCTATTGATGGCTATCCCTGGATAACAAGAATAAGGAAAGTTGAGCCCCTTTGGGGGGCCTGACTAATAGATGGGATTCAGTACCAATGATAGGCCCATGTCCCCCTTCCCACCCCAACCAACTCCAGAGCAAGTTGTACCCCATTTCCCTCACACTCAGAGGGAAGAACATTGGCACACCTTGACCTTAAAAGCTTCCAGGAAAGGCAATATACCAGCATCAAAAGATTCCACTCCCACAGCTCTTAGGGTTATTTGTTATGCAGCACAATCTGGTTCAGAGGCTAGACCTCCACAAACCATCAGCAACACAGGATTCAACCCCTGTTCCTTCTCACCCTAGAGCACAACACACAGAATCCTCCTCATAAGAAGCAGGAAGCCAGTATTTGAAGTTCAGAGTACCTGTTCTTATGACTTTTCTTTGAGGGGACTATGTTCCTGAAACCGTTTTTCTATTCCCAACTCTGGGTCTTCACCACATCCTTGCCATCTTTGGTCACCATGGGTTCTCTCTGTATGTCTGCTGTACGTGAAGATAATTCTTGGGGGTTTTTGATTTCTAAAATCATACCACAATTTTACTTTATATTTTAAAGTAGATCCATTCCAAATACATTTTCTTAATTTAGGTACAATACTTGGAGTATTATTTTTTAGAATAAGAAATATATTAAATGCATATTTAGAGGGAGATTTGATAAAAGATTTTTAAAAAGGACGCCAACAGAAAGGGACCAATATTATCTCTTAAATGCCTTCCATTCCCTGCTGAGAATGAAGTAGGAAGAGAGGAATGAGAAACTCACTCTGGTCATTACAGTCTGGCCTCCAGACTCTGCTTATAGACTCAGAAATAAATAAAATATTTTTTCATTTTCTCAGGAGTGGTTGGTGATTCGTCTAAACTTTTCTCTCCATAGTGGATGTCATAGGGAGAAAAGTTGCTTGGGGGCACACAAGGCTATTTGGGTAATTTGGTCTTTTCATACTATCCCTGTCTGTACTTCCAGAGTCCACCATTCCCAATAGTCGCTCCGTTGTGAAGGGAGTCACAGGGGGCTCTGTGGCCATCGTCTGTCCCTATAACCCCAAGGAAAGCAGCAGCCTCAAGTACTGGTGTCGCTGGGAAGGGGAAGGAAATGGACACTGCCCGGTGCTTGTGGGAACCCAGGCCTTGGTACATGAAGAGTATGAAGGCCGACTGGCACTGTTCGATGAGCCAGGCAATGGCATCTACACTGTCATCCTCAACCAGCTCACCACCAAGGATGCTGGCTTCTACTGGTGTCTTACCGATGGTGACTCTCGCTGGAGAACCACAATAGAACTCCAGGTTGCTGAAGGTGAGAGCTGACCTATGCCAGGTAGAGGGAGGAGGCTGAGGACCTTTCCAATAGCAGCAGTTGCATCCCCTAGATATCTTTTCTGCTAAGCTATCTCCATCCACGCAGGTGTAGAAAGGACCTTCCTGTCCAGAGTCACATTTCCATACCTGTGACCAGCACCCCAAGTTCTTTCAATCATCACTTGCCACACTTCCTGGTATCAGAAGGATTAGCCTCCTTTGCAGTAGATAGATATTTCCTGAAGTGGAATATTGAACATGGCTCTTTTTACTAAGCCTAGAAAATACAATAAATAAGTAGGGTATGGGAGACGAGTAGAAGCCAGTTAGGAGGGCTGTACATTCTACATCAGACTCTGGACTGATATGGTGATCATCAACAGTCATCCTATTAGCACAACCTTCTGCTTCTTATGTATTCAGAATAGTGTATTACAATGCTAGCTTCAAGGGAAACGTACACCACACTCTAAAGCCACCACTCTCCTTCCCCTGAAGCATCTCCAGGTCTCAATTTTTATGTCCATGTCTTCCTGCCCCCCAGCTACAAAGAAGCCAGACCTTGAGGTGACGCCACAGAACGCAACTGCAGTGGTAGGAGAGACCTTCACAATCTCCTGCCACTATCCATGCAAATTCTACTCCCAGGAGAAATACTGGTGCAAGTGGAGCGAGGAGAGCTGCCACATCCTGCCTAGCCAGGACGAAGGCGCCCGCTTGTCTTCTGTGAGCTGCGACCAGAGCAGCCAGCTCATCTCCATGACCCTGAACCCAGTCACTAAGGAAGATGAAGGCTGGTACTGGTGTGGAGTAAAACAAGGCCAGGCCTATGGAGAAACTACAGCCATCTATGTAGCAGTTGAAGAGAGGACCAGAGGTGAGTCCCAAGGGCAGTCAGTGCCAGCACCCACAGCATCCTATGGCAGGGCTTATGAAAGGCCCCTGCCTAGAACCTTTTCCATCAGGAGTAATCCTCAGATTTTCCTATAAGAGGGAAGGAGTGGGAGAGCAAATAATAGTGGCTTTTCTATTTAATCTCGGTATTCAGACAAATCTCATAGGTGCCTCTCAAACCAGACTGAAGCTCCCTCTCCATAGCAACCTCAGAGTCAGACTCATCAGTACACTTCCCCCTCCTGCATCTGCACAAGACTGCTCACAAAGGATGGCCAGGTAGCTGCATCTTAATCAACAGCACTAAGGCTCAGGGCTGAGTGTATAGCTTGGATTCAAGCATGTGTTTTGCATACATGATGCCCTGACACCAAAAGAATAAAGAGGAAAGAAAACAATAAATGCAAACTTGTCTGGTTAGTTTGCATTCCCAACCTCTGTTTAAAACATAAAATATCTTATATGGTAAGAGCCTTCTAGTCCCCTGGAAATCTCAGGAAGTCCAAGTACAGTGAGACTGACTGAATAGAAGCCATTGCTAAGCTGCTACCTAGAGGTAGCCCTGTCTCACTCTGCTCCTGGGACAGAATTTTGGGGCTGTGCAAATCTCCCTGTCAACCTGTTGTCACCAGTGCCAACATAGATACATACAACAAGGATACATAGATCCTTGATGCCGGAAATGAAGCTGATGACCATAGGGTAGAGACTAGGTAGAGGTAACCATGGTGCAGGAGTAGTTAGAGTAGAAATCATGTCTGGAGATCTAGGGAAGGTTTTCACCTCTGGGTCTAGCACAAGTCCAGAGCCCACCTCTGTAGCTTTAAGGTCTCACCCTGCGATTTCCCTGTAACCACAGGCGTAAGGACACAGAGGAAAAACCATAACCAGCTTTGTTCTGCTCTGCTCCAGGGTCACCCCACGTCAACCCAACAGATGCAAAAGTTGCTCCGGGAGAAGAGGTAGTGGAATCCTCTGTCAATGAGAATGAGAACAAAGGTGTTCTGAACCCCAGGCTTTTTTCAAATCAAATAGAGATACAGAATGTGGGAGACCAAGCTCAGGAGAACAGAGCGTCTGGGGATGCTGGCAGGTGAGCAGATTCCCCACACAGAGAACACCCCAGAAGCCAAACTCCCAGTCTGCGTCACTAGAACCAAGTACCAGAGTGTGTGAGAGAGCAGACAGTCAGCTCTCACAGCCTTCAAGGATGCTTGTCAGCAGAGAAGGTGTACAGCCCTTCTCTCATTGCTGGAACAGTGCAGTTCAATATCTCAAGCCCGGAATATAGAGAAGGTCAGGTCCTCGACTTGCTGGCTCAGAGCAGGGGTGGAGAGGTGGCTCTTAGCAAGACAGACTTGAGAACTGCATCAAAAATATAGATGGGGGGTTGCTGGGGTAGTCTCCCAGCACATTCTGATGATCTCGCTCTCAGTAATGGGCTGACTTAATCCCTCTTGCAGTGCTGATGGACAAAGTAATAATGGACACAGTGGGAGCTCTAAAGTGCTATTCTCCACCCTGGTGCCCCTGGGTCTGGTGCTGGCAGTGGGTGCTGTGGCTGTGTGGGTGGCCAGAGTCCGACATCGGAAGAATGTAGGTGAGTACCCAGGATGCTCTCCACCCAGCCTCCAGCTCAACTAATCAGTTATGTGACTCTGGTATGACCCATTCTATTCCTCCATTTCCCAATGGCTCAAGATGGGGCACTCACAACCCCTTCACAGGGCTGACTTAAGCTAGAATGAAGTTCTATGAACTGAGTCACAGATTTGCAAAGGCTCCAGAGTCTTGACTACCAAGAAAGGGAGTCTGATTATTTTCATTGTAACTTGGAGGTAAGCATCAAATGGTAGCATTCCTTGTTATCCCACGGGCTGAGGCCACACAGAGAGAGCAACACACCCTGCTCTCCTTACTCATGGCCCTACCCCCACACCAACTCTTCTGCCAAACAGATCGCATGTCAATCAGCAGCTACAGGACAGACATCAGCATGTCAGACTTCAAGAACTCCAGGGATTTTGGAGGCAATGACAACATGGGGGTCTCTCCAGACACACAGGAAACAGTCATCGAAGGAAAAGATGGTATGTATCTCTAGAATGCCCAGGCTTTGGAAGAACGGAACTGGATCTGCCCCCATCAGGGAAGGAAGAGAGATGGGTAAGGGCTAAGGACACACTCTCTCTCCATGCAGAAATCGTGACTACCACGGAGTGCACCAATGAGTCAGAAGAATCCAAGAAAGCGAAAAGGGTAAGGAAGAAGGATGTCCCACTGTAGCACTGCATGACAGGGAATTCCGACTGCAGTTGGACATCAGGACAAAGTCACCACCACATGGAGGCTGACCCCCATCCTCCAAACAGGGAAGATGCTATAAATACAGAATCCAAGAGGACTTTCTGAGTAGGAGACAGGCTCTTTGGGTATGGGTACTGAATGATGTAGCTGAAGCTTAAGAAGGAGCAGACCTCAGTTGCAAACTGTGAACGTGCAAAAGATATAGTCACGTGTAGAGAGTCACATGTTAGCAGTGAGGACTGAGTGGGTAGTGTTCCTGAGCGATGGGGCCCTAGTGCCTTTCCATGGTCACACATCTTCCTTTGAGAGTTTCCTCAGGATTATCCCTTCCCCTGAGGCTGAAAGGCATTCATTGGTGGTGGGCTTCTTGATCATCACTGGAAGCCCACCCCAGTCACTGTCATGAAACCTCAGAAGAGGCAACTTCTACCATTGGGTTGCAAACCACCCTCCTATTTTGCCTTCCTAAGGTTCCTTATGATGTCTTTTCGCTTCTGATCTTGGGGCACTGACACTATTTACTATATCGGCTCCTCCTGATACCATCAAAGATCATGCATTTAGCAGAACTAGCATGTGGAAGTTAGCCCTCAAGATGAGTCCCTGCATCAGGACAGTGTTAAAATGACACCTGTCTAGTGTAGTGAAGGAAGAAAATGCAGGACATCTTGACTGACAATAACCTAAGCCACCTTGCCTGTGGACTACGAGAGCATAGCTTCTGGGGACAGGCCCTACCGACAGAGAGTGTTCCATCCCACTTTGCATAAGGGGGTAGTGAGACAGAGGGAGATATTTTTAGAGGCTACAACTTTCCATTTCTCAAAATGTATCTCTTCCTGCTGAGCCCAGGGGCTGGCTAAGAGCGAAGTCTCAGAAGTGTGTTTTGCTCCAGCAGAGATGGTAGACTCAGAAGATCAGGTGCATGTCCTTCTTCTCCCCGGCCATCTACTAATGCCTTTTCTGTTGCTCCCCAGTCATCCAAGGAGGAAGCTGACATAGCCTACTCGGCGTTCCTGCTTCAGTCCAGCACCATAGCTGCGCAGGTCCACAACGGTCCCCAGGAAGTCTAGGGGGTGCTGACCACCGCCCCTGCCTGTGACAATCAACTTGAGAATCACACTGATCCACTCACAGCAGCCCACACTCACCCATCACCTAGGCACTTCCCTCCTGTCCTCAGACGTGTGCTGGTTCCTTCCTCGGCCATGGAAGCCTGGCCCAGTTATACCTGTTGAGGAGAAAGTGTGAGAAGTTCTTTTCTCTGTTAAGGTGGGAATGAGGAGCCGAGCCTGAGAGACATCTCTGAGAAAAGAGGGTTCAGAGTAGGGGCTCATTTCAGGAGGGAAAGCCATTTGAAGCCTCTTTCTACCCATATGATAGGATGTCAGTGTAGCTCTCCTCTTCTACATCTCTCCTTTCCTCTCTTCTTGATTCATACAACACATCTGAAAACTCACTAGACTTCAGTGCCTACTAAATGCTGAGAGCCAGGCCACAATCTCTCTATAAACATCACTGGAAGAGACGCCATCTCCTCCCAGATTCTGTCTTTTCACTAAGCTAAGAAAGACATCATTACCATACCTCCCGCCTCTGCGTCTCATAGGAAACATAAGAAATTCCCTCAGTCTAAAGCATATGCAAGCCATAAAGGCACCATGATTCTCAGCTGAGAAGAGATTTTTTTTCTCAAGGGTACTCAGTGAGATAAACTAGTGTCAAACCAGATACGGCAACTCCTGGCTCTTGGCCTGGGATCTGTCTTCAAGACCTCTGCTCTTATTAGAAGGAGAACTTTAGCATGAGGGAAAGTACCAGAAAACTACTTAAATGGGCATGGTGGTATGCTCCTGCAATCCCAATATTAAGAAGTAAAAATAGGATCAGAAGTTCAAGGTAATCCTTGGCTACCTAGGGAGTTTAAGGCCAGCCTGGAATACATTGAGAAGGAGAAGAAGAAGAGGAGGAAGAAGAAGAAGAAGAAGGAGGAGGAGGAGGAGGAGGAGGAGGAGGAGGAGGAGGAGGAGGAGAGGAGGAGAAGAAGAAGAAGAAGAAGAAGAAGAAGAAGAAGATGATGATGACGATGATGAAGACGACGACGACGACGACGACAATGGATCTTTCTTTCCTGGTCTCACCTTTCCCCTTCCTGTCACTCCTGTGGACCTCAGATAAGGAAGCAGATACTCTCAACCTCTTATATTTGGAGAGTTTTGAGCAGACAGGAAGAAGATGGAGGCTGGGAGCAGCCGCTTTTCCAATAGTCAAATTAAGACTGTTCCTCTCTGAGCTCTGCACTTTACCCAGCACCTATAGGCTGAAATCAACAAATCAGAAATGTCCATTAATAATTAAAGTCTATGATTGCCACCAAGGAGGCTCAGAGTGCATTTGTCCCTCATACCTTCGCTCCTACTTTAGGCGCCCCAGGATAAACTCAGCAGCCATGAAGGCTGAGCTGAAGTAGTCTTGAACAATATGCCCTGGGGTCAGATCCTAACCAATTTGCTCTTCCTTGAGCTCAGTCCTCTTGGGCCACCAACTGCAGTACTTTGCCTTAATTCCCTGGCCCTAGGCTAGATCAGTATCTTGAACTCCCTCCCAGGAAAAAAGAGGCAGAGAAAATGATGAGGACTGCTCGGTCCCTTTTGTTTGTAGTGAGGATACAGATCTAGCTCTACTGTAATGATAGAAAGTTGTCCCAGAAGAGGTATAATTAGTTGTAAGCGGTGGCACTTGTTATTACAGCAATATCCCCATCCCCATCCCCACCCTGCTTGCAGTGTCACTAAAGGGCTCTGTGTACAACAGAAACTAAGATTCAGTGTCTGCATTCACGGCAATAACCAGAGGCCTAATCCTGGGCTCATCACCCTGGCCTACCCCAATCCCTGCACTCAGAGGCCAATTAATGTCACTAAAGTCACAGGTAATGTCATATTGTTCCTAACTTGTATTCTCAGTAAGCAATAGCAAGTGCACTACATAAGCTTGTCTGCTCCTGAGGAAGTTCCTTATCAGAAGGGAGCTGGGTCACAGGTGGATCTGAACGTTGTTAGGATGACATTTAATTCTGCACAAAAGATCAGCAATCAACGGTGAGACTGATGATGATAAGCAGATCAGCGACGGCCACCCACCATTCAGGGAGATACTGAAACATCTGCTAACAGGGGAAATTATCTTTGAAAGGCTGTTACATAATGGTACGGCTATACATTAAAAAGGCCTACCTAGCTGTTCTGAGACATTTGGTATAGCAGTTGACTTTACTTTGTAAATTGACATAATATCTAACCATTTAAGACTTTTCTAAGACTCGAGACTGAAGAATTCTTCCAAGAACACTAGACATTAATACGAGGTTAGAGACAAACCACTTAGGATGGAGACTATGAAGCTGGACCCTAAGGCAAAGAAACCTGTAGTGTACCCACCACCCAAGCTTCCCTGAAGTATTTAACTGTACTGGGGAACCTATACCACAAAAAGAAATAATGAAGCATTATCTCAGAAGTAAGACTACTCAAGTGGGAAAAGGGAACACTAGATAAAAGGTGGAAGACTGGGGTCAGAAGTGTCAAGTAATGGTTACATAATGATACCATTAAGGTTGGCCATGAAGCTACAGCAGAAAAGAACAGGTCACGCAAACAAGTGAGCCAAGGACTGAAGAGAATATCTTCCAAGGCACTTAGGTGTGATGGCACTTGCCAGTTGTCACAGCACTAGGGAGGGTGAGGCCAGAATACTGTGAATTCCAGGCCAACCTACGCTACCTAGCAAGACACCACCCCCACCCCCCACCCCCCACCCCCCACCCCCGGCTCAAAAGCAAATAAAAAGGATTTCTTGGTATGGTGACAGATGAAGAGCTGCCTATATGTGCCCCAGTGAAGGAGAAGAGTTAAAATGACTAGAATTCCTGTAGGGGGAGGTGCTGATACTAATTCCCTAATTAGTCCTTGATTTGATCAATAAAGGAAGCCGCCAGGAGCCAATTGCTGGGCGGAAGGAACAGATAGGACTTCCCGGTCTCAGGAGGAAAAAGAAGGGAGGAAAAGAGAAGGGTTTTTCTGCCATGCTCTAGAATGAGAAGCACAAAACAATCATGTGAGGTCTGGGGAAGCTAGAACCAGCTGCCTCTGCCACCAGGGGATAGCCAAGGAGGTCAGAGAAGGGTAGCTGATAAGTTTAGGGCGGGAGATTCTGTGCTCAGCAATTGTGCTAGTCGGCAAGTTCTAAAGTAATAGAGCTGAGTGTGTGTGTTTTTTTATCCGTGGATTCACAGGTCTCAGGTGGGGCTGGTAACAACTCCTCCAGGAGCACAGGCAGGTAGAAAAGAGAAGCTGGGTTGAGCTAAGCCTGGAGGAACAAAAGGAAGCGGGGAGTGGTCAGAGCTGGGCTGCAGCTCCAGGGTCACAGTTCCCAGGCAAAGGCGATAGCTGGAGGCTTGGTGAAACTAAGCCAGGAGGAACCGAAGAGAAATAGAGAGTGAGCCGGTGCAGTACCACAGCTCCCAGGAGGGAAGACATCTGATGTTTGAAGCCACCGCCCACCTGCAAAGACTGCAGTGTAAGATGGCTTGAGAGGGTGGAAGGAACTGTGTCCATCACAACCAGCGAGAAACACGGACTTGCTATTCTATGCTAGTAGTGCATTGAATTTTGAATTTTAAATATTTGCTTCAATACTTCAGTTGCTTGGTTGGTTTGTTTTAGTTTCTGACTCATCTGAATAGGCTTTTATGGCTGTCCTTTCTTTTCTTCTGGTCTGCACCTATTCTAGGACATTTTCTCCAGTGTTTATCACTCCCTCCATAATATATCATAGTCAAGATGTCAACTTGCAAAGCAAAGAAACTGTACTAAAGCCCTAAGAGGAAAATGCCAACCCACCTACAAAGGCAAACACGGTAGAATAACATCAGCTCTACCATCAGCAATATGAAAAACTGGAAAACATGGACATATGGCAGCACTGTGTTCTGAATGTACACACTGGCCAATGAAGATGGCTATATCCAGGAAAGCTATCTCTTGAAACTGAGGGAAAGAAATTAAGGACATTTTCAAACTAAAGTAGTTCATAACAGCTATGTTATCACTGCAGAAAATACTTAAAGAGGTTGAAGGAATGACCCAGACACTAAGAACCTGTCCTCCTCTTCCAAAGGACCCACGCTCAGTTCCCACCACACACAGTTAGCCGCTTACAGCTGTCTATTGTGCCTCCAGGGCATCTGACACCCTCTCAGGCCTCCACAGGCACCTGCACACATGTGGCATACACTCACACATATACACATTATTATTATATTAATAATTTTTAAACCCCCCAAAAGAAAACATTTAAACAAATAGCAAACTAAAAGAAAAACATAGTCATGAAAACAGACAAAAGAACTGATTTTATGAAATGAAAAGATAAACAAAGGAGGGCTAGGAAAGAATCCATCATATCAAACACAGTAGCCCAGGAAAACTGTAACACGAGACAAACAGCAATAATCCAGTCAATCAGAACAACTGCTAACAAAGCTGTAGGTGCTAGCAAACATTCCTCAAAAATAACCTTTGGCACAAACGCCCCCATTTAAAGGTTCAGACTATCTGAATTCATTAAAAAGCAACATGCAACTCATGGATGTCTCCTGGAAACATACTCACTGGCAAAGAACCTACGATAAAAAGATCAGAGTCAACCTGTCAATCAAATGAAAGCTATAGAAAAGTTTCCTAGACTATTCTGAGGTCTAATAAGTTCAGTGAGGAGATAAAAATAGTCACTATAGCTAGATGGTGGTGGCACACATATTTAAACACCAGCACTGTGGAGGCAGAGGCAGTAGGATGGGTGAGTTCAAGGCCAGCCTGGTCTATAGAGCAAGTTCTCAGATAGCCAGGGCTGCAAAAAGAAACATTGTCTCAAACAACAAACAAGTAATAAGTAAATAAGTAAAACTTAATGTCATAGATTTTGATAAGAATTTCCTTAAAAAACAAATTATAAATATATACTTATATAAATGTTTATTCCATATATAATGGATAACATAAAATCCATATGATTTCTTCAAAGTATTCTTAATATCAAACTGTTTCTTATTAAGGCTAAACCATATATAAATTAATAGGCATTTGTTTACTGAAGATCTCTATTGTGTTTTTCTTTTACAATGAAGATACAGAAAATATAATCCCAATTAAAATAACATTCAAAATCTTGACTTATTAAAATATACCTTATGTATGGTATTATATATGTGTATATAAACTATGCATGATTCTGGTATGTTTGTTTGTTTTGACATAATTTACTTAGTACCAAATTGCCTTATAAGTAAGTGCTCATGTAAACTAATATTATTAATTTGACCCAGCTTCCTTCGGCTCCCAGTAAAACTAAAATCTCATGAAACAAATATTTATAAAAGACAAAAGGTATATATAATCAATATGACCACATAGGTAAATCAATAGAGAGCTAACATGTTCCTAAATCTTTCTTTGGGACAAATAACATGAGTTTTTAAACTTACACTATTTTAAACTACTTTAATAAACAAGATATACATAATCATAGAGTTCTGGTCAAGATGTTATCACCTTGACCCAATTCTGGTTCTACAACATGGTCCCTGTTGTTCGACGTTGTAATTAGCTACGAGATGGTTATTCCTGCCCCAGGACACATTTTCCTATTAGGTAACAGCCCTCCCTTGAGATGCTGAACTTTTTAACCCAAAGATTAAGAGGACTACTTATGTCTGTGTTTCAGGTATATTTTATATATATGTGAGTACATTCTAAGGGTTTTAAAGAATTTTTTAAACTGCCACTTCCTCTTCAAAAACAAATGAACAAACAGGTTTTTCAAGATCTTTATTTTAGCCACGACTCTGTAAGAGAAAAACCCTAAGTATTTTTTAATTGTCATTTTTAAAAACTGCTTTCTTTGTTCTGTGAAATTATAAAACTTTATGAAACCGCTTCCATGTTGGAACATGGAAGTTAGGGGAAGTAGCCACGATTACTCAAAATGTCTCCAGAACAAGTTCTCTCTCTCTCTCTCTTGTTCTTTTAAAAATGAAAGCTCTAATTTTTACACCAACATGATCATAAACTCAACAACCAGACTAGCATTTGTTGAACATCCACTGTCCTAAACGCTGTGCTTCCGTTGCCTACTGAATACAAAGATAGCAGTGACACTTCCTGTTTCTCTAAGAGACTTCATCTTTCTAGATGAAGTTTTTTGGGGGGACATGACTGACCCTCAATATATCTGGGTAAATGATTGTGTGGACTGGGCTTATCCCCAAGATCATCTGAGGAAGACTCTTACCTGAGTTCAGGAGGAGCTGCTTCTTCTGGTCTCCTAGGAGTCTGTCTCCAGCTGAGAAGCTCTCAGTTACTTATATGTATGCCACATGAAGGAAATGAGCTGCTGGAGGCGAGGACTGGAAAGCCCTTGGAGTCTCTCTAGTGATGTCTCCATTTCCTCAACTCCCAAAGTGCTTCCCTGCACCCTGGCTCCTCCCAACATCTTCCTGAACAAGTACTGCCTGAGGGGATGACTGGGTGTAGCTATGAACAAGGAGTGCACCTCCCTCTGGTTGCCTGTGCCCTCTGAGAGCACACACAAAACACAAAACACAAAATCTGAAACCATTATACATGAACAAAAGACGACTAAGGGTTTTTTTTTTATTTGTTTGTTTATTTATTTTGGTTTGTTTCTTTATTTTTATATGTTTGTTCGTTTTTTAATGTCCAAGGTAACTTGAGACAAAACAAAATAAAATGAAACAAAATATAAAAACAAATGATTGACAAAAAAATCAGCCTAAAAATACCCCCGGATTAATTTTCTGTTGGTCATTTACTGCTGGCTTGTATACCCAGAGACTCTATTGGGAAAAAAACAAAACAAAACAATTTTTTTCCTTTGCAAGTGCTGGAGAACTAGAGATGGCTTCTTAGTTAGGGATGGGAGTTTGTGTCCCTTTCTGCCTCTTGGCACTGGGACCCCATGTGGCTCGAACCTGTGCAAGCCCTGTGCACGCTGCCACAGTCTCTGTGTCTCAGCCCTGTTGTGTCTGAAGACACGGTTTCCATGGAGTGATGCATCCTCTTTTGCATCACTCCCTGAGCCCTGAGGGAAAGTTTGATGGAGACATCCCATTTAGGACTGAGTGTTCCAAGGCCTTTCGCTCTCTGTATGTTGTCTAGTTGTAGTTCTCTAGTTTACGTTAACTGCAAGAAGAAGTGTCTCTGATAATGGCTGAGCAAGATCTATACGCATAGCGGAATGTTCTTAGGAGTCTTTTTACTTCAGTGTTTCTTTAGCAGAACAATAGTATTTGATTTTCCCCTAGGACCATGGCCTATCTAATCTCAAACCCTTGTCTACCAGAGCAGTACCAGGTACAGGTTCCATCTCATGAAGTGGGCTTTAATTCCAATCAGATACAGGCTGGTTACTCCCACACGACCTGTGACACTATTGCAACAGTGTATCTATCATGTAGACAAGTCACCATGGTAGATCTAAGGGTTTGCAGAGGGCCAATCCCTCACCCCCCTATACTAATTCTCGCTTTTACCCTATGCTTTTTTAAAAGGAATCTTTTTTAAAAACTATACATGTTAAACTCTCTACTCTCCATATGTTTTCAGCCCTGATTGGCAGGCTCAACCACACAGCCAGTTCCTGAACGTCATAGACATACATAATACATATCTAAAACATATACATAATGCATACTCACAGTCACATCACATACTCACACATCACAAAGCACATCATGTATCACAGAACACATGTCACATGCGTACACACCACACAGCACCCTTTTATATATGACATGCCACCCATTCGCACAGCACACTGATCTCACACGTTCACAATACGCTGACATCCACACTCTCTCCCATCCACCATGATACTTAGCATATTCACTCATATTCTCCCTCTCTCCTTTCCTTCATCTAGCCTACCCCAGGACTTTAAGGCAATCTAGCAATCTAACCAGCTAACCCAGCTAGTTGTCAGACAGGTGTGAACCACTGGAAAGAACTCTCTTCATGGAGAACTGTAAGACATTGATCCTAGCTGAAACTGCCCTCAGTCAACCATTCTAACCAGAAGCTAAAGACTATCCTCTGGCCTCTTGGCCTATTTGTTGTCTGGAGGACGTGACAAGCCAGTTGCCCTGAGCTAGAAGAGACCTGGAGAGAGAAGGGCAGGGCTGGCCAGAACAGGGAAGGCAGCCCACGCCCACACATTTCCTCTTTCCTCTTCCTCTGCACCTGCTCTGAGCTCACACTCAACCTCCAGGGCTGAGGACATCATTGTGTTGTGTTTTGGAGAGCATGTGACCAATCTGGTGTGTAGGCGTGAGGAGGGAGTGGTGTGCAGGCAGCCAGCCACCAGGGAGCCTAAAATAATGTGGACAAAAGTGACTAGGAAGCCTAGACTAGGGGTGCTGTTGGCAAATGAAACCCAACCCCACCCCATGGAAAGCCGGGGGATCCTCTGCTAAGTTATAGCTTTGCACATCTGAAAGGTCATAGAGCTAAATAGCCCATGTTAAAGGGCTTTTATAGCATTACTACGTCAGTGATTTCTGCTGTGCACCAGACAAGACAGTGACCATACCCACAGTACCAGTGAGAACATAGGCTCAGGGAAGCTTGCCCAAGGATAGCTAGTGTCAAGCCTGGACAAAAGCATTTTGGAAATTGTCTTCCTGTTTCTCGGCTTCTCTCTTCTCCATCAATGAGCCTCACCCTTGCCACTGAGTGTCTCCAAAAATGGCTCGACCAGACTGCCAACCCCAAGGGCACAGTTGCTATGTGCATTGTTTTCTGCTTATTAGACAGTGGCTTGTGCCTCTGCCAGAAGGAAGCCCCTTTTGGATAGCACTATAAGAGAATGAGGTCTGAAGATTACCTGAGGCCCTGGGCAAGCTGTGCCTAAGACCTCAGGAATGAGTGTGTGTGCTGGGGTGCCAGCGGCCATGATGTCTTACCTCCATTTGTTTCCTATAAATGAAGTTCAGAGAAAAGCAATAGACTGCACAAAATCTATGGCTAATATCGCTACAAATAGTAGGTGTTCACAATTACTCATTGGAAGAGTTAGCAAGTGACTCTCAAAGCCAAGCTTTGGCCCATGAAGGCTTTGTTGTTGGAAGAGAATTGGTGATGAGGTTGTGTTGTCCTGAGGATGGAGAAACAACCAATGACTTTAGCTCAGAAGCTAATGGATACGTATGAGTCCTGGGAGGTCCCTTTGAGAAGAGGGGCCAAGGCCTGGCAGCTGCTCAGGTTGTGAGTTTGAACCTTGCTCACTCATTCTTATGCAGTATGTATTTTCTCAACGCTTGATTTCCGCTGTGGTTCGCTGGTGTTTTCATTTTTAGACAAAGACTAGCTAGCAAACAAGGCAAATTATCATTTCCTCATTTTAAGCTCTTGCTACTCAAGGAGGACCAGCATAGCTTTCAAGCACCCAGTTGGAGAAGGCTCCCAGATGATCGGTGTGTGTCAGCCTCACTCCAGGGCCTCTTGGGTAGGATCCAGTCTCCAAGGAACCATGAACCATTGGCTTTGGCTACTTTACTTCCTGCCAGGTGAGTGCTCTGAGGAAACACTCCAGACTCACTAAGGTCTGAATTAGCCAGAGGTAATCAGTTGACAGTCATCTCTGGCTCTGATGCTTCTGGAGAGATGCAGCAGGGGCACAGAGAAGAAGGATGGAGACCTGTGAGGTAGATGCTGGCCCTTCTCAACTCAGGCAGCATGCTTCCAGACTTCCACCCTAGACAGCTTTTAGATTTTTAAGGGTTGAAAGTGTTATATATCTTAAAGACTCACTTATTGAGATCTTAAAATATGTGTCTCCAAGGTTCGTTCTTGTATCTATTCCTTCCTTTAGATGTTTCTTTTTCACTCTCAAATTGGCAACTTCAAATGAAGACTCTCTAACCTATTCCCTAAACTCTTTATCTCAGCTTACAGCCACCTACCCGGCACCTCACTTGAATGATCACCAAGATCTGGAATACAATGTGCCTAATGCCTTGTCTGATATACTTCCCTGGTGACCATACAAACCAACCATTCCATTTATCCTAAGCATCTCTAAGATTATAACGTCATCCAATGGCTCCCACTGTCTACTAGCTAAAATATACTCTCTTCCCTTGTAATCTGAGATTACTGTGCTTCCATGAACCTTCTTCCAGAGAAACAGAACTCTTCTTTGAACAAATGCTACAGAGTTCCACAATTATGCCCTCTCTCAGGGTGTACCTGCTATAGAAACACCATTCCTCCCAGTTTACCATTAACTGGTTTTTCTCACTCCATCGCGAACCTATCTACCTCTCACAGTCATTCCTGAGCACTTTCTGAACTCCAGCCACAGTCATATCATATTTTGGCTCAGTGTTTATCAATAATACCTGCTTTGT
Source organism: Tokudaia tokunoshimensis (assembly GCA_036184795.1). Lineage (NCBI taxonomy): Eukaryota > Metazoa > Chordata > Mammalia > Rodentia > Muridae > Tokudaia > Tokudaia tokunoshimensis. Next base: position 63,441,862 of record BTHU01000013.1, on the reverse strand, counting down.
GATATTTAAATTTTGTTGAGGATTTGAATGGATTAGGAAATGTTGATGTATTATTAGTCAAGCTTACTTCTGGATATGATTGTGAAGTCATTTCCAGAAAGAATTCATCAAGGGGAGAAGACCCACCTTGACTGTAGATTCTACTATCCTGTGGGCTGAGATCATGAACAGAATAAAAAGACGAGAAAGCGAAAGGCTGAGGGGCACTGAATTCACCTTCCTCTATTTTCAATTGCCCCATCAGCCCACCCTGAGCTATGATGAAACAGCTTCATGCTTCTGCTACCATGGCTTCCATGCCACGATGGTCTATACTAGTTCTCAACCTTCCTAATGCAGTGGCCCTTTAATACAGTTCCTCATGTTGGGGTGACCCCCAACCATAGAACTAGTTTCACTGCTACTTCATAGCTGTTATTTTGTTCATGATATAAATCATAATATAAACATCTGTGTTCTCTGATAGCTTTAGGTGACTAAAGGGGTCATTACCCATAAGTTGAGAACCGCTGAACTATACCTTCAAACTGTAAATGCAAATACACCTTCTCTCACTGAAGTTCTTCTAGTCAGGTATTTTGTTGCAATAACGAGAGAAAAGTAATGAGTAGAGTAAACTGATAACAAGAAGTGGGGCCCGAGCTGGGAAGGCAGGGACAAGAGAATGCCCAGGACTGATGGTGAATGAGTGAGCTGCCGGTTCCGTTAAGTAGAATGCCTGTCCCACAAACATACACTCATAAACTATATCTCTTTAATCAACATACAAATCTCAAGCATCCCCCTTTTCAAACATTCTGTTTTAGATTGGATTAAATCCCACTTCCACCTAGAAAATCTCCATCCATCGCGTCCTCAGCCCTCAAGTCCCTACCTATTTCCCCTTCTTTTGTGCTATGAAAAGGTTATTGGATGCTATCATCTCAAACATGCATTTTCATCCAACTATATATCAACAGAGACTTTTCAAATCACAGCATTCCTCTTTTCTACTATTTCTACAATTCAGTCACCAAATTAGAGGTTAGAAACTAGAGGTCACGTCATTGCCTCTATAACATTAGTATCAAATAGGTGGGTTTCCTTTAGATACCTTCTCCCCCTCCCCTTTTTTCCTAAGAACCACTTTTAAATGGCCAAGAATTATATCTGGGTGTGTCTTTAAAAAGCGGGTCCCTACACGAGCTAGACAGAGGGAGCCACCATGCCCAAGGACAAGACAATTCATAGGCACCAGTGAGCCCCCCAGTGACTGACCCAGCATTTCAAACTTCTAAACTCCGAATCCTACCAACTTCTCTCTGTATTGGAAATCTGTTTTTGTAATCCTGGTCATAGATGCTACTATAGACTCTAAAGAGAGCTAGTTAGTTTGACCTGGAATCTGGTGATTTTTGAGATTTCCTCAATCTCTAGATCAGGTCTTGAGCTTTAGCTGACTGGAACTTTGTGAATGTCTTACCTTTCCATTGCCTGAGTCCAGGCATGAAGCTATCTTGTGAATTCTGTTGGCAACAGTTTTAAGCAGTGCTGAGCTTTGTGTATCAAATGCAAGGTTCCTTGGCAGACTGTGTTCTTCTGGCTGAGCCCTCTCTGCCTCTTCCCCCCTCAAGTTGTTAACATAGCTTCACTTTCAGATCTCAGCATTTCCTGTGGATGCTTTGCAGCTCCTCTGCACCCTCACCTAACCCCCATCTCTAGCCCATTTTCTCCATCTCTCTACCCTTCAGTATTTCCCTCTACCAGAAATATCTAATCTAGATGCCCTAAGCCCATTGATATTCTAATTTTTGAACTCTCGCGTGATGAAGCTCATTGAAGCTATTCAGAATGTACCGTGTGTAGATAAACATTGGCAAGCCAGCAGATTTCCCTGCCACATTCTCACATCCCCATCTTGATACAATCTGTTCTTGTTACCTGAAAGGTCCTTTTCATCTCCACCTTAGCCTTCCAGGCCCACCTAAACACACACATGACTTACACTATAAACACACACTTTATACTGTCACCCTTGTGATGGTTTGAATGAGAACGGCCCCCATTTATTCATATGTTTGAATGCTTGCCTCCCACTTGGTGAATCCTTGGGAAGGATTAGGGGGTGTGGCCTCATTGAAGAAGGAGTGTCACTGGGAGTGGGTTTTGAGGTTTCAAAACTCCACATCACTCCAGTTCTTTCTCTCTCTGTCTCTGTCTCTCTGTCTCTGTCTCTCTCTCTCTCTCTCTCTCTCTCTCTCTCTCTCTCTCTCTCTCTCTCTCTCCCTCTCTCCCTCCCTCCCTCCTTCCCTCCTTCTCTCCCTCCCTCCCTTCCTTCCTCCCTTTTACTCATGGATCAAGAGATAAGCTCTTAGCTACTGCATCAACACCACACTTGCCTGCCTGCTGCCATGCCTCCATCACAGTGGTCATGAACTCCAACCCTCTGAAACTATGAGCCCCAAATTAAATGCTCTTTTTCATAAGTTGCCCTGGTCCTGGTGTTTTGTCACAGCAATAGAAAAGCAACTAAGACAACCCTCTTCTCAGTATATGAAGGCACTTGCTGAGACCCACTTAGATTGCTATCTGTGGCTTTACCCTCCGCAGTAGTGGGTTGGGTTACACTCTACTTTCCTTTTCTTGCTTTTTGATGTCAGGAACTTGTGACCCACAACTTCCACTTGTCTGTGATCTATTTCTCTCCCAGACACACACACACACGCACACACACACACATATATATATATATATATATATATATGTTCATCCCCGTACATGTATCCTCACACTCATGCATACCCTGATCTCTCTTCCATGAGTTCTCCACACTAGTGGCCAGTACCACCTTCTCAGTCTCCCTCCATGCCCATTCTTCAGGGTACAGCGCTGGACACCTCTTCTCTCAAAAGCCTTCCTCCCAGGACACCATCCCCTCAGTAGCCTGAGTCAGGTGCCCCTGCTCACTGCTTTCAGGGAGCCCTGAGCTGTCTCTCTCAAGAAATCTATTACATTGCACTATAGTAGCTATCTGTTGTATAATTTACCACATGACTTATTGTATGAGAGAGGAGCGCCTGTGAAAGGTATCAAATGTGTACTTGTCAAATGGTTTAGTAGAGTTGAAAGGAGGGTTGGGTAGATGAACAGATTTGAGAAAAAAAGAAGAACCCAGAAGGAAAATGTGCCGTAAGAATGGGTCACCTTTTTCACCCCCAGGCTTAAGTCACTCTGGGGTTTATGTGACACTGAGGGTCATTCTTGGCATCCCATTTCTCTTTGGAGTAGGCACTGAGTTGTGTCTAAGTCCTACAGTCTCAGGTTTAATTATGAGGCTGGGGCTAAGGGCAGGGGGTAGGCACAGAGCAAGCCTGAGTGAGAATAAAACCTTGAAGGATCTGAGCATAAGTTAATAGTCAGAAATCTCTGTAGGGCTGAGGCTGGGCTGGTGACAGGGCATGGCTAGATCTGGGGTTAATGTGGGGGTGGTCTGGGGCCAGTGCTAAGTTTGGAGAGATGTGTGAGGGAGAAGATATGGCTGAAACAGAAACGCATCTGAGAATGGGAACTCTTCTGCATTCATTTCTTCTCCTCACAGTGTCTGGGACCCTGAAGGTCCTCCCGGAAGTACAGCTGGATGCCGAGTGGGGTGGATCCATTATTATTGAGTGCCCACTCCCACAAACACCCGTGAGGATGTATCTGTGTCGGCAGATGACCGACCCTGGGATATGCACCACTGTGGTATCCAACACCTTTGTCAAGAAGGAATACGAAAGGCGAGTCACCCTGAAGCCATGCTTGGATAGGAAGTTATTCCTAGTGGAGATGACATGGCTGACAGAAAATGACAATGGGATCTATGCCTGTGGTGTGGGCACAAACACAGACCGTGGCAAGACCCAGAAAGTCACCCTGAATGTCCATACCGGTAGGTGTTTAGAAACCTGAGACCAGTATCTAACTAACTGCCCCATACTGTTGCCATATTAGCCAGCCCAGTGTTAACACAGAGTAACACAACTTAACTTCACAGTTGACCGACACCATAGCCTAGAACCTTCTAGCCACAGGAAATGAAAAGAGTAAGACCAATGTTGTATGTTGCCCATTTTACCCAGGGCATGAATGGAGAGGTAGACATTAGACAGAGGTTTTGAGGCTGAGGAAACCGGCAGAGGAACCATACACCTCCTGTGTAATTGTCTTACGAGAGGTCTTGGGTGGATAAGACTGAGAAACAATGATCAAGCCAAATGTGTTACTATACGGTCAGGTCCTACATTTCCTCTTAACCCTGACTTTTCAATGACATCCTAACATATGCATGACTGCTTCAGCAATTTATAATCCCAACAGCCTTGTGGCTTTATAGGGAGTGCTGGATATGCTGGTGGGAAAGGCCGGCACACCAGGGAGGCTCCATGCCTGGTTCCTTTTTTATTATCTCCATGGACCATTCTCATCTCCTCGTGTCCTTGACTCAATCAGCTCTTACTTGAACCTCCAGTCCCATCTCTTCCCTGATGATCACCAACATATCCCTCTTGCCTCCAGTAGAATACCCAGAACCATTCTGGGAAGATGAACAGATATCTGAGCCGCCAAGATGGTTGCCCGAATTTCTGCAACAGCAGATTCCCTGGCTCCATACAGGTGAACATGCCAGCTCTTCTGGAGTCATATCCAAAGGTGAGTCCATCAAGTCAAGAGCTGGAGAAGAGGGAGACTTTGTTCAATTCATAAAGTGGTTAGCAAGCAGAAGCGACTTTCCCATGCTTTGTCCTTGGAAAGGACCTTCATCTGACAGCTAAGAGGCCAGGCCATAGTTGGAGGAGTCACATGCCACCACCAGGTGGCATACAAGTAACAAAGTGATTCACAAACCCCAGGTCCTTTTTGAATGACTAGAAACCAAGACTGGGCAGACATTAGCCAGCTGGAGGTCATTATGCTTCTTGCTACCTGCAGGGATATCTTCTACCTGCTGGTAATTAGTGGTTTCAACAGCTCTATTTGGCAATTAAAAGATGACTATCATACTAACATTTCCACGCATCTTAACATATACAGGATGAGTTCTGGTACATTAATTAAACATTGTTGCACTAGGAGACCCTGCAGGGGTCAAAAGAAACAGTGTAACTGGGCAGATCATAGATCCATGAGTGTGACTGACTGGATGAAATTGGGAAGACTATATGAGCACAGAAAAGCAAGGTACTCCCCATGTTCATAAGACAGTAAGTGTTCTGCCTGTGAGGTCAGGAAAAGTTTCCTGGAGAAAATATTTATAGCATGCATGCATGAAAGTTTTCTGTGTAAATGACATGCTATATAAGGGCATTTCTGGCCACAAGGACTGCAAAAACAGAGGTGTTGTATATGGGCAAAAGGGGAGAAATGATTGAGGGTGGAAGAGGAGACCCACTCCTCCTGGAGACTGGAGAACACAGCCTATCTGCCACTAAGGTATCCTTTCTCTTCTCTCTTGAAGTTACCACACCACCTCCAGAGACTGAGGCCCCTCTAGTTCACCATCCCTCCAGCCTCACTTCAGTAACTCACCAACCCAGACTTCACAGAGCATTTTCTGTATCAGCTACCAAGTCCCCGGAGCTCCTGCCAGAGACCACAGCCTCAAAGACTTCTACTCAGCAAGCAATCAGGCCCCTAGAGGCCAGCTACAGCCACCACACCAGACTTCATGGGCAAAAGTAAGAAGGGCCTCTATGTTTAGTGCCTGTGTACTAAGAGCCCTGAAGTCATCTGGCACCCTACTCAGCTTTGTCTCCAGAAATCCACTGAGAAATGCTCTGTTTTTTGAGTGTGCTGTAATAAATGCATTAGTCTTATCAACAAAGAATATGCTTTGCCGTGGCAAGTCTCCCTGCCCTCACGGACATCAGCCAATTGGGTTCACAAGGGCAGTGGAAGCAGGGGCATCAAGAGGGGAAGGGGTTCAGAAGCCCGGTGAGTACATACAGTGACTAACCACACTGGGACCGGCTATCAAGAGGCAGATCAACTTTACTTAGGATGGTTCAAGGCTTATAAAGTTTTAGGGGAACTGAGAGTAGGAACATCCAGGATGAGCAAAGGTCATTGGCTGGGGGTTTAGGGTACCTGGAACGCCTCATTAGCATGAGGAAGCATTTTAGGAATCTCAGGTCATTGCTGAACACATTTTATCAGGAGAAAGAAAATTGATTCTCTGATTTAGTTGAGGCTTTGTGACATTCTTCAGGTAGAAGCATATGTGTGGGCTTAGAATTCCCCAGATAAGGTCAGAGGAGTTTCTCTTTGAAACCTAATAAATGAAAGGAATCTCTCAAATTGCACTGGCCCCAGAGGCTATTCAGTCGTGATGGACTTCGACCTTAATTAGCAGAATTTTCCCACACAAGTTGTATTCTTTGCAACTCCCTAGTTCTGATCTTATAGAAAGACTCAAGACTTTCAATCAGACAGATTCATTCAGGTCTGTTGTAATGTATAACTAAATGAGAAAAGTTTTTAGTTAATTTAAAGTAATTAAAAGTATTTACTAATTAATAAGTGTTAAAAATTACTCTCTTTTTTTTCTTTTCCTTCTTAATGCTGTTAACACTTTGTGACAAATGTTTCTACTGCTTAGCATTGTTTTAAATATCGGACCTCAATGAACCACTAGGGGGCAGCATTAAAGCAAATGTGTATGGAAACCCACAAGTAATTTGCCTGAGCAAATACAAACTCGTTAGTTAGAAAAAAAGGCTCTCAGAAGCATTTGAATCCTGTAAGTGAGGGAACTGGGGCAATAAAATCCACGTGGTTTCAATGAAAACAGAACTCTTAGTTCCCATCTCAGAAATCTATGTAATAAACATTTCTTTAACGTCAACTGTGTACCTGGCGCCAGACAGTGTCTTTAAAATGTTAAAAAGAGAAAGACACGCAATGTCCAGGTATGGTTAATGCAAGTCTGTCTATGCCAAGGTTTCTAACTGTGGGAATAGGGAGCCGTATCAGACCCTGCTATAGACCAACTGCCTTTAATTCTTTCCACCCCCTTTGGTTTTGGTCGGAACAGTTTTGTGCAGATTTTATGATCCCCATTTATAAGGAAATAAGGTTCGGGGAAATTAAAATTCGCTCAAGACCACAAAACCAGTAAAATGAGGAACTTGAATTTGAACCAAAGACTCCTGACCCCATAAACAAATCTCTTTGGGGATGATAGAGGAAATTCTGTTAACAATGGATCAACTCTAAGTCATCTCCAAAGAAAGGTGGCCACTTAAGGGTGAGTCTTTTTAAATTTCCTTTCCTGGTTTAAGTTCTCTGTCTCTCTCTCTCATTTTTTCCCCCGACCAAGGACACTCAACCACGGCCCACAGTATGGGAGAGAAGACCGAGGGCTTCACATCCCTGTCCCAGAATTTCACATCCTGATTCCGACTTTCCTGGGTTTTCTCTTGCTGGTTCTTTTGGGGCTGATGGTAAAAACAGCCATTCAAAGGAGGAGAGGTGAGCCGCTTGAGGCTCTGGGCTTTGGTTGGGAGACCTGAGGTACAAGAGCCCAGAACAATCAGATCCAGCCTGGACTCCCAGGTAACCAGGGTGGGATATGGAGTCTAAAAATACTTTGTCCTGGCTACTGCACTCTGCAGTCTGGACCTCTATGCCCAGGCCACACATTGTCAGGCATCACAGAGGCGTGTAGCCCTCAGTCTGGGGAAGAAGAGGCAGGTAGCCACTGGTGTCTGATGCCATGCCCTTCTCTTTTCCCGGTGACCTCCTGAAGCCTCCTCCAGGCGCGCGGGCCGACTGGCGATGAGGATGCGAGGCCGGGGGGCTTCCCGCCCGTTCCCCACACAGCGCCGCCGGGATGCCCCACAGAAGCCGCGCTCGCAGAACAACGTCTATAGTGCCTGCCCGCGGCGCGCACGGGGACCCGACAGCGTGGGTGAGCTCACACACCATCGAGGCGTGGAGACTGGGGCCAGCCCGGAACCGGGGACAGGTAGTGACCAGGCGTGGGAAGGCCCGGCCCTCACCGCTTTCTTCTGTCTCATAGGTCCAGCGGAGGTTCCGCTCCTCACCTCCCCAGCCTCCGCGTTCCCAGCCCCGCCGCAGGTAAGCTCCACCCACCCCAGCCCACGTTCAACCAGGCTCCCCAACCGGTTGTACCCAGTCTCTAGGTTGAAGTCCTCCGGAAGGCTGACCCCGCAAGATCTGTGGTTATCTTAATTACCTGGCTAAGCATTTCTTTTCGGATAAATGGATGCTGGATGTCTTTAATCTAGCAGGGAAGATACCCCGGTGTAACAATGACGCTAGGTTTCTGGAAGGCTAGAGGGGGTGGAAGCTACTCAGACAGTTTTACTTCTGCTAGGGAGAACATTCCAAACATCTCTTTGAGAGAGAGAGAGAGAGAGAGAGAGAGAGAGAGAGAGAGAGAGAGAGAGAGAGAGAGACAGACAGAGAGAGAGAGAGAGACAGAGAGAGACAGAGAAGAAGGAGGAGGAGGAGGAGGAGGAGGAGGAAGAAGAAGAAGAAGAAGAAGAAGAAGAAGAAGAAGAAGAAGAAGAAGAAGAAGAAGAAGAAGAAGAAGAGGAAGAAGAAGAAGAAGTAATAGAAACGTGACCACTAGGCATTATCTAAAGTACCTGGGTAGAGATGCCGACATTCAACACAGCCGGTGTCATTCTGTTCCCCCAAATTAAGGGAACATTCTTTAAGCATTCTCAAGGTCTAAAACATTGGGTTTTGTAGTCAGAGAAAATATTAATAAGGTCACCAAGTGTGTGTGTGTTAATTAGTAAATTAATTAAATACAACAGACCCCAAACCCTCAGGGTTCAAATCAGTGGGACAGGAAAAAGAGGATTAGTTCGTGAGGTCATCCAGGAACATTTTGTTCCAACAACTCCAGGCAGCTTTCCTGGTCCATGGTTACTACTCAGCCACCAAAACCAAGTTCTTATTTCTACCCAGAGACGATGGCTTCTTTAGGATCATGACCCTGAATTTTCATATCTCACTAACACTTGCCTCCTGTTAGCTGCCCTGCAGTCATGTCTGCCTTCAAGGGAGGCTATGGATGTCATGCCTGGCTGGCAATATATTGATTAAGCAATCATGTGTCTGACTAAAAAGGGAAGAATGTTACCTAGCCCTGTAGTCACCTCCAGCCATTTGAATGTGCCCCACCTCACCCCCCCACTCCAGACACATACACACAACCAGTATTCAAGGCTTGGGCTTAGGAGTGAATTGTCCAGCAAGCCTGTCTGCTCTAGCCGAAAACCAACCTTTAATGTGGATCGGCCCTAAGCTTACATAGATCTTCTGAGCCGCCTCCTGCTGAAAGCTGGCCCTGTCTCATTCTCTCAATAAGGGTTTTTATATATACATACATCGACAGAGCAAATATACAGGGTACGTATGCTCAATGGCTTATTTCAGTCTTCATAGTGAATATTTTTATTTTTTTTAAACCAAATATGTTGACATTCAGTGGGAGATGTGTTTTTGAAGCAAACTTCTGTTGTTTCTCTTGTTGGTAAAATGCAAAAGTAGATATACGTCCCTTACAACGGATGCTTCCTGCATTCAGAGGACTGCCCTTCTAGTTCTTAGAACTTTCGTTTAGATGACTGAAGTCTCTGTGGTGGCATTCTTCTGTGGGGACCGCAGTACTTGTGCCATGTTAGTCTTGACATAGCCTGGTCTTCTGAGAACTGCCACAAAGGGAGAGAGAAGCACCATCATGCCCACGTAGCCTGCAGTCTTCTTCTGCTACCCAGCCCTTTGCTGGAATGCGTTCTTGTATCATGTCATGGCCTCTCCAAGTCCTTGCAGGGGCCCAAGAAGTGATTCACCCCGCCTCTGACTGGTTGCCTGCGAAGAGGCATATTTCCTGCACAAGTCATATCCCTTTATCCCCAAAGGGAAAACTTCTGCAGGTGGGCCTCCTTCACACTGCTCAGCCCTAAGACTTCAGTCTAAACCCCATGCAAAGTGTGTCCTGCCCACGGTAGAACAAAGTGGTTTCCAGTTCTTTAGAGCAAGACTGCATCCTGAAAAGCCCCAGGGCTGGCCCACTTGGTGGAGCTCAGCCAATCCTGCACCTTTGCAGTCTGGAGCTCAGCAACCACACCCCTGCTCCTTCATTTCCTGCAGAGGAAATCCACTTCAAGGATGTGAAAATCTCCCAGTCAGAGCTAGTGACACTCCTTTGGTTGTCCCCAGGTACTTGAAGCTCCTTGGCCCCACACCCCATCTCTGAAGATGAGCTGTGAATACGTGACCTTGGGCCACCCGCCTGCTGTCTCCTTGGAAGACCCTGATGCAGAGGATTACATCAACATTCCTGGCCCATCCCATCTCCCTAGCTACCCCCCGGGGCTCAGATATTCATGCCAATGAGTCCTGCCTGTTTGCTGATGTCTAGAACTTTTTCCTTATAAGATCCTTGTCACCTTGTACATCCTAAACCCTAACTCAACTCTCACCTGACTATCTGAATGCCTTGAGAATGATCAATTACAGGCTATTTTTCACTCCACTGAAGCCCCCTGCATTCATTTGTGAGAGTTCTGGATTGGACATAAAGATATTCATTTGTCATGATGCCAACAGTCCTTTCCGTACCATCTAAGAGCCTTTGGGACCTGCAGGGTGCTTCATCACTTTCTTTGGTCACATGGTCTTTGCTGCCTTAACCCTAGCTCATGTGACATCAGGCTAGACTATACGTACAGCCGGCACTTCCAGGCCCTGATCCAAAGGACATAATGAGCTCTGTCTTTCCTGAGTCTCATGACAAGGATAGCTTATTTGATATAATGACTTATTCTAAATTTTCAGAACTAAGCTTTTGTTGGTGTTGGTACACACACATACACACACACACACACACACACACACACACACACGCATGGATACTCTTCACTGTAACCCTCCATCACTTGGTAGGAATAATCTGACTCCAGTATCTCTCTGCTTTTAGAAAGTCTTTGTAGTCTACTTATCTTCTTCTATATCTTAGTACCTTAACTTTGAGCTATTTTAGCTATCCCAAACTATCACCCATACCTTGTGAATGTCAGACAGCACGTAGCAAGACATGGGAGAAAAGCACCCTGGAGATCCCACAAGGTCAGAGGATCTGCACTAGCACTTCTGATCTGGCAGAAGAAGCACGCCCCCCCCCCCCAACACACACACACACACACACACACACATTTCTTATCTGAAGTTTATAGCAAGGTGTAGTCAGATACCTCTTGAATTGATACCACCAGCTGCAAAGTTCAACCCAAGCATGAGGCAAGAGAATGTGAGCTGTTGCCTTTGAGAAGAAGGTCTTTCCCAGATATATAACAGAAGTTCCCTGCACACTTTTCTAGAAATAGAATGGAGTGGCTACCTAGGCTGAATTGTTTTCTTAGCAAGGAATACCATCACAACCTGAACCGTGCATCTAGGTACAATGTCACCATCAGCCTGACACATCATAGTAAACAGATAAGGAGAGAATGTATCTTAAGAGGGGTTCCTGGAGAAACAAGGTAGAGTGGTGGGTGGGAAATCAGGGGATAAGGTGGAATGTCGAGTGTGAATCTTTATTTTAGCCCAGATGGTAGCTTTTGTCATTTATTCTTCAAACCGACGTCCTTTTCTGGAGCAAGACCCCAGAGGTGAAGAGCGCTGGCTGCTCTTCCAGAAGACCTGGGTTCCATCCTCAGCACCCACGTGGCAGCTCACAATTGCCTCTAACTCTGGCCCCGGGGGATCTGACACTCTCATCTGTCCTCCAAGGGTACCTCATGTCGAGCATGCAGTGCACAGACACGCAAGCAGGCAGAATGCCCACACACATAAAGATAAGTAAAATCTCAAACCGGTGCCCTTGGTTTCCAGCCCAGCACTCTGTCCCCTCGTGATTTCCATGCACCAAAGTTTAGATTCATGTCCCACCATCATCCCAAATAACTCACGACAGACAAAAAAATGTAAAAATCAATCCATTTTAAATATTTACTGAACAACCATCTACTGCCCCCATGCTGAACCAGATCTCAGCAAGCGAGGTAGAAGCATGGGCCACTACATTCTGATGCATTCATGAAACTTCCGGTCTCACAAATAAATATGGTTCTACTGAAACAGTGACAGTAATTAAATAAGGCTGTAATAAATATGCAAATCCACTTTGTGGGTCAGTCGGAGCATCCAAAGGTACCTTCCGTGGCTGTCGCTTGGACTGAAGAGTGAGGAACCAGCAACAGGGTCCGTGACCAAGGGTCTGAAGTGCCCGATGACAATAGAGATGTGAACAGTGCTGTGAAATGGCATGGAGAGCAATGGAGGAAGTTATCCGGATCGGCAGTCAGAGCTGGTAGAACTTCTGCATCCAGGCCAGGAGAATGTCCACTTCCCCAAAGGCTTTCACCAAAGCTACTTCTATATCCAACTGCAGCAAATGGAGAGTTGGGAGTCAAGTATGTTAACGATGAGAACAGTTTTCTTCCAACCCGGCTTGCCTGATATAGACCTGACGCCAAATTAACTGAATCACCCATGGAATGGCCTCTGATAGATGGATCCACCCTTCACTTGTACTTCAACTATGTGAATTTGTATCCACGATGAGGACAAAGAGGCTACTGAGTAAATAGTAGGTAAAGGGCCAGAGAAGAACATGGTACCTAGAACGTAAGAACATTGGATGCAACCTAAGAAAGATGTGGGGACTCACTAAGCTGACATGAGCCCAAGTTTATACTCCACCACGAATTTGTTGACTGATACATCTGTTCCTCTGTCAAATGCTCAAAATCAAGGATTTTTTTTTTGAGGGTGAGGATACTAGGGTTGAAGTTTGGGTTTTCTTTGGTGTGGTAATTTACAGAAATGTAATATAATTTTCTATATCTCTTTCATAAATGAGGCCACTTGAACATTGTAGAAATGTTGCAGATCTGTTTGAAGGTGAGTTTTCAATGTTCTTTCTCAATTCTGACATCAGGGACCTGTAAAACTTTTCTCTTTGGGAAATTCCTCAATCATCTTGTAAGGAACTAGATTAGCATACCCACTTGAAAACTAACAGTAAAAAAGACTACATTGCCATATGCAAAGCAGATGCTTATGATTTTCCTCTAGGCCAGGTAGGTCTGGGACAAGCCTGAGGGAGGCACCAACATTTGGTTCTGTGTTAGGTCTCTAGGGTGCTCCTCTGTGACAATTCAAGCTAGTCTGTGTCTGTTGGGTAGGCAGACTCCCAGCTTTTGGCCTTACCTGTTTGAATGCTCTGCGGAAAAGCAAAAAGCGCCGCTGTGCACTCTCACTAATGGGGAGCATGGCATCGTCCTTCTGCTTATCAGGAAAAAAAATATTCCTAAAGTTAGATCAGAGTGGAGGTTAGCCTTTCAAGTGCTTCCTGTTAATACAGGGGAGGGTTCTCAGATCCTGCAAGGACTGATCGGAGACCCATACTCTCAAGCAAGCCAGAATCAGATTCCCAGCATATGTCAGGACTGTTATTTTTCCTCACAACAACCTTTACAGGTAGAAATGTCACCCCCATTTTATAGATGACAAAACTGAAGCCCAGAGAAGTTGAGTACCTTGCAAGGGTTCCCTATCTGATCAGGGTGGACAGGACTAGATAAATGGGGTGGGGGGGGGGAATTCTCAAGCACATACTCCCCAACCTCCACCCATGATCTACTCACACTGTCCTGCAGTTTTGACATGATGAATCTAAAGTTGTTGGCCAGAGTGGAGAATGACTTCATGACCTTGAATTTGTCTATTTTGCTGTGGTAGTTTTTGAAAACAGTGTTCAAGTAGAACTTCAGCAGGCTATGGGCAAGGTAACAGCTCTCAGCATCCTGGGGAGGAAGCAAATCCCTGAGGCCTTTGTCCATACTGCCCCTAAAGGGAAAACCCATGTACCACATAAGGCAAAATCAACATGACAGGGTGTCCTTGGAAATGATGGTGGTACTGGATAGACCTGAAGAGATGCCAGGAGTTGTGAGGAGCAGCTTGTGATTCATAGCAGGAACCCAGACCCCAGAAGGAAGTTACCCACCCAACGTAAATCAAGCCAACTAGCCTGGCTCCCAGGACTCCTGGCTCACCTCCCAGGTGACAGTCATGCTCACAGACTGTCTAGACAGATGGTAAGAAGAGAGTAACACATGAGAGAAAAGGATAGAGGTGAAAGGTAGGCTCAATTCGGTAGATGCTCACTGTGTTTCCAGAAGCAAAAGAAAGATGGCCGACACGTGTCAGTCTAAGTGGGAAATGATCTTTATAGACTTCAGTTTCCACCCCCCACACCTACAGAGAAATAACCCCAGACAGAAACCACCTTGCCTCATGTCCAGCCCTGCCCTATGTAGGGTCATAGCAAAGCAGAAGGAAAGGACTCCCATCAGCCCCTCTTGGAGATCTGTCCCCTTCCAGTCTGATTACCGAGACGTTCTGCAGAACCTGTGACTTCAACAGCCGGATGCTTGTGATGTTGTCCTGAGTTTGCTTTGGGAAGAGAAAGAAAAGTTGTCTCCAGGTTAGGAATCTTTATAGGAGCCAGCCAGACTGATGTACTGTCCCTGGTGTCAAACTCCATCCCATTGAGTGAGACTACAGAGGCTGGAGGATCCAGAGAAGGACCCAGGAAGGGACATGATGAGCTAGATCCTGGGGAAAAGGTACAGGTCTAGTCTACAGAAAACTACTACGCTTGCTCATCCCAAATGGGAACAGGGACCCTTGGGGTTCTTAGACCCTGACCACAGTCTTGAGAAGAGACCTGTGCTTCCTTTGGTCATATGTGACATAGGAAATACTTTTCAGGTTTAAGAGCTGTGAGGAATAGGGCTCATCTCCATGGTCCACATGGGAAGCAGATGAAGCAGGGTGGCTCTGCCTGGTAGCTGCCTCTTGCTCTTAGAGGACTCTTGAAAGTCCTGCCTCTCATCCTGGTCCTGGAACTTAGAGCCAGAGCTCACCCGGAATGGCACTAACCACTGGGGGTGGTGACTCCTTTACTCCCCTTGGGTTCTGCTACCTTTATTGGAGGCTGCCCATGAATGGGCGAGCTTCAGTGTGACATGGGGTTTGTTGATCCTCATGAACTTAACAGGGTTCTTATGTATAAAATTGATTGAACAAGCTGGAAAGGGATCCACAATCCCGAAAAAGTACCCTCCCCCAATAGGGAAACCAGCGAGAAAGGGTTCACATTAAGCCTGCACTCACCACAGTGTTCTTCACAGTCCAGAAGGCCTCCCATAGTTCTGGGAGAGCCACCCCGGTCACTTGGCAAGGCCCAAATCGGAACTCTTGACCCTGAAGCCCTGGAACTTGGTTCCAAACAAGGATTAGGCTCAGGAAAGGGAGAGTCTGTAGTCCCAAACTCATCTGTGTTGAAGAAAGAGGCCGTGCTCCTGCTGAAGAAAGGAAGGCTTTACCCTGAAGTCAACCTCTGACTGGGAACTTCACATACACACACCAAATGCTCCAAGGTACAGGACACCTTTAGGAGCACACAAATGAGATGTCTGAGGCTGCAGAAATGCTGTGGTTTGAATGTCTCCACCAGAATTCATATTTAGATTCACTTCCTCCAGTGAGGTATGTAGCGGTGGGACCTTTGAGAGGGGATTAGTTTACCAGATCTCTGTCCTCTTGAGCGAGCTTTGGAGTGGGTATTTTGTGACAGCTCAGCTCTGTCTGTGCCTTCTTACCACATGACACCATGCACTCTGCTTTGGGACTGCCAACCACAGGACCAAACAGACGTCACGCCTGTTGCTTGCCTACCTTCAGAACTGTGAGACAGACATCTTTTCCTTATAAGCTATTCAGCATCTGATGTTCTGTTTGAACAACAGAAAAGGTACTTGGACAAGTGAGAGCCCAGGCGAGAATATTGCAAACCTCACAGGGTGCTATGGAGAGGGGCACAGGTCCTCCCACCCTCTATCCAATAGCTGCTGGTGGTTCTAGTCTTTGCCCTCCCCCACCATATTCCTCTCCCTCCACACACCTGCACCTCCATCCTCCCCTCTCACACTTCTCCTGACCGGCCACAGAACTGAGAACAAAAGGGAGGAAGAAAAATTCAGCCAGGAGCACATCTAGAGGCTCCAGACTCAGGAGAAGGAGGAAGAGCTCACTCCCACCTCTGATTTCTAGGACCTGCCTTTGAGTCACTGGGCCAACTTAAAGCAGGTCTATTTATCCTTCCAGGAGGCAAGGAACCATCATGCCTCAACACAAGGTAGCAGGGTTTACCGAGGCCCATAGGGAGAGGCACAGAAGGCAAGTCTGGGTCACGCGTTCATCTCTGCCACCTCAGTTGGCAGACTTGCTCCTAACTCTAAGAATTGATCTTTCCAGTAAGTGAAACCAGAGAGGATGATATGAGGTCCAAATGAGTCACTTCCAAACAGCCTTCTCTGAAGTGCCAATGGGAACGACTGTGTGATGGGCCCTCAAGCAGACTGAGTCAGCACCCTACCTGCCTCGAGACTACCACAGAGAATCATTTTCCATGCCGACCTTGCTTTGTGCTTTTTTGTCTCTTTTCTCTGCACGCCTCCCTGCCCCTCTCCCCCAGTTTTCTCTACAACCGCATAAGACCCTTCTTATTCACACAATCTCCTCACACCTGAAGAAAATGTCTGCCAACCCCAGAAGGGCAGAGCGGGCAGAGAGGGCGGAGAAACTGGCTTTGGAATGATAACTAACTCTGGTGATAGACAGCAGTGGCCCAAGACCAGGGCCCATTGTCAAAAATCTTCCCATTCTCTTCTTTCAAAAACTGTTGGCTTCCCAGCTTCTCTTGAAGTCCATCCCTGGATTTTATTATCCCCTGGCCTTCCCCCCATCCAGCCCCATGTCTTCTTGGTGTTAAGAAAGTAAGCAACTTCTCATTCAGTTTTTTTTTCCTTATACAAATAATCAAAAGGTTGATATATGCCAATCCACCCTTAAGGCCCCCACCCCCAATCAAGGCAACAGCCAAACACTTGAGAGCAAAGGCTATGGGAAGCCCCACTACTCACCTCGGGTGCTGAAGTGATTCTGGAGGCTGTTGTGTGAAAGTGGCTGGTTCTCCTTGCCGTGTGAGAAGTTGGGCAAGCTCTGTCAGCATTCATCGGTAGAGGGTCTTCTGTCAGGTAGGAAGCTCCTGTGTCATCTGTGGAAATGATTTCAAAAGTAAGAGTGTGCAGATGAACAAGGCTGGGAGAACTGTATATAAGGGGTCTGGCAGGGAGGGGCAGAGGAGAGGAATGTGGAGGAAGGGAAATTGGTCATGCTTCCCTGGAGAATTACTTCATCACCTAGTCACCCTTCACTCTTAGACAAGGTGGGGGCACAGAAATCAATCCCTCAGGTGAGATGAGACTTGGCTTCTCTGAACTGCAGTTCCTACATCTACAAAATTATATTTTTAAAGTATCAAAACGCCGTGCCTAGTGGTACATGTCTGTCATCCCAGCACTTGGGAAGTAGAGGCAGGAGGATCGGGGGTTCAAGGTTAATCTTGGCTAGTGAGTTCATGACCAATATGAATTATAGTTCCTGTCTTTAAGGGAAAAAAAAGGTCTGACCTACTTTTCCTAGAAAAAAAAGGTATAAAAAGCAATACAGAAGTACTTTGTATATTCTCTACACACGTAAACATACCATCACTATGCAAAATATACCAGTCTGTTATACTGTATACTGTCAAAATCATTCACTGTTTATGCTCTATTTGTAATCAGGCATTACCCAGAGGCTAAGGCTAGCCTATAAACATTATCCTTTGATCCTCAGGGCCAGGAATTTTAGGAAGTTTCTGACTGGCAGCCACCCACAGTCTCTGGGGTTACAATCACCCCAAGAATATCTCTCCTTAAGCACCAGGAAGAAGTAATGTGTGCATGGACAGGCCTATAAATATGGGGGATCTGGGTCACCTGCTAAGCTAGTCTAGGCCTAGCCTGCAAAATAGGGGCAAGAGACCTGACTTTATCTCTGCCTAGCAAGGTGCTCAGGCATGGGCTGCAGCCATGCATCTCCAGAGACACTCCTAGAACCTGGGCATGCAGAATGCTTGCCTTTAAAACACACAAGGAGCAGGAGAAAGCACAGACAGCCCAGTCGCAGAAACCCAGGCTATCCTAGCCCCTCGTGGGAGTGAGCATTGATCCTGAGAGCAGTGCTGACTGAGGGGGTGAGTGGGGGTGGGGGGCAGGGTAGCCTCATCTAGCACTTGTCGTAAGAATTTGCCCATGTCCTGGAGGAACACAGTGAATTCTGAAGTCAAAGGTTAGCAATCTGCAAACTGAGGCCAGATCCAATAGGTAGTGACCTGTCACTACTGCTACAAACCGCCTGTGTTTTAAAAAATAACTTTGCATTTTTAAAAAAAAAAATGGCAAGACAAATCAAAAGAAAAATATTTTGCGACAGTTGAAGAAAAGGTATGTGAAGTTCAGATTTCAAATATGCACTGGTAGGACACAGTCACACGTGGCCCAGCAGCTTTGATGCTACAGTTGAGGTTAACTAGCAGCCATTGAGACCGGAAAGCCTAAAGCATCCACTCTGTGGCACTTCTGAGAAGGTTTGCGGCACCATGCTAGAAATTACCCTCCTGCCCAGTCTAAGCATCCTTAGGCCTGGGTTCAGGCAAAAGATATAGGAAACAAAGCAACACAGCACAGAGGCACAGACTGTTGGCAGAGGCGGAGGAGGGGCCTATTCTGCTTTGACAGCAATTTCCTTTTCTTCATGGCGCATGCGCCGCCCTGCTTTATGTGTTATGCTTGGCCAGGAGGTGGTCTGCTATCACTGTGATGAGCTTGACTCCTGTTTCTGGGGATGCTGAGTGCCACACTCTTGACAGAGGCAAGACACTCCACCACACTCTACCACACCCCTTTTCTCCCCTTCAGGATACCAGTCTTCCTCCTGTCAAAATAATTCAACAATTATGCTCTAGTTGTGTTAAAAACACACAGCCCAGCCGGGCGGTGGTGGCGCACGCCTTTAATCCCAGCACTTGGGAGGCAGAGGCAGGAGGATTTCTGAGTTCGAGGCCAGCCTGGTCTACAAAGTGAATTCCAGGACAGCCAAGGCTACACAGAGAAACCCCGAAAAACCAAAAAAAACAAAAAAAAAACAAAAAAAAAACCACACAGCCCAGAAGCTAAAGCTAGACCGTAATTTCCTTTCCATCCATCCCTGCGTTATTCCTAAAACCCACTTTCCACTTTAGAGGAAGAAGCCAGGTTAAGGAGTCGGGCAATAGACAAAGAGGAGGTGGAAACAACCAGACAGCCAGGGCAGGAAGCTAAAACGCAAGGGAGCCGCAGGCCAGCTGCAGCGCTAACCATCTCATGGACTGGGAGGGCTAGCTGATAGACTGGGGTTGGTTCTTGGGCAGACTGGGATAGTGGCAGAAGGCTCCGGGATACTGTCATGGCTCTGTCTGAGGAAGGAAGAATGGGATTCTGATAGTGACTCTCTGGTGAAGGAAGACAAGAAAACAGAGAACCTAGCCCCAACCCCCTGGATTCTGACTCTAGGCTCCAGCGGCAGCAGTGGTACATGTCTTTCTTATGTGAGCTGCTCAGATCCTCCTTCAGGTTGGTCCTCATCTTCATAGCAGAGTCCCACGGGGCTCGGGAGACAGAAAAGCGCACAGTCTTGCCCCAGAGTGCGATCCATGAGCAAGCTCCAACACTGTTGATTCAACCACATAATGCCAAGACTTTCCTGAAGCTGCTGAGTTGGAACATTCATTCATTTTAAGAGACACCTAAGGTGTCTCTTGTTACATTTTGAGAGGTGAACACAGAAAGCGTCTGAAGGACCTATCCCAGTGTTTTCCATGTAGAAACCAGATAGGGCCAAGTTGAAGGAGAAAGAACTAAAGCAGAAACTCTTGGTGACAATTTTGTCATCAGGGTTCTGTGGGCAATGTCTGGAAACGTTTTTTGGTTGTGCCTAACTGGTGGGCACTGCTGACATGAAGTGGAATGGGCAGTCTGGGAGTGTGGCTAAGATTCTGCAGTACCCAGGCTCTGCCCTCTCCAGAGAAAATAATGTCACCCAAAATATCCTTGGTGCTGTCCTGGCAGAGCTCTGTCGAGGCTGCCATAGACAGTAAGAACACTAGAAAAGAAGTCTATCCCCATTTCATCGCTCCTCCAAGTTCCTCTAAACCAACAAGGAAGGAGTAAAGTCTCAGCCACTGTGGATCTGAGTCTCTCTCTCTCTCTCTCTCTCTCTCTCTCTCTCTCTCTCTCTCTCTCTCTCTCTCTCTCTCTCTTCCAAGAAGCAATCAAAAGCTAAATGTAATCACGCCCTTCCCAATGGGTGAAAAAAAAAATTGCCCTGCAGCAGAGAAGTAATAAGCAGTTAATTAGGATTTCTTGAAGGTCAAAAGAAAGGAAAAAGTCACATCATCATCTTTCTTCCAGTGAATTGAGCTTAATCTTTGTTTTTAGACAGATGTTAATCTCCCCACTGACAGGAAAAGGCATACAGTAATAGGTGTGGGATACCCAGGGCAAGAGGGCAAGTCATCTGGACTTTTGTTCAACCTCTCCTCTGCTCTCATCTCCCCTCTCTTCCTCTCCCCTCCCCTCTCCTCCCCTTCCATAACCTCTCCTACTTTACCTTAGCCTTCCCTCCCCTCATGACCTTCCCTCCCCTCCCATCCTCTTCCCTTCCATCCACTCCCCTCCTATCCCCTCCCTTCCCCTCTACTCTCCTCTCCTCTCCTTCTAAAAGTTTCACTAAGATCCCCAGACTGGCCTTAAACTCTGAATGTTTCTACATCAAGTTCCCAAATGCTAGAATTACCATGATAACAGTTGTGTGAAGTGCAAAGAAAAGGTAAATCTACAGGGGCAGAGACAGACTCATTTACCCAGGACTGGAGATGAGGATAGAGTGAGTATAAGGAATGTAATGAATGCTAAGGAGTACACTGCTTATGTCAGACAGAGCACAGTAATGAATGCACAACTCTACATTTTAAAGCCATCAAAGCCTACATGGTGACAGGTGACCACAGAGGTCACCCTCAAGGTTGCTTTTTCTAAAGAATAGGAATAGGAATGGAGGGAGGGAAGGAGGGAGGGAAGGAGGGAGGAAAGGAGAGAAAGTGGAAGGGAGGGAGGGAGAGAAGGAAAGGGGGAGAGAGGGAGGGAGGGAAGGAGGAAGAGAAGGAGGGAGAGGAGGAGGGAGGAAGGAGGGAGGGAGAGAAGGGAGGGAGAGAGAAAGTGTCAATGGAAATAAATGTATCTCATTCCCATAATCTCTAGGATATGTGAAAAAAATGCCCCTTCCCCCCTTGTGTCCCACCCATTCTCCCTACCTGCAAGTTACTATTTAGATTCCCAGGAAGCATTGGTTCCCAGCTCCTATGGACAACAACTGCTCATTTTTGTATCATCAGTGTCATCCCTCAAGCCCTGAGTTTCATCCATCTCAGATGTTCCTTCTGGTAGTAATGGGAATTTAGTCAGCACTGTTGGGTGAGGGAATGTCATATGACTGATGTGACATCACTCCTCTTCTCTGGTACACACTCTCAAATCTCCTGGAATCTATTTGAAATTACGATTGTCTTTTTTATGACACTGAGACAGGCCTTGGGATGGGGCCTGTCTATGCATGCACCTCTAGGGAAGAAGAGAGGTTGACAATTTTGTTCCTCACTGAGGGCTCATGACTCAATCCTTCTGAAGAATGTGGAATTAGACACACTCCCCGGTAGGCAGACAGATAGGGAGAGAGACCATGACTTCTTCCTCACTCTCCTAACCTGAGACAAAAGCCTGGCAGCTTAAAACAAAGGGCTTGTGGGCCTTTTCTTCTACCAATAGTCCCCCAGCTGATGGACTGGCTCAACAAGTTCAAGGCCAGATGAGGACATATTTATTCAACAGTTGTGAGCCATCAGCCAGCCTGTCGTTTTCAAATTGACCAACCCTAAGTTAGGAGATGAAGAACCTTCAGAGATTTAAAACCCAGCCCTGGAGAAGAGACTGGGTTTCCTTACTTCCCTAGTCCTTGTTTGCTTTACGGAGGGTCTTTCCTGTGGGTACCAGCTGCTTGCCTCTGTTTCCACACCCTCAATAAACACCTTTCTTTCTTCAACTGCTGGTTCTTTTTGCTCCCCTCTGCTGAGTGAGACTTTCCCTGCAGCTGCATGCGTTAATTCTTGAACTGGCAGAGAAAACAAATCCGTGCAAGACCCCAGATGGCAACACTTCCTGCCTATGCAATGAAGCTTCCACTACAGCCTCAAGGGGGAGGGATTCTGGACTTTCCTGGTGGTGATGGCCCAAGGGCCCCGGAAGTCAGTGTGCTTAGACAGCTCGTGGAGATTCTGAGCACCCTCCCGAGTACCTCCTCCCTCTGTCTCTCTTCCATTTGGCAGTTACAGAATTATGAACTGGCGATCTAGTAAATAAACTCTTTTCCTGCTTTCTATGAGTAATTCCAGAAAAAATAAACAAACAAAAAAACTAAAAATGAAAACGACAGGTCATAATGAGAACCTTCAATTTTTAGGTATTTGCTCAGAAGCAGAGTGGAGTGGTAACCTGGACTTGTAAATGGCAGCTGAAGTGAGAGTGGGCCCTGATCAGAGGGACCTAGCTTGGGATGGTTTATATTCACTGTCTGTCTACCAGACAGGACCTCTAATCGCCTAGGAGGCAAGCCTCCAGGTACACCTGTGACAACTGAGTTAACCTCTGAACACACCGGTGAGCAAGTATCTTGTTTGGGTTAATTTAGGTGGAACGATCCCTGCTGAAAGAGGTCAGTGCCATTTCCTGGGCCTTGTTCCTGGACTGCATGAGAAAGGAGACAAGTCATGTGCAAGCATCCGTTGCTTTCTGCTTGCCGTTTGCTGCTGTGATATGACCAGCTGCCTCAAGCTCCCACCCTCCTGGCTTTTGCACTCAGATGGACTGTTGTAACCTTTGAACTGTGAAACAAAATAAACTCCCTTTACTCCAAGCTGCTCGCTTTCTCAATCAGTGGAAGCTGTCCTTCTGTGCTGCTCCTGAGGTTACAACATCTGGCTCAGTAAAAAGGATCTTTTTTCTCGATCCTTACAGAAGAGCAGAGTGAGCCAGAAAATAAAGGGGCGACCCTGCAGGTGCTGAGGCAGTCCGGATGGTCCGCCTGGGAAACTTAGTGCAACTGTGTTTCAGACCTTAACTAAAGGATACATTTTAAGGTTTCCTATCCCTGTGAATGTGTGAGAGACATTGTACTTGATCCCACACGTTTATTTATTTCTTCTTTTTAGATGGGCAGGAAAAGCTATACATCATCAGTGCACTGAAGTTCCGTTTGACAGTGTGATTGTGAGACCAAGAAAATACTAGAAATGTATGCCATTCCAGCTGCAGCAATACGCAGTTCCCCTGACCTCTCCTGCCCTGCTCTCGCTGAACTGGGATCCTACAGGCTAGTAGCACTTCCTCATCCCCAGTCCTGAGTATTCAAGACAAGTCACCTCCCATGCCACTGACGGCCACATGGAGAAGAAAAGCAAGACATAATTTTGTTTTAATAAACTACTGAACAAGATTAGTGATAGTCACTGCAGCATAAGTTGCCCTAAGCTAATGAGGGCAGAAAGAATGTCAGAAGGGAGAAGGCCTGAAACACCTTTCGAGTATCTAAACAGATTTCAATTCTGAATTTAGATTGCTGTGAGCAATGCATCAGACTGTTCAAACTACAGACCTGGGCTCTGTTGGAGGTGAGCCTCTATTTCTGTATGCTCTTAAGAGAGGTTGTGGTGAGTCAGAGATTCTCAACTCCTCCTCTAATGGTAAGCACTGGTTTCTCCTGGAGAAACCACCCACTCACATGTGATAGCATGGGGATTGGGACTGGTGTGGAGGTTTGTCTGAGAACGGTCCTCATAGGCTCATACATTTAAATGCTTAGTCACTAAGGAGTGGAACTGTTTGATAGGATTAGGAGGATTAAGAGACATGGCCTTCTTGAAGGAAGTATGTCACAGGGGGTCACCTGCCCAGAGTTTCTGTCTGTCTGTCTCTCTTTGTCTCTCTATGTCTGTTTCTATTTGTCTCTATCTATCTGTCTCTCTCTCTCTCTCTCTCTGCCTGTGGACTGGAATGCAGTTCTCAGCTACTGCTCCAGCTGTCATGATGATAATGGACTAAAGCCTCTGAAACTAAGCAAGCGCTCAATGTGACATTCAGTAGCATGAGGTCACACAGCCTGATGCTGAGTACCTTGGGGTCTAGCAATAACCTATACAGTTCATTCAGGGTCACATTGTGGGTACAGCAGCTCCACACCATGTGACAGAAGAAAGACTTGGAGTGGATCCACAGAAGAGACCCTTTGCTCATGGTGAGAGTGAAATAAGGGACCTATTTAAAGATGCTTTGGATGACGATAAAGACTTAGCTCAGTCAACACGCGAGCACACACACACGCACACACACACACACACACACATTTTACAACAGACAAAGAAACCAGGCTAAGGTCTGGCAGGTCTGTTCTTGCCCTAGAAAAAAGAACAGCTAAAGATTGCCCCTGACAGCCTCACACAGGAGGCTCAAAGTGCAGCCTTCTCTTGGATTCATAGTCAATAACTTTTTCCGTTTTCTTTTGGCCCTTTAGCTTCAGCCTTTTCCCAGAGCCAGAAAAAATAAATTCAAAGAAATGATGAGAAGCAGCCATGGTCAAGGCTTTTTCTATGCAGCCTTCAACTCTGAGAGAAAGTCCCCTGAAGGTGCCTATTTCCTGACTGGAAAAGCAACCACCCCCTTGCTCCAGGCCCTAGAAATGGCTGCATAGCACACAACTAACTGGATATAGTTGCTTCATCTGCACCAGCAAATGTTTTTCTACAAAACAATAAAAATAAAAATAAAAAAAAAAAGATGATGATGATGATGACGATGATGACGATGATGACGAAGATGAAACTTGTATAACCTGTAACTGAATTCAGAACTGAGGGGCCAGAGAGCTGGCTCAGTGGTTATGAGAAGCTGTAAGTTCAGGTGATCCAACACCCTCTTTCAGCTTCCCTCAGACAAAAAACAAAACTGATAGGTTATTTCTCCGCTGCCAGTAAAATGATCCATTCCAAGACAGATGAGATTATACTA
This sequence comes from Tokudaia tokunoshimensis, assembly GCA_036184795.1. Taxonomy (NCBI): domain Eukaryota; kingdom Metazoa; phylum Chordata; class Mammalia; order Rodentia; family Muridae; genus Tokudaia; species Tokudaia tokunoshimensis. Next base: position 63,416,696 of record BTHU01000013.1, on the reverse strand, counting down.
GGGGCAGGTTTATTAGGAAGCTGCTCTCAGGGCAAGTTCACTGGCCCCAAGGATCGAGGAAGGGGGGAAAGGGAGGGGAGGGAGAGAGAAAGAGAGAAGGGGGCACACACTCTCAGAGAGAGACCAAAATGTCTGGATTATATAGGGAAGAGGCTCTGGAGGAAGGACAGCCCAGCCGCTTGGCTGGAAAGTTCAAGGTTGGGGTCAGAGTAACCAGGTAAGGAGTGAGAGATGCCGGGAGAACCTGGAGGCCAGGTCTGCTTGGTATGTAAAATATGCACCTCAGTCCCTTGTCCCTGGTCCGAAACCAACATTCCAGCCTTTTGTTGATACTAAGTGAATAATGAATTGTGTAATCATCTATGGCTACTTCCTGCTGACACTGGGGTGCAGTTCCATTTTGAGGGTGTGGAATGTTGGCCACTTCCAGGAAGAACTGGTTGTTTGACTGCTCTTCAGGTTGTGGGGACACCTGGGGGTAGGAGGGTGCAGGCGCAGTTGAAGCAGTCTGTGAGGCTGGGCCAGAGCACCTGTGGGCAACTGTTTTGGGAGCTTTCCCGGATGCAGTCACCCCACTAGGTTCCTGGGATGTCCTTGGCTTTGTTGGGGACACAGTCCCAGGGCAGGATCCATCTTCAGCTGCCAGGTTCAACAAATCTGAGAGGCCTTCCCGTGGAGGAGGAACTTGGGCGACTGACCCCGCTTTATGTCTGTATGTCTGGTGTCATGTCTGTCCATCAGGCTGCGCCTCTGCAGCGGGCGAGGCAATGGTGGAGTCTTTGTCAGAGTGGTTATTATCCCAAGATTTGGGTGGAGTCCTTTTGTTGTTGTGTTGGAGACCTTGGGGGTACCACTGTGGGAATTTGGGAGTCTCTGTCACTTTAAGCATCTTAAGTTTAAGATTTTGTACGCCATATCCAGCAGGTCTCTGACAGGTTTGAGGACCAGTACCTGCTGCCCTGATCCCGTCAGGTATTGTTGCCCTTAAGGAAGATGACGGGGAAGTTAGGATTTGACTTTCTTTATCCCAAAGTCAAGATGGTGACCAGTTAAGTGTTGTTTACCCAGTGTGTGTACCTTCCTCTTATTGGTTTGTCGGGAGACTTAAAATGAATAGGTTGGTTGTTCACCGTGACAGTTGGTAAAAACAAACCAAATTAGAAGTGAAATATTTCCAGTTTCAGTGGTCTTACCTATTTTTTTTAATACAACACTCTCATGCAAAATCCCTGTAACTGCCTGGAGAATTCCCTACAGTGTGGTCCTCATAAATCCATGAACCTGCCTGTGCTTCAGGGCCAGTGAAACTAGCAAGTTCCGTTCGCCAGCCCTGAGACGGTAGATGGTGAAAAGAAGACGGCATTTTCCACCTTCTCAGTGGCATCTCGTTTCTCTGCCCAAAACGTCACAAGGCCGAAGAATGTACACCTAATTTAGGTTCAGTGTTTCAAAGGTCAGTGGGACAGCTCCCCCCCCCCCCCCCCCGTCTCCATTTATAGTCAACACCACATGTGGTAGTGAGGGGATTGGGACTGGTGTGGAGGTTTGAATAAGAAAGGTCGCCATAGGCTCTTATATTTGAATACTTAGTCACTAGAGAGTGATACTGTTTGATAGGATTAGGAAATGTGGCCTTGTTGAAAGAAGTGTGTCATTGAGGATAGACTTTGAGATGCTCGAAAGCCTACACCTGGCCCAGTGTTTGTCTTTGTCTGTCTCTCTGTCTCTTTCTTTATCTCTCTGACTCTGTGTGTGTCACTGTGTCTGCCTCTCTGTCTCTCTCTCTGTTTCTCTCTGTCTCTCTCTGTCTCTCTCTCTGTCTCTCTCTCTCTCTCTCTCTGTCTCTCTCTGTCTCTCTCTCTGTCTCTCTCTCTCTGTCTCTCTCTGTCTCTCTGTCTCTCTCTCTCTCTCTCTCTCTCTCTCTCTCTCTCTCTCTCTCTCTCTCTCTCCCCCTCTCTCTCTGCCTCCAGACCAGGATGTAGCTCTCAGGTACTGCTCTAGCACCCCGCCTGCAGCCGAGCTCCCCACCATGTTGATAATGGCCTCAGTCCCTGAAGCTTTGAGCAAGCCCCCAGTTTAAATGCTTTCTTTCCTGAGAATTGCCTTGGTGGTGATGTCTCTCTTCATGACAATAGAACAGTGACTAACACTATCAGTATCAGTGACATTGCTTCCTATTCCCAGTTTCAGATCACCATTCCAAACTCCTTTCTCCTTCACAGTAATTCATCTTTGAAGACTAAGGTTGTCCTCAAGCTCCCTCTGGTCTGACCCCTCCATGCTTCTATAAGCAGCGTCTATATGTGTCTGAGCTCTAAGTGTAACAGAGTTCAAATCTTTGGTTACCTTATAACTCCATGGAAGTAAATCACAGTCTCGGTTAGCAGTGTTTCTTGGTAGCAAGAGCCTGTGCTCTACTTCAATAAGTCAGCAATTATACAAGGCTTTGCAAAATATATAGTATGATAGTCACTGAAGACCTGTGAAATGGATCAGATAGATTATCTCGGATTCAGAAGCCAAAGAAACGTTTAGTAAGCATCCTAAACTCATATAGCTAAAATAGGAATTACCTGGAATTGATCCTAGGCCTCTAGCCCCAATTCTAGGCATATAGAGACAGTACAGTGCATGGAAAACTCGCAGACCTTGAAGTCGCACTCTGTCTGAATCCCTGGCTCTGCAAATTACTAGCTATGGTAAGTCAGAGTGGGGTGGCACAGTGGGGCCTAAAGACTGCCCGTGGCTTACCTCCTCTACGTAGGCCCCACCTCCTAAACCTTCCACAAGCTCTCCAGACAGTGCCTACAGCGGGTGGCAACATTTAATATGAGTCTATGGGAACACTTTACATTGAAGCTCTAACAGATGCCTTTATCCAGCGTTTGGAATTGCTGCAGGGACTCTGTTCCATGGCACTGGACTGCCTCACCTGGGATATGTGCTTCAACCACAGATGTGGTTGATGGGAGCTCAGGGTCGCCCAGGATAACCTGACGTTAAGATGAAGGATAAGATGAAGTCTTTTATATAATTTTTTCTGTTTCCTATTCCCTTCTAAATATTTCCTTTGACCTATATCCTTGTCTGTTAATTTCCTCTCTGTTTATACCTGATCTTCAGTTCCGTTTCATCCATTGGATATTAAAGTTCTGAATGGCTTTGGTTCTAGAATTTCAAATCTGTTCATTTTTATAGTTCCAGTTTTATACTATTACGTGAAACAATCTTGTCTTTTGTTTCCTTGTACATAATTATCCCAGTTCCTTTAAAGATTACATATCTGACAACTACACTGTCTCCCTATCTTCTCTCCCTCCCTCTTCTTTCTGGCACAGTTTTATCTACTAGTATGTTGATTATTCCTATTTGAGACACAGCCTTCATATTTGGAAAGTCTCAGAGATTCCCAGGGCAGCTTGATCCATAGCCTGAGATTATCTGGTGATTGTTGTCTATTCCTGCTGTAGTTGGACTGTGTACACATTGTCGCTACTCTTAGGGCAGAGATCTGTGGGCCTCTGAAACTCTGCTGGGAGGTGGCTGGGTTCTTTTTTAGTGGACTCTGAGTCTGTATATTTGTTGTATTAGTCCTGTCAATTTTTAAAAAGTTCTACATAGCTTGTCAACCTCCTAAAACTGTATTAACTTTTATGGGTTTAAATTACATCCCTATGGAAAAGTCATCCCCAATGCTGTACTCAGTTCTGTGGGTTTCTGTCTCCTAACTCAGTCCTGACACTATGCCTGTCCTGTTACCATCCCAATACCTTCAGGTTGTGGCCTTGAATTGAGCTGTTTGTAGCAGTTTTTCCGAGCTCTAAATGACATGTAATTAACTGCACATATTTAAAGCATAGAATATGATGAGCTTTGATATAAGTAGGCTCTATAGAACCTTCACCACTATCAAGGTCTCTCTCTCTCTCTCTCTCTCTCTCTCTCTCTTTCACACATACACACACACACACACACACACACACACACATACACACACCTCATACCTGCAGTTTAGCTATTTATTTGTGGGTGAGCATGCAGGTTGTCTCTGATAATTGCTGATTTTTAAAAAATGAAGCTAAAATAAGCAATCAGGTGCAAGTCTCTGCACAGACATGAACTTCATTTTCTCTTGGATAAATGCCTTGAAAGTAAGTGGATGGTCATGTGGAGGAGGTTTGCTTGACTTTTTTTTTTTCAGGAACCGCCTGTAATATACATCAAACTAGTAATTGTCACGTGCTATTTAAGTTTGTTGAAAGCAGACCACAGGAGCAAGGAGGGCCCTTCTGTCCCAGACTTGAGCACATTTATTTCTAGTGAGCTCCAAAAAATCCTTGACCTGGGCAAGCTTGTTCCTTAACCCTGTTACGAGGAGAGAGCAGCAAACCAGCCCTGGGGAGAAAACAGTGTGTTCTCGAGAAGAGCTGAAAGGTGAAGCACTTCCAGCAGAAGTTACTATGGTTTATTCCACTATTTACAAATGCCGGAAGCTCATGCTCCGAGAGGCCAGAGAGGAACCCCTACCCAGGACTCTCTTAATGGGGAACTCTGAGATTCTGCTTCTGCCAGTGTTCGGAGGCGCCCCATTATCTTTTGTTTACTATCTCGGGTTACTCCAGTTTCTCTACTGAATGCTGCGAGCCACAATTTGATGTTTTTGATATTTATTGCTTCCCTTTACGGGCTATTTGTTCATTATATGTTTACTTGTGCTTGCTACATACTTAATACACTTAAGATATATTCAGAGCCGGGCGGTGGTGGCACACGCCTTTAATCCCAGCACTTGGGAGGCAGAGGCAGGAGGATTTCTGAGTTCGAGGCTAGCCTGGTCTACAAAATGAGTTCCATGACAGCCAGGGCTATACAGAGAAACCCTGTCTCTAAAAACAAACAAACAAACAAAAAACAAAAACAAAACAAAGATATATTCAGAACTGACAGCATGGCCGTTACCAACTGCTATTTGAACACTTTATGCTTTTTGAAGCACTTGTCTCCTTCACGTTGTTAATCCCGAGATTCGCCAGAAAAACCAACTCCATATTAGGGGCCAAATTTAAAGCTCACTTTATTAAATAGTAAATACTGATCAAGAAATGAACTTTGGCCAGTCCCATGTCCTGGAATTTCTTAGCTAGAATGACCTCAAGCCACATGTTGCAGGGGCTTATAAGGATAAGTCTACAGGCCACCGTACTTTCCCATGAGGCTTTGTTTCTCTCTTTTAAGAACTATTACTCGCAGCATTCCAGGAAGTTACCTGGTTTCTGGTCAGGTGGGGCTTACTGGTTAATTTTGGGCATTACAACATATCCCTTATCGCAGTGTAGGGTCTGTCCACACACCCCTCAGCGCTTGGGATAGACAATGTTTCTCTCTGTTCTTTCTTTCTTTCTTTCTTTCTTTCTTTCTTTCTTTCTTTCTTTCTTTCAGTCTCTTTCTTCTTTCTTTCTTTCTTTCTTTCTTTCTCTCTTTCTTCTTTCTTTCTTTCTTCTCTCCCTCCTTCCCTCCCTCTGTCCCTTCCTTCCTTCCTTCCTCTCTTTCTTTCTTTCTTTTTTCTTTCTGTCTTCCCCCTCCCTCTTTCCCTCCCTCCCCTCCCTCCCTTCCTCTCTTTCTTTTTTCTTTCTTTCTTTCCCCTCTTTCCCTCCCTTCCTCTCTCCCTCTCCCTCCTTCCCTCACTCTCTCCCTCCCTCCCTCCCTCCCTCCCTTCCTTCCTTCCTTCCTTCCTTCTTTCCTTCCTTCCTTCTTTTGAAACTGGCTCTCATGCTGTGTAGCTCACCCTAGGCTGAGCTGGCTACCCCCTTACCTCGCCCTCCAAAAGCTGTCACTGCAGACCTCTGCCACCACACCCAGTTAGACAATCTTGAATTCTGTTTTAATGGGAGCACTGTGTGGTTTAAATCTGCATTTACGTAAGTGGAAACAATGGTGAGTGAGCTCCTCTTGTGAGCTCCCCCTGGCATCTGTTTATCTCTTTTGGGTTTTGTTCAAATCTTTCGCCTAATTTTTATTGCACTGTTTTCTTATCGCTGAGTTTTGAGTACTCTGTATTTCTAGGACATAAGTTCTTTCAGGTACAGGGCTTTCAAATCGAGTCTCCTCCAGACAGTGAACTTTCCTTCTCATTTTAAGATGGCTCTTCATGAGTAGCCCTTTTTAAGAAGCTTTTATGAAGTGCAGATTACGGACATGTTTACCCATGGCTTGTGTTTTGGTGTCATATCCAAGCACATCTGAGTAACTGAAAGTCCACGAAGGTTTTCAAAACCCTTCCTCTAAGAAGGCTTACAGTTGCAGGTGGCACACTTATAGCTGTGGTCCATTGTGATTGGTGTTTTATAGAATGAAGCATGAATCTAAGGGTTTTTCCTGCATGCATAGCCAATTGTCGTCTTCCCATCCCCCATAGCAGTGTAGGGGCTCATTTCTGTTCTTCTCTACCCTCCTCAACTCATGGAATAGACAATTAATATTTAGTTATTTTTCTCTCTTCTTCCTTCCTTCTTTTCTACCTAAATAGGACCTCATGCTGTATAGCTCAGGCTAGGTTAAATTGGCTAACCTCTGGCCTCAGACACTGGAATTAAGGCCTACACCACTGCTGTTCTAGTACCATTTCTGAGGATGGCTATTCTATTCTATGCCTCCACGTACAGTTGAAAATGAATTATCTATACACATCCAGGCATCTGGTCTGTCCCAGTACTCTGTCTGTCCAGCCTCACACCAGCTTCACACTGTCTCAGTCGTCAGCATTTTGTGTATGTTTGAGGTCAGATAGTATCAATCCTATCATTTTATTCTTTTTCAAACTCCAGTATTTCATATGATTTAGATCTGTTCTGTTTTCTTTCATAGTATGTTTTTACTTTATTCTTTTCTATCCAAAGAGGCTTCTAGAAATCTTACTGCAATTGCATTGAACTGCGTAGGTCAACTTGGGAAATGTTGACACCTTAGCACTGAGTCTTTTGTTCATGAATACAGTGTAGTTCTCTGTCACTTGACACTTTCATTTTTGTTTCACAGTTGTTTAAAAATTTCAGTACAACTTTTAATGCCACAACGAGGGCTTGACAGTGGAAACATTTGCTGGGAAAACTTGAGGACTGGGGTTCAGATCCCCAGAACCCACAAAATGCCTGGTGGTTGAGGCTTCCCACCTGTAACCAGCCTGGGAAGTTAACACAGGGGATCCCCAGAGCAAGCTGGCTAATGAAACAAGCCACCATACCAGCAACTTCCAGGGTTGACTGAGAGACCCTGCCTCAAAGACTGAAGTGAAAGGGCCAGTGAGGAAGATTCCCAACATCAGCCTGGGATCTCCACATGTGTGTGTCCCCACATATGTGAGCCCCACACACGTAAACATACACACATGCACACATACCACACATAGATGACAAAAAACAGATCCTTCAAAAGGGTTTTTAAAGATTTGTTTTTGTGTTATGTGCATATGTGTTTGCCTGTGTGAGTTTGTGTGTCCTACATGTGGGCAGGAGCCTTTGAAGGCCAGAAGAAGGCATCACATCCCTTGGAGCTGGGATTATAGGTGTGAACTCCCATGTGGGTGCTGGGAACAGATCTCAGGTCCTCTGCAACAATAAGTGTTCCAAGTCCCTGAGCCATCTCTCGTGCACGCACAAGAGAGAGAGAGAAAGAGAGAGAGAGAGAGAGAGAGAGAGAGAGAGAGAGAGAGAGAGAGAGAGAGTGTATGTAAATTTGTACACATGAGTACAGTGCCAAAAGAGGTCAGAAGAGGTCAGATACCCTGGTGCTAGAGTTACAGGCAGTTATGAGCCTCCAACCCAACTCAAATTCTGGGAATGAAACCTAGCCCTCTTCAAGAACAGAATGTCCTTTTAACCACTGAGCCATTGCTTTAGGCCTGCTTTCTTTCAAGTATTTCAAGTTTTAGTATTATAGTAATTAGTAATTTTTTTAAAGAATTATTTATTTTTTGTGTATGGGCACACTGTAGCTGTCTTCAGACACACCAGAAGAGGGCATCAGACCCCCCTTTACAGATGGTTGTGAGCCACCATGTGGTTGCTGGGAATTGAACTCAGGACCTCTAGAAGAGCAGTCAGAGCTCTTAACCCCTAAGCCATCTCTAGCCCCCTAGTAATTTTTTTGAAGTTCAAGTTCCATTAGTGTGTTGCTGAAATGTGAAGATACAGTTGGTTTTTGTATGTGGATTTTATATTCTGCCATCTTAACAAGACTTCTTATGCTAGCCACTTTTGATGGCTTCCATTGGCTATTTCAACCTAGATAAGAATGTCCTCTACAAATGCAGAGACTCTTTGTTCCTAATCTAGATTACTTTAATTTATTCTTGAGTAGAATTGAGGTTAAGTTTACTGGAAGCACAAAGACCTTAACTGTAGTGCCAACTCTGCCATGACTTACTGTGCAACCTTTGACAACTCACTTTCCCTCTCTGAAACCCAACTGCTTTCTGAACTGATCTGCAAGTTCTCTGTGATCGGTTCTAACCTTGAGTAAGACAAAGAAAACCTCTGAGTGGTGTTTGGGCTCTCTCGTGACTCACGGCCTCAGGCCTCTGGGCTCTGCCTCTTCCTCTTCCAGTTAAGTGTTGACTCATACCCATCAGGAGAGTCTGGGTGTCACCTCTGCCCTCCTGGCCTTCCAGTGAAACAGGGAGTGGTTGTCCTCACGGGCTTTTGCCTTTTGCTGTGCCACCTAGCCTGCCGTGAGCAAAACCTTGGCTTCGGAGCAAAACGGATTTACAACAAAGGTCAAGCTACTCAAAAAACAAACAAACAAAAAAATCATTGATTTTTTTTTTATATCTTAATATTCTATACAAACACTGGCCCATCTCTTACTTTTGGATTCCGTGGTTGTTGACAGTATAGTATTGAAGTATGCTATGGGAAGAATGGGGAAATTTCAACACCTGAGATAAAACCAATCTGATCCTCGAGGTTCCTTCAAGGGTCCAGCAAGGAAGCGAAAGTCTTGTCTGTCTACATGGAGGATACTCACAAGTTAGAACAAATTATTCTGGAAAGACCTAACTCTTTGAAAATAGAGGATTTGGGCTGCCCCAAAGTCACAGTGGAAACGGGAGGACAGAACAGGTCTTTCCTGTTGTTGGAATCACAAATCCCTTGCCCTCACTCCTAGGTTTGGAACATCATGCCTTCTGAAAGAGAACCCACCTCTCACCAGAGGGAAAACTAGCCCATGATTCCAGACATTAGGAGCATGGTCCACCAGTTGGCCTGCCTGACAACAAACATACAGTCACTTCAGATGCTGAACCAGACAGATTCCTTTAGGCCATGGAAGGCAGTGATGGCAGCACACACTTCTGATGCCGGGAGACATGGTAGAATCCAGTGTCTGGAAACAATTCCAGAATCACCCATACTACCATTTCCACTTTAAGAAAGCAGTGTAGAAATAGTTCAAACAAAGACAAATCTACCAAGTGAACACAGGGAGAGGTTATGTTTTCAGAGCTTGTCCCCATTAGCTCTGTCTTAGCAAAGACTCCAGAGTGGGCAGAGATATAGGAAGATTTATTGTGGAAAAAAAATGGATGCCACCATATGTGTTCTGGTTTGAGGCAGTTAGCCTGAGGAAGCTCTAGGAGATCTAACTCTAAGCAGGGCATCCTGTGTGATTGATTAGGAATTATATATTGGGTTTTCTTTGTCAGTTACTAATAAATTGGTCATTTGGAGCCAATTGCTTCCAAGGGTTATTGCTCTGTGAGCTTGTTGATGGAGAAGATGGCCTATCTAATTGGCTGTAAATCTGGCTTAAAGTGAACAGCAGGCTAGCTTCTCAGGTTGCAGATTGTAGATACCGAGCTGGTTTCCTGGGGTTACTGCTGCAGACTGTGGGTCAGAGTTTTGTTTTTAGGTACTATCTGGCCTCTGTTTGCATATCAGTTTCTCATCAGTGGTTGAAGCAGAGAAGAGATGGGTTTCATCTCCTGTATAACAGCTCATGGTAACCAGAGTTGATAGGTCATTCTCAGTTGAGCATATTTCTCCTGTAATCTACTACAGAAAAACCCATGTCAGCCCTGTTTGTTGAGGAGGCTTAGAAATATGAGAGACTGACATTCAACACAGATGTTGTAGAGATAGGTTTCACCAGGAAACCAGTGCTTAGTTCCCCAGCTTGGTGGAGAGGCTTTGCACTTTCTGAGTGCTGAAAGCCATCATTTGGTCAAGTGCTGTCTAAGGCCTGGGCGTTCCAACCATCCACCAAAGTGAGTTGGTTCTCCACCACCTCCTGCAGCCATATCCTTACCTTGTCACCAGTGGCCAGGTGACCTTGGGCTGTAGAAATCAGACTGTCTGTATCAAGCTTTGGTTCTGTTACTGCCTGTGGGCATGTCTGGGCACATCTTCACCTGTACATGGTGATGAGGGTGCCTTCCTCATAAGCCTACTCTCAGACATTAAGTAACATAATGAATGTTAAGCCCCCAATACAGTGCCTCCCCTATGATAGGTACTTAGCCACAACAATCATTTCAGTTACAGAAGACACCTCCCAGTAATTGGGGGGGATATATTCTAAGTGCCCTCTTGGAAAACTGAAGCTACAATCATTATGATACAGTTCCTCGGGTTTTTGGGGGACACTATTTTCCAAACTGCTTCTCTCCCCAAGGATATTCAACTCCATGGATGTTCAACTCCCTTATATAAAATAGCATAGTATTTACACACAACCTACACATTTATTTATATAGCTATATATTTAATATAACATAAAAGCCACACACATAACTGGGAGACATAATTAAGGGAATGAAGATGGAAAAAAGTCTATGTGGGTTCAATATAGATGTGATTTTTTTTTCAAAAAAAATTTTTATCCACAGCTGCTTGAATCTGCATGTATAGAACCCTGGGTACAGAAGATGTTTTCTTCTATACATGTATACATACAATACATACCTATGATAAAGCTTAATGTATAAACTGGACACCATAAAAGACTAGCAACAATAACAACATACTATATAATAAAAGACATTTAAAAGTTACAGATCGTTTACCTTTAAAATTTCCAATTTAATATCTTCTGACTATACTTGTTCTCAACTGAAACAGTAAAAAGCAGAACTAGGACTAAGGGGGGATTCCTGGTTCCTGCATTCCAGCTGTAGAGAGCCACTGTGGAATCTCCATCTCTACATGTCCTCCAGTAGCCCCCCCCTTCCTGGAGCCCTCCCTCAAGCCCTAATTTGGTTTATCTATTGCTGAAGTTCTCATTTGTACCAGGTAAGACCCGCACAACCATTCAAAGAACCTGGTGAAGATGAATGGGTCCCACAAAGGTCATGAGAAATCGGTCATGATTCAAACACAACCAAGAAAAAGAGGAAGATGGGGAAAGAAATGGAATGGAGAAAGAACAGATATTTAAAAATTGTTTCCTATGGTTGAGAGAATAAGGATAAATTTAATTTTCTTGTTTATATTTATCTCTATTTTTCCAATTTTTCTCTCTTGGGTAGTTGTTAATCATACATAAACTGAGCGAAAAAAATTTAATTCTTAAAAGTCTATCAAATCAAAATTTTGAGGCAACAAAAAGAGGCAATGGTAGAATCCAAGGAGCCAAGCTGGCTTGGGAAATTGAACATTACAAAGCCAGGAGACACTATTCTAAGAGAGGTGAAAAGAAGACGGGACCAGGCCAGGTCAGAAACAAGCTTCTGGGAATCCAGGACTACCCCATCTGAGGTGCCTGGAAAGAAAACAGTTTGATTAAACAAAAGACACAAAGACAAAGACTTGATCCAGCAGCAAAGTAGACCACATGACCAGAGAAAATCCAAATGTGTGGGCCTCAGGAGGCAGCTCATTCCCTCCCCTGGGAAGACTCTGGAGCTATACTGCACCCCATGTTCTAAACCCTATCTTATGTACCCAGTGAAACTGGTGATATATTCAGGGTGCTGGGTAAGGAACCATGGGTGTGAGAAGGCACTGGCTCAGAGCCTGTGGGTTGAAAACAGAAAGGCCGAAGCCCCTCGGCCTGTCACTCATGGAGGGCTCACAGGACTGGAGATGGCATGAATTAAGACATGGGGTTGGGTGGGAATGGATCATAGAAAAAGAAGCTCAGATTCTCATTCATCTTTCTTCCCAGGAAGCCAGAGGATCCTACCTGATCCTGAGATTCAAGCTTAACCTCAACAGTGTTCCTCTCTGGGACTATTTTCAAACTCCAGGCTGATATTACACAAAGAAAACTTTCTTTGTAGAAATACATATGGGTCAAAGAGGCCTTAGCTGGAGTCATACACATATGGATGAGTCTGGAAAGTCGGGTTAGAATATTCAATAATTATAAGGCATCTATAATTTCCTATTTGACGCCTTCTTCCAAAAATAATTTTATATCTGATATTTTCTTCCAAAATTCACATCAAGGAGCCATTGGCTCACTGTCTCGTCGGGCTTCAGTAGTAAGTATGTCCTCAGTTAAACAGCAACTCCTGTAGCCACTCTTCTGGAATTTAACAGGCTTGTTTATTATATGAAAATACATAGCCTGCTCTAGACAGGTTATAAATATAATCTTCTAAGTCTTGTGTTCAAGTACAAAAATAAATAAAAGTTCAATAGAAAATAAATACACATTAATGAATAAATATAGATAGCATTAGAAAAGGCATTACAGAAAATTTTACAAAATTACAGTGTAAGGGAATATGGAGACACATGAAGGCATTCACATAATGGAACCAGTAATATATAAATAATACACACTGTAGCCAGCACTAAGTTAAATCACAAAGGGGTGGTGGTTTGAGGCCATGTCTTTGTGGTGCTGAGGACTGGGACTCTTGGGCAGAAATGTTCCCAGCAGCACCTGGGGCCATGTCTTCATGGTGCTGAGGTCTGGGACTCGTGGACAGGAGTGTTCTCAGCAGCCTCTCCACTTTCTTCTATAGCATCTCCTCCATCCATCTCAGAAGAATACCTAGTTCCCCCAAAGCCTTTACCACCGCTGCCTGAAGCTCCAGCTGAAGGAAGAGCAGAGGCATCTTGTCAGAGATGCAAAAGAGACATTTGCCCAGAAATAATCCTCCCTCCTGTTGGTAGGTCAGCTGAGATGTGTGTGTGTGTGTGTGTGTGTGTGTGTGCATGTGCGCACACACGCTCGTGCGTCTGTCTGTCTGTCTGTCTGTCTGTCTGTCTGTCTGTCTGTCTGTCTGTTTGTGTTGTCTATGTGTGTTCCCTACTGTGCATACTTTGATCTAATAAATATTGACTATGTCAAGCACTGGACCAGTTCAGAAGTGAATAGCACAATCCTTCCCTTGCTTCCTCGGCTGAGGAATGGAGACAGACAGGAAGAGTAACTGAAATGAAGTGTGACGACCAAATGATGGGAGTTTCCACAGTATGGCAAGAGGTAGTCAACTCTGGGAAAAGCATCTACTACCTTCCTGGAGGCGATGGCCTAGGCTGAATCAGGGAGGAGGAGGGGGAGAATGTCAGGGAGCACTTTCTTGGGAGATGTGCAGAAGAATCATTGTGAGAAACAACATAGATGGGTTCGTGTGAAGTTTCAAGTGAGTGCTTTTGAACATATGTATGTATGTGTGCTTTGGAAAACAACCATTTCTCATTTATGCCCCCTTGGAAGATCAGGTGTCTCTGCATTGGTTAGAGGAGTCATAGACATTCTTTTTTTTTGCTGGTAGGGAATTATCCTTCTAGGACCTGAGATGGTCCCTAGGGCCATAGTGAACTATTAATCTGGTTTTACCAACATGCATATCCCTCCTACATATCTATAATCTCAGTTCCAAAAACACACCTCCCACAATCCATACAAACGTAGTATCTACCTCCATGAAGTGACTCAGAATTTGGTTGTATTTCTTCATTGCTTCTTCCCCACAATGACAGGCCATGCGAGAATGCTGGGAAAAGATCCAAAGAATGGTATGTTTTACTTTTACCTTTTAGTGTATATGGTGCTTTGTATGTACGCCTGTGCACCACATTCATGTAGTGCCAGAGGAGGCCAGAAGAGGGGGCCAGGTCCCTGGGACCAGAATTAACAAAGAGTTGTGAGACACCTTGTGGGTGCTGGGAACCAAACCTGGGTCCTCTGCAAGGGCAGCAGCCAGTGCTCTTAACTCTTAAGACATTTCTCTCCACTTCTAATTTTATTTTAAATTTTGGTCTTTATGCTCTTGCTATTGGAATAAGCAGAGAATTCTGTTTCTATAACCCTATGAATAGTCATTTCTGTAGGCAAGTCTTTTCCTGCCTCATCATTTGGGATCATTTAACTAACCATCAGGCTAACAAGCCAGCTTTTCAGTTTTAAATGTGGAGCTCATGAAGTCTTTTTTAGAAAGAGATAGTGCTGAAGGAGTCTCCAGTTCCTGTGCCCCACTGGCTTCCTACTCTAGCTCCTGTCTAAAGACTCCAGAGCAAATCCAGGCCCTAATGGAAAGAATGCAATTCTATAGTCCTCTTCACAGCCTAAGATCAATCCCAATAGCCCATTGACCTACCACTTGAGCACAAGATGCCCTAGTAAGAATGTAGAATGTAGAATTCACAGATACAAGCTATTAATCATAAATACCAAACAGCCAGCATTTTATATTTCTTCAAACTTTTTAGGATGCTTTTTTGAATGGAGCATATGTTCAATATTTCTAAAGAGTTACATGGTTCAACACTTGGGGTGGGAGGCATTTGTTGGTTGGTTGATTTGGCTTCTTGTTTTGTTTAGTAATTTTGGACCCAAATTCTCTACCCATTTAATAGGATAGGAAAATGAGCCAGGTTGCTAAGTCCTCCAAACTATGTAACCAATATCTTTACTCACACAGACTGAGAGGTCCTTCTTGATGATAAGAAAGGAGTTGGCAAGGCTGCTGATCTTTCGCAAGGTATGGTGGTCAGGGGTTTGGTAGACTTTGAATACTCTGTCCAGATAGAATCTCACTAGATGGTGGAGGAAGCAGCACCTATCCGAAGGCTGTGAAGAAGACAAGTGTCAATGGGAAGACCAGAAGACAAGACCTGGCTGATGAAGAAGCTCTGGAGTCACCCTCCCTGAGCTCCCTCAGATCAAATCCAGACCTTTATGTCTTTCAAAGACTCGGTCGTCCTTAGAATTCTGATGTCAATATTTTCATCTTCAGCTTGCTAAATAAACAGGAGAAAGGACAAGATGAGACAGGTCATTGACTGCTGCCAAGGTCTTAGATATTAAAACTTTTGCTCTCTTTCCCACCAGGGTCTAGTGAGAGGCATCTTGGAACTACCAAGTACAGGCATCTCTTGGAAATACACTGTCCAGGATTGGAGTCTCTCTCCATCCTCTCTGTTTTCATTAGCTCACTACCAGGGATACCCTGAGAAGACAGACAGACAGACAGGCAGGCAGGCAGACAGACAGGCAGGCAGGCAGGCAGACAGACAGACAGGCAGGCAGGCAGGCAGACAGACAGGCAGGCAGGCAGGCAGACAGACAGGCAGGCAGGCAGGCAGGCAGGCAGACAGACAGGCAGGCAGGCAGGCAGGCAGACAGACAGGCAGGCAGGCAGGCAGACAGACAGGCAGGCAGGCAGGCAGGCAGGCAGACAGACAGGCAGGCAGGCAGGCAGACAGACAGGCAGGCAGGCAGGCAGACAGGCAGGCAGGCAGGCAGACAGACAGACAGGCAGGCAGGCAGGCAGACAGACAGGCAGGCAGGCAGGCAGGCAGACAGACAGGCAGGCAGGCAGGCAGACAGACAGGCAGGCAGGCAGGCAGACAGACAGGCAGGCAGGCAGGCAGGCAGACAGACAGGCAGGCAGGCAGGCAGGCAGATAGACAGACAGGAAGCAGACAGACAGACAGACAGGAAGCAGACAGAAAGACAGGAAGCAGACAGAAAGACAGGAAAGATGGATCCCTCCTTTACTTACCACACTATCCCGAATCTCTGAAAATTCCTTTTGTATTGCCTGTAGGTTTGCAGCGATCACACAGCTTCCCAAATGGAGGGTCTTGAGCCCAGTTAAAGGCATCCAGAGAAGAAAACCCACAGTGGAGAACAGTCCAAAGGCAAGACCAAAGCCTTTCATCTTACACCTAGATCCTGGAGACCAGAAGTGGAAATTCAAAGAGATCAATCAGGGCTATTGATGTCTCCGGTCTAACCACCAGGAATATGCCAGCACCAGCTGCCCTCTGGGTGGGACTTGAACAGCCTTCTCTGGCTGCAAGCAGTACTTGCACAACTTTTGAAAAAAAGCTGCTTCAGTCAGAAGCCTCCCAGTCCCTTCAGGATCTAGGTACTGGGTAGTTCCATGGGTCACGGCTCCTTTATTGGGTCGCCTTCCCGGTTCCGCGGTTACTGCCAGCAGAGAAAGCCTGGAGCAGCAGACACTTGCTGTGAACCAACAGACGGTGACATTTCAGAAGAAATGTCAAAACTTGTTGGAGGGAATTGACGTAGACACCCCACACACACACCTCCCCACCTTGCAGAAAGTCGCTGCAACTCCTTCAGTGGTCCTCTTAGACCTACAGGGGAAAACAGTGTCACAGAAGCTGTGACCATGCCACCAAAAATACCTGCAGGAAAATTGTCTAGATTTTATAGACACCCACAGGGCAAAAGACCCTAGCTCTATTTGGCATTGGTCTGAGATCAGAGTGGTTAATGGAGCATAATAGATTCATTACAGCCCCGGTGCCAAAAACCAAAATCAATGATTTCATAACAGTCCTTCTGCTGGTGAAAGGCAAGACCTGATGGTGCACTGCTTCACACAGCTCCTTCCAGAGGCTCCTGGGGCTCCATAGTGCCCTCTGTAGGGGATCCTCAGTAAGACATGGCTACGGCGGATCCAATAATAACAAGCTTTCTCCCTGGACTTGTACCTTAGGCCTGGGGCTGAGATGATGAGCCCCACTAAAAAAGCAGAAAGGCGTTTGAAACAGCTAGTGTGTTATTTGCAATGAGGTGTTCAGTTAAGAAGGAATGGTTATTGAGTTTCAAGAAAAAATTAGAGTAGCCTAGGATAAGCAAAGTGAGGCTCTCGCCTCCACTACAAAACAACTATAGATTGTGGAATGTCTTTTGAGACGCCATTCTCTGTCAACTCATTGCAAGTGTCTGCTATTCCAGGCCTTACCTGCTGGTGCTAACAGTGGCCCTGGGGTAGGAACAGAATATTTTAATGCAACATCAAACAAGAACTTTTCCATGGCAAACAGTATCAAAATCTTAAATAGTAACTGAATTTGGCAGTATCATGCAGAGTCATTGAAACAGAAAGAGAACCATGTACTCCTATACATGTATTTTTATATTTTTAATATGTTTTCTTAAAACTATATGATAAAAATATTATTAGTGGGTATTCTTCCCTTTTTTAAAAAATAGTCAGATAAAATGTTGGAAGTCTAAGTGAAATATTTAAATTTCCAATGCTCCTAGGGAGACAGCTTAGTCAGCAGAGAGTTTGCCGCATAGCCATGAGGACCTGAGTTTAGCACACTCCCCAACCTGTGTGAAAAGCTGGAGCACACCTGTAGTCCCAGGGCTGGAAAAGCTCAGGCAGGGCAATCCCTGGACTTGATGCTCCTGTCTTACCCAATCACTACACTCCACTTCCCAGTGAGAGATCCTGTCTCAAAAACAAGATGGATGACTTCTGGGGAAGGGCAACCCCCACCTCAGGTTGACTTCATGCCTTCACATGCATACACACACACACACACAATCATTTAGCACTATAATAAGCTTATCTGATGTTTCAATATGTTTGACAGCTTTTAGAGGGTTTGGAGGGAAGATAAAAAACACACAAAATCTCTGCTCTACCAGTTCCCGCCTCAGTCAGTTGACTGAGTTTGCCCAGGACTGAGGGTGTTGACTCAGCTAAAGATATTTTCTCCATGGGAAGTCACAAATAAATCAAAATGAGTTGGACACCCTATATCTATAAGTCAACTCATCTCTCTGAGTTTTATTTTCTTAGCCACAAAATGGTGATTATCATACTCCAAAACTCATATTTAAATAAAATACGGTACATATGCATAGTACAGCAGGAACAAGTGACTCATTTTAGGTTGAGATTGATGCTTCCTGACATACAATGAGTATATGATAAGTCTGTTGTGAAAAGAAAGTCCTAGAAAGAAGCTTTGTCTGCAGAGAATTTTAGTTCTATGACAAAACTGAAAAATTGAAGGCCCAGAGGCTATTTATCATATCCTGGGCTAGTTCCAACCTTCCAGAAGAGCAAGTCCCTGCCCCACCTCTGCATCTGAACTAACACTGTGTGACTAATACTTAGAAACTTTTGGAATCTATTAGCTTAGCAGACCACTAGCTTGCCCCAATCCAAAAGCCAAGAACATCATCAGATAGCATCCTGGGCCTACAGAAAGCCTCCCCCATCCTGTTCTCTGGTATACCCATCAATGTATTTTAACCTTTGCTTGATTTATAACTTTCTCTTTTTTTTTTCCAGTAAAACTATAAAAACTATGAAATGACTTCCATATTGCAACATGGGATTTGGGGTTAACCTAAATCTGTGTCCCCAGACCACAATCCAGGGTAAACTATTTCTTATTCCTTTAAAGATGAGAGATGTCATTTTTGCACCAAAAAAAAATGATGGTGCCTTGATGTGGGGCTCCAAGATTGGAATATTTTTCACCAGAGGAATCACCACACTGGAAGCCAGGCACCTGCATGGGTCCACCGAGATGAGTTCTAAAATATCTCCCTTCTCACCTCTCCCTTTGACATAGTTTCTTTGTTTCCTGTCTTGATTTCCCATCTGATAGTTTTCCCTGAGCAGCATTCTTTCCTTTAATGCTCATAATTACATTAATGTGCATTCAGTACGCAAATCACTCCTAAATTTTCTTTCATCCTTAAAGCCAAAAATCTCAGATCCTTACAGGAATTCCTCATTGTGTTAAGTAACCAAATAAAGCTACATCTGTAACCCCTACTCAAAATTTTTATCCTAAGACTCATCTTCAAGCATTGCACGTGAGTTTTCCTGTATGTCATTTGACTGATCAATCCTGCTAAATATGATTTCTGTGTTCCTTTGGTTCTGTTTTCTTAACCAAGAACCCACTAAATGTTGAGTAACACTGAAACTTTCTAGACCCTTCCATACTCTGCTCCTGGGTCATATATAATAGCATATGGCCTTTTCTGGGGAACATCACTCACTGTAAAGCCTGACACTTCTCTCTCTCTCTCTCTCTCTCTCTCTCTCACACACACACACACACACACACACACACCACGTACCTGGCATGGCAGATATAAAGATATTATAAAAAGACATGTAATGAGAATTTTGCTTTCTTGGAAAAACACAGAAATATAATGGGAATGTGTTTTCATTTTAATCCCAGGTGTGGGATATGGGGCTGCTTCAGACTGTCCACAGCAGCTGACTATGATTTGCCTCGTGCTCTAATAGGGCATGAATTTGCCAGCAGCAGATAGTTTCTGCAATTGTGTGGTGTTTGGAATTCTGGGGATTTCTGAGACATTATATAAATGCTAGGATCCCAGAGGTGGGGCAGTTGTTAGTGGTTGTTCATTGGTTGCTATTGTTTGTAGTTTGTTGTAGTCATGCTCAAAGAAGAAATAAGAAGAAATAAGATATCTGGATTGTGAAGATCAAACTTGCCCCAAAGAACTTGATGACCCTACTCAGCAGGAAGTAGTCTAACAATAATGTCACCCGCCCCCTTTCCCCTCTATTTTTTTTATACCTACTTTCTTTGTTCTGTAAAACTATAACACTTTATGAAACTGCTTCCATATTGGAACATGGAAGTTGGGGTAAGTAACCATGATTACTCAAAATGGCTCCAGAAAAAATTCTCTTTCCTATTCCTTTTAAAATGAGAGCTGTATTTTTTTCATCAACATGATCATAAACTCAACAACCAGACTAGCATTTGTTGAACATCCACTGTCTTAAACGCTGTGCTACCATTGCCTACTGAATACAAAGATAACGGTGACACTTCCTGTTTCTCTAAGAGACTTCATCTTTCTAGATGAAGTTTTTTGGGGGGGACATGACTGACCCTCAATATATCTAGGTAAATGATTGTGTGGACGGGGCTTATCCCCAGGATCATCTGAGGAAGACTCTTACCTGAGTTCAGGAGGAGCTGCTTCTTCTGGTCTCCTAGGAGTCTGTCTCCAGCTGAGAAGCTCTCAGTTACTTATATGTATGCCACATGAAGGAAATGAGCTGCTGGAGGCGAGGACTGGAAAGCCCTTGGAGTCTCTCTAGTGATGTCTCCATTTCCTCAACTCCCAAAGTGCTTCCCTGCACCCTGGCTCCTCCCAACATCTTCCTGAACAAGTACTGCCTGAGGGGATGACTGGGTGTAGCTATGAACAAGGAGTGCACCTCCCTCTGGTTGCCTGTGCCCTCTGAGAAAAGACAGAAGCTCAGAGATCAGAATTATTGAACTAGAGTGGAATTCCCTGGGAGCACCTCCACTCTCTCGCCTAAGTTCAGTTTCCCCGATTTCTCCCTCTTTTTGGTGACACTATAAGGTGGCTCTAGAGATGACTTGGATCGGTTATAATCCAGTAAAGGAAAACCAGGAGTCACTAGGATTCCCAGAGTTTTAGGACACATCTTTCTATTATAAGTGGAGTTTCTAATACTTAGAAAATTGAAGAGCCAGGCGGTGGTGGTGCATGCCTTTAATCCCAGTACTTGGGAGGCATATGCAGGAGGATTTCTGAGTTCGAGGCCAGCCTGGTCTACAAAGTGAGTTCCAGGACAGCCAGGGCTACCCAGAGAAACCCTGTCTCGAAAAACCAAAAAAAAAAAAAGAAGGATTGTAGCTTGGAGAGGGAAACAGCATTGCCTTAAGCAAATGCTGTTAATTCTGTTAAGACTTCTTAATTCACAGCTTGGAGAGGCTTCAACCAGTTCCCAAGGTAAGGGGCTCCTTTGTTTTTTCATATTCATAATTATCCCTGTCTTCTATCCTGACTCACACTTCATGTGTATGTACATCAAGCCAGCTTGGGAAAATGGAGTTTCAAAACTAGCCGTGAGCATCTATCTATTCAGAAGATAATAAGAGGGAGAATCCCCTCTTATGAAACAACCCAAGTTCCAAAGCAAGCCATTTCAGGGGGAAAGGAAAAAATTTGTAGACACCAAGAAGGAAACCTAATGACTCCTCTTCCCACACTGGGTCCTTAGTTAGCTGCTCAGGGCTTTCCTGGTCCATGGTGTCACAGCTGCTGACATCAGGGCTTCCTGCCTAGTTGCATCACTTTGCAGGGAAACACATGGGCCTCAGGGTCTAGAGAAAGAATCCCAGCTCACGGGGTGCCCAGGCAGGTAGAAGTCTCTGCCACCCCCTTGCCTATATGCTGGGAATTTTGCTGCACTTTGAACTCTCTGGAAGACAGGCTGGATGGGGAAGAATGAAACAGCTGACTCAGCAGAAGAGTGTTTTCACTTCCTTGTCCTCCCACTGCCTGAATGAATGATGTCATTTCCCCTTCCTGCATCCTTATGTCATGCTGCATGCCAACAGGTCAATTCACCATCTCTCTTTCTGCATGCACAAATCCTCCTGCTGACCTCACTGAATCCCTCTCACAGTTGGCTAATCCCTCTCACAACTCTACCTACTGACTCTGAATCTTTCAGGACATCCTCCCTTAGACTGGGGTCAAGGACAAGAATCCAGATGAAAATTGGAATTGGCTTTTCTCACCTAAGATTTGGGATTTATATGATTGTCTTTCTTCTAATCTAATAAACAAACAATGAAAATCCTCCCATGTGGAATCACTGGGCTAGATCACTCAAAATGACACCTAAGTGGTAAAGAAATGGCCTTGAGCCCACCTGACCCGGGAGTTCTTTGGCCATGTGAGGGAAATTTAAGTACAGCCTTATTACTTAAAAATTAGGGTTAGGTTAGGAAGAAAACTTCCCTAACCTAAAGAAAGAGATGCCCATGAACATAAAAGAAGCCTACAGAACTCCAAACAGACTGGACCAGACCAGAAAGTCCTCCCGGCACATAATAATCAAAACACCAAATGCACTAAACAAAGAAAGAATATTAAAAGCAGTAAGGGAAAAGGGTCAAGTAACCTATAAAGGCAGGCCAATCAGAATTACACCAGACTTCTCACCTGAGTCGATGAAAGTTAGAAGATCCTGGGCAAATCTCATACAGACCCTAAGAGAACACAAATGCCAGCCCAAACTACTATACCCAGCAAAACTCTCAATTACCATAGATGGAGAAAACAAGATATTCCATGATAAAACCAAATTTACACAATATCTTTCCACAAATCCAGCCCTACAAAGGATAATAGTTGGAAAACGCCAACACGAGGAGGGAAACTACACCCTAGAAAAAGCAAGAAAGTAATCTTTTCCCAACAAACCCAAAAGAAAGCAACCACACAAACATAAAAATAACCTCAAAAATAACAGGAAGCATCAATCACTATTCCTTAATATCTTATATCATCAATGGACTCAATTCCCCAACAAAAAAACAGTCTAACAGAAATATTTTTCATGTACATCTTCAATTTTATCAGAAAATATTTGTAATTCCTCTTTCAATCAATTTAGTAATGTTTTTATGCCTACCATTTTATCTGTATAATTTTCCATTAGTCAGTTTTAATGTGTTTTCTATATATTTCTTGAATTTTATCAGAAACATTTTCCTTGTAGATCTTCAATTTTATCAGAAAATGTTTATAATTCCACTTTCAAATAACTTAGGAATATTTTTATGCCTGCATTTTATCTGTATAATTTTTCCATGAAATAGTCAATCTTAATGTGTTTTTCTATATATTTCTTGAATTTTATCATAGATATTTTCCATGTAAATTTTCAATTTTATCAGAAAATGTTTGTAATTCCTCTTTCAGTCAATTTAGTAATGTTTTTTATGCCTACCATTTTATCTGTATAATTTTCCATGATAATCTTCAATTTTAATGTTTTTCTATATATTTTTTCAATTTTATCAGGAATATTTTCCATGTAAATCTTCAATTATATCAGAAAATGTTTATAATTCTACTTTCAATCAACTTAGGAATATTTTTATTCCTACCATTTTATCTGTATAATTTTCCATGAAATAGTCAATTTTAACATGTTTTTCTATATATTTCTTGAATTTTATCAGAAATATTTTCCTTGTAGATCTTTAATTTTATCAGAAAATGTTTATAATTCCACTTTCATTCAACTTAGAAATATTTTGTGCCTATCATTCTATCTGTAAATTTTTCGATTCTTGAGACTAGTTTCCTTTTCAGACAGTGTTGTAGCAGGATTTAACAGAGCCATTGTTTCTGGCATGGATGAAGAGTGATGGCCCCCAGGCTTTGAAGTAAGCTTTGGTTAATAGTTCGTGATTGTTATCGGGGGTTTTGATGAAGTTGCTCTTCCAAAGGATTCTCGGAGCCTTTGCATAACTTAATCCCTGAGACATACCTGGCAAACTAGAAAACTGCTGAGGTAATGATTCATTCCTTCAGACAACTCCCAGATCAGATAAGAGGTTTTGGTATTCAGAAATCCATTGTATAACAGTATTTATTTACTGTATAACAGTAAAAATATTTATTTACTGTATATTTTACTGTATATAACAGTAAAACAGTATTTATTTACTGTATAACAGTAAAAAAACACTTCTGTGAAACCTCTGGCCTGAGAGGCTGATCCCCCTACTGCTTAGAAGCCTAAATATGTCCTGTCCCTTGGATTCTCTCCCTCTCTCTCCCTCTCCCACTCTCTCTCTCTCTCTCTCTCTCTCTCTCTCTCTCTCTCTCTCTCTCTCCCTCTCTCTCTCCCATCAATCATCCTGAATAACCCAGAACATCGAAACAATCTCTTAAGAACTTCACACATCTGCATGTTATTTCCACAGGGACTACAATGATTTTCTTTATATTGTTCCACTTTTAGAATAGTATGTGTGAAAAAAAATAGAATAGTATATGTGATGTTAGAGTAAGCACAGTATTTCTGCATTATTTCTGAATATTTCTCAGGCATCAACTCTTTGGGGGAAAAAAAGGCCATAACTCTGTCAATAAAACAAGCAAAAAGAAAGGAATTCTGGGAGCTGAGATGCGAGGTAGGTAGACTACAGACATGGAGAGTGCAGATAAAATGTTAACTGAAATGAGAGGGAGAACTCTCCTTCTCGTTTCTTCCTTCCTCCCCTTCTCTTCCTCTTCTTCTTCTACCACCATGATTACCACCACTGACAACAACATTTCTTTCCTGCAGGAACAGATCACCAGACCTACAAATATCTTCCTCGTCCACATTTCTCATCATAGTTGTACAGGTCCCATGATTGAGGGTCCTGTACAACAGCCTCCAGGTCCTGGACTTGGAGTTTGGATTCTGCTTCTACATCTCATGATGCCTGACCTTAGTTGTCAACTTCAGGACTTCCGGAATCAACTAAAACCCAAAGCAGCTGGGCATGCTTGTAAGTGATTTTCCCTATAGGGTCATTTGAGGTGGGAAGACTAGCCCTAAATCATGGCCACATATTCTGGTGGCAGCCTGAGTAAAAGCACGTGGATAAAAACGCTATTGCTTTTTGCCTGCCTGCCCTCATGCTGACTGGCAAGTTCATTGACCCTGTTTCTGAATCATCCTTTCTCTGGTATAATAGCCTACTTCTTCAGGATCCAACATAGACTGAAGAACAGCACTCTAAGAATTCCCAGAACTTTAGCACCAAATCGGAACTGCTGAAACACCTAGTCTCATTGACTGAACCAGATCCTTGGCCTTTGTCAGGAAATGGCTGTTTTGAACTACTGAGACCACAGCCTATGTGTCTATATCTGTGTGTGTGTGTGTGTGTGTGTGTGTGTGTGTATACACATGTGTATACATATTCATTTGTGTGCATGTGTGCATGTGCACACACATGTGTATACGTGTTCCTTCTATCTGTTCTATTCCTTTAGAGAACCCTGACAACTGTAAATGTCGGGTCCTGGTAAGCTTAATCCTTCTTTATTTGCTCCCAATAGTCTGTTCCTTACAGGACAAAGCTGGAGTTTGGAAGAAAAGCTAAGTTCTCACCTCAGTGTTTGCCAGGACTGCTTCAGAACATGTCCATTACTATATGTTACTGTTCATTCTGGAACCATGTTCTTGAGATGGAAGAGTAGCTTTACTAAGTATGACCTGCATGGCATTAGAGATGCTACTTTAATCTCTTTTCCCATTTTCATCCTTGGGGTATAATTATCATTAAGGTAACCTTTATAATCCAGCTTCATGCTCAGCATCGATATGGGATTAAATATAAATTTATGAGAATTAAATATAATACATATATAGCAAAATATATTATGCCTTTGGGGACTAATGCCAGCATACACAAACACAGTATAGATGCTTGCTTAGAAGAATTGCTTTAACTCATTCAGATCATTTGCTCGAGAAATGTAAATTTAACACATACTAAGTACCAGAGAGTGCACAAAACAAACTCTCCCCCATGTTCATGGATCTGACATTCAAGTTGGGAAACACAATAAACAGCATAGGATGCTAGGAAAACACAAAAGCGACATGCGATTGCTGGTGATAGAGCTTGGGTGTTAGGCTAACAGGGTTCTGTGGATTAAAAGCTTGAAGAACATGAGGGTTCAAGTATCATAAGTCTCTGGAAAGTCTAGGGTAGTCAGAAAAATACCAAAAATCTTAGAACTGTTTGTCCAGTCGGCTCACCATGGGATACAATTCATAGTCACCTTGAAAAGACCAAGTACCCTGCAAACAATTTTGCCTCTTAAGAGCCTATCAGTCCTATTAAAACATGACTTGTAAGATGAGGGGCTGAAACCCCACTTCAGTTTGCAGGCAGACATATGTGTGAAGCACATTGATCCTGAGGTAATAGCGTGACTGGTGTGTCCAGGAACATGAAGGAGGTCAGAATGGCTGAGCATAGATGTGGGGGATGGAGCTAGGGAATGTGTACAGGCAGATGTTAGAAGCTCCTTAGTCACGGGAATGAGTCTTGCTTTTAAATCGTTGTGTAGAGTACAATGTGTTGGAGACTGGGGAAAAGCAGGGCTTCATGATGGTATCAACAGACAGTAAAGACAAAAGAAACGAAGTAACTTCTCTGGAGCAAGAGATGCTTTAGAACCAGAGTTATGCTATCATGGTGCCTTCTACCCTGCTGAGACTGGGGGATTACCTCACTGTATAATCAACTCAACATTCTCAGATGGATGTCAATAACTATACAAGAGGAAACTGAATACCTTGCTCAGTCATGCAGAACTGAAACCAAGTCTGCCTGACTTTGGAGATCTCATACTTTCTACAAAAGCACACATGTGTTGGTTTGAATAAGAATGACCTCTATAGGCTCACATTTGAATGCTTAGTCACCAGGGATTGGCGCTATTTAGAAATGTGTCACTATGAATGTGCTTTGAGGTTTCAAAAGCCTGTGCCATGGCCAGTATCTCTCTCTGAACCTATGTAACTCTTAGCTTCTTCTCCAGCATCACACTTGCCTGCCACCATGCTCTCTGCCACGATGATAATTAACTAAACCTCAGAAACTGTAAGCAAGCCCCCGATTAAATGCCTTCTTTCATAAAAATTGCCTTGGCCATGGTGTCTCTTCACAGCAACTGAACAGTGATCTTGGTTTTCTCAGTCAGGCTATGGTGCTGTGTAGTAGAGGCCACATCAATGCCTCCCCTAGACCCTTATCATGAGCTTGTTTCTCTCAGTCTGTAGAACCTATCTTTATGGAAGATGCCATGTGTACTTAACAAAAAGTTCAATGTGGTCATGCCTTAAGCTTTGTCGGGCACACTGAATTATTTATCACTAGGAAAATTTTCACCAAACTGTGCTTAAATGTGCCTAATATAAATTACTTGAGGTCAGATTCCCAAAGTTTGAATCAACACAAATTACTGAGTTATTGAGTCATGTAGAACCAACCTACCTTCCTGCCTCCTGTAAATCATTACTGTGATGGCCATAGTGGCTGCACAGACCTGGTACATGTGTATGAAATTCTCAAAGAGTAAACAAAAGGATTTTTAAAAGAGAAAGAATAGGCCTGGTTCCCAAATTGCTCTGACTTCTGTCTCAATGTGCTCTCCTCTGCCTACCATGCTCCCTCCCTTGTGACAACATCTGCTGTGTAATCCTCACCACAGCCAGACAATGCAACCCATACCCTTGAACATCTAGAATTATGAGCTAAATAAATGTGTTTTATTGACAAAGTTGCCCAGCCAAGATATTTTATTACAGCAAATGAAAAATGTAGCCATATATCTGCATAGATGGTATCCCTGTCCAGGACAAAGCTTTCCTAGCTCTTCTGCATCTTTGGGGCCTCTCTTACTTGCAAAGATGAGTCTTCGATGAATCAGAAGACAATTCACTCTCATAGGTAAACCACAGTTTATTTGTAAATGTCAGTACAATATGCACTATAGCACACCACAAGGTGCACAGCAAAGGCCTGGAAGAAGCCGTTTTACAATAAGTTAGAGGGGCTGTATATTGCTCCTATGATATCTGGGAATCTCTTAACAGCCACATATTGCTATAAATACCACAGCAGCCAACTTAGCTATTGCAGGTGGGATCAGAGAGCAGAGACCTCAGCCAGGAGCTGAGATCCACTCAAACCCCAATTTTTTCTGTAAGGCTCCAGGCCAGAAGAGAGAATTCCTTCACATCAGCAAGTTCCCAGAAAAGACCCTCACTGAAGGTAATTATTGGGACTTTCCACATCTCTCTCTTCTTCAAATTTAGCTGTTGACCACAAAACAAACAAAAACAAAATAAAACAGCAACAACAATTAAAAAAAACCCTCAGAGTCAGTTATTTATCTCTAGATAATCAGAAGAGGTGTTGAGTGTCAAACTGCAGAAGTTTCCTGATGATTCCTGCCAATCCAGGCTAAAAATATGTTCAGTTCTCCTAGAGACTTAAGGGCAGCAGATGAGACCTCCAGCTAAAACAAAAATAAATAAGTAAATTAATTGATGAATTGATTTTTAATTAAAAATGTAAAATGGCATCATGAGATCTGGCTGTACTGAAGTTTCCATATTACATTTCCCATATTCTGAACCCAGTGAGGTTTTGCTTTCTCTTTATCAAATTTCTCACATAGCATGCAAAATCAAGGTATTTTCCTCATAGCTTAGCACCACTCCTATCCCACCAACCAAGCAGTTTAAATCATTTTAGCTCCTTATGCATAGACTTTTAGATCCTGCATCCCTTTCTCCTTTTTTTCCTTCTTTTCATAGGAAATATTAGTCTTGTCAGCCAGGTCTTCTTAATCTTCTATTCACATCAATTCAACTTAATCACTCCTGTTTCTTGGGAAGCTTGATTCTCCACAGTGCTCTCCGGTAAATAAGGAGAACATGTTGCCCTTTACCGACATATGTAGAGAGACTAGCTTGTATCTGTATGGATGTGGCCCCCATCAATAATAAATTTGAGGGCCTATTGCTTAGGCAGGAACTAGGAGGCGGGACATCCTGTAGGTAGAAAGGATTCTGGAATAGTGCCATGAACAGGGGATTTTCCCAGGAAGATGTGGCAAAACAGATGCATGGTGCCTGAGCATAGGTAACTAGCCACATGGTAAAATGTAGATTAAAATAAATGGATTATTTTAAGTTATGATCTAATCAGGGAGGACATAGCTATATGGCCAAGATATTTGTAAATATATTATGAGTTTGAGTCTTATTTCTGAGAGCATGAAGCAGGAAAGAAGAACCACCTGATTCAACAGATATATCAAAGCACTGAGATCCCCAAAGGATGTCTACCCAAATGTCACAGGACATGTAAATAGAAGCAGACCCAGAATGCAATTCATGATTTGTTCCATCCCCTTCCATACTAAAAGGATGTGGTAGGGGGTGAAAGGCATATCCTTTGGAGCCTCTCAGCATGAGACCAAGTCCTATGTGTACCAAGTGGTCAACTCATGTAACTTCCTTGTGCCTCCATCTTCTGGTTTATTTAATACAGTTTACACTCAGAGCCTTGCTGTGAAGAGTCAACATAACAACACTTTACTGGGCTTGAAACAATATCTGGTTCACAGTACAAATCACTTAGATCTTCACTGTCCCTACAGCATCACTTATCAAAGCCTATCCCCAAAGAATCAGAACTCCAAAACAGTCCAAACTCATTTGTTCTTCAAAACACCAACATCAATTGGAGAGTGTTGAGCAGGTGGAACTTAGGTTTCAACGTAGAACAGCTGACCGACCTCTGCACTTCAATCAGATCTGCTGATGATACATCCCAATAGCTGTTCCTGCATCAGCACCCCTCCCTGTGAGAACTATTGAGCGAATCAGTATGTAGGATGCCAAGGGTCAGCTCCTGACCGTAAGGACGCTGTATGCGTCATGTTTCATGGGTAAGAGCTTCAGATTCACTAGGGATCATTGTTCCTTCTGTACGGCCAACTCTTATGCAGCCCAGGCCTGATGTGAAGGTGTAAGGAAACAGTAGAGGGAGGATGGCGAAGAAGACCAGAGAATTGCCCAGTGACCTACAACACTTTGCAGGCGTCAACTTGGATGAGCTTGCCATGAAGATCGGTGAAAAGAATAAATGTGTTTGCGTGCAGAGAAGGCTAAAATATCGGCATCGTCTGAACCCTCTCATTTTTCCCGCTTCCCTCTACTCTCCCCAGACCTCACCTGATTGTAATTGTCATGGATGATTCTGGTTGCATTGGTGGCTTCCTGACTGCAGTGACATTGTCTGTGCACCTGCTGGGACACGATGGGGACAGCAGTCGTTGGAGGACACTTACACTACCTCTTCCCCCTACGTGCCCTTCCTCCCTAGGTCAGGTGAAAAACCTTAGGAGAGCAGCTGGGAGGAAACAGGGTCTGTGGAGAAGCTCTGAGTTTGACCTTCTATTCACGCATCTCCAGTCAACCAGTTGGTTGGCATCGGAAGAGCAAGTACCGGGTCTTCCTTGTTACAACTCTGAATGTGACACCCCAGGAGGTTAAGTAATTGATTAAATATACCCATTTGATTCCACCACTGTCATTTTTAAAGCAGCACAGGGGCCATTACCCTTTCTAACAATTTTTGAATCTGAGACACAGAAAGGGAAAAAATCTTCTGCCTCAAAGGAACTACACCACACAGGGACTCAGCAGCAGCCCTTGGTCTAGACTAAGGTTTCTCTTAGCCTAAGTTTTTTGTTGGTTATTTTTACTTTTATCTCTGTTTGATTTTAACAAGTGACCAGTGGACTTACAGGTGACCCTCGGAGATAGATAGGCCTAATATGACTCTCCGGAATGTCTTAGTGTGGAAATTCCAAAGGATCAGAAACAGAAAGTCCAGGGTTGTGCTTATGGTCAGAATGCAACCCTTGGCAAGCCTCTCTGGTGGGCTACTGTACACTTAGGAGATGCTCTGACCTCAGTTGGTCACTCTACGAGGAGACCCTTCTGATGAGGTGTAAGAAGGCAGGCAGGCAGGAAGCCCCTGGGACTGGCAAGACCATTGCAAAGTCTCAAAGGACAGGAAGTGAGTGACAGGGCAAGAAATGTCCCGACTCTGCAAGGCCTGGGCTCCTTCTGGACAGATGGGAGCAAAAGTCTGGGAGCCCGATGTCCTGACTCACGCATTGCTCCAGAGTTTTCTGCATGTAGAGGAAAGAGTTGGCAATGATGCTGATTCTCCTCATGACCTCAAGGCTTCTCTCCTGATGGTCCTTGAACACCCTGTCTCTGTAGAATGTCAGCAGGTTGTTGGTCATGCAGCATACATCTGTGGGCTACAAAGACAGATTAGAGCACGCCCTTAGAGGCCCTCTGCTCTCAATCTTTCAGAAACAAAGTACAAGTAAAGGAATTAAGTGTTCTTTTCTAAAATTCAGGGTATTCTTTCACACTTCCCACGGCCAGGCTACAACAGCCAGGAGATATATTTACAAAAACACAGAGCTTGGAATCTTCTCACAGATGAGGTTTACTCTACAGTGTCCTCAGTGATATCCGGAAACTCTTAAGTCCCGCTGTACTGGCTGGTGTTGTGTGTCAACTAGAAACAGGCTGGAGTTATCACAGAGAAAGGAGCCTCCCTTGAGGAAGTGCCTCCATGAGATCCAGTTGTAAGGCATTTTCTCAATTAGTGATCAAAGTGGGAGGGCCCTTGTGGGTGGTGCCATCCCTGGGCTGGTAGTCTTGGGTTCTATAAGAAAGCAGGCTGAGCAAGCCAGGGGAAGCAAGCCAGTAAATAACATCCCTCCGTGGCCTCTGCATCAACTCCTGTTTCCTGACCTGCTTGAGTTCCAGTCCTGACTTCCGTTGGTGATGAACAGCAGTGTGGAAATGTAAGCTAAATAAACCCTTTCCTCCCCAATTTGCTTCTTGGTCATGATGTTTTATGCAGGAATAGAAACCCTGACTAAGACACCCTCCAAGAACCAGGGGCCTCCTTTATGAGATGGTTTGTATCTCACAAGGCAAGGGTATCAGCTCTGTAGTCTCCCAGCCCACAATGTCCTTGGCTCCTGGACATCAAGTGTCATACCAGGCATGACCAATATATTCATCTTAGCCACTGAGCCCTGGTCCACACTACTGGGCTCTCTTGCAGTTTGTCCCCTTAATTTGGGGGCAGGGTGGGGTTTGCAAGACTGTAGAGTGACAGGCACATCTGGGAAGGCCAAAGGGCTGCAATGGAAAGCAGATGCTTCCGAGACAAGACTCCAGATGCTCAGAGCACAGCCCAGAGAAGCAGCGCAGCTTCCTTCCAGCAACTGGCACTCTGCAGGCCAGAGGAAGTACTGCAGAAGATTGACTCCTCTGCCTCCAGCCCTGAGGGCAGCTTTTCCTCCACAGTAGTAGCAGGCTGGTCAGAATGCTGGATCTTTGTCTGTTCTCTCTCACAGGTCGCTTAGCCAGAGGAAAAAGTTACACACCTCTATGTTATTAAAGACTGTGGCATTAGAAAAAAAAGAAGCCATATGGAAGGACAGAAGGAAGGAAGGAGGAACTGATAAAGGGAGGGAGGGAGAGAGGGAGGAACGGAAGGAGAGAGGGAGGGAAGGAGGGAAGGAAGGAAGGAAGGAAGGCAGGAAGGCAGGCTTTGGCAATGCCCATGATTTCAAAGTCATTGGGATACTAATGTGCCCAAACTGCTTAAATGACAAAGAAGGCTGGACCATTAAGAGAGTACTAGGGGACTGGAGAGATAGCTCATCTGTTAAAGGCTAGGCTCACAACCAGAAATATAAGAGAGTACTGGGCAGGGATTTGATTCTTAGCACAAGAGACACAAACCAATTGGTACCTTAATGTTCCTCAGGTTCTCCAGGGTGGACAGGATGGTGACATTTTTGAAGGTGTCCTTAGTTTGCTGTGGAGAACAGGACAGACATCAATGAGAACCCTCTGCATTTTCAGGATCCCTACCTAGGGATAGGCAGGAACTTGCCTTGCGCTCTGAGATGTAAGGTTAAAGCATACCAACTCTTCAGACAACCCATGCTCACCAGGGCTCTCTGGATCTCCCGGAAGTTCTTCTCTATGATGCACATGTCCACAGAAATCAGACATCTCCTAAGACTGTAGATATGAACCGAGCAGAGAATGAATGTCGCGCCCAGGAGCCAGGGAGACACGCACTGGGCCTTCATGTCTTCTGCAAAGGTGGAAGCCAGTTGTCCACCTAGACTGCAGAGATTGATATTCTAATTCTCTGGCAAAACAAGGAGACAAAGGGAAGGGAAGTTGGTAGGCGGCACCGCCCTCTCCAGCCAGCTCCTTCTAAGAGTCCGGACATCTTGGGCAATCCAGATACAGCAGGAGGCAGCAGGAGGCAGCAGGAGGCAGCAGGAGGCAGCAGGAGGCAGCAGGAGGCAGCAGGAGGCAGCAGGAGGCAGCAGGAGGCAGCAGGAGGCAGCAGGAGGCAGCAGGAGGCAGCACTCGTCCTACGCAGCAGGCATGCTGGGCACTGTAGAAAACCTCTGCGCAATTGCCTTGTTTCGTGTGACACCTACCCTCCTGCCAAGGGTGGTTCCCATCCGTGTCTCATCAAGGAGGGAACTAAGAATTAGGGGGGTAAAATGGGTTGCCGGTGCTGACATGGTCAGCTGACCTCTGTACTCCCCCTTCCTTATGGCCAAGCCTCCCATTTACAAAGCAATGTCTCTCCTGCATGCATAGCTATATCCCCTGGAGATCACAGCCTCACACCAGACACCCATTTCTGATCAGGTCCCACTGAACCAGGAAATGTACCTTCTATTTAAAAAGATAGTTAATACTACAAAAGGTTAGGCTGCCGGAATGAAAATTCCATAGTTTATTTAATTCCTTCATACTCTGTTTTCTGCTCTTTCTTCTTTCTTTTCTCCATTTCTTTTTGTTAAAAAAGGAAGGTACAAGAAACTTCGTACACACACACACACACACACACCCCCTGTGGCACGCCTCCACATTGCACAAAAGCCTCATTCATTATCTTGGGCAACACAAGTCATGCACAGTGGTAACCCCTGAGTCTGGACGACCCCTGTGAAGCCCTCAATAGCCCAGGCCAGTCTCACCTCTCCGGGTGTCTCCTTCCACAGCACAGTCCTCTCTCCCTGTGCTCTTGGAAAGAGCAGCTTACTTTTATGGAGTGGATAAGAGGAAGTGCTATCAAGGTTTCCTGGCTGGGCCGACCTTCAGGAGATTTCCCCCCATTTCTTTAGTATTCCATTTTCTTAATGGTTTTCATTTCTTTTCTTTTCTTTGTGAAACAGCTGATTAATCATTATTAAGAAATGCCTCTTTTTATTCCCTAAGTTTTGACACATCGCTTCTGGGAAAAATAAACTCCCATCACCATGCAAATGAGAATTACTTGCAGTTTTGTGTTCGTGGTGAAAAATCCAAGTTAAGTCACTTTCCTGGGAGCTGTGGCACACTACCAACTGTACCCTGCAGGCACAGTCAGGAAAGCCCTGTGTGAATGGCCTGGCTTCGTCAGCAGTCAACTTCCTGAGTTTCTCCAGGTCCTCTGGCTCCAACACAAGCCATCTCCCTGATGCTTCACACAGCTCCGGAGGACCTACCCCAAGCCAGGCTTCTACATGCACGACTTTGTCTAACTCCTTAGGGAAGAATCTTTTTTCTCCTATAGGCAAAAGATTGGGAGTTTTGTTTGTTTGTTTTTGTTTTTTTGTTTGTTTCATGCCATCTCTTTCTACTTGATCTTGTCCCTAGGAAGTTCCCTTAATTCTTGATTGATGCAGAGAAAAATGAGTGTGAGTAGTCCAGTTCCTTAGGAGAAATGAGAGGCAGAGCTGGGGACAGAACTTAGGACCCTTATACTGGGGCCAGAGGATCCTTTAGGCACCTCACCTTCTTACTTATTACCACTCTCCATCATGAAGTTTTTCAGGGGCCAGGGTTTTATGTGACAGAAAGACAGGGTATAATTGTGTCCTCTCGGAGAGTCATTTTCCCTTGGGGACATGGTCTCTGCGAGGCTCCCTGTGCCACTGTGGATAGCCTCATTCCCGTGCACATATGGGACTGGAAACACTAATTGAACTCAGAAGGTTATTAATAAACAAAAAATTTAAAAAGAGGAGATGAAGCTGGGAGGGAGATGAGGCAAGGCAGTAGAGATGAGGCAAGGCGGTGGCACTAGGAGGAGCTGGAGGGAGGGAGTGCAGGATGAGGACGACCAAAAGGCGTGCTAAATATATAAATATAAATAAATATAAATGAGTGAACATTTCAAAGAATAGATAAGAATATTCTTTTAAAACCTAGTTTCCTCCCCCAAAGTAACTCTGGCATGGGGTTTAATTCAAGAGCTCTCTCTCTCTCTCTCTCTCTCTCTCTCTCTCACACACACACACACACACACACACACACACACACACACACACACAGGGTAGGTGCAGAACCTACTCCTGCTACCAAGCTAAGAAGACAGAGGAGTAGGAGAAAAGAGAGAGTATCTGGAAGGTATTAGAAAAAAAAAGAGAGAGAATCAAAGAGAATCAGAGTCATTGGTGGGGTTCAAGAAAAATGAATCCCAGAATCTGGAAGACTGTGTCCAGCATCTTGAATTTAATAAAATAATGTATGTGGAGAGAACCCGTAAGCTACTGTGGCTCACAATCTTGTAGCCCTGGAATTAAGCCCATGCCTTTGCTCTTCTCTGTGTAGCTCAAGCTACTGAAAACCTCACTGAAGCCCCATGAAACAGGTGACATAAACTTCAAGAATTCAAATGAGCTACCGGGCCTGGCTTGTATCATAATAAGCGCAAACAGTGTTTACTATTACATAAATAGTAAGGAACAAATGGCATTTACTCTATGCTATGCCGCCAAAGAAAGGCAGGACACCTCCATTAATATTTGGTAAGTGCCTTCACTCCTTCTGGAAAGGGAGACAAGCACAGCTCTGCAGTCAACTCTCCCAGGAAATGGGTGGGACCAGCCAGGAAAGTGGGTACCCTTTTCCCAGCATGGGCTCAGCTGCCTGGGGCAGAGCCCAGAGTCACATGTGAGAGCGCTGCGACATAATCCTGCACAGTCTCACTGCACGTTCACTCAAAGAAGCCAGCTCCCATCTCAAGTCCAGGATGTCACATTGGGTCGCTTTGAGAGGACAGGAATTGTGTGCAGTGTCTATAATCCACTCCTAGCACGCCATGTCAGAGGGCTGTAATTACAAGCCAGGCCAACAGGCTGTGCTCCCAGACAGGGGACAGGCCACTCCATCTTCATACTTGTTAGTTCTTCTGAACAAATGGTCCCTACTAAGTACTCACTATGTAGGCTTGGTGTAGAGATTAAATAATCAAATGTTAGCCCTCAACACACAGCCTGATAAATTATTTCTTTTTGAGAAATATTTATGTTGCACAGGCTTCTATTTATGTTGCACAGGCTGGCCTCAGATTTATGATTCTCCTGCCTCTGGCCCCCAAGTACTGAGGTCAGAAATTTGTACTCTACCTAGCTGGCTATTAACTCAACAGCTCCATCTGAAGCCCTAAATTGAGAGGAAGGTGATCGATGAGAAGGGATTCTCTCTAGTCTAAGCTTTACTACCTCACATTTAATATTTAAAAATTAAAATATAGATCAAGATAAAATGGCATTCGTTCTGGAGCTGCACTCAAATTATGAATGTGGTTTATAGCCACAGAGGAACATGTAAATTAAGAACTGGAAATTAGGGCTTAGACCCAGCTGAGACACCATTGCCAGGCTAGGGTTCAACTTTCAATTTGTATTGCACACAATGGTGTGTGCCTGCAATCCCAGAACTCAGGAGGCAAGTCGGGAGGATTGTTTCACATTCAGGGCTAGCCTGGGTCACAAACTCTGCCCCCTTCCTTCACACCACCATTTTTTTTTTCATTTATCAAATGGGAAAATAGTAAGAAAGTAATGAATGAATGAAGACTAAGAAGCTAGACTCAAGGATACTTCTCTCTGTGTTTGACAAGTACTGGAGAGTCTTTCAAGATTTCCAGGCCTCCTTCCCCAGGCAGCATTCCCTCTAGCTGCATGAATCATTCATTCATGGTGGTGCAGAGACAAGTTCTTGTCCATGAAAGACAAGAGCATGTCCACTCCCCAGGGCAAGTCTTAGCAGGCCCCTCACTTTCCCTGGGAATGAGGCTCCCCACAGAGAAGTTAGGAAGAACCAACTATGAAGACTAGGACACACTAGAAACTATGATAGAGAAAGAAATCTGTAAGAGAAAAGGATTGTCCGCACCAATGGATGAAAATTCCATATGGGACGTAAATAAGGATTTACAGAAAAAACATAACTCTTGGGAGACAGAGGTAAGTATATACCTGTGAGTTTACAGCCAGGCTGGTCTACATAGTAAGTACCAACCTACACAGTGAGACCCTGTCTCAAAAAAAGAAAAAAAGGGGGACAAAAAATATAAGAATGTTTTAAAGGTCTTAAGGATCATAACTATCCTTTGAATTGTAGAAAACTTTGAATATAAATTGTTTCAAGAAAAATTCTGGGAGGCTGGGTATATTAGGGCCACACTTTTATTCCTAGCACCCTAGAGGCAGAGGCAGGTAGATCTCAGTGAGTTCAAGGCCAGCCTGGTCTCCAGAGTGAGTTCCAGGATATCCAGGGTTACCTAATACAAATCTGTATCAAGTAAAAATAAAACAAAACAAATAAAAAAGATAAGTTTGGGAGCTGGAGAGACGGCTTAGCACCCACCTGGTAGCTCATGACCCTCTGAACCTTGGGAATCCTGACCTATTCTAGCGTCCTTGGGGAACCAGGCCCACACGTGGTGCATAGACGTACAGGCAGTCAGAACACCTATGCACATAAAATAAAACAATTTTTTAAAGATGATAAGTTTTCCAGTTCTTGTAGATTTACCTCCCAAAACATTTCTCCCAGTTTGGGATTGACAGATGAGTTGGATATGATGCCACAGGGCACACAGCTCAGCCCTCTGCATCGCAGAAAGGAACTGGGAGGTGAGCCGCCCTCGCGACGGTACAGCGGTTCAGCGAGCAAGCAGAGGCCGTGCCCCCGAAGCCTGGCAGAATGAGCTGTCTACCCCCGAGCTCTCCTTTCATCCGAGTCAGGTGTAGCTAGACTGTGGGGACCTCGAGCCGGTTCAGTGGGGGAAATGATGTCACTACCCCAGGCCCAAGCTTGTGCTTAGGCAGGGTGCTGAAAACCTTAAGGAAACCTAACATGGTCAGTGAGCACAGAATGACCAGTCCACTCAACTACCGCAACCTAGACTTCCTTCCCTGCTGCTGCTGCTGCTGCTGCTGGGCACCTTGTCTGAGCAGACTGATCAGGGCCTGAGACTCACTCTGTCATTGCTGTCAGGGGCTCCAATGCCATGAGACAGGCTCCGTGGAGATGAAAGGAGCCAGGGAAAGGAGACAGAAGGAGCCTGTTCTGTACTCACAGAGGTCCCTCGTGTTCCAGGCCCAGTCAACAGGCTTACTTCCAGCAGCAAGCAACCTGCCCTCCCTCCACAGATAAGACTTAATACATTACACATGCGGGCTCGGCAGGCTTGGTGCTCCCAGACCAAAACAATAAATCAAACCTTGTTAGGTGGAAGACTTTCCTCAAAGCATAGCTCCCAACGGAGTGACCTAGTTACACCCATGCTCCCCTCTTGACCTAGAGTCAGGTGATGTGGAAGATGCTTATAGCTATATGGGGACCCTCTCTCATCCTTCCACCCCCACTCATCCCTCTACCTCCCACATCCCAAGACTTCCAGACCTATGACAGTCTGTACCTCCATCTCCTATCTCCTCTCCGGACAAGTATCGCATCCTGCTAGCCCCTCTCACCAGCAAGCTCCCTCCTGGGTTTCCTGACAGTCAAACACCCCATCCAGCTTTCAAACTCAGCTGAGTGTCTCCTATCCTACCCTACCTCCTTTCCTCCTTTCTACCTCCACCCCTTGAGAAGGCCGCTGTATCTTTCCTGTTCCCTGGACACACGGTATCCAGTTGATTTTGATGTTCAGACCTGCACATCTCAGCGTTCACATATCTTTGAAGTTCAGAATAAAGTGGGCATCCTGTGTTTTCATATGCTAAATTTGATAGCTCAAGCTGGACCTCCTGTTACAGGGACCAGCACATCCAGGTGCATAGGCCCCACACCTCCTGAAACTTGGTGTGCTTGTAGGGTTCCGTAAAGAAATTGATTCATAAATGGAAGTACAGCCAGGAATTGGAGCACACACTCACTCCTGTACTTGGGAGGCAATTTCAGAAGTTCAAAGCCAGCATGATCTTCAAAAAAGGAAGTATAGCATCTCAAACAGAACCAAATATTTCAAATATTTATTTTAAAAAGTTAACACATACCACAAACACACATTACACACATGCAACATACACACATGCACACATACAACACACACATACAAATATACATGCTCACACACATACACACACAACACACATGCACATGAACACACACACACACACACACACACACACATACATGCAGACAAAGAAAGAGAAAGATAAAACCAGACACACTGAAACTAATAGAAGGGAAACTAGGGAAGAACCTTGAACATATGGGCACAGGGGAGAATTTCCTGAACAGAACTCCAATAGCTTATACTCTAAGATCAAGAATAGACAAATGGGACCTCATTAAATTACAAAGTTTTTGCAAGGCAAAAGACACTGTCAAAAAGACAAAGCGGCAACCAACTAACTGGGAAATGATCTTTACCAACCTTACATCCGACAGAGGGCTAATATCCAAGATATACAAAGAACTCAAGAAGTTAAACTCCAGAGAGGCAAGTAACCCTATTAAAAAATGGGGTACAGAGCTAAACAAAGAGTTCTCACCTGAAGAATATCTAATGGCTGAGAAGCACCTAAAGAGATGTTCATCATCCTTAGTCATTAGGGAAATGCAAATCAAAACAACCCTGAGATTCCATCTCACACCAGTCAGGATGGCTAAGATCAAAAACACAGGAGACAGCAGTTGTTGGCGAGGATGTGGAGAAAGAGGAACACTCCTCCACTGCTGGTGGAATTGCAGGCTGGTACAACCACTCTGGAAAGCAGTCTGGCGGCTCCTCAGAAAACTGGGCATGACACTTCCGGAGGATCCGGCTATACCACTCCTGGGCATATACCCAGAGACTTTACCTGCATGCAATAAGGACACATGCTCCACTATATTCATAGCAGCCTTATTTATAATAGCCAGAAGCTGGAAAGAACCCAGATGTCCCTCAACGGAGGAATGGATTCAGAAGATGTGGTATATTTACACAATGGAATACTACTCTGCAATTAAAAACAATGAATTCACGAAATTCCTAGGCAAATGGTCAGAACTTGAAAATATCATCCTTAGTGAGGTAACCCAATCACAAAAGATCACACATGGTATGAAGTCACTGATAAGGGGATATTGACCCAGAATCTCAGAATACCCTAGACACAATCAGCATATCAATAGATTTCTAAAAAGATGGAAGGAGAGACCCCTGGTCCTGGAAAGACTGGATGTAGGGGAACGCCAGGACAGAGTAATGAGAGGGGGTTGAACGGAGAAAAGAGGGAGGGAAGGGGGCTTATGGGACTTTCGGGGAGGGAGGAAACGGGAAAGGGGAAGTGATTTGGAATGTAAATTAAAAAAATAAAATAAAATAAAATTAAAAAAAAAAAAAAAAAAAAAAAAAAAAAAAAAAAAAAAAAAGAAAGAGAAAGAGAGAGACACACAGAGAGGGTTAAATCACCACTTCTATCAACTGCCTGTCTATCATCTTCCGGTTGTTTCTTCTACAGCAATGATTTTTTTATTGTTATTCTTTGTGGGGAAATAAAAAAAAAACAAATGAGACATTCTTTTATTAGGAACTGTACAACATAATTTTTGTTGTTGAAAGTAGGAATATGCAAAACATGCTATAGGTTAATGCCCTACAGGTATGAATTTAGACAAATCCTGCTCTCATGATCCCCACTGGAAAAAGAGTGTTTAGGATCCACTTGGGACCATAGGGAGGACTTTTCTTTTTTTTTTCTTTTTTTAATTTTAATTTTTATTTTTTAATTACATTCAACACAATATATATTTTCTACCAATCATAAAAATGATGGTCATATTCTTAGATGAACATAAAAAGATAGTCTTTTTGTTTGTTTTGTTTTGTTTTTTAGCAGAGCTTAAAATCTTGACCCTTACTGTGCTACAAACCCAAAATAAGAACAATTTTTAGACATTGGAGTTCATTGTAATAAGGCTGTACTTCAATGTCCCTCCTTATCACCAAAGGATCTGGATTCCAGTTCTCCATATCTTGATGAGTGCAATGTTATACAGCCCAAATCTCACTTCTCTTCCAGTATCCACACTTCCTGGAGTCATCCAGGTATACCAGATGCCATTTCTAAATCAGGATGGCTACTGATCACACTCAGATAAGACGTGAGTCATGCAAATATATTCTCTAACAGGCGAGTGCTTCCCTGACCCAACATCTCTTTAGTAATATCTCCC
This sequence comes from Tokudaia tokunoshimensis, assembly GCA_036184795.1. Lineage (NCBI taxonomy): Eukaryota > Metazoa > Chordata > Mammalia > Rodentia > Muridae > Tokudaia > Tokudaia tokunoshimensis. The sequence goes on along the minus strand of BTHU01000013.1, from coordinate 63,375,535 downwards.
ACATGTTTCGGGGCCTCCCCAGTCCTTTCTGGCATGAATGGAAGGATGACAAAGAAGGAGTAGAAAGGGGGACTGAGTAACTGATTTAAGCTACAGTCACAGGAATTTCAGAAGAGCATAGGACATATGATGAGCCCAAGACTAAACAGTAAATCCTCCCTGTACACAGGCCTTTGGGCAATGCCTTGCACTTATTTGTATTTTCTTATTTAACTTAATGCTATTTTATTTTCAAGATCACAATATAATTACTGTTGTGATTTATAAAACCCAGCATAGTAATATGGCAGGAGGGAGTACCACAGCAGGGCCCTACCAAGGTGTTCCCTCTGAGGAATCAGTCATATGGCAGGCCTGGGATAAGAAAGGCTTATTGGCAGAAAGAGAAAGGGACCTAGGGAAGAGGGTAGAAGCAGAGAAAGGGGGACAAAGAGGTACAGAAAGAGAGGAAAGAAGAAGACAGGAAGAGGCCAGCTGGGGATACATGGGGAATGGAGAGGGGAGAAGGGGGAATCGAGGGAGGGAGAGAAGGAGAGAAAGAGGGAAGGAGGGAGAGAGGGAGGGAGGGAGGGAGGGAGGGAGGGAGGGAGGGAGGGAGGGAGAAAAAAGAGAGAAGCAAACAGTCCTCCTCCGCCGCCGCCTCCTCCTCCTCCTCCTCCTCCTCCTCCTCCTCCTCCCCACCTCCGCCTCCGCCTCCACCTCTGTCTCTCCATTTCCTTTCTCTATGCCTGGTCTAACTCCTGGCAGTGTGCAGCTTCCGCTGCTGCTGCTCAGGCCCCTCATTGTAAAAAGCATTCATAATCTATATTATAAACAAATTTTCCATCTGCTTACTGTAGTGGAAGATTAAGATTTATTTTATAAAGCCTGGCAGTGGGGACACACACCTTTAATCCCAGCACTCAGGAGGCAAAAGCAAGCAGATCTCTGTGAGTTCGAGGCCAGCCTAGTCTACAGAGCAAGTTTCAGGACAGCCAGAGCTACACAGAGAAACCCTGTTTCAAAAAAAAGAAAAAAAAAGGATTTATTTTCCAGTGTGCCACACAAACACATCACTTCCTCATCTCTCAGGTCATCACAGGGAGGCAGAGACTGTCCTCTTAAAGACTGTTGTGTCTCGATTTCCTCTGGGGACAGCCTGAAGAGCACTATCAGCTCTGAGAGATTCATTCCAACATTCAAAATTTCCCACAGCCATACTCAAAATCCATAAACTGAAAGAGCGGGAACAAGGGACTAGCTGGCTGGCGCTGCACAGTGCCTGCCCAGGCTCTGCAGTACGCTCCAGGATGCATTAGCCTCTTTAGCCTTCATACCTACTCTATGAGGTGGATATTATTTCTGTGCCTACTGTTTCAGATGAAGAAACTGAGTCCCAGAGCTGTTAAATACCTGTCCATGGACTGTCAGGTGGTAGACAACAAAACCAAAAGCAATCGGAAGCAGCCCACTCCTGGACCTCTGGTTTAACAAGTGTGGGGTGCCAGACACGAAGTAACTTTCCCATTTAGGGAAAAGGAAATACCTGGGGTTCAGAAAGAACAGTCTCCCCTAAAAAGTACACAGTCAGATCTCACAGTGGCCCAGGGCTACCACTCATATCCAGGGCTCTTTCCAACCTCAGGGCCTTTGTCATCTCTTCTAACGTCAAACTTCCTTCCTACAGAAAACGAAATGTTCTTTCCTTGGGGGAAATGAGATGGAGTGTGGCTCACCAGCCTCTCCCCCAACTAACAGGTCTAGGCATGTCACAAGATTCCACTGATTCCATGGAAATCGAATGTGGTTTTTCCCTTAAATAAAATAGCCCGTGTCAGTTGAAAAGCACTGCACTCATAGGAGCCAGGGACTTCCTAGGGAGGAAGTGCTTCCTCTGGAAGACTTGAGAAGGATAAGGAGGGTGGGATAGGTCCCGGGCTTACGGCACAGGCAGAGTCAAGAGGAGGACTGACCTGTCTGAGATACTAGAACCGAAAGCAAGTCAGAGGCACAGAAGGCGCAGGCCACAGCTCTATCCACCCTTTCCCGCGGTGCAGCACCTGCCCTGGATCATGTCTATTCACAAAGCCAGAGGTTTTGTCTAGACCCCTTTCCTAGAGGATTTCCTCTCCTGGGTTGGCGATTTACCTTACTCTAGGTTCACATTCACTGGTGTGCTGCATGGGACTCAGCTGTCGCTGTCTACCTAGCTGTAAGCTAGGACCTTCAGTTTAGGGCTAAAACTGGGACGGGTTCCTTCTAGAATGGTCTTTCTTTACTCTCACAGCAGTTGTGCTCTCCTTGGTTGCCCCTCAGCACCCAGAAACACATTTCTAAGCTCTAATCATTTTTACCTTAAAATGGGTAGGCCATTCAGATGTCTCCCATCAGACTTAGGGCTTGGGAGGGCTGAGACCGTGGTGTCTGACTAAAGAGCACACAGGATACTCAAAATAAATTGTCCCCTTTGTTAAGTCAACTTTTTCTTCTGAGCACTCATAAATCAAGTTCTGCCTTGCATATAAATTCCATCATGACATGGATGTTGTCAGTTTTACTCATTGTTTATCCTCAGAAAGCTACACAGAGTAAGGCACAAGGATGTTGTCAGTTTTACTCATTGTTTATCCTCAGAAAGCTACACAGAGTAAGGCACTCCTTTAATAATTGTTGAGTGAGGGAATGAATGAATGAATGAATGAATGAATGAATGACGGGAGTGGGGCCTTCCACAGTCATGGACAATAATACAAGGTTTGGGTGTTTCCTCGAATCCACCTGTATGGTTTTTTGAAATTCCGCAGTGAATAGCCAGCCTGATGAGTAGGTAGACACTCAGTGGGTGGGAAGAGCAGGACACCTATCACAGAAATGCCTTCTTCAGAAGAGCAAGATGGCTCCGTGTCTGAGACACTTGTCTTGCAAGCCTCATGACCTGAGTTCAATCCCTGGAACCCATGGAAATATCGATGAGAAAGCAAACTCTACAAAGTTGTTCTCTGATCTCCACATGTGCGCCTTGGCACATATCAACACACACACACACACACACACACACACACACACACACACCACATACCATCGTCATCGTCATCGTCATCGTCATCATCACCACCACCATCACCATCATCATAAATAATAATTTTAAAAAGGAAGAAAGAGAGAATTGCCGTTCTGTGTCCTTTAGCGAAGACCTTTTAAGGGATTTAGCCTCTGCATGATTTTTTTCTCAGTGTCCATCCAGAGTTAGGTTCAGCAGAGGTTGGAAAAAAGCTATCCTGACTGTTAAATTACAAAGTCTTTTTTTTCTTTTTTCTTTTCTTTTCTAAGTTTTTTTATTTACATTCCAAATCATTTCCCCTTTCCCGTTTCCTCCCTCCCCGAAAGTCCCATAAGCCCCCTTCCCTCCCTCTTTTCTCCATTCAACCCCCTCTCGCTTCTCTGTCCTGGCGTTCCCCTACATCCAGTCTTTCCAGGACCAGGGGTCTCTCCTTCCATCTTCTTAGAAATCTATTGATATGCGGATTGTGTCTAGGGTATTCCGAGATTCTGGGTCAATATCCCCTTATCAGTGACTGCATACCATGTGTGTTCTTTTGTGATTGGGTTACCTCACTAAGGATGATATTTTCAAGTTCTGACCATTTGCCTAGGAATTTCGTGAATTTATTGTTTTTAATTGCAGAGTAGTATTCCATTGTGTAAATATACCACATCTTCTGAATCCATTCCTCCGTTGAGGGACATCTGGGTTCTTTCCAGCTTCTGGCTATTATAAATAAGGCTGCGGGCTGGTGAGATGGCTCAGCGGTTAAGAGCACCGACTGCACTTCCAAAGGTCCTGAGTTCAAATCCCAGCAACCACATGGTGGCTCACAACCATCCATAATGAGATATAATACCCTCTTCTGGGGTGTCTGAAGACAGCTACAGTGTACTCAAATAAATAAATAAATAAATAAATCGTTTTAAAAAAAATAAATAAATAAGTCTGCTATGAACATAGTGGAGCATGTGTCCTTATTGCATGCAGGGGAAGCCTCTGGATATATGCCCAGGAGTGGTACAGCCGGATCCTCTGGGAGTGTCATGCCCAGTTTTCTGAGGAACTGCCAGACTGCTTTCCAGAGTGGTTGTACCAGCTTGCAATCCCACCAGCAGTGGAGGAGTGTTCCTCTTTCTTTTTTATTGTCTCTCAGAGTATGTGTCTGTGTTGAAGACATAACAAAATATGGTGTCAGAAAAAAAAAAGTTTGAAGGTGGTATTTTATGGATATGGAAGAATTAATCAAGCAGGAAAACAAAACCTCTTCAACTTTTCCATTTGTATCAAAGTAAGATGAATTATTTCCCCTGGTTACTTTGAAGCACAATAAGAGCAAAGTGCATTTACATGGCAGAGTGGCTTGCCACCGATAAAGTTTTCCTTGCACATAATCAGTGTTTAAAGACACACGCACACGCGCACACACACACACACACACACACATTAATCCCCCACAGATTGCAGAGCTGAAACGTCTGATTCATTCCTTTGAGAAATTAATTTGAAAATATCTTAGTCACTGTTCAATTCCTGTGAAGAGACATCATACCCAAGGCAACTCTTATGAAAGAAGGCATTTAAATGGGGGCTTACTTACAGTTTCAGAGGCTTAGTCTATTATCATCCTGGCAGGGAGCACGTTGGATTCCATGAGCCTGAAGCAATAACTGAGAGCCACATCCTGGTCCACAGGGAGGGAGGGAGGGAGGGGGAAGGGAGGGAGGGAGGCGGGGAGGGAGGGAGGGAGGGGGAGAGAGCAGGCCTGCTTGAGCTTTTGAAACCCAAATCCCATCTCCAGTAACATACATCCTACCAAAGCCACAACTCCTTTTCAAATAGTATCTGGTGACTAAATGTTCAAATGAGACTATAGTAGCCATTCTTTAAACCACCACATGTACACACAAGAAGCTACACAGATATACAAGCTTTCCTCTAGAGACCATGAGTAAACTCTTTAGGAACCTATGAACCTAAATTATTAGCATGGAAAGGTTTGGAACTTGGGCTATAGCTCAGTGGTCAAGTGTACTCAAACCGTGCAGGACCTTGGGTTTATTTGATATCACCGGCAACCTAACTCTGGAGAACTCAGCTAATTCTCTGGTCCTATTTCCTCATATGCAGAAGTGCATGCAACAATGTCTTCGCTGCCCTCCTACATTAGGAATCACAGCTGTACATATATGTATGAAATTAGTATTACACACCAGGAGGCCTGCACCTGCCCTTTTCTCAGCCCAGTACCCAAGAGGGTGAGAGCTGGGAATACATGCTTGGCTATTGCTGCCCACTTGCAGAAGTTACAGAAACAGGCACAGTGCCAGGCGAGAACTGTCTGTTTAGTCTTCCAGATGGAATCACTCACTCTAGTCCTTGTTGTAGAAGGATTTTCCCACCTCTTGGAGCTTAAGTAACTTCTCCTTTAGGAAGAAGTGAGGATGAACAATTTCTGGCTCCTGCAAAGCTACAGTCAGCATTTCAACATGGTCAGCAAAGCCAAATTACATTGAATTACAGAATGAGCACTTAGAGTAGGGGTGGCTAGTTAACCCGATTTACCTGGAACTGTTAGGTTCCGGGCCACAGGATTTTTAGTCCCCAAATTGGGAAAATCCAAGATAAATCCAGACAAGACTTTCACCCTGAGTGAACTAGGAATAGAAAAGTCAGATCTGAGTTTTGACTCTGTAGGAATAAATCCTGTATCCTGAGCCTATGCCCCATTACCTATTTCTGTGTTAAGTGTTGATTGTGCTACAAGGAATACTTCAGTTATGGTGCACGGCTCTGCCGAAATTCAGCTACAGAATGCTGGACAAATCTTGGAACTTATCTCCTATTAAAATCAATTTTGTCTTCTAGGACTTGGTACAGATGAAAACTGGATGATAGAACATATAGGAAGCTTTTGGAAGAAGGAAGAAACTCAAATCTGTGCTTTTAAATCGGCAAATCCAAGCAACATAACACAACGCACTAAAGAAAAGCTGTGCCTTCCTCCACTGCAACTGCTGTAGTTGGCCATGAGAACATGGAAGAACAGGGCCTAAAAATGACGCACTCAAGCCTCCTGCAGTAGCCAACGTTTCTCAGGGCATCAGACAACTTATATTCTGAGGGTTGAGAAGCGTCACCTGAGTAAAGTGTACACTCCCAGGGACAAGCTGAATGTGGCAAGAACATGTTTTTCCATAGGGGCATATGAATAACAACAGTGGAAGTAAACTCACTCCTACCCACTACACTGGGAGGAAGGGGTATGTAAAACGTATTCCAAGAACAAGTGTGTTTTGAAGAAACTGAGGTCACAAGACTCTTGTTTTTTTTAATTGTTGTTGTTGTTGGGGTTTTTGTTTTCTGTTTTTTTGTTTTGTTTTGTTTGGAGTTTTCTCACAAGCACTCTGAATTCTCCCAGAACTCCATTGTTGGGCTGTGTTCTGATACTTTACTATTCCAATACCCATGCCATTCACAGATGGTGTCTATTTTTGCATGCTCCCAAAGGATGTTGTCTTTTTTTGTCTTTTGTTTTTCATGACAGTGATTCTCTGTGTATCCCTGGCTGTTCTAGAACTCACTCTATAGACCAGGCTAGCCCTGAACTCACAGAGAGGCACCTGCTTCTGCCTCGGGAGTGCTGGGATTAAAAGCCCATACCACCACACCTGGCACCTCCAAAATTTTTATATGCAATATTGTTTTCTATTAAAACCATATAAATATGGAAGAGGCTTGATTTTCTTTTCCATGTGGCAATTTTGAACCTTGGTAGTTGAGGGACCATGCAGCCAGCTAGAATGAGAATTATACCCTAAGCATCTTATCTCTTCATTAAAACCTCTTCTTTCTGAGTCACTCTTCCTTCACAATGAGAAAGCTACAGTTGCCCTTGACACAGAGCATTCAAGTTCCTAGAGACACATATTCCATGATATAAAACAGATGATCCCCAAGGTACTGGGGACAAGGCCAACCCAAGGCCTTCCCTGAGGCACTCTGATACACAGAAGGAATGTAGTTGCTTGCCTAAAATCAGGAACAAGCAAGACAGAAGCAGTAATGGCCTGGGGCCAGGGCCTTGGAGAGCTGTGGCTTCAAATACTGAGAACTTCATTCTTCCCACTATGAGTATCATGATATCCAAAGGCTGCTGTGTGAACAGTCTGTGACAAATATCCTGTTTTCCCCTTGTGCAGCATTGCTCAGTGAGCTTCCGGCTGATTTCATCCCACCACGTGATAGCTTTCTCCTGACTGTCTCATTTCCCCCCAGAAACTGAATATAAGGTTCTATACTTCTTAATAAACCTGCTTACCATAAGACATAGCTTGTTCAACGATTTTTTTTTAATCAAACATTTTTATTAGAAAATTTTATACATTACACATTCTCAGGCTTTGTCATTGTATTTATAAACAAATTCAAGGATGGATTTTTCAGTTTTTCAAATAATGAAAGTGTGTGAATTTTAGTTGATGTAACTTTTAGTTCTCTATTATAATATTTGTTTTATGGTATTTTCTCAAAATGAACTATTTCTTAGTGAAAATTATTTATTCTTTACCTTATTGTTTAAAATTGTCTGATATAATATTTATGTAAGCATTCAGTTAAAATTTTTCAAAATCAAAAAATTATTCTATTTATTCTATGTTACTAATGTCCATTTCTTTTTGATTTTTAATTAAACCAATATATTGGGTGATATTTATAAAATCAGTACAAGGCTGATTTTGTTTACAGTATACTCTTTATTTTATTAAACTAATAAAATTTATTTTAAAATATACAACACAGTATTGACTTCTTTTAAGTCATCAAAATAATTTATAATAGTTAAATGTCTCTTAAATATACATGATATCTCCTGAAGCTAAAAGTATTATGCACTCAACCAGTTTTTAAAATCTATTTGGAACACTAAAAATGATAGAAGTAGAAAAAAATCTCTTATGAAGTCCTCTATGAAAGGAAATTGTGAGAAGTTCCTGATTAGACAGAAACCGTTCCATCTCCAAGGGAGAATACTCAGTGTAACTGTGGCTTCATAGAATGAATTGGGTAGTGTTCCTTCTGTTTTCGGTTTGCGGAATAGTTTGAAGAATATTGATATTAGGTCTTCTTTGAAGGTCTGATAGAATTCTGCACTAAACCCATCTGGTCCTGGGCTTTTTTTGGTTGGGAGACTTTTAATGACTGCTTCTATTTCTTTAGGGCTTATGAGACTATTTAGATGGTTTATCTGATCCTGATTTAACTTAAATAATTGGTATCTATCTAGAAAATTGTCCATTTCGTCCAGATTTTCCAGTTTTGTTGAGTATAGGCTTTTGTAGTAGGATCTGAGGTTTTTTTGAATTTCCTCAGTTTCTGTTGTTATATCTCCCTTTTCATTTCTATTTTGTTAATTTGGAAATTAACAAATTAATTTCCCTCTGTGCCCTCTGGTTCATCTGGCTAAGGGTTCATCTATCTTGTTGATTTTCTCAAAGAACCAGCTCCTGGTTTAGTTGATTCTTTGTATAGTTCTTTTTGTTTCTACTTGGTTGATTTCAGCCCTGAGTTTGATGATTTCCTGTCTTCTACTCTTCTTGGGTGTATTTGCTTCTTTTTGTTCTAGAGCTTTCAGATGTGCTGTCAAGCTGCTAGTGTATACTCTCTCCAGTTTCTTTTTGGAGGTACTCAAAGCTATGAGTTTTCCTCTTAGGACTGTTTTCATTGTGTCCCATAAGTTGGGTATGATGTGTCTTCATTTTCATTGAATTCTAAAAGTCTTTAATTTCTTTCTTTATTTCTTTCTTGACCAAGTTATCAATGAGTATCATACACATTCAGCTTCCATGTATATGTGGGCTTTCTGTTGTTTTGGTTGCTATTGAAGACAAGCCTTAATCTGTAGTGACCTAATAGGAGGCATGGGATTATTTCACTCTTCTTATATCTGTTGAGGCCTGTTTTGTTAACCAATTATATGGTCAGTTTTGGAAAAGGTACCATAAGGTGCTGAGAAGAAGGTATATTCTTTTGTTTTAGGATGAAATGTTCTATAAATATCTATTAAATCCGTTTGGTCTATAACTTCTGTTATTTCCATGTTTCTCTGTTTAGTTTGTGTTTCCATGATCTATCCACTGATGACAGTGTTGATACTCTCACTATTATTGTGTGAGGTACAATGTGTGCTTTGAGCTTTAGTAAAGTTTATTTTTGTTTTGTTTTGTTTTGTTTTTCGAGACAGGGTTTCTCTGTGTAGCTCTGGCTGTCCTGGAACTCACTCTGTAGACCAGGCTGGCCTCAAACTCAGAAATCCGCCTGCCTCTGCCTCCCAAGTGCTGGGATTAAAGGTGTGCTCCACCACCGCCTGGCTTTAGTAAAGTTTTTTTTATTTTTATAAATATGGGTGCCCTTGAATTTGGAGCATTGATGTTCAGAACTGAGAGTTTTTCTTGGTAGATTTTTTTCTTTGATGAGTATGAAGTGTCCTTCCTTATTCTTTTTGATAACTTTTGGTTGAAAGTCAATTTTATCTGATATTAGAATGGCTACTCCAGCTTGTTTCTTGGGACCATTTGCTTGGAAAATTGTTTCCCAGCCCTTTACTCTGAGGTAGTGTCTGTCTTTGACACTGAAGTGTGTTTCCTGTATGCGGCAAAATGCTGGGTCTTGTTTGTGTATCCAGTCTGTTAGTCTATGTCTTTTTATTAGGGAATTGAGTCCATTGATGTTAAGAGATATTAAAGAATAGTGATTGTTGCTTTCTGTTATTATTGATGCTATTTTTGTTTGTGTGGTTATCTTCTTTTGGGTTTGTTGAAAGAAGATTACTTTCTTACTGTTTCTAGGGTGTAGTTTCCCTCCTCATGTTGGCGTTTTCCATCTATTATCCTTTGTAGTGCTAGATTTGTGGAAAAATATTGTGTAAATTTGGTTTTGTCATGGAATATCTCGGTTTCTCCATCTATGGTAATTGAGAGTTTTGCTGGGAATAGTACCCTGGACTGGCATTCTCTTAGGGTCTGTATGACATATGCCCAGAATCTTCTAGCTCTCATAGTCTCTGGTGAGAAATCTGGTGTAATTCTGATAGGCCTGCCTTTATATGTTACTTGACCCTTTTCCCTTCCTGCTTTTAATATTCTTTCTTTGTTTTGTGCATTTGGTGTTTTGACTGTTATGTGACTGGAGGAATTTCTTTTCTGGTCTAATCTATTTAGAGTTCTGTAGGCCTCTTGTTTGTTCATGGACATCTCTTTCTTTAGGTTAGGGATGTTTTCTTCTATAATTTTGCTGAAGATATTTATTAGCCCTTTAAGTTAGGAATCTTCACTCTCTTCTATACCTATTATCCTTAGGTTTGGTCTTCTCATTGTGTCCTGGATTTCCTGGATGTTTTGGGTTAGGAGATTTTTGCATTTTGCAGTTTGCATTTTCTTTGTTGTGTCAATGTTTTCTGTGGTATCTTCTGCACCTGAGATTCTCTCTTCTATCTCTTATATTCTGTTGTTGATGCTTGCATCTATGACTCCTGATCTCTTTCCTAGGTTTTCTATTTCCAGGGTTGTCTCACTTTGTGATTTCTTTGTTTTTTCTATTTGCTTTTTTAGATCCTGGAAGGTTTTGTTCAATTCCTTCATCTGTTTGATTATGTTTTCCTGTAATCTTTAAGAGATTTTGTGTTTCCTCTTTAAGGACTTCTACCTTTTTACCTATGTTCTCTTGTATTTCTTTAAGGGAGTTATTTATGTCCTTCTTAAAGTCTCCTATCATCATCATAAGATGTGATTTTAAATCAGAGTCTCACTTTTCTGGTGCATTGGGGTATCCAGGGCTCTCTGTGGTGGGAGAACTACTTTCTGACGATGCCAAGTAGCCTTAGTTTCTGTTGTTTATGTTCTTGCCCTTGCCTCTTGCCATCTGGTTATCTCTGGTGTTAACTGGTCTTGCTGTCTCTGACTGTGGCTTTTCCCTCCTGCAAGCCTGTGTGTCAGTACTCCTGGGAGACCAGTTCTCTCCTGGAGGAATTTGGGTATGGAGAGCTGTGGCACAGGGTCAGCTCCAGGTGGAAACAGGAAGGATCCCTGAGTGAGGTAATTCAGACCCAAAAGGACAAGCATGCTATGTTCTCACTAATAAGTAGATGTTAAAAAGTACAGAGTACGGGCAGTGGTGGCGCATACCTTTAGTCCTAGCACTTGGGAGGAAGAAGCAGGCGGATTTCTGAGTTCAAGACCAGCCTGGTCTACAAAGTGAGTTCCAGGACATCCAGGGCTACACAGAGAAACCCTGTCTCGAAAAAAAAAAGTGCAGAGTACCCATGATACAATCCACAGAACTCAAAACGGTCAATAAGCTGAAGTGCCCAAGTGAGGGTACCTCAGTCCCACTTGGGAGGGAGAACAAAGCATCACAAATGGGGAGGGAGAGAGGGACCTGAGAGGGAAAGTGGACAGAGTGGGGAGAGTGGGGAGAGGGAAACATGATCTGGTTTTGGGTGAGGGAAAAGGTCTGAAGCCCTGAAGGCCAGCAGAATGGAAATAGGCAACCTTGGGAGATAGGAGGTTGGGGGAACCCTCCAGAATTCACCAGAGGCCTGGGAGGTGAGATACTCTTAAGACTCAAAGGGAGGGACCTTAAATGAAATACCTGACAGTAAGGAGAGGGAATTTATAGATCCCACCTCCAGCAGGAAGACAGGGCTTCAAATGAGGGAGGTTTGCCATCCCCACAGTCATAACTCTGACTCATAATTGTGCCTCTCTGAAAGAACTACAGAGATGGAAATGCAGAGGAGTCTGAGGAAAAGAAGGTTCAGAGACAGACCCAAAGTGGGATCCAGCTCAAGGGGAGGTCCCAAGGCCTGACACTATCACTGAGGCTATGAAGCACTCACAAAAAGAGACTTAGCATGACTGCGCTCCGGACGACCCAACAAGCAGCTGAAAAAATCAGAAGCAAATATTTGCACCCAACCAATGGACAGAAGCAACTGACCCCTGTTGTTGGATTAGGGAAGGCTGAAAGAAGCTGAAGAGAAGGGCAATCCTGTAGGAGGACCAGCAGTTTCATTTAATCGGGACCCCCGAGATCTCTCAAACACTGGACCACCAAACAGGCAGCATACACCAGCTGATATGAGGCCTCCAACACACATACAGTAGAGGACTGCCAGGTCTGTGTTCATTCAGAGATGATGCACCTAACCCTCAAGAGACTGGAGGCCCCAGGGATGTGGAACAGTTAGAGGGAGGACGGTGGGGGGGGATAAAATATGGAGTGCAAAAAATATTAATTAATTAATTAAAAAGGAACACCATTTCAGTGCTGCTGGGTTCTGGATGTGCATCAGTGGATAGCCCTTGTTTACAAAGATCTCAGTAGCAGGAGACACAGGCCATTAACAATGGTTTTAATGATCCCTCTTACCACTCACAAAAAGGGCTCTGTGTTAATAATTTCAATGAATTAGCATAGTCTCCTCCTTTTTCTTTTTAGAGTTGTTTATTTGCATGTATAACTATACATGGCAATCAATTTCATTAATGTATTTCTATACATCTATAAAATATGCTTTGCAGTCATCCTCATCCTCATTATCATCTGGTACTAGCTCTCACACTCTTTTCTTCCCTGATGCTTCTCCTTCTACTTACATGTTTGCTTTTCCCCCTAGATGTTGTATGAGAAAAAAATCTACAATACTTGTTTTTCTGACTCTGGCTTCTTTTGCTAAACATGTTCTCTAATTCCATAAATCTTTCTACAAAAAATGCCCTCACCTGGTATCAAATATATTCAACATTCCACTCTTACTAATAGACAGGTCATCCAGACAAAAACTAAGAAAAGAAATAATGAAACTAACTGATGTTATGAATCAAATAGACATAACAGAAACCTACAGAACATTTCACCCAAACACAAAAGAATATACCTTCTTCTCAGCAACACCTCATGGAATCTTCTCTAAAATTGACCATATACTTGGCAACAAAACAAGCCTCAACAGATACAAGAAAACTGAAATAATGTCTTGTATCTTACCAGACCACCATGGATTAAGGCTGGACTTCAACAACAGAAACACCAGAAAGCCTACATACTCAGGAAAACTGAACAACTCTCTATCCAATGATCTCTGGGTCAGGGAAGAAAGAGAGAAAGAAAGAAAGAAAGAAAGAAAGAAAGAAAGAAAGAAAGAAAGAAAGAAAGAAAGAAAGAAAGAAAGGAAGGAAGGAAGGAAGGAAGGAAGGAAGGAAGGAAGGAAGAAACTAAAATCTTTCTAGGTTTCAATGACGATAAAGGCACAACATATCCAAACTTGTAGGACACAATGAAAGTAGTGCCAAGAAGAAAATTCACAGCACTAAGTGCCTCCATAAAGAAATTAGAGAGTTCTCATACCAACAATTTAAAAGCACATCTGAAAGCTCTAGAACAAAAAGAAACAAACACACCCAAGAGGAGTAGACAGCAGGAAATAATCAAAATCAGGGCTGTAAGCAATCAATTGGAAACAAAGAAAACAATACAAAGAATCAACAAATCCAAGAGCTGATTCTTTGAGAAAAATCAACAAGATAGAAAAACCCTTAACGAAACTAACTAAAAGGCAGAGAGACAGTATCCAAATAAACAATATCAGAAATAAAAGAGAGACATAAGAACAATGAGGAAATTCAATGAATCATTAGATTGTACTTTAACAGCCTGTATTCCACAAAATTGAAAAATCTAAACAAAATGGATGATTTTCTAGACAGATGCCACTTACTAAAGATAAATCAAGATCAGGTAAACTACTTAAACCTATAACCCCGAAGGAAATAGAAGTAGTCATTAAAAGTTTTCCAACAAAAAGAATAAATAAATAAAAGCCAGGACCAGATGGTTTTAGTGCAGAATTCTACCAGATTTTCAAAGAAGAGCTAATGCCAATACTCCTCAAACTATTCCACAAAATGGAAACAGAAGGAACACTGCCACCACAGTTACCCTGATACCTAAACCATACAAAGACTCAACAAAGAAAGAGAATCAAAGATCATTCTGTCTGCACCCCTTGAGCAAGCTTCCTGGAAGGACAGTATATGTGGGCCCATGCAGGGGAAACCAGAGTCCTCCCAGTGGTGTGGAAGGCATCATAAACCGGGCACCTGGAGCAAGGTTTTACCACCCTCAAACTCTTACAACCCTGTGAGAAGGGACTGCTTTTAGCTACATTACTTGTATTGAGAAAACCTAGATTCTGTGGTTTGGATGTGGTTTGATTTTTGTTCCTCAGGGTTTCGGGTATTGGTATATTAAGTCTTGGGGCTGGCAAGATGTCTCAGCAGTTAAGAGCACTGACTGCACTTCAGATGTCCAGAGTTCAATTCCCAGCAACCACGTGATGGTTCACAACTGTCTGTAATGAGATCTGATACCCTCTGCTGGTGTGTCTGAAGACAGCTACAGTGTACTCATATACATAAAATAAAAATAATTTTTTTAAAAACAGGTGAGGTTTTATGGGAGGTCCTTACATCACTGGGAACCACCCTTAGAAGGGATTCTCATGGTACCTTGACTTAATTCTAAGTCATTACAAAAGGAATAAATCTGCCCCTCTCCCTGGAATCCTGTTTTATAATGGGAAGTTTTCCTAAGTAGAGTTATTGCTGCTGCCATGAAACACCATGACCAAAGCAATTTGGAGATGAAAAGATTTATTTGGCGTACACATCATTGCTCATTACTGAAGGAAGTTAGGACAGGAACTCAAACGGCCAGGAACCTGTGGAAGCAGAGGCCAGGGAGGGGTGCTACTTACTGTATTATTCCTCATGGCTTGCTCAGTCTGCTTTCGTATAGAACTCAGGACCACCAACCCAGGGATCACACCACTTACAATGAGTTGGGCCCTCCCCTATCAAACAGTGATACAGAAAATGCTTCACAAGTTTATCTACAGACTAATCTTATGGAGTTGTTTTCTCAATTGATATTCCCTCCTCTCTGATGTCAAATTGGCATAAAACTAGGCAAGCCCAGAAGTCTGTCCCTCGTGCACATCCTCCACCATGATGTCATCTGTCAGTAGACTTTTCCCAGAGGCCACACCATTGTGGAATACCTTATTTTAGATTTGCAACCTCTTACATAATGGGATAAGTAAGTCCGTTTTCTTCTTAAAATCCCAGTATTGGGTTCTTGTTAAAGCGATTAAATAAATAAATAAGTAAACAAACAAACAAACAAACACTAGATTACAGAGCTCATGAGTCAGAAGCTGGGATCTGACCCTTCAAAGGCAGACTCCAGAGTGGATGATGGTTGTCATGGAGATGCTATGGAGCCTATGATAGAGAACTTAATCTGGCCAATGGTCAGAGATGAACTCCTAAGGAAGGGGACTTAAGTCTGAAATACAGTCGAGTATTACAAATAAAACAATCTCAATTCCATCCTTTCCTCTGACCTCCCAATAGATCTCAATATGTCCTCCAGATGTTTACTCAAACTGCCCATGGGCATGGCTATTCATGAGTCCTAGGTGAGGCTCACCCTTCTTGCTTTTCAGCTCTCCTTTTCAGGGATGTTCTCCCATTAAGCCTCCTCCAACCCCCTCTTCATGAAAGCCTCTTAACCAGAATCCTGGCCTGCCATACATTCTCAGAACCAAGTTGAAATTTTCTCTTCTTTGTTTCCCTAGAAAAATTTTGGGCTTGACACAGAACCTTAGTTTTTCTGGCACCAAACATTAATCACAGATCAAGCTGAAATGCTATACTCAAGTTTACACAAATTTTGGCCAGAAAGGGCCACAGGGTATCTGATATGAGGAACTCTGGGACTTTTTATCTCCTAGGCATCCCATTAAATCCAGGCAAGATCAAGACCTGAGAACTTGGGAAACCTGAACCCTTCCCCTAAATTAGGAGGTAGACCAAATCTCTGAGGGTAGAATTATCATTACTCTGCCAGCTAGCCTTTCCTCCCAGACTTCTTCCAAATGAACCCTTGGCTGAAGAAGAAATGGAAAGGAGAGAGGATGATGATCCCATGTGGCAGTGTCATGAACTCACTTCTGCTTCTCTTAACTCCGCCTCACCTAGGGTAACTCAGAAACACCTGGCAGTGGCAACGCCTGAGTCTATCTGCTGGGAACAGAAACAAACTGGAAAGAAGGTGATAGGGCTGGAGCGTGGAATGAGTCTTGCCAAGATGAAGACACATACAGTTTGCACATACTTCTTCTTCCAGAGGATGTGTGTATGTGTGTGTGTGTGTATGTATGTATGTATATGTATATGTATATATATCCCAAAATGCATTATCTAATGTAAATATATATAATACAAATATCTATTCTATTCTATTCGAGAGGGAATACTAATACCACGGAGCTCACAGAGGTAGAGTAGCACCATCTGGGAGGAGGCCATTGTAGTTCAAAGTCCTGTTCAAAAAGGAGTCTCCTTAGGCCAGGACAAATAAACCTCTGAAAGCTACAGTTATGGTAATGTTAATAACAGCAACTGATGCTTATAGATTGCTTACTATGTGCGAGTATATGTCTCCAAACACCTAATGAATTTGAAATCATGTAATCTTTGATCCAAAATAGCCTGCCTCACTGAGCCTTTTATAGGGGCTGGGTCTTGCTGCCAATCTGTCATTTTAATAAGACTATTTTAGTGTAAAAGAATTGTAATATCCTGAAACCATTTATTGATTGAGTACACACTATGCTAGGCAATGGGAAGGCAAAGAGATAACATCTCCTTCCCTTGAAGATCCAAGAATCCAGTTAGAGAAACAGGCAGGTGGAAAGGGCAATCCATTGCATTGGGATGTATGTTTTGAAAAGGGCCCACTGCATGCTGAAGAATACAGTAGAAAAGTTAGGAGGGAAACAGAGGTGTGCGGTATGGGATATTAGAGAAAGCATGTGAGTAAAGGTGAACTTCACTAACTCTTCAAGGATGCGTGGGAGTTAGGCAAGGGAAAGGCAGGCATTCTGGCCAATGGTTAACAGGGGCAGAACTTGGAAATAAGGCGAGGAAGTGAGTAGGAGAAGAAAGTCAAGCAGTTTCATGAGCTGCTCAGAGTTGTGCAAAACAGACCTCACTTTGCAACTCTAGCTCATACACCCATATTAAAAGCCAAATGTTCTGGCCAAGCCGTGTCCACGTTTCAAATACATGATTAAATAAATAATTGCCATTGTTTGAAGCCACTGTTTTGAGACAGTTTGTTTTTCAGCAACAGATAATGAAAACAATCACTCTGGAGGTGAGAGGAGGAGGAGAAGGAGGAGAAGGAGAGCTATGTGGAAAGGACTTATGTTCACACAAAGGGCCAACTGCTTGCTCCTTCCAGGCCTCATACTAGGTCAAAAGCATCCACCATTTGGCTAACATCTGGAAGCTAATTCTATCTGCTAATTATTAACAGCCCATGATTCTAGGTGATGAGTTCTAGAGTCTTTAGGCTTCAAATACAGGGCTAGGGAAGATCCCCAAACTCTGGGTAAAAAGTCAAAAGTAAGGTAGGATTCTGGTACCTTGAAAAGGTTGCAGATTCATAAACTAATGTCAACCTGAAGGGAAGCAGTTTCTAACAGCTGAGCACAAGCCTCTATACTTTCCTGTCTTTTTTTTTTAGTGTGTGTGTGTGTGTGTGTGTGTGTGTGTGTGTGTGTGTTCTGTGTGTATTTATGTTCAAGTGTCCATGGATGCCAGAAGAGGGCATCGAATCCCCCTGGTAATGGAGTACTGACTGGGAACACAACCCCAGTCCTCTGCAGGAGCCAAAGAGCTCCCGCCCATGAAGCCATGACTCCTGCCCTTCTTTTGGTTTTTTTGAGGAAATATCAATCACTTGGATGAAGTTTAGGAGGACATACTTGGCAAGCTTGAGAATGATGTCACACTTGGAATGAGAGTGGGGACAAGGAATGATAGAATGAAGGTCCTAAATATTTTGCCAATCTAGAGTCTAAGTTTATTCCAAGTTGAAATTTAAAAGGGATAAACACAAGACTCTTTGCAAAATATAAAAAAGAAGCCACCTGAAGTAAAGCACAAAAGAACTTTGACCTAGTCACCTGAGACTTGCCTAAACTTTGGACTTTGGAGTAAGACAGATATACTAAACACCTTACACACACACCAGTGAGTGGCTATGAGCTTTGGGATTAACTAGAAATGTAACTCAGTTAGTAGGATGCTGGCATGAGTTCAATCTCTAGTCCTACAGAAAACAGGTATGATGATACATGCTTGTAACACTGAGGATCAGGAGTTCAAGGTCATCCTCAGTTACAGACATAGCAGGAGTGTGAGACAGCTATTTACCCTGCAAATCCTTCTGTAGTCAGGAACGGAGGAGAGGAGGATGCTAGCAAGTCACTCGCTCCCTCATTTTCCTCCAGACTGAGACCTCAGCCATGGGATCGTGCTAGTCACATTCAGGGTGTGTCTTGGCACTTCAGTCAAACCTGTAAGAGTGTCTTCACATTCACGAAATTCCTAGGCAAATGATCAGATCTTGAAAATATCATCCTTAGTGAGGTAACCCAATCACAAAAGAACACACATGGTATGCAATCACTGATAAGGGGATATTGACCCAGAATCTCGGAATACCCTAGACACAATCCGCATATCAATAGATTTCTAAGAAGATGGAAGGAGAGACCCCTGGTCCTGGAAAGACTGGATGTAGGGGAATGCCAGGACAGAGAAGCGAGAGGGGGTTGAATGGAGAAAAGAGGGAGGGAAGGGGGCTTATGGGACTTTTGGGGAGGGAGGAAACGGGAAAGGGGAAATGATTTGGAATGTAAAATAAAATAAAATAAAATAAAATAAAATAAAATAAAATAAATAATAAAAAAAAAAAGAGTGTCTTCACAGCACGCAGCACCGCTACAGGTAGGTCTTCTGGGTGAATCTAAATCCCATCGAGTTGGCAATTGAGATTAACCGCTGGTCAGTACCAAATGCCATCCATGGACATCCGCAGGACTCTGGCCTGGCTGGAGCAGCAAAAGAGCTGCGCTTTCCAAAGAGGAGGGGGAGTTGGATCAAGATGGGCTGTTGGGTCTCTTCCATGGTCGCTGCTGCTCTTCCTCTTGTATTCCGTGGCAGTGGCGGGTGATGGCAGCAAGTCGGCCAGGAGCAGCTAGGAACCAAGGTCTGAGTCACCGAGTCCGGAGTGACTACAGTAGGCTCCAGGAGCTTCCAGTGAGAAAAGGTTCGGGAGAGAATTCTCTTCCCCAAAGTGTTACAGCTCCATAAGACAGTCGCTCTCAAATGTTCTTTGATAAAATAACTCTTGTGTTTTATTCCTTGTGCATAGGGTTTATATTCATTTTGGGGTGGGTTGGAGTCTAAACAGATGCTTTCTAGTGACTTGGTCTGAGATATTAGGGATGCCTCATCTGCAGATGGAGGAACTTGGGGGTGGGGGGGTGTTGCCTCTACATGACTGATTGTCTCGGTCCATTCCATGGGGTGTTGTGGTCACATGTTCCAAGACAGGAATCTGGTGGGGAGTAGATAAAACGCCTATAGTTCTCAGATATGAGAGTACCCGGGTTTCTGAATCTGCTTGACCTTACCAGGTTTTCTGTCTAGTAGCACGGTCCACTGTCCCACAATCAACCATCATAAATGTATGTCAGTGTGTTGGACAGCTTCATGCTGTTGCTGTAACACCAGTTTTCCTCCTTTGTCTGAACAATCCAACAGTGCACTGAACAACGCAAAGATCAGAAAATAAAACAGGAAGAGATCCAAACTAATGAGTATTCAAAGCACAACACAGAACCACAAGAAACATGGGAAAGCAAGGCACACTCCTCCAAAGGACTATAACTCTGGGGGCTACCATCTCCTCCTCGAGGACCTTCAATCTTTCCCCTAACTCTTCCATAGGGGTCATGACGTGTCTGTGAGTATCTGCAGCTGTCTCTGCCAGCTGTTGGGCAAAGTCTCTCAGGGAACAGCTATGCTAGGTTCCTGTCTGCAAGCACAACATAGCATCAGTAATAGTAGGAAGGACTGGTGCCTGTTCATGGGATGAGTCTCAAAATGGGATGGTGGCTCCCAGACACTGAGACACCAATCATGGGCTGGTCCGAGTTGCCAGGCAGATGTGTAGCAGAGGGATACCTTGTTTGATCTCAGTAGGAGAGAGAGGATTTGCCTAATCCTACAGTCTTAATGCTCTGGGGTGGGAGGATACCCCAGGGCGGGGGATACCCTCTCAGAGGCAAAGGGGATAAGGGGATGTGGGATGGAGGCTGAAGGCAAAGGGACTCGGGGCGGGGCTGGGGGGGATGGAGGATGGGGTCTGGGGGATTGGGGGAAGAACTCTGTGAGAGAGGGTGGGGGCACTAAGTAATTACATTACACTAGTTACTAATTACTAATTACTAGTTACTAATTAATTACATCCCAATTAATTAATTAATTAATGACCCATCACCTCCAAAAGGACAAAAATGAGCAGAAATATCCAAGACCAAGAAGTCAGCCACGTGGAGGGAGAGATCAGCAAATGAATAGGAAAATGGCAAAGCAGGTGAAATGTGCAGCCACATAGAAGAAAAGAGCTCAGCATTGAATTAATGGTTTTTTTTAATTAGTGTAAAAGTATCAAATTTCCTTGTACACAAAGAAATGACAATCAATGAAACAGAGAGTTATATCTTTGAAATGATATGCACAATTGACAAATTTTAGCCATAGTAATCAAAAGAAAGAAAGCACAGATTAATAAAATTAGAGATAAAAGGGGCATTCCAACAGTTACCAATGAAATTTAGAAAACTCATAAAGACATACATTAAAAACTTATATTCCACTAAGCTGGGAAATCTAAAAGAAATGAATGACTTAATAGATGCATTTAATCTCCCAAAGTTAGAATAAAAGGAGATTTAAATTTTTTTAGTGTATATGCAGTTCACAGTAAGATTGAAGCAGTAATTAAAATTTTCCCAACTAACATAGTCCACACCAGATTGAGTCTCTGCAGAATTCTATCAAACCATCAAAGAACCAATATTCATTCTTAAATCATTCCATAAAACAGAAGAGAATGCTCTTAAATTCACTTTGTGAAGCATCACACTGATACCAAAAAAAACCATAAAAAAAATAGATCAATATCCTTTGATGAACATAGATACAAAGTTCTCAATAAAACAATTGCAAACTGATTTTATGAATCATCAAAAAGATGATTCATCGTGATACTGTTAGCCTCATTCCAGAGATGTAGGGATGGTTCAGCACACACAGGTCAACAAATATAAATATATCCCATGAAATGCTCAAGGGCAGACACTATGAAATCATTTCAATAGTCATAAATAATGTCTTTGACTCAATCTACCATCTCTTCAGACTGAAAATCCTAAAGATAGCAGAGATCAAGGAAACATGTCCCAACATAATAAAGGCTACGTGTGACAGAGCCATAACTGACATCATAAGAGAAGAAAAATCTGAAGCATTTCCATTAAAGTCAGAAACAAAGTTCCACTCTCCAGACTCTCCAGTTGTATTTGGTATAGTGCTTAAAGCCTTACCTAGAGTAATAAGGCACAAGAAGAAAATGAAGTGATACAAATATGAAAGAAGGAATCTCGAACATCTTTATTTGCAGGTGACATGACTCTACACAAAAAGAGACCCTTCAAACTACACCAGAAAATTCTCATACCTAATAGAACATCTTCATCAAAGAGGAAGAATACAAAATTAAAATGCAAAAATCAGGACCCTTGCTATATACAAGTAACAAACAAACTGAAAAATAGAATTAGGAAGCAATTTCATTCACAATAGTTTCAAAAACTAAATATAATAGCTTGGAATGAGCCTAACAAATTAAGTAATAGGTCCCTGCCAAGCAAACTTTAAAACATCAACAATGAACCTGGAGAGATGACTCAGCTGTCCCAAATGCTTTCTGGTCATCCAGAGGAACCCAATTCCATTCTCCACATCCACATCAGTGGGCTCACAACCTCCTTTAACTCCAGCTTCCCGGGACTCTGACCCCTCTTCTGACCTCCCTTCATGGGTACCTGCACACATGTGGCATTCATTCACAAAGATGCTCCCTATACACACACAAATAAAAATAAGAATAAAAAACATCATAGAAGGAAATTGAGCAAGATACCAGAAGATGGGATGAGTCGTGGATCAAAAGAATTGAATACTGTGAAAATGACTGTCCAACTAAAGCAATGGAGGCTTTAAGGGAGAGAGGATAATAGAACATAAGAGAATATGAACATAAAGATAGGATCTTCCCTGTAAAATGGTTGACAGGACTACAGGTGGGGATTAAAGGGAACAGCAATACTTTATCACTCTGTCTACTACGTCTCCAACTCTCAGAGTTGACTTGACTAGTACCCCGGCAAACCTCATCTACCAGACCCTTGAATGTTCTCTACCATGGGACTAGTCTTGGCTGATACAAACAGCCAGCAAGGTCATAGCAGCATCTACCCAACACAAACAGGGTTAAAAGACCCCAACCAGGAAATCTACAGAAGTGGCTTGTGTAGGGATTTCACAGAAGGGTTCCCAAGGACTGCAGCAAGAGCCACCATCAGTGCAGCACCAAGGAAAGTCTAAGCTGCAGGAGTTCGGGCTCCACACAGGAACACAACCCTGACTGGGAGGAGTTTGCCTCAGACATCCGACTACCCATAGCCTGGTAGGAGAGAGTCAAGAGAACCATACACTGGGTGCTGGGTACTGGGAGCCCACAGGAGAAGAACCAAACCATTTACAGGCAACACAGAGCCCAGCCCAAAACAGCTGCCAAACAGCAGAGATGAAGAAGAATGCACTGCAGACCAACACTGTTCCCTGCTGCAGGTGACCGTTCTATAGGCTCTGTGCTCTGTCACACAATGCGCTCTCTCTCTCTCTCTCTCTCTCTCTCTCTCTCTCTCTCTCTCTCTCTCTCTCTCTCTCTCCCTCTCCTTCTTTTCTCTTTTCCCTTACCCACTCCTCTTACTATTAACATCTCCCAAAAAAGCCCAGAGGCAAACCTCATTTATGATGTCTGACCATATTTCCTCCTCTTTTCATCTAAGTGTTAGCCAACACTTCTATATATTCTCCATTTGTTTCCCTTTTCATTGATAATTCCCACTACTGTGTTCATCTCTCTCTCTACTACTCACCTACCAGCCTAACACCACTCATCTTCTCTCACCTAATGCTGGTTTTTTGCACTCAAAACTCTAACACATGGGTATACAAAGACCCACTGAAGTCGCTTTACTCCCTAACTAATCCCTACTTAACAAATGCCTGTTCTGTTGGGTCCTGGGAACCTCTTGGATCCCTGGCATCTGGGACTTTCTAGTAGCTACTCCTGTTCCTCCTCCCTCACTGCTACACACTTACTTTCAAGTTCCTGACTCTCTGTACTTCTCCCCCATCTCCTCCCATATCTGAACTGCCCCCCTTTTTATCTCTCCCCCTCCTCTCTCCCTCCCAGATCCCTTTCTCCCTCTATTTTGCAGAGATTATTCTCTTCCCCCTACTGAGTAGGACTGTAACATCTACATTTTGGTGTGATCTTCTTTCTTCTTGGGTTTCATGTGGTCTGTGAGTTGTATCATGGGTATTCTGAACTTCTTTTTGGCTAATATCCACTTATCAGTGAGTGCATACCATGTGTGTTCTTTTGTGATTGGGTTACCTCACTCTGGATTATATTTTCAAGTTCCATCCATTTGCCTGCGAATTTCATGAAATCATTGTTTTTAATAGCTGAGTAGTACTCCATAGTGTAAATGTACCACATTTTCTGTATCCATTCCTCTGTTGAAAAACATCTGGGTTCTTTCCACCTTCCAGCTATTATAAATAAGGCTGCTATGAACACAGTGGAGCATGTGTCCTTGTTAGAGCATCTTTTGGGTATATACCAAGTGGTATAGCTGGGTCCTCAGGTAGAACTATTTCCAATTTTCTGAGTGACTGTAGTGGTTGTCAACTTGACTAAATCTGGAATGAACTAATCAAGAATTGGAAGGCTCACCTATGATCCTAATCTGGAGGCTCAGAGATACAAGTTTCTGACCTGGATCCTGGCATGGAGATCTTGAAGCATAGTGACTATAAATTCCAGAAGATTAAGATAAGGAGATTTCTGAGTTCAAGGTCATCTGTGATTAAAGGTGCAGTGGCACACCCTCTGCTGGAGACCTACATAAGGACATTGGAAGAAGACTCTCTGATTCTTCCTTGCCTGCTTGCCTCGTGGGCAACTGCTAGATCCTTGGACTGCCATCCACAACTACTGCTGACCATTGTTGGGAAGTTGAACTACAAGCTATAAGTCATCGACAAATTCCCTAACTGTATAGAGACTACCCATATGTTCTGTGACTCTAGAGAACCCTGACTAATACACTGCCAGACTGATTTCCAGAGTGGTTGTACCAGCGTGCAATCCCATCAGCAACAGAGGAGTGTTCCTCTTTCTCCACATCCTCGCCAGCATCGGCTGTCACTTGAGTATTTTATCTTAGCCATTCCGACTGGTATGAGGTGGAGTCTCAGGGTTGTTTTGATTTGCATTTCCCTGATGACTAAGGATGCTAAACATTTCTTTACATGCTTCTCGGCTGTTTGAGATTCCTCAGTTGAGAATTCTCTGTTTAGCTCTGTACCCCAGCCAAAATACCCAACAAAGGGGAGAAAGAACCTGTAGAGAGCATATCCAGTGAACAGGCACAGCCCCCAGGTGAGGGATAGGGCCACCTACCCACCTCAAAAAGATTAATCCAGAATTCCTCCTATCAAAAAGAAATGCAGGGACAAAGAGAGGAGCCGAAACTGAAGGAAAGGCCATCCAGAGACTTCCCCACTTAGGGATCCATCCCATCTACAGACACCAAACCCAGACACTATTGCTGATGCCAAGAAGTGCTTACTGACAGGAACCCAGTATATCTGTCCCCTGAGAGGCTCTGCCAGAGCCTGACCAATACAGATATGGATGCACACTGCCAAACATTGGACTGAGCGTGGGGTCCCCAATTGAGAAATTAGGGCAAAGACTGTAGAAGCTGAAGGGGTTTGCAACCTCATTGGAAAAACAACAATATCAACCAACCAGACCCTCCATAGCTCCCAGGGACTAAACCACCAAACAAAGAGTACACAGGAGTGGGGGCGGGGGGAACCATGGCTCCAGCTGCATGTGTAGCAGAGGATTGCATTATCTGGCATCACTGTGAGGGGAGCCCCTTGGTCTTGTGGAGGTTTGATGACCCAGGATAGGGGAATGCTAGGGCGTTGAGGCAGGAGTGAGTGGGCAGGTGGGGGAGCACCCTTATAGAGGCAGCAGGGAAGGAGGAAAGGATAGGGGGCTTGTGGAGGGAAAACTGGGAAGGGGGATAGCATTTGAAATGTAAATAAATAAAATAACCAATTAAAAAAATGAAAAAAAACAAATGTCTGTTCTGTAGCCACCTACTACTTTACAATCAAATAATAGAGTCTAGAGAATGGCTGCTGTTGACAGTACTCAACTCACAGGGCAGACCAGATACTGTCAGTTGATAAGCTCACTCAGTGTCACAGAGGAAACAGTACTAGTTTTAAATCACAGTGACTTCAGTATCCCACTCTTACTATTAGATAGATCAACTACACCCAAAAAGTGAAAAAAACACTAAAACTAAATCGCGTTTAATTAAAGAGCATAGACAAAATGGAACTAGCAAACATCTACACAACAATCCACCCAAGCACAGAAGAACATACATTCTTCTCAGCACCCCATGGGACATTCTCTGAAATCAATCACACATTGGAAACAAAGTCGCAACGAATATAGAAAAAAACTAAAATTCTATCCTGTAATCTATCACAATGGCATAAATCTAGAAATAGTAAGAGAAACTACACAAGCTCATTAGACCAAACAACGCTATTAAATTATGAATGATTCATTGCAGAAATTAAGAAGGAAATTAAAAGTTTCCAGAATTAAATGGCAATGAATTGAATACAACATATCTGTACTAGTCAGAATTCTCTAGAGGAATGTGTGTGTGTGTGTGTGTGTGTGTGTGTGTGTGTGTGTGTGTGTGTGTGTGTGTCTGTGTGTGTCTGTGTGTGTGTATATTTGTGCGTATGTGTGTGTATGTGTGTGTGTGTGTGGGTGTGTGTTACAGGCTATTCAGCTAGTCTAACAGTGGCTGTCTACCAATGGAAAGTCCAAGGATCTAACAGTTGTTTAGTCCATAAGGCTGGATGCCTCAGCTGATCTTTAGTATATGTGGGAATCCTGAAGAAGCAAGCTCTAATGCCAGTGAAGGAGTGGACTTGCCAGCAAGAGTGAGAGCAAGCAGGCAAAGAGAACAAGCTTCCTTCTTCAATGTTCTCTTATGTAGGTTGCCATCAGAGGGTGTGGCCCAGATTAAAGGCGGATCTCTTCACCTCAAAAGATCTATAATTAAAAGTGGGTCTTCTTGCTTCAAATTATCTAATTAAGAAAAAAAATTTTCTCCAGGCATACCCAGCCATTGGGTTTTAGCTAATTACAGATAAAGTCAGGTTGACAACCAAGAACAGCCATCATAATATCTAAATTTGTGGAATATAATGAGGCCGTCTGAATGTGGAAGTATGCAGCTCTAAATGCCTACATTAAAAAATCAGTGCTCTCAGATAAAAAAGCTAATGATGAACATGGAAGCAGTGGGAAAACGAGAGCAAACTAATCCCCAAGCTTGGGAACGGGGTTTAATCCGGTATTCCTTGGGCCAGAGGCTGTCGGTTGCATGTTCATTGAGCCCAGGGCGATTGGGAGTTCAACTCAAGAGGAAGAAGTACAGTGCTCTTTGGGGCTGAAGAGATGGCTTAAGAACACTGACTGCTCTTCCAGAGGTCCTGAGTTCAATTCCCAGCAACTGCATGGTGACTCACAACCATCTGTAATGGGACCAGATGTCCTCTTCTGGTATGTCTGAAGACAGTGACAGTGTACTCACATAAACAAATAAAAAGATCTTTTGTTGGGGTACAGAGCTAAACAGAGTTCTCAACTGAGGAAACTCGAATGGCTGTAAAGCACCTAAAGTAATGTTCAATCCATAGTCATCAGGGAAATGCAAATCAAACAACCCTGAGATTCCACCTCACACCAGTCAGACTGACTAAGAGGAAAAACTCGGGGGACAGCAGATGCTGGAAATGATGTGGATAAAGAGGAACACTTCTCCATTGTTGGTGGGACTACAAGCTGGTAAAACTACTCTGGAAATCAGTTTGGTGGTTCCTCAGAAAATTAGACATAGTACTTCCTGAGGACCCAGCTATACCACTCCTGGACATATACCCAGAAGATGTTCCAACATGTAATAAGGACACTTGTTCCACTCTCTTCATGGCAGCCTTATTTATAATAGCCAGAAGCTGGAAAGAACCCAGATGTTCTTCAACAGAGGAATGTATACAGAAATTGTGGTATATATACACAATAGAGTACTATTTAGCTATTAAAAACAATGAATTTATGAAATTCTTAGGCAAATGGATGGAAATAGAAAGTGTCATCCTGAGTGAGGTAACCCAATCACAAAAGAGCACACATGGTATGTACTCATTGATAAGTGGATATTAGCCCAAAATCTCAAAATAAACAAGTTACAATTCACAGACTACAGGAAGCTCAAGAAGAAGGAAGACCAAAGTGGGGGTGTTTTGGTTTTTCTGAGAAAGGGAGCAAAATACTCACAGGAGCAATTATGGAGACAAAATGTGGAGCAGAGACGGAAGGAAAGGCCACCCAGAGACTGTCCTACCTGGGGATTCATCCTATAAACAGTAACCAAATCCCCACACTACTATGGATGACAAGAAGTGCGTGCAGAAAGGAGCCTGTTATGGTTGTCTCTGGAGGGTCCCTGCCAGAGCCTTAGAGATACAGAGGCAAATACTACCAGCCAACCATTAGACTGAGCGCGGGGTCCCCAACGGAGGAGTTGGAGGGTAGACTGGAGGAGCTGAAGGGGTTTGCAGCCACATGGAAAGAACGATGATGTCAGCCAACCAGACACCCCAGGGCTCCCAGGGACTAAGCCATCAACCAAGGGGTACACATAGTTCCAGTCAAAAGTGTGGCAGAGGAATGCCTTATCAGTGGAAGGAGAGGTCCTTGGTCCTATGAAGGCTCGATAGATGCCCCAGCGTGAGGAAATTGGTGGTGGAGGCGGGGGTTGGGGGATAGATGAGAGTGGGTTAGGTGGAGGGGCGTATTCTTGGAGGCAGGGGGTGGGAGGATGGGTTGGGAGTTTTCTGGGAGGGGGGAAACCGGGAAAGGGTATAACATTTGAAATGTAAATGAAGAATATACTTAATAAAAATTTTTTTAAAAAATTTGAGAAGACATGAAGGTGGGAGGGGTTGCTCAGCGGTGCTTCAGGGTACCCAGAGTCAGTGAAAGAGATAAGTTAGGGGTGCATATGATCAGTGTATCTATATATTAAATTGTCAAGATGGAAGGATGGGGGGGGGAAGGGACACTTAAATACTACCATTCGTGGGAATACAAATTAATGCAGTCATTATGGAGAGTAGTTCCTCAAAAGCAAAAAAAACTAAAGCTAGATCTACCCTATAATGCAGCTGTACCAGGCCTGTTTACATATTTCATAGAGATGAATGGTATCAGCATATGAAGAAGATACTTCACTATTGTCTGTGTTCTTAATACTCAAGATACACAATCAGTCTAGGTGCCCATTGGCTGATAATTGGATAAAGATGTGATGCAGTAGAAACTCATGCTGCCACAAAGATGGATGAATTTATGTCATTAGCAGGAAAATGAATCGAATTGGAAGTCATCATTGTGGCAAGTGAAAGAGAACAGAAACTGTTGCAGAATATTTCCTGACCAATCACATTGGGGTAGTGGAAGGCCTGTGATTGGACAGGAAAGGGGAGGCGGGACTAGGAATTGAGGAGAGTGGTCAGAGGTAAGAGAACCAGGATGGCTTCTGACTTTTTTTTCTGTGTGTTTTTATAAGGTTAGAAATATTGGAATAAAGCTTTATCACTTTTGATTGGCTCTGGAATTACTGTATTGACACCTTGTAATTGTGTTTATAATATAATCTAATTGGCTATCTAATCAAGCTTTAAGAGTCATGCTTCTGCCAGGTAATTGGATGGTGAGCTGGCTGACCCTGGGTGTGTGGAGAGTTGTGTGGCGGGATATGGCCAGGCCGGCAGGACCACCAGGGATCTGGGGTCCCGAGAGTGGGACCCCACCGGGACATGGTGTTGCACCATGGTGGGGCAGGAAAGTTGGCAGATCAGCCTTTTTAAATATTTCCCGCAACAAGAAACAGGAAGGTGAGCAGATGTTTTCCTGTAAAATAATGTAGATGCATTTTTCTAAGAGCTGAATTAGAAGTGGGACTTTTAAGAAAGGGGAAGAGGTGGGACAAGAAGGGCAGAAGGGAGGATAGATCTAACAAAAACACAAAATATAGATGCAGAAATGTCAATGTGAAATACTAATCAGTAAGAATACTTAATATGTATTGATAATAATCATGAGAAGAGCCAAGCATAGTGGCACACACCTTTAACCCCAGCACTTAGGAGGCAGAGACATAGATCTCTGAGTTTGAACCCAGCCTGATCTACAAAGAGAGGCTACAAAGAGAGACCCTGCCTCATAGACAGACGGATGGATAGGTAGATAGATAGATAGATAGATAGATAGATAGATAGATAGATAGATAGATAGATAGATAGATAGATAGACAGACAGACAGAGAGATAGATAGAAAGAAAATATGGGTCAGAAGGAGAATGAAATGAATATACAGGCATACATACTCACTCCAAGTAACTGGTCATATAGACAAATTAACCTAACTCCCTCCTTCCACTACCCATTTACAGTTGCATTGGTCTTTATCCTGTTCTCAGGTGGTAGGGTTTTATATGGGGGGTGGGGGAGTGATATCTTCCCTGAAGGATCTGAGTCACCTGTGGTTGCACATTAGCCAGAGGTCTAGAAAGTTGTCTCCTTGACCTTTACTATTAGAAATGGATCCCTAAAAGATATCCCAGAGAATCCACCTGGGTTCTAGATGTAGACTTTCCATGAAGTGTCACACATTCCCTGTAGCAGTGAAGACCAAGGATTATAAGCAGAAGATCCCTTCTCTGTTGATTCAATGGCATGAGAAGCCCAAAAGGACCAAATGGAACTCTTTTCCAAATCAGTGAACATTGGCATGTTTCCTGGTAGCCACTTTTGTCCCTTAGGCATCAAGTCTCCAAGCCCAAACCAAGAGTGTTCAGAGGAGCAGAGGTGGAAAAGTTCTGTGAGTAGCCCATAGGTTGTGTGAAAAACCAGCCTTGCTTCTGCCTGTGAAGCCCACAGCCATGCCATCAACTCAGGGAAACCATGTAACTATTTCTGATTCAAAGACTACTTGATACCTGTGATGTAGGGCCCTATCTTCTCAGAGTGTCATTCTCTAGTTCATATCACAGCTGGGTCTTCAGTAGGCCGTTACTGTTCCCAGGAGACCAGTTGCTTCTGGTGGGAGCATGTGCTTGTACTCATTAATCCATGGGTGTGGGGCCATTATTGATTGCACTTCCTTTGAAATAACTCTCTTATTCAGAAGCAGTATCTAGAAGACACCATATTTTGTAATCACAGATGGTGATGCTGGCAGACGGTTTTTAGGCGGGAAGCAATTGTGTAGTCACAATACATGCATACTGCAGTTTAAAAACAAAACCATGTGTTACCCTCTCTGGCGAAATGGTTGTGATGAATCATTAGGCCCTGAGAGCTGATTGGTCCCCTCAGAGAATGTGTCAGATGCTTAGTTCAGTTCTCAAGTCAGGCAGTATTCATAATCATGAAGGCCAGTTAGGGTAAGTCTATGTTGTTGAGGTTATGCATAGTCCTGATGCATGTATGCACAGTCCTGATGCATGTATGCATAGACCTGATACATGTATGCACAGTCCTGATGCATATATGCATAGACCTGATGCATGCATGCACAGTCCTGATGCATGTATGCACAATCCTGATGCATGTATGCATAGTCCTAATGCATGTATGCATGGACCTGATATGTGTATGCACAGTCCCAATTCAAGTATGGCCTTGGAGCAAGCACACAAGTGGCTCAGAAAAGATGTCAACTGAAACCTGTGTAGGTCATTTGTCCCCCTTCAATCATGAGACTGTAGACCTGGAAAGGAGGTGAGAAGCAACCCAGATGCTTTTGAGTGTCTAGACCTTTTATATCAGTAGCTCTCAAACTTCATCATGCTTCGACCCTTTAACCCAGTTCCTCATGTCGTGATGGCCCCAAATATATTATTTTCATTGCTACTTCATAACTGTAATTTTGCTACTGTTATGAATGGTAATGTAAATACCTGTTTTCTGAAGATCTTAGGCAACACCTAGGAAAGAGTCATTTGGTCCCCAAAAGGATCATGAGAACCCCTGTTTTATAGTGCAAGAAACATTAGCAAGGCTCTCTTGCTAATCTTTCCCAATTATCTGTGTACATGACCAGTTCATCCCAACAAGATCCTAATGTTTCAAAACAGCATGACTATTGGCAAGTTCCTATTGTTTGTGGTTAGTCTTGCTCCCTTGAAAGCTAAGGTATAGCATTCTGTCTCTGCGACATGCAGATGCCACCATCCCTGTGGAAACAAGAGAGCCCAGATCACTGAAGGTATGCGTCCCTACCATTCCTGGCTTAGATCTGGCACGGCATTCTCCTGAGATGCAAGTGTACCTTCAGCAACACCATTCTTAATGTGTTAGTGAAGAAAATCCATCCTGATCGCCCTTCCACCCTACTCCACACATCTTCCCCCAGGCTTCTGTCTGCATTCCCCAGCATGTTCTTTGTTGGAATATGAGCTGTTTTCTCCTGAGTCCATTCTGGCTTTTGATCCCCAAACCTCAGAGGATACTGCAATATGACCTGAATTATAAAGCCAGTAGCAATCGAGAAGGGTTAGGATAGGTCTACGGAAAAATGAGCATCCAGTCTGCAGAAGGCAGCTGCCCAAGTAAAGTTGCTGTAAGGAGAGGTGCCCCAGCCTGTGGGGGTCTTCAACGGGGGACCCTAAGAGAGAAGGAGAGAGAATGGAAGGGCAGGAGATGCAAAGAATGAGACCAAGACATGTTTTCTGATCAAGGTCCAACAAGCTGTATTATCTCAGGGAATTTGTACAGGCAGGGGAAGAAATAAGGCAAGTGGATTTTCCACAAAGCCTGGGCATTCTGCCAAGGAGAATCTCTGGCAGCTGTAAGATGTTCTTCTTCTGGCAGGGTGCAGTGACCATCGACCACCCGATTTCTCCAAGGTCTGTAGTTGAGGAGAAGCCAAAACCTAAGCCTATCTTTAAAATGGAATCTAAACATAAAATAAAGTCAGTTTGGCTCCTGTCAGAGAGTGTGACGTTCTTTGTTGGTTCTGCACCTGCTGCAGCTCAATCCACCAGTTATCTTAAGTTCCTGTCCTCCTCAGTGTAGCTGAACGACAGTCCCTTAATAGAAATATATTTGGTCACCACCCTCAGCCCACCAGCGTCCCCATGCAAACCCCAACTATGATAGTTCCTGTTTGAAGTCCATTTCATCTAATGCACAGGGTGCCATCTAGTGGCTATGGAGAGTCATGTTCTCATAATACTTAGGGGTGTGTGTACGCGTGTGTATAGTGTATGTATATATATGTATATATGTATGTGTATGTATGTATATGTGTGTATATGTATGCATATATGTGTGTATGTATGTGTTTATGCATGTGCATGTGTATGTATATGTATATATGTATACATATAGAGAGTTAGGTTAACATGACTATTATTTCATACAGTTACTTTGTGTAATAAATAGCTAAAATTTACTTTTTAAACAAAATTTCTATTTGGTAACATCTGACCTCATGTTGAACATCAGCTCTCTAGACTTGGTCTTCCTACATATCTGCTACTTTATAACCTTTGACTTGCATCTCTCCTCCTCCTACCTACCCAGTATGGCGCCCATTCTCTATCTCTGTGTATTTTTTCCTTGGTATCACATATATAACTGAGACCCTGCAAAACTTTTTCTTTATCCACTTTTTAAAGTTTAGCATTCTCTTCTACAGGTCCATTAATTCTGTAGCAATTAACATTGTTTCCCTTTTCCCAAGACTAGGCAATATTCTATTATATATGCACATACATGTATATCTATACATATATGTATATAAATTTTTTGTTTATACATTCATCCACCAATGCACTGTCTCTACATTTTAGCTATTGTGACTAGTGCTGCAATAAATGCAAGGGTCAGGTGTCTTTGCAACATGTATTTTACCACCTTGTGTATAAACCTTTTCTGGTGAGTCTCCTAAAACTGGATGGATGCTCATAGGTTGGGATGCAGCCAATACGGACTGTCTCAGAGACTAGGTGAAAGATAAGGCCATACTTTATACTCTGCCCAACTTGCAGGATGGACAGAGGATGTTGTATTCAGTTAGCCAATAGAATCTGCCTCTAAAGATAAAGTGAGGAGTCACCTCAAGGCCAGGAGAGTGTAGGCCACAAAAACTCACATCATGTGTATACACATGTGTATTGGAGAATCGTGAATTATCCTTCCTTTCAGATGAAAGCACAGTCTCAAGGTACCAAGCAAGTCCCTGTGGTGGCTTCCTGTGCCACGGAAAGAACTGATCTGGGAGTGGGAAGTGGGTTCTGTGCCTCAGTTACCAGAATATGTTGTGAGCTCCATTCTTTACCACATGTGAAGAAAAGGAGTGTTGTAACCATGACGATTCCTTAGCTTATTAGAACTCCTCTCCGTTGTCGCTGGTTACTGAGCAGGGATGGCAAAGGAAGAGATGAGGAATACTCCTGAGACCACTCCCATGTTTTCTATACCCATAGTCACTCCCATTACTTCTACGTGAAGTTACCTGTCCCAAGTTTCAAAATGTTCAATGAGAACATTTGCCTGCAGCTGAGACAGTGAGTGTCTTTCATTAGTCTGTAAAGGGAACTCGCAAAAGACATTACTAGGAAAATTTTAGAGAAAAAGTGTAGAAGTTAACTGCTACAGTTAACTTTCAGACACATCCTGATGATATACAAGAGCCAAAATTCCAGGATCTACATGAAAAGGCACACACACACACACACACACCTTTAAAAAATTACCAGTAAGCTCCAAGATGAGGGCAGTGGAGAGATGGCTCATTGGCTAAGAATGTGTACTGCTCCTACAGAGGATCCAAGTTCAATTCCCAGCACCAGCACTTGGTGGCTCACAACTACCTGTAACTCCAGCTCAGGGATACAATGTCCTCTTCTGGATTCCTCATGCACATATATACTCATGAACATATATGTGCATATATGTGCATACCCACACACATACAGTCACATAATACACACAATTACATTAATAGAAGCTCCCAGGTGAGAAGCATGGCAGACTGCAGGTTCCGCAACATTCACAGGAATGACTAGCACAATAAAAGAACCGGTTAAGACAGAGGATAATGTCTGCAAAGAGAAAAAAAAGTCAATAGCAGAAACACAGGGCACTCGAACACCAAAAGAATTCATAAAACACTCAGAAGGTTCAGTGATACTCTGAAAATATTTTTTTTTAAAGATAGCATGCAATGCCCCCAACCAACTGGTGTAAAAAGCTAACTTGATACCTCAGACCTTCAATCTATGGCCTGGAGGGTGTACATGTTAAGACATATATCAAACACTACCCATACATTTTAAAGTTTGTGTAAATTATCAGTTCCTCCTGGAGGGATCTAACCAGGTTGTGGAAGAGAATTTTTGCTGTTTTTATGCAATAATTTTTTATCAAATGTAGTTTAATCATGATCTCACACTGAAGATTTTATGCCATTTTTTAAAAATATTTTCATTATTTTAAGAATTATAAGCCGAAATAATGTATACCTTAACATGTGCCCACTGGCGCCACAGTGACTGGAAGACGACGGGAGAAAACAACTTCTTTGAGGTTTGATTTGAGGCCTGCTCCACAGGAAGAAATTCAAGCATGGTGCTATGAATCTGGTCAAAAACCCATGCCTTGGGAGGTTACAGGTCCTAGGAAGGAACTGTTGTCAAACTGAGTTCTAAATATTTATTAGTATTCCCATAGATTAATTAATTCTGGCTTCAGCCTTGGCCAGAAAAGTGTCTTCTTGCAGCGGACAGCGATTAAGACAGAGGTTCACAACTGGTCAAAATGGGGAGATTAAGTACCTACTAAGGTCTCATCTCTAAATGGGTCTCTCTCTCTCTCTCTCTCTCTCTCTCTCTCTCTCTCTCTCTCTCTCTTTCTCCCTCCCTCCCCCCCCCAAGTGTGCATGTGCACATGCACACACATACAACTCACCAAGGCTCAAGGAACAAGACGTAAAGACCGGAAGAGCCAGAAGATATGAAAGAGTGCTGGGAAATGCTGGACTGGAAAAGGCCCTCACACCCAGGAACTCATTGCAGCTATAGTTACCTGAACAGGATCACTCAACGGTATGATGAGCAACAATAATCAGAAGCTGTGAGCTATTAACAACATGAAGGAGGGAGAGAGAGAGAGAGAGAGAGAGAGAGAGAGAGAGAGAGAGAGAGAGAGAGAGAGAGAGAGAGAGAGAGAGCCAGCCATGGGGGGGGGTGCCTGGGATGAGTGGGAGGGAGGAGGTAGGACTCTCTGCAATCCAGATGAATTGTTTGCATGCATGCCATTGTCAAAAATACATAAAAGATATTCTACTTCTCAAAAAAATGTATGGGGCTGGAAAGATGGATCAGAAGTTAAGAGCACTTGCTGCTCTTGCAGAGGACCCAGGCTCAATTCCCAGCACACACATGGTGGCTAGCAATCATCCATAACTCCAGTTCCAAGGGACCCAGTGGACTCTAATGGTCTCAGCAGATGCCAGACACACACATGATTCACATACATACATGCAAGCAAACACTGATGTACATATATAACACAAATAAGTGAACCTTAAAAGTAATGTGTGCCTTAATAAGTCATTATACAACATCCTTTAAAAGAATTGTAAATATTACTCTGTGTTTCTGACATTTTAACTCGAATATAAGATACTACAGCATAATGTATTTAATAGGCTTGAACATGAAGTACTGCAGTTTAATGTATTTAATAGCAACAGTGGCAAACGATCAAGAAATTGTTTCCATTGTTTGCAAGATGATACTGAAATAACTTTCAGTTACAGACAGTAAAAGAGCAGAGTACCACTCCCTGACCCCCTGACTTCTTCCCTGGTTCCTAGGTGCTCCAATCTGTGGGCAGGCTGCCTCAAGGGGCATCCTTATGAAAACAGAAAAAAAATGTTTCAAGCATGAAGGGTATCCCTGCTTACTCTCCCTACACAGTAGGGATTACTGTGATTATTTGTGATTACTGGGAGTAACACAAATTCGTATCAGGAGCCTTCTGCTGTCCCTTGCCACCACAAACAGTCCTCCTGCACCCACTCACACACATTCACGGTACCCCAGCTCTGCCGGTCTTTCTTGCACCACTCCCAGACTCCACAAGCCTCCTTGCTGAATTAATCCACCCTTCTCTGGTTATGCCACAAGAGGTCCGGGTTGCCCACTGGCTGAATGAACTAGGAGCTTTTTTTCCTGGTACACCTGCTGGAGTTTGAGTCAGCAACGCACACATGCACCTTCCATCCCCACCCCCACCACCACCCCGTAAGTGCACCCTCCCAGGCCAGAACTGTGTCTACATGACAATATTCTCAGCCCACTGGGAGTCAGCAGATACACGAGGTCTTGGGTGCTCCTTTGCAGTTTCACCCTGTTTACTCCGTCCCAGATTGAGAGCTCTGCGCTTTCCCTTCCTTACCTCTACACGCGTGCGCACAATAACTCTGGACTCCCTCTCTAACACACCGACTCTATCCTTCCCCCGAGGTTATAGGCACTCTACAAGCACAGCTACCTCACGTTCAACTTCTACATCACACCAGGCATCAATCTGTAGAACTGATCAGAAACCGGAACCACAATGTCCTGTTGTGGTGTTTTGTTTTTCATTTAATTGGGCGATGTCAAGTTTTCCCTGTCCTCCAGGTTTTAAGGTTGTAGTTCATGCCTTCAATAGCAAAAATATCTACCTTTCACCTTGTGGCTAAGTGAATTACCTGAGCCGGGCAGTGGTGGTGCACGCCTTTAACCCCAGCACTTGGGAGGCAGAGGCAGGCGGATTTCTGAGTTCGAGGCCAGCCGGACCTACAGAATACAGGGTGAGTTCCAGGAGAGTCAGAGATACACAGAGAAATCATGTCTTGAAAAAAACCAAAAAAAAAAAAAAAAAAAAAAGAATTACCTGAGCATCATTACGTGCCACACATAATGAATAAATACGATCCTGACCTCCGCATTCACGTAACACATACTATCTATGTATATATGCAAATTGAAAATAGTGACGAGTGGCCTGAAGTAAAGTTGCCCCAAGAATATAGAACAAAACTTATTTTTAGAACATGGGACCAGTTAACCCCTGCAGAGAAAGGATAAGGCAGCTCCAGCATAATGAGGGAGAAGCCGCCAGAGGAGAGAGTTTAAGAGAGGATAGAGGAAATGGTGTGGATGATAATGATGAGAAAAGACATAGCACACCAACAGAAGGAACTGGTAAAATGACCATGTCACCAGAGTGGACCAACAGAAGGAACTGGTAAGTGACCATGTCACCAGAGTGGAGCAAACAAGGAGTCCAGTGGGGATAACATACACAGTCACAATCAAGCACAATCCTTTTAAAAACTTTTTATTGAATCTTCATGAGTTTCACATCATGCACCCCAATCCCATTCATTTCCCTTTCCCTCCATATCTGTCCTCTACACTTGCAACCATTCCCCAAAATTAAATTAAAAATAAACAAACAAACAAACAACAAAAGAACGCATAAAAACATCTCATCTCGTTGTGGAAACTGTAGTGTGTCACAGGGTGTCCCACAATATATCCCTTTTCTCCACACATCTTTTCTTGCAAATATTCATTTCAGTGAATCACTGGTCTGGTTCAGGGCCTCTAGCTTCTGCTACACTATCAGTACCAGATCCTCACTGAGATTCCCATAGGATATCCTGTTGTTGCCCTATGTCATGGAGATCCTGCTGTTTTGGATCTGCAAGACTGGCTCCTTCATGTGCTCCAGCAATTCATAGATGGGATAAATGTTGGGGTGGTCCAACTCAAAGCCCTGGATCTGGGCCTGAGTGGCACCTGAGTTGATCAGTTCACCAGCTCTCCCATACCCACATCACCAGGGTGAACTCTCCAGCACTGCCCTGGCTAGCTCACCCAATGCTACAGCCAGCAAGGAGGACAAGGAGCAGGCTCAGCTCTCCCACTCTCATACCCTCAGGGCTGGATTGCCCGTGCCCCTGACACCAAGACCAGTTCTATTGTGCTGCCCGGGTGAGTGCTGGGACCACTCTTCCAGGTACTGCAGGTGGCAAGGAGTGAAGGAGGGGAGAGCATCTTCCCAGCACCCATACCACCTCACAGAAGACCCCCTCCCAGGCTCAGGCCCTCAGGGCAGCTCACTGACATCCCCACCACCAGGGCTAGCTCTACTGTGCTGCCCAGGCAAGGTGCAGGATCTGCTCTCCCAAGTGCTGCAGCTGGTGAGAGGTGGGGCCAGTTCTCCAGAATGCTGAAATCAGTGAGGGGTGGGACCAGTTCTGCACAGTCCTTGGACATCAATGTGGTCCCAGGTGGCAGCCCAAACCAGGAACATCTGCATGGTCTTTAGTGGTAATATGGGCCACAGACATCAACACAGACCCCTACTGATGCATGGTCACAGAGTCAGATATGGCCTTCAGCAGCAGCACAGGCTAAGACTTTACCATGGCTCCAGGTGGTAGGGCTGGCTACTCACAACAGACTACTCATCTCCACACTTGGGTCTCCAGTTCCATATCTCTTCAGAGTGTCCAAACTGTTGCAGTTCTCTTTCACACCTATCTGTCCACCTTATACTTGCACACTATAGTGGCACCCACTGAGGACCGACCATGCATCTGGCTGGCCTCTGGGT
Source organism: Tokudaia tokunoshimensis (assembly GCA_036184795.1). Taxonomy (NCBI): domain Eukaryota; kingdom Metazoa; phylum Chordata; class Mammalia; order Rodentia; family Muridae; genus Tokudaia; species Tokudaia tokunoshimensis. The sequence goes on along the minus strand of BTHU01000013.1, from coordinate 63,336,318 downwards.
ATCATCCTCTGCCTGCAGCTGCATGGTGTGGTGGCCAGTGGGTCTCTCAAGCAGCATCTTGAAGGCCATGCTACCACTGTAGGGATTGGTTCTGATACTAAGGTCCTGTTCCCCAATTGGTTCTTGATCCATCAATAAAGACACTAGGGACCAGGGCTGGAGAGATGGCTCAGCAGTTAAGAGCTCTGGCAGCTCTTCTAGAGGTCCTGAGTTCAATTCTCAGCTACCACATGGTAGCTCACAACCATCTGTAATGGAATCTAATGCCCTCTTCTGATATGTCTGAAGATAGCAAAAGTGTACTCACATAAATAAAATAAAAAAATAAATAAAAAGACATTAGGGACCAATGACTAAGGATGGGGTGGGACACTTGGAGTTGCTTGGGAGGACACAGGGGAGGGGTCAGGGAGAAGAAGCTGGGAGTAGCTGCCAGAGACAAAGCCAACCAGCCATTTAAGTTTTCTGTTTTGAGTGACCAACGGCCACTCTATCCAACTACAACTGGGGTGTCAGGAGAGGTTTAGCAGTGCCCAGTCATTGAGATAGCAAAGGTGTTTTAAGATTAACTGACGTACGTGTCTGTGTTTTTCATCCGTGGATCCAAAATCCTCTGGGTGGGGGCTGGTAGCATGGCCGGTCAGGAGTTAAAGCTACACGCAACAGGCTATGATCTTGAATTTGCTGTCATCATGGAACTCAAGTTTATTCTATATGGTAGAAGAAATCATAGTTATTTTAAGCAAGGAAATGGTGTTATGTGGTTTAGCAGGAGATGAGTACACAAAGAATGGTCTACAAAATTAGGAGAAAAAAGGGAAGATAACAGGCTGTGATGTTCGTATGAGAGACACTATTGACTTGCACTAGGTCAATGAAGGTGAGCCCAAGGTCAATGATACAAGTGAGCAGCACAGCAAGGCTCTTTCACAACTCTGGTAAAACTGGAAGAGCCTGAACCCGAAGACACTGCAGCCCTGTAGGAATCTGCTACCCAAGCACAAAGCCAACCAGTTAGCAATAATAGGGGTGGCATTGAAAACAGACCAACTTGAATATTTCAGAGAGAAAGTCATGAGGCCTAGTTATGATCTATACCTGACTTATCTTTATTGTTCATGAGCATGATTTGTTCCAGGTTTTCTCAAGAACAGTCCTGAAACTTGTATTTTCTAAGTATGTATATTATATGTGACAATTTACCTGTGTGTAGACCTCTGGGTTGTATATTTTCATTGTGCAGCTCAAAAGTGGAGGAGAAATCTGAAGCATGCTTCTTCCCCTCCCCATATATGAGTTTATACTTAATATGCAAAGCATACACACTTATAAACTCTATATGCTTCTTTTAGATATTTTCAATTTAAAAGTCATACCTGAAAGTTGTAGGTCAGAAAGTAGATCTTTTATTAACCTGCCCAACATGCTGCTATTTGACCATCTAGCATGTGTTCTCTTTCATTTTAGAATTAGTGGCCTCATTCTCCTCTGAGAAGATGTTTCTCCATGACCTACAGCCCAAGTGAGCATGAATAGAGCTGACCCAATCCTCATTCCAGCTGCCCATGCATTTGAGGCAACAGCCCTTCTCAGTCCAACGTAAATGCAAGGGTTGGGGCACGGACCAAGATAAGCTAGTTGAGGTCAATGTGGTGGTTAGCTCCCATTGTCAACTTGATACAACCTAGATTATGTGGGAAGAGAGTCTGAGTAAGGGATTGTCTACTTGAGGTCTGCCTGTGAGCCTATCTATAAAGTATTGTCTTAGTTCATTGGTATGGGAAGACCTAGTCTACTGTAGGCAGCATCATTCCTTAGGCAAGGCATTCTGAACTGTATAAATATAGAGAAATCAAGCGGAGCACAAGCAAGAAAATGAGCATGTTATACATTCATTTTCCTCTGTTCTTGACTATGTGTGTGATGTGACCAGATACTTCAAACTCCTACTGCTGTAACTTTCCCACAATGGTGGACCATAACCTAGAGCTAAATATAGCATTTCTTCCCTACACTGCCTTTTATCAGGATATCTTATAATACCAACAAAAATGAAACTGGAACAATGAAAGAAGATTAATGCAAGGTGCAAACAGGTAGAACAGAAAGGCTGTTTGCCCTTCTAGAGCTGGTAAATTGGAAAAGCATAAACTTGGAGACACTGTTTCCCTGTGGAAATTTATATATCCAAGTATGAAGCCAGTCAACAGGGGTGGGTGGACTGGAGGACAGATTTCTGGTGATTTCTTGAACTTTATCTATCTGTCTGTCTGTCTGTCTGTCTGTCTGTCTGTCTGTCTATCTATCTATCTATCTATCTATCTATCTATCAGTTTGGGCTGGACACAACCCAGTTTCTTGGTTAGTAGTGTGTGTGTGTGTGTGTGTGTGTGTGTGTGTGTGTGTGTGTGTGTGTAAGGGTCATATTCATTTATTTATATAAAATTGTTCTTGAATGGAATATATTTTCTGCATAAAGCTCTTGCTGCACATAATTCTGCACATTAGTTTTAGGAGCTGTAATTTGTGGGGTGTCTCTTTGATATCTGTCATTCACATTTGTTCTAGTCTTTCGTATTCATTTCTTTATCTTTTGATTTAGTGTTCTAGGAAGTCTATCTTAAGTTTGCTTTTTACTCATTCAGTTGGTTCTCTCCTGTGTCCATTTGTGAGTCATGACTTCATCTTAAATTTTAATTCAATAACCTTGTACTTTAGCCTAATACTTTGATCTGCTTGGATCAACTTCTTTGTAATATATAATTTTTCCTAGTCACACAAGTAAAAATTTCTTCCAGTATGTGATAGTATATGACACTTTCAGATAAGCAAAAATATGAAGTTGTCATTCTTTTTTCTGATAAGTGATTTTATTAGTCATATTAACATATCTTAGTTGGCATTGGTTTTTTTAACATTTTATTAGGGGTGTGTGTGTGTGTGTGCACACATGTGTACATACAAAAATGCTATGGCCTGGATGTGCAGGTCAGAAAACAACTTGAAGGAATTGGTTCTTACCCTCTACCATGTAAGAACATGAAATCGAACTCGGGTTTGGTGGCAGGTGTCTTTATTCAATGAGCCATCTCACCAGCCCTACATGCACACATATAAAGAAGACCTAGCAAGGCTCTGTCACTGAAAATAGCACACACTTTGGCTGTAGGACATGGAGCAGTCAATCTCAAACCAACCAGAAAACTTCCTTCCTGCTGGCTAGCTCTCACAGTGCCAACAGATACTGTGCAGGATGCTAGGGGAGAAAGGTTATCTATCAGTGGTCTTAATCAGTACAAGACCAGCAGGCTACAATACTGATCTTCCAGGCAAGTCACACCCAATGCCCACACTAGTGGCATGACTGGCATAGAGATAATTAACCACTTTTGGATTGAATTGGGAAACCTGTCTCACAGAAAGGAATCTCACACCTAGTACTGTAATCTTGGTTAGGAGCCCAAGAAGGGGAGGCCATTGGGTAGTGCCTTCAATTACTATTTTGATTAATGGTCATGTTGTCAATTTCTTCTAAATATTTGTTTATACCCAGGAGGCCTAAATGCTCCCAATATGGGTGAAGGAAGCTCCTCTTTTGCAGTGGGCAACAATCAACACAGAGATGCATAATTAGCCAAAGTGTTGAGATAAGTCCTAATAGCACACACACACACACACACACACACACACACACATACATTCCTATATTTCAATAGGGCTCAGAGAACATCACGGAAGAGGATGTGGAAAAAATTAAGAGCCAAAGGATGGAGAGAAGCACTGTGAAATGCTGTCTTGTGGACACAGCGTGGCTATTACACACATGAACTCACAGGAGGTGATTCCATTGATTCATCCCTTACTAAAGAGCTATTGATGATTGATAGCTGCTGGGGAGGAAGAATCACTTTCGGGTGTATCACTTATAGATTTTCTGCGCTCCAGTGGACGGCCCCAAACCACATTTGGGCAGTACAAACTGAACTTAGTGAGTTGAAGAAAACAAAGAAGGAGAAGGAGCAGAAGGAGGAAGAGGAGGAGGAGGAGGTAGAGAGAGAAGGAGAGAAATTAGTGGTGTTGGGGAAGGTTATGGGAGGAGCTGGAGATAGGAAATGGGGGTTATTATGATAACATCTCATTGTAAACATGTGCAAAATTCTCAAGAATAAAGAAAATTATAATAAATGCATGAGACCTAGCCTAATGACTGATACAAGCTGTTATTCAAGGAAAAAAATGCAAAAAAGAAAAATAGAAAAAAAGAAAGAAAGAAAGAAAGAAAGAAAGAAAGAAAGAAAGAAAGAAAGAAAGAAGGAAAGAAAGAAAGAAATGTGCAGATAAGTGGCCAGATAGGAATAAGTTCCTACCCTTTAATGTTCTCAAAGTCTTCTTGAGAAGGTAAACAGACACACACACACACACACACACACACACGCACACACATATACACACATACATACACACACACACACGTACATGCACACACACAATCTAATGCTACTAACTGAGAGCAATCATAAATTAGTATCAGATAAGGAATTGCATGAATTGTAGAGATACACATGTGGGCCAGCCCACACGCTGACAGGAGCAACAGGAACAATCCGAGCCACACAACAGGCATGGGCAGGTCACTTCGTGCTTGAATGATCCTAAGTCTCCACAGAAGACCCAACAATCAAGGGAAACCTTGAAAGAGTGTGGCCCAAAAGCAATAGGTGCTGTGAATTCTTCCTCCCAAGTGCATCCCCTCAGATTCCCACTATCCACACTGCACCCTTCATTCCCTGAGAGCCACAACTGCAACATCAGGGAATATCAGGAAACATCAGGGCCTGAACTGATACAGAATATTAGATCAAAAATTCAGAGTCAGCCCATCATCTCCAGCCTGAAGAAACACGTAAAGATCAACTGAAGAGACTGGTTGAATCAGGTATTTGGGGGTTGTGGGAGGATGTTACCTGGTGTCTCTGATACTCTGGGCTTCTCCAGTCAGGATGTGTTCTGGTACCAAATCTCTGTCATACGGGGCTTCCCTTATGTCTGGAAAGATGCTGACATCAATAAGTTTGTTATTGAGAGCAAAGACGCAGTTATGACTCAAACGGGGCACAAGACACTCTGATTCCTCCCATTTTTAGTTACGTTCAGCTTTTCACTACCCAAATTATTCCAAAACACCTAACCTGGGGGTTATCCCACCCCCAGATAGTGAATCTGAGAAGGCACAGAAAATTGACAAAAATCAAGAAAAGCTTGGTGGTACACGCTTTTAATCCCAGCAATCAGGAGGCAGAGGCAGGAGGATCTCTGTGAGTTTGAGGCCAGCCTGGTCTACATAGCAAGTTCCAGAACAGACAGGATTATAGAGAAATACTCATTCTTGAAAGGAGAGAGAGAGACACACACACACAAAGAGAGAGAGGGAGAAGGAGAGAGAGATTGATTTAACAAATCAGGGAAACCTAACACTGAGGTCAGGATCAGTCTATGCTGGAAAAGACCACAGTATCACCCTCTCCCTGACTTCCAATGTAGAGACCCTCATCCTGTGAGCTAGTCAGATGTTGTCCAACTCTGCTGTCTGAGATCTTCCAGCCTATAGCTAACAAATGCAAATTTGGCATGCAAGTATTAGTGAACAGAAGTTATATTTAAATATCCTTGAATATTGTCCTCCAAGGATAACTAAAAGACCAGTCATAGTGGTGACATGCCTTTAATCCCAGCATTCAGAAGGCAGAGGCAGGAGAATCTCTGTGTGAGTTCAAGGCCAGCTTGGTCTACATAGATAATGAGTTCCAGGACAGGCAGAGCTACACAATGAGACCCTGCCTTGAACCCCCAACCCCCACTCTCTGAAGAAGAGAAGTAAGGGAAGAATCTTTTCTGGACTTTCTGTCTTTAGAGTAGAGAAGGGAGGGGGAGGGGATCTGATGAGCAAAGAAGAAAGAGTTATGTTACAGAGGCTGAGCTTGAACAATTTCTCCCCATTTAGTGACCATTTCAAAGACCTGTCCCCAGGAGTGATGTCAGATTGGTTGTCCCCAAAACCCCAGGGAGCTTTATACAGATTCCCAGAGCTTTATACAAACTCCCAACTTTCCAGAGAGTTGCATTTGTATGTGAGATAAGACCTGAACATTTCTATCTTTGAAGTATCAGGTAATTTCAAAGTACATTCAGGTTGCTAGTCACTTCTTCAGAGGTCCCTGAACTAGACTACCACACCCTTAAAAACTCATCTAGGGTGGCTCATCTGTCCTCTGGCAATTTTCTGTAAGCAGCGCCTTGTACCCCATCAGTCCTCAGAGGAATAATGTTGCTCCAGCTCTGTCCCCCACCTAGGTTGTCCCCGAGGCCCCTTCCAACTCAGCCTAATTCATCTATTCTCTTTGTTGTGGGCCAGCCAACACGCTGACAGGAACAAAAATGACTTGTTTTTGAGAGTAAAGATCCAGGCTATGAGTCAGATGACGCACACATGTTCACGGAGGGAGACTCTCACATCCGACCTACCTTCTTCCGTCCACAGAAAGTCACGTTGCTACTCTAACCGCACCACTAATTCTGAAAGATGGGGACTCCTACACACAGCCTCTGGGTCAAAGCCTCTATCAGAACAGGGACCTGGAAGACATTCAGCAATGAGTTCCTGGTACCACCAGCTCCTGTAACATTGGTGAAATCCTGTAACATTAGTGCAGCCAAGAGGTAGTTTTCAATCTGTAGAGTATCTGGGATGCTGTTTCAAAAGGAAGGCTCTTCAGTCCCACAGAAAGACATTCTAAAGATTAAAGCCAGGCCAGAAAATTTGCCTTTTGAGCAAGCAGGTCCAGTTACCTCTGAGCAAGGCTGGTGTTTCAATTGCACCAATTTGGGATAAAATATCTTTAAAAGCAAAGGTAGCTAGAAAAAAAAAAGAACATGACTTTTTATACTTAAACAATATTCAGCATCTGGTGTGATGGTGTGTGCCTACAATCCCAGGATTCTGGAGGCAGAGCCAGGAAGGTTGTGAGTTCAAGACCGGACTATATAACAAAGCCCTGGCTGGAAGGGAGGGGGTGCTCCCCATCACCTATTACCATTTCCTGAGCCTCAGTTTTCTTTTCTATGTCTTGCATCCTTACCAGGTTTCTGAGTAATGAAATGACTCGTGTAAGCCAGCATCATCTCAGCACCTAATACGAGGCCTACATCCTTTTCCATTCCTCCTTCCAGCCCCATATGTGTCCTTACCTTTCCCTGCCATTCCTTTGTGTCATGGACTCTCGCCATTCTACTCCAAAATGTCCTTTTCCACGTTTCTGCTTACTGAAATTCCTCCCAAATCCACCTTTGTCTTATCCAAGTCCAGTAGACAAGATGTCCAGTTATGCTTACTTTCAGTGGAGTTCTTTGAGAGTTTCTTGTGTTGGTCATTGCTCCCAATAACCAAGGGCTACAGCGACAATCACATTCTCAGCCTGAACTTCGGATATATAGTCTGCTTGCCGAAGAGCATGTAAGGACTGTGCTGTGAGGTCATAATATGATACAGAAGGACAGACAGAGGTTAGTTTACAGTGCAGGGCACACAGAGAGCAGGTGTCTGTAGGGTCTGGCTGGGGGGAGTGCTAGAGATGCCTGAACAGAGACAAAGGCTCTGGGAATCTGCCCTGGAAGAGTGAGTAGTATCTGAGAGGCAGGGAAGAGGGGAGAGTCTGTCTAAACAGGAGGCAAAGGTGGGCCAGCAGGAAGGGACACTGAGTGGTTAGGGAACAAAGATGGGTGTGGAAAAGTAGGGGGAACTAAGGTAAATGGCGTTGTCTCTGGCCAGGACAGAATGAAAGCCCCATCCCACCCAGGCACAGAAAGACAACGGAGACTGGACCTACGAGGATCATACTGCAGCAACAGTCTCGAGAAACCCCTTACGCTGGTCTCATAAAACAATTCATGAGTTGCTTAAGTTTCCTGAAAATGTGTTTATTTAGAGACTATTTTGACTTCAGATATTTATTATTTCCTCTGTTCCTTTGACAGAAGCTGTAAGAAATAAGTGGTTAATAGGCCCGCAGACAGGCAGGAAAGGGGACGATTACGAGCCAGCCTTAGCACAAGGTTTCAGCACCAGCTGAAAACAATAAGTGCCAAGAAGAACAAGAAAGAAGGCACTGTGACGAGTTAGGGAGGACTTCCTTCCTAGAGACTGGTGAGAGGTCTTCATGAAGGACAAGATATTTGACTTGGGACATCGTCTATCTCACATTCCCACTGTCACCTAGGCAACCACATGGCCCTTGACTGCAGCTTACTGCAGCACAGATGCCTGGTTTAGACTGCACTCTATATCCCTGTCTCCAAGTCCTTGGACTTAGGACTGGGGCTGTGGAAGCAGGAACTCATTTTCCTAGACCCTCAAACTCAAAACAAGTTGCCTCCAGAGTCATGTTGTGTGCAGTCTACAAGCTTCTTCAAGATGAGGAACAGGGTGGTCTAGGGAGGAGTCAGGATCTGAGGACCTGCAGCTACTTCTACCTGAGGTTATCCTGAGATGTCTTAGGCTTCCTTAGGATGCAATGTCTATAGTCCAGCTACCTGGACTTGACAAAGATCATTAGCATAAAGAAAAAAGGCTATGACTATCAAGAGGGCTGATGGAGAAAAAGGTGTAATAAAGATCGTCTATCTACCTTTCCACCTTCCCTTCCCTCAAAACGTCACTCTCAAAACATCAAAGCTAGAAGTCTCATCATCCTCCCCCATCCAGACTGAGCTAGCTTCCTCACAGTAAGAATTCTCATGACCAGGTAAACACAGCCTTGGAAATTTGTGGGTGTCTGGAAGTCCCATCTTGTAGCACCTGGGAACCGACTCGGTATCTCTGACCCCAGATAATAACTGTAACAAGTGACTCACTCTGCAAGGAGAATAGAGCCCGCGTGTGTCTCTGCCCATGCATGCTCATATGGATGCAAAAGACCTCACTGATTTGTATGAATGCTCCCTCCATCCACAGTGAACGGTGTCAGTGTGTGCAAGTCCTTTCTCTACGAAGAGAATTTGTAGTCACCATTACAAAAAGCACACTGAGTTTCCCACGTTTCCGTAGCTTTGAGGTCTGCAAAAGTGCACTCGTGGCAACCTCTTTACAAAAACTTAACCCAGCTACTCTGAGTTGTATCACACCCTCAATCAAGGCTCTGACTGTGTGGGAGGGAATCAACAGTTTCTCAGAGACATGTGGGACTGTGACACACAGCTAACCAGGTGGGGCCAGGGGAGGAGTGACCAGATTTAATGGGTCACTATAGTACGTGCAGTTAGAGGGAAAGCTCTCCCTTGAGAGAGAGAGCTCTTCTTGAGAAATTCCTTCCTCTGCCCTTGTGTCCGAAGAACTCAAAGCTGTTATCGTATTGACTCCCTTGGAGCAGTTGACAGAAATTTGCACAACTTTTCCCATTCTGTAGCCAAGATAAAGTCCAGAGCTGTTGAGAGACAAGCCAATGATGCCTCAGTGAAAAGCTAAATCAGTGGACATGTGAAGATAAGGTCTCATTTTAGTGCCATTTCTCCAGACTGAGAGGATCTAGGGCTGTCCCCTGAAATACCTTGACCCTGACTGGTAAGGAGGGAATGCAGGAAATAAATGGCCCATGGAAAGTCACCTGTCCTAACTACCTACAGCAAGTATATTCTGCTTTCTTTTAACTCCAACTCAGTGCAGCCAAATGCCAGAGGCTCTGGGTTCTCTAAGAAAGGCCAGAAAGTCTGTGGCTCTGTTTATTCCCAACTCTACCACTACCATTAAGATCCACTCTTATTAATGAAATTATGAATTGGACCAGGTGATGTCCAAGGTTCTTGAGTCAGAAGCCAGCATCCCAGAATGTGGCACCTTCTACCAACACCGCCACCTCTGGCCTCCCTCCAACTTCCAGAGAATCCTGATGTCTGGTGGAACATGAGCTGAAATGGCCATTTCCATGGTACTCTGGTCATGGAACCTACAGCTTTTGTGAGTGATAGGGATGACTAAAGGAGGCAACAGGAAGCCTGGTGGTCTCTTGGGTCAACAGCAAGGCGAGGGGCTCAGGGTGAAGCTAAAGTAGCAGAAACATAAAACATTTTCAAGGACCTCTGAACTTTGTGGGCTGCTGAAAGAGAGGTTACCAAAGTCAGTGAGGAAACCACCTAGTGCCTCTGATTCTCATGCGTCCTGTGTGAGAGAATGAATGACATAAGTCTCTACTTGCCCCACCATAGGTTACTCCTCTTGCCTGAGAACTCTAGAACTCTCCATGAGTTGAGCAACAAAGGACAAAGGACAAAGACTGACTTGACAAAATCCCAAGGGGCCCTGGTGAAATGGGCAGGTTTGGCAATGAATGTGTCACAGTGTGACCCCAAACAAGTGATCTGACCATGCAAAAATTAAAAATATTCACATCCTGTCCAGCTAGTTTCTACAAAGCAAGGGACAGTCCTGACCCCTAATCTGACCCAAGCAGAGCATTCAGGGAACATTATCTAAAGTCTTACCCAAACCTCAGACAGGGAGAACATGTGACCTGATCATCAAGCTATGCTACCCGCCTGCTGGATTGTAGACATCCATGAGTTTGTGGTCCCAGGATGGACGTAGAGTGAGGAGATCAGAGGAAGATGCTGATAACACTCTTTGCCTCCAAGGCACTTAAAACGATGGATGGAGCTTCCAGGATAATAGGAATCATAAAGAACACACTGAAATACCAAGAATACCAAGGATTTCATGGGGAGGAAATAAGTGCCAATTAACACAGCACAGGCCACCCACCTATTAAGAGGTGTAAGATTGTGATAGTTAATTTTATGGGTCAAACTGATTGGATACTCAGATATCTAGGCAAGCATTTCCTCTGAACATGTCTATAAGGACACTTCTGCAAGAGCTTAGCCTTGGAATCTGAGGACCTTGTAGATTTCCTTCACAGTGTGAATGGATACCAGCCAATTCTGCTAACAGCCTGATAGAATGAAGAGTGAAGAAAGAGAAAGAGAAAGAGAGGATATACCCTCTGTTTGCTTGAGCTAATGGATTCCTCTTCTGTTCTTGGTAAGCCTGGTTCTCAGCCCATCAGACCTGGGCTGGCATCCTGGACTTTGGAACCACACCAGGCTTTCTGGATCTCCAACCCACGGACAGCTAGCTGCCCATGGGAATGCTCAGCCTCCCTAACTGTGCCAACCAAGTCCAGAATATATATATGCCTATTCATTCTGTTGGCCCTGAAGGTTTCCAATAAAAATAGTTAATCAGGGGAAACTTCTCTGAGAAGGTAATGTTGATAATAGAAAAAGAAAGAGAAACACAACTTATGGAGCATATGATGTGTTATAACGGTACAAGTAGCACAGATGCTGATCAGGGAGTAGGAAAAGAAACTGATGTCCCTTGCAGAGATTGTATGCACTCACAGCAAGGCCCTCCAGAGCCTGGAGTCTCTTTCTATCCATAAAAGAAGGGAAGTGTAGCAAAGAGTCCAAGGTTGGATTGTCATGGGTAGAGAAACTAGTCAAAGGTGGGTAAGAAGTAGGCCAGGCTCTTGTGACATCCAGTCTGAGGTGATTCAGCTATGTCAGCTTGCACTAAGTACACTCAAACTCCAACCATAAACAAACATCATCCAGGACCAGTCTCTATAAAGAAACCATAGAGCAGAAAGCCATCTGTGGATGTGGAAGAATAAACCCAGCTGGATACAGAGAGACACAATATGTGTAGGGAGCAGGGTAGGAAACAGAAAGGAATTACAGCATTGAGATCCACACCCTCTCCTCTAACAACAGACTGCTACCCACCACCTGATGCCAGGTAAGGTAGTATCAGTCTTAGTGTGCCCTCAAGTTCTTCAGCTGGCTATCTGGGCTTGATCCAGACATATCCCATACCTGAGCATGGTACACAGAAGCTACAGGGGAAACGGGGCCACAGTAGGATAGCCCTTATCACTGAAATTGGCACCGGGTTGGAATTAACAGTGGGGTAGGGGAGACTTTGAGTCATCTATAAAAGCACAAAGCACTGTGGAGGCCCTTTCTTTATCCTTCCCTAAAGAGTATACACACACACACACACACACACACACCTGATGTTCCAGTATTCTCCATCTGGTAGCTCTTTTGTCAACTAAAATGAGTACCAGGTGCAGAAATACGTTTGGCGAATAGAGACCGTCGGTGGGATTATAGCTTGACAAAACACCAGGCTTGATACAGGTCATGAAACACGGTCCAGGGAAATCCCCAAACAGAAGCACCCCAGCTGGTTTCCCCATCACTTTGGGTAACTTTCCATTGTCACACACACACACACACATACACACACCCTGTCTACCCTCCAGGTGTCTTCTCAAGAATGTATTTTGCTCACTTGGTGCCCATGTAAGGTATGGGAATCAGAAGAAGCAAGGAACCCAGCTCCTGAACTTGAGAAGCTGCATTCTTTGTAGGAAAACAAAACTCACCCTCCTACTTCAAGGGAGGCCCCCCAAGATGGTATAAAATGATTGAGGCCAAACCACAATGTCAGAGGCCCAGGGAAGGTCCAGCAGTGACCAGAACTTCATGTAAAAAGACTGTGTGATACACAGTGGTATTAGAATCGATGGCCATATGGAGGCAGAGAATGGGAATAGAGGAATAAGGAATAGAAGTATAGATAGAATGTGATAAACTGTAGATAAATCAAAGTGAAATGAGCTGCCATTACTGGGTACTGTGCCCTTGTGGACTGGCATTTCAGTTTACCCTCCCATCTAGAATGGCAGAATCCTGACTTCCATATTACAGCTGGGAAAAGCAAAACAATCATATGAATTTAAACTTGACATTGGCAACCAATGAAAAGTGATCTGTGGCAAATGGTGTACCATGACTGATGGCAATGGTGGTGGGGTTCACTTGCCCGGGGGTTCTGTTCAACAGCTTCCTGAGAGTCATGACCCACACCCCACCTAAAAGTCTGACCTGGAGATTCAACACCCTCTGCCTCAAGGACCTTTACCCACACTGGGTACCCAGCTTGCCCCTGCTGGTTTTGCTGGTGTTTAGCCTCTTTCCCATCCTCAGCATGTTCCTTCTGGGCCTGTGATTGGCTACTGTGATTAATAACACTGTTAGGGAAGCCAGGGAGGTGTTATCAGAAGTACCCAAGCCGCAACTATGACTAATTCAGTAGAGCTTGAGATTCAAAAAGTACCGACAATTCTTTAATTATTTCTTCCTGCCTTCGTGTTTTTCCTATTTTGAGGTTTCAGATGTGAAGAGGAAGGTGGATGGAAGTCCTGCCTTCCCAGAGATGATGGAGGTAGTATTTTGCCTAGCTTTCCACCCATTATGGTGGTGACCCAATCCAGTTCTCCAGTAGCACCTTGATGGAGTCTGAGTAATTAGGGGCCGGGGTGAATCAGGCAACATGGGCAGTCAGAAGATTCTACCAGAGTGCAACTGACCAGTGAACCTTCGGGGAATCCCTCAAGAGAACTTTGGATGCTCACTGACCAAAGTAGCCTGAAGGAAAACCCTGTGTTGCTACATGACTCCTGATTCATGACTTTCACCTTCTAGGGCTTGGCTCAGAGCTGCCTCAAAGTAACTATCCCTAACTACCCCATGTTACTTATTAAAAAAAAAAAACAATTGTCCCCTAGGTTCCTGATAGAACAGTCTCTTCCTGAGCTGGAGAAATGGGAGTGCCAGAAACCAAGGATGTCCTCTGAAGAATGTCTAAGAACAGGCTGTCATAGTGCTGGAGAGAGGTGCTTTTCCTACCTGAAGAAAAGCCAGGTGGTTGTCAGTGGTCTATGTGTACCCCACAAATTCATCCCCTGAATGCCCATCATCCCATTGTTAAAACATTCCTGGTGAAAGGAAACTAACATTCACTGTGTGCTTTACACACAGGATGTCAGGAAGTACTTTACTCCAGCTAGTGATAAGCCAAGGGTGTCCCTTCTATCCTCTCTGTTAAGGGACAAGAGTATATCTACAGCCAAGCTGCTCAGATTCACATCTGGACCCTGACACTTGCTAGATGCATGGACTTAGGCCATGCACATCATTTCCTGAGCTCAGTTTCTCCATCTGTAAGATGAACTAATAATAGGTACTCACATTGCCACGAGAAATATGGTGAGGGCCTGATATAGCTGTCCCCTGAGAGGCTCTGCCAGAGCCTGGCCAGTACAGATGTGGATGCTCACAGCCAACCATCAAACTGAGCAAGGGAACCCCAATGGAGGAGCTGAAGGGGTTTGCAACTCCATAGGAAGAACAACAATATCAACCAACCAGACTCCCCAGAGCTCCCAGGGACTAAATCACCAACCAAAGAGTACACATGGAGGGACCCATGGCTCCAGCTGCATATGTAGCAGAAGTTTGCCTTATTTGGTATCAATGGGAGGGGAGGCCCTTGGTCCTGTGGAGGCTTGATGCCACAGAGTAGGGGAATGCTAGGGTGGTGAGGTGGAAGTAGGCAGGTAGGAGGAGCGCCCTCATAGAAGCAGGGAGATGGGGTGGGGGGGATGGGATAAGGGGTTTGCAGAGGGGAAACTGGGAAGGGGACAACATTTGAAATGTAAATAAATAAAATAACGAATTTACAAAAAAGAAATATGGTGAGGATAAAAAGGATCAATATACACATACCATTTAGACCCATGCCTGAGGAGTTTCAAGGGTTAGCTACCATTTTGTTTTTATTATTTATTCTAAATAATAATAAAAGTAAAAAGCCTACAGAAGCCATAGATATTCCCAAAATGAGGCAATTTAGCTACCATTTTGTTTTTATTATTTATTTAAAAAAAATATGGCATATAAGGCTCAGTCCTGGGAAGAGCTCTTAAAAGAGAGGGAAGATGAAGGCATTAAACTGACAGGGACAGTCAAGGTATCATTTCATTTCCATTGCTCCTTTTCCCTGGAATGGCCCAATTTGAGATCATCCATCACTGCTAACTGAGATGGAAAACGTCATTCTCAGTGTCAGATGACCAGAGAATTGAATTCAGACCTGCCGCATTATTAGCAGAGAGTAGGCAGTTGGTAGATTGGTAGTATATTATTTCCAAGGTCATGCTTTACACTGTTTCCCAGACTTTCTCAAAGAAAAGTCTTCTTAGACTCAACCTACAGAAGCCACGGATATCCCCAAGATGAGGCAATTTCTGACTGTCTGCCTATGACTGGTACTACTCACATCACAAAGGGCAGCAAATCCACGCAGCTAGGGAAGGCCCTAACCTCCAATCTGCTGTATTCGCGTGTGCGCACACTCACACACACACACACACACACACACACACACACACACACACACACAAAACCATGGATGTTCATTGGTTTACATTGTACCAGTTTAAACTATAGATATTTACCTGGGAAGGTAAGAGGTTGCCATTATAATCTATTTGGAAGTATTTAGTTGGCTAGTTACCCTCAAGAAAATAGGGTGATTCAAGAAAAAGAGGCGGGGGAGAGAACACCTGGTAAGAGTTCTGGGTAAAGAAAACCTCATGGGGAGTTTGATAGCTGAAGATCTGGCAAAGGGGGACCCCCACCACCACCAAAATAGTCACAGGTCAGGTTAGCTCTATCTATCCAACCTTGCTTACCGGGGAAGGAGTGGAAGCAAATGCGTTGGTGCTCTGATTAGAATCAGATTACTAGTGAGTATAATGGGCACTGAGCCTCTTCCCTGCCATAATCAGCTAATAGCATGGTAATCATGACAGGTCCTGGGAAATCCCCCTGTCCAGTAATGGTTTGCACACATAAGCACCACACAAGAAGGGGGCGGGGAAAGCACAGGAAAAGTTCTCAAAGATGGCTCCAGTGGTCCTCCTCTTAGATCAGAGCTCAAAAGAAAGCCTTTAGCAGCACAACCCTTACTTGCCCTCTGCCTGGCCTGCACTGGCCCCAGTTTCCGAAGTTCTGAACAGGGCAAAGCCAGGACAAAACCAGGAAGCCAACCCAGAATCTCTGGGTGTTCCTGCCCAGCTACCTGACCAATCAGAAGAGGAACGATGGGACGAGTCATATGACGTCAGAGGCTGGAGATGAATGTGTAAAGCTCAGACACCTGGCACCTGCCCAAGTCAGAGTATGACCCCATTGAGAAGAACGAAAATAGCTAGTGCTGTAAGCCAATAGCAACAGTTAGGATGGAAAATACATCTCTGGGGGGGAGTGGGGAAGGCTGCCTCCAGGGAAACAATACTATTTATTTTTGTAGATGTTTGCTGAGTCTGCAGTGGAAGGTTGGGTTTTGGGGGTTTTATTTGTTTGTTTGTTTTTTGTTTGTTGGTTGGTTGGTTGGGTTTCTTTCCCCTTTTTCTACCTGGGAGGTGGTAAGTTCATTTGCTTTATTACAAAGCAGGGACCATGTGGCTTGTCCCCAGGCAGGTGGCAATCAGAGGAAGGTGGAATATCATGGACTTGGGCTTTTCTTTGGGGATAATGAGAGGATAGGGCATTCTATAATCTTTTAGAAATTATTGGGCCCACAGTGTCAAAAGCAGTGAAATAATTACCAAGACATTAAAATTTGTTATTTTGTCTCCCCCCCCCCCAACACCCCTCTCCCCAGAGCTGAGGAGCAAACTCTGGGCCACCACTGAGCTAAATCCCCAAGCCCAGCATTAAAATGGCAATCATGGCTCTGGCAGGCCTTATCCTCCCTGATTCCTAAAGCCAGTAGGTCTGTTCCCTTATTTGGCCACTTCCTCCTCCTGAGGCTGATTACCTAGATACAGCTATCAAAGTATTGAAGTCCAGCTATCCAAAGTCCCTTTGATTCCCCTAATTAATATGCCCAATCAAAATTAAACACTTCATTCTAACACAGGTTTCCCCCTTTGACCTTTATAAAACTGCCATTTTCCTATGGGCCACAGCTGTCTCCACTCCATCCAGAGTCAGTTCTTTGTCCCCTCTGGGACAAATATCCCTGGCCCCTCTCCCTTGTTCCCTTCCCCTTCTCCCTCATCCTCTATCTCCTGTCTGTGTCTCTTATTCCCTGCCCTCTATCCCTCTGAGGGAAATCAATCTCTGTTGTACTGAGAACTTGGTCTTGAGGGTCCCAAGCCGGTAGGTTTTTTCATACCATGGAACAAGTTCTTTTAATGGTATGCTCTTCAGCTTCCTTGTCTGAACAAAAGAGGGGTATGATATAAAAATAAACTAAAAAAGAAACCCCACATTTCTCCCCAACTCTGATAGATCTGAAAGCATTTGATTTGTACTGAGTATTAACCTGTACATCCTGGCCTGGACATGTCAGTCAGCCTGTTTTCTCCTCTCTGTAAAAGAGCAGTGGTAACTCTGCCTTGCCTCCATCCTGGGACAATGGTGAGCACCGGATGGCTTAATGTGCACCAAAGGTCTTTGTGAACCTTGAGGCTCCGGACACACAGAAACATTTGAGTCCTTTCCACCTCCCTGGGAAAGTGTGGATAGAAGGAGAAAAGGCCATGGCCGGGAAGGTGTGTCACTCTGTCCATCTAGCCACAGTGACACAGGAGATGGTTTTCCTGGACAGAAGGAAAACCTTTAGTGGCACCAGCACAGCGGTGCCTGCACTGAACAGGTTCAGAGCAAAGACAAGGATTGCATAGGAAACGATGGCCAAGTCCTACAGGCTTTTCCAAACTCCTTAGTCTCCACTTTACAGAACTCCTTGGATTTCTCATATAAGGGTTGAACTGGGGAGTAATCTGTGTGGATGATAGCTTTTGGATTTAAGATGACCTATTTCCAACTTCCAAATCTTACTGGAATCTGATGGTGGCTTCCTGGAGAAGGCTTTCAGGGACCATGAGCTCATGACAATGTTTCCCAAAACTCTACATGGGGAGGATGGGTGTCCTGAGGGAGCAGATGAGGCTGGGAGGAAAGAAAGAGGAGTAGTTTGGTAGTTACCAAGAGTGGAGCTTGGGAGCTCAGGGACAGTTGCTCAGATGAAGTACTTGCTCTACTAACAACCTGAATGGTATCATGGTTTTAAAGCATCTGGGGATCAAATCTGAGTCCACATCTCTGCCTCGGTCATGAATTAAGAGTCCGTGAGCTTCAATTCATACTTCTATAGGTAGTGCTAACAAATAGGTAAGTGTCAGGGAAATGAGAGACTGCAGAGGGAGAACCCCTTCAGTGGAGGCTCCAGAGCATGTGATGCTCAGAATGCATCACACATGCAGTGTCGGGCAGCTGGCTGCACTTAGCCACCCATTTTTTTTCTAGGCCAAAGTCATTACTATTTGAATATTAAGTGCATATCCTAACTAAAATGTGCCAACAGCCACACCAAGCTAGACTGTGTCTCCTTTCTATTATTGGCACACAGGAAACATGGATTCTAGTCCAAAGGACAAAGTGAACACACACACACACACACACAATAGGGTGCAGGAAAAAAACACTTCTCAACTCTAGATAATACACAAGGGCTGTCACTTTTGTCATGCATGCAAGAGGATTTTTTTTTCCTTTTGCTAATCACAAAATAGTTTGTTTTATTTTTAGAGTACTTTGATGTGGCACTTGGCACTTACAGATTTTGCCCCCTCAAAGGTTGCTACTGCCGCTGTTCCATCTGGCCACGAGCAGACCCAGCTAGGCTTCTATTTGGAAGCACTTGTCACATACTTATTTTATTATTGCCTGAGATTTTTTTTAAAGTGTTTTGTTTTCCTTTTCTTTTTTTTTAAGATTTGTTTATTATTATATCTAAGTATACTGTAGCTGTCTTCAGACACACCAGAAGAGGGCGTCAGATTTCATTACAGATGGTTGTGAGCCACCATGTGGTTGCTGGGAATTGAACTCAGGACCTTCGGAAGAGCAGTCAGTGCTCTTAACCACTGAGCCATCTCTCCAGCCCATTGCCTGAGATTTTGAGTGATGAGAAGGTACTGTTTAGAATTTAGATGACTTGGGGCGGGAAGATGGCTCAGCAGCTGAGCGGGCACGCTGCTCTTACAGAGGACTGGAGTTTGGTTCCCAGCATCCAATGTTAGGCAGCATACATCTGTAACTCCAACTCCGGGGATGACTGTGCCCTCCTCCTGGCCTCCATGGAAGCCTGCACTCACATACCTGTACAGAGATATGTAAGTAAATTTAAAATAACTCTTGAAAAAAGGAATTTATATGACTTTCCAAGACAGCTGACCTTTCCCAAATTGCAAATGATTGTGACGTTTCAAAAAACAAAACAAAACAAAAAAAATAACCCCAAAATATCTACAAACAAAGGTTCTTATGCCAATGAGATGTACTAAAATACTCTTTCCTACAGATCACAAGGGTGTTGACTGACCAAGGGAGCTGTATCTCTAAATGTTCTTTATGCATTCATGCAGGCATGTGTGCTTGTGTCTGTCTGTCTGACCATCTGTCTGTCTGTCTTTCAGAAATGAGAATGAGGAGTCAAGCCTGCTGTTTTCCTGTTTTAGGGCAACTCCCGCCCTTCCCAGAGGCAAACTTTTCATCACTCCAACAAATACCTGAGGAATTCAAGCTCTAGGAGAGAATACATGTTTTCATTCCTACTTTCAAAAGTACCTATCCACAGTCAGAATCAGGCGACTCTATTGCCTTGTGCCTGAGAAGTGTTAGCGTATCCTGGCAGGATATCAAGGTAGTGGAAGCACTATGGAGCAAAACTGCCCCCCCAGGGGTGAACAGGAAGCAGAGCCGAAGATTTTTTAAATGAAATTCCAGTGAGAACAAATTATTGAAGAAAACCTCATGGAAGATTAGGTAGACAGGAGATGGAGGGGCAGATGTGAGCGGGAAGGAAGGCCATTACTGACCAATAACCCCATGCTTGGAGACCCACAAGTAGGAGCAACTCCTGACAGCAGCAGGAGCCTTTTGATGTTGACCAGAGCCCTGAGCAGAGAGCCTGTAAGCACGAACACTAGACGGCATTTGGTGAGGGACGACAAGCTAAATGGCTGAACTGAAGACACTGAGCATGAATGCATGCGAGAATGGAAATTTGGTGAAGAAATGAGTAGACTGAGAAGATGACCCCGGCTTGTGATGTCCAGAAATCTAAAGTGACTCAAGAATGTATTGTGTTCTCTTGTGGCCCGGGAGCCGGAAGGGACGGTGTATGCAGTTTGCTGGTTAACCTCAGAATGTTAACAGTAGTGAAGACCAACTGCATTTGAACTTGTGCCTGGCCTTTGGCTCAGCCGAGGTGGAAAGTGCAGGAGACCACGGTGGTCTCAGTGTGAAGTTCCCATCATCCTTCACACCTTTTCTCTGACTCAGATCATAGTTGTTGTAGCCCTGCACCCTGAAACTCCTGGCTCTGGTCTGAGAGGCACCAACCTCTTCCCCCACCCCTCCCCAACTCCTTACCAAACTTACTCTAAAGTTTTCTGACCTGACCTGAAATGAAACAGAAATTTCAGTCATTGTCATTAAGATCAGAAGTCCCACCGTCTGTCATGGCCTCTACCAAAGAACCAACCTGGTGAATCTCCAGCAGCATCTATTTCCACAGGCAGGACTCAGTTGGCGGAATATTAGCTCTTCTCCTGCCTTTGGGTGTTCAGAGACATTTCAGGAGACTGAAAATGGGGAGCACAATTGAGGTGGTACCAAGCTACATAGCTGTTCTGATGATCGAGATGTAGTTCCAATAGGCAGAGCATAGGCCATAGGCCATCGCGGCCAGCCATGGCATGCCAAAGGAAGGGTTTATCGTTTTCTCACCTTGCAGATATAATAAGGTCTTCTTGGAAGTATATTGGAGTTCTTGATTCCAGCAGGAGGTCAGCTTGCCCATGACACCGTCTAAAGATATCATCTTTTCTCTTCCAACTCCCCTACCCCAAGACCCCCATTAACACACAGTCTAACACATGGAGACCCTTCTGGCCAGGCACATGCTCATATGCTTCAGGGAGAGTCATTTGGGGTTCTTCCACAAATGTTTGAAAGTTACTCTTTTAGGACCTAGAACAACATCTTCCTGAATTCTTCCTTATTCTGCAGCACACATGGATTACAGTCCAGCCCCAGTTAGAGTCTCAGGATCTGGGTTCTATGGGATTTGCTTAGGAGACATTCTCTCTCTAATTACCTTAGGTGGCATTTGAATAGACAATATTGTCACTTCCTATCATTCTTTCTTCCCAACAACTCACTTGGGAAGGTTCCCACATCTTCACCTCTCTGAGGGGCTCTCAGCCCTTCATTGAACCCCACCCTATCTTTCACTCTGCGTAACCAGTGGGGATCCCAGAGGAACTGCTCACCATCCCAGCTTCCCATCTGGCCCTGTGCACTCTGAAGCTGCTACCATTTCCAAACTCTGAATCCACTGTTGGTTCTATCTGACGCTTCTTTCCCAGCTCTGCACTTGACCCTGGCTACTCTAACAGCTACTGATCACTTTAGAAATAATGCCTTACAGCAAGAACAAGGAAGGACCAGAAATGATGCGTTTCTACACGGGAGGTGGTGAGCATCTTCCTTTGTGCCATCTACATGTTTCTATTTTGTGGACTTCCAGCCCTCCTGCTCCTCAGGGCTTCCTTCATGGACCGATGAAAAGGCTGACATGGGGAACACATGAGGTTCAATCATATGGTCAGACAGCGCTGGCCTCTCAGTGTTGTTTTGTTTCTCTTTCTGGGTCAGATACAATGGAAGGGTTGGGGGACCTTAATTCTCCTAAGCCTACAGCTTCTGGCGACCTCACCGACACTGAGCCAGCACTCAGATTAGCCTCACCGTGCTCTGTCAGAAGAACCCAGTATAATCCCCAAGTCACCTTTGCTAAGAAAATCTGTCATCTGAGTCCTCTGCCAGGAACCAATCATACCAAAAGACTTTGATCTACACCAGACCTGCCTCCCAGCAGATAATCACCTGCATTGGGTGTGTGTTCTCCTACGGTGTGGGCCATTCCTGACTTATTTGTTTGGTGGCTAGTTCTTTTCTGTTTGGAGGCATTAAGACAGGGCCTCATTCCGTAGCCCAGATTGACCTTATCTCCTTATCAGTTATCCTCCTGCCTCAAATTCCTGAATGCAAAGATCACAGGAAGGCTCCACCGAGCCCTACTGTGTATAGATTATTTCTTAAGAAAGTGTTGGCTCTTCCGAATAGATGTGGTGCTCTCGAGGGTTTTCCAGTAATTTCTCCCTGACACAGTCAATCCGAGAAACCCACCACCTCCCTCCCACACCCAGGTCGCCACCCTGGTCATGCTCTTGAGGAAAAGTCAGCATCATGTCCTGCCACTCAGTGAAGGCCCCTCTGGTTTCCACTGCTCTCAGCAGGCTTGACTCACAACGAAACTGCAACCTCTAAGCACCGGGGGCCAGGATGGCGAGAAGGAAACACAGGTGAACACGCAAAAGCTGCCCCCAGGAAAAAGGTTTGTTTCTCTTACAGAATGGCACATCCAGAGCTGGGCAGGAGCACAGACTAGGAGAGGCTGAAGGGGCCTGCCTGGTCTTGTACTGACCTGGGGTTTTGGCAGAGAAAATAAACACCGGAACTAATACACCGGAACTAATCTGAGTGCCAACTAATTTCTGCCAAGAGGAGTAAACCGATGGGGGGTGGGGGTACGGTGGTGACCAAAAACTTCTAGATCTGAAAAGTATCTTAGAAAAAAAAAAGGCTCTGACAACTCTCCAACTCCCAGAGGGAAAAAGAAGGTTCTGGAATAACTTGTCTTGAAGCTCCTGATCCAAGAACTAGGGCTGGAAGTGGGGTTCCCAGTGCATGAGCTGGAGCGCCTTCCACCATAGGATTATCTTCTCTGTTCTCCTGTAATGCCCTCAAACAACTGGGATCAAAACTTGTTCTGCTATTCCAAAGACCTTAGGTCTGTGAGCTGCCGTCTCTGGGCATTGTAAAGAAGAAACGTCAACACCATCCCTCAGGTGTGCCAACTTGCACAGGGCAGGAGCTCACCGTATCATTTACATAGTTCAGTTGGTCTTTGCCCAATATGGCACCAACTGTGTATAGAGAACTGCAACACAGGCCAGCTTGGTTACCTGCCCAGTACCACACAGATGCTAAGAGACAGGGCAAGTCTGACTCCAGGACTTGCCCGTGTAACTTCCATACCATGCTACAAAGACAAGCCTCAAGAAAGGCGTATCTGTGGCTTCCAACACTGGGACCCTGGGGCAGGAGGTGGAAAGCAGAAGGGAGAAGGAGGGTCTACCCTTAGCTGACTGACATAAATTAGGTGGGACAACAGGACATGCAGCCTTCTTCCAGAGACCAATAACTGTAGGTGTGAAAACAATTTATAACCAGCCTCCCACTTGACGCTCCTATCCTCGAGGTGTCTACTCAAGACAGATGAGGGCCCCAGAATACATGTCACCGCTTTTGTGTTCCAGAAGCACCACCACAATCATAAGCAGCAGCAGGATTTTGCTAGGCCTCCTTGGACTCCTTAGCACGTTGGTAGCATATCATTTTGAACTACAGTTGAAAGTGATCCTTCAGAATTGAAAGACAGAGACAGAAGAAAAAGGGATGGAACTAAGTTGGCACACAGTGGAGCCACTGAACTAATTCTATGCCCCCCAGGGAAGGGGTGTGCAGTAACTAGAGACACTAAACATCATTTTCCGACTTGGCATCACAAACACGGTGTGTGAAGCACCTCAGGTCGCAGGCCCTGTGGCACTGGAACCAGGTCATACAGGCTCTTCGGAAACTCAGCACAGAGAATTCAACGCAGGACCAGGTGTCCTGTAGGTACACACCCTGCCCCTTCCTTCCCTGCCACACTCGACCACACCCTCCTCCCTCAGGCTCACTTAGAGATTATTCATTCTCAAAGGGTATTCTCATAACCCAAGAAGCTCCCCCTCTCCCATAATTCTAGCAGCTTAGGAGTTTGAGGGCAACCTAAGAACATTCTCAAGATGTCATCAATCACCAAATATTTTAAACAATTCTTATATGAAATTCTTGAGAATTTCATGTAGTGTATGTAATCATGTAATCATCTAGCCACTCCTCCCAGACCCAGCCCTACCTTTGTATCCACCCAACTTCACATTCCTTCTCTTTTTATAAACCCATTGAGTCCAATTTGTGCTACCAAATATTCTTGGGTATGGGTATGCCCTAGAGACTGGATGATGTAGCAAGCATTGTATCTCTAAAAAAATCTACCTATTGCTCACTCAGCAACTATCCATTGTCAAGAGCTCCTGGGCTAGGGGTGGGAACTCACCCCACCTTCATCCCCATCTTCATGTTGGGGTTTTGTCTGGCTTGAGTTTGCACATTTCTTGGATATGCTAATAGAATTGCTGTAGGTTTGTATATGCCACTGTTCTGTTGTTGACAACTATAAGCTTTCCATATGTCCAGAGTGATGCGATGGGCAAATATTGATGACCCAACATGAGCCCTGACCTGTGGTGCTTACAGTAATGAGGTAGAGAGCAAGTATCCTTGTCATCATGTGTACCACGACTGACTTGAGTCACATACAGCAAAGGTAACATACACTAAGGGGACCTACCTGTCCTGAACGGGACTGGGAAAGAAAAGAAAAATCATATAAAGAAGTGGTATCTAAGTTGAAAGAACTCAGAAAGAGAGGCTGGGAGGAAAGCAGGGATCATTTGAAAGGAAAAAAAAATAAACAAAAACCAAAGAGACTGAATTATAGAAGGAAGCAGCAAACTGAAGTAGAAGGATAGAGAAGTAAAATGGCAAAATGGTAAAAATGTTTCTATACAGTGTTAAAGCGAGTCCTGGGGATGGATTGTTCAGTAGTTAAGAACAAATAATTCTTTAGCAAAAGACCCAGAGTTGGCACTATACAGCCACATCTGGGGGTTCACAGCCACTTGTAACTCTAGTTCTAAGGGATCCAGCATCTTCCTTTGGACTCCATGGGCACTTGTATTCATGTGTACATATTCTCACACACATATACTCAATTTAAAAAAAATAAATCTTTTTTTTAAAAAAAAACATATATGAGCTATGGGAGACAGAGGTCACGCCAATGTACTTTACACTGTGAGCTTCAGGCCAGTCTTTGTTTTACCAAAAGAAGAAAAGTTGGGAGTCACTTGAGGGGTTTGATGAGGAGATTAACAGTTTGACTTGTGTGTGTAAATGATCACTCTAAACTAGAGGTCAAGAGATGTGAACAGAGAAATGCTTACGAGGAAAACTCCAGAGGATCTAGTGATCAACTGAACGTAGACGGGCAAAGAGAAGGGGGCAGCCAACAATTGAGCCTTGAGGTGGATGGTGACTCTGTTTACTATGCCAGACAAAGATGACATCACAGAAAGAACACTTTAGTTAAGATACCACATCAGCACTTCTTAACCTGGAGGTCAAACTATCCATTCACAGGGGTCGCCTAAGACCATTGAAAACACAGATATTTACATTACAGTTCATAAAAGTAACAAAATCACAGTTATAACTTGGCAATGAAAATAATTTTTGGGGGGATCACCATAACATGAAAGGGTTGTCGCATTAGGAAGATTGAGAACCACTACACATAAACTGAGGGTCCCATGCAAAAGGAAGAAACAGGATTCACTGCTGAACAGTCACTAAAACTTCCAAGACAGTGAGACCCCATTCTTTCAAGTCATGCTCCCCCATATGGCTGCTAAAGTCACGGTCCAAGAAGCCATCTCCCCTGAGACCTGTTTGTAAGCTTTGAAGTGACAACCATAAAGAGAAGAGATACATAGACTAAATATCACCAAGGGACAAGTTCTACAACTGAAAGATATCACTGGTGCCCAGACTCAGGTACCTATGGTTATCACGGGTAGTCATGGATACAGTCAAAATGGCTGTTATCTCTGAGTAGCCAGAAATATCACCTATTGCCTCTGACAAGACAAATTTCTCATGTGAGAAGTTAGAGTAAGGTGTTGGTCCCTGAGTAAAAGTCAAATTGCTTTATGTGGTACCACAGTTACACAAAGGGGAATTCCACGTTGGCTGTCCAGCGATCAGCCCTTCCGTTGTGCTTTGCAACATCTACTTGGCCACGATTCTCAGGACATCCAATCCGGTTTGCATAATCCTGGCTTGATTTGCCCCTAGGCTAGCCTTAACTTGGGTTCCTTCTAAATCTATGACCCGAGTCACACTATGTATATGGGTGCAAGTGGGGTTGGATACAACCAAGCCACCAAGGAAACTTCTGCCCAGACCACTAAAGGAGGTTATTCAGGAAACATTAGAAACTTAAAAATCTTTAAAATAGTTTCACTTAAAATTAAAGTGAAACTAATTTTCCAATGCTAGATAAGAAGAAATGAAACTCCCATTATCGGCTTTTTAAAGAGATTTTTAAGTTTTATTTTATTATTGATTCAACTGTGCGCATGTGTGTGTGTGCGAGTATATATATGTTATATGTGCATGTGAGTGCTTATTACCATGTGCAAAAAGGTACCCTTAGAGACCAGAAAAGCCTATCAGATCCCCTGGGTCTGGAGTTGTATGTAGTTGTGGTTAGGAGCTAGGAGCCACACTCTAATCTTCAGAAGGAACAGGACACTCTTTAGGGTTGACCCATCGCTTCAGTCCCCCCAAAATAACTACTAACAACCCCACCTTCTCAGACCATATCACACACTTGCTGTGATGACTCTATTGCCCGACAATCTGACTGATCTCTGAGTCCCGCAACCTGGTCCCTTTGCCTTTCCCTGTCAGCACCGTGAGTCACTCAAGGCTCCCAGACTGTTCCCTAGAATTGCAGAAAGTCGTGAAGCAACTACATCAAGAAAGATACCAGTTTGCTGGGCATAAGAAGATTCCTCATAAGATCTTATATACTGTATATAAGACTCTAAAATCTACTTACGTGCACAGATACTCACATACACACACACAGAGAGAGACAGACGTATAGACAGACATACACTTTTCTACCCAGAGTCTTTTTGCAGCTAAAATGGTGAAATTTACCAAGTAGCATTTCCCAAAGCATTAGTATGTCCTATACCAATGTGCCACTAAACTTGGACATCTTGGACATGAAGGACAGAGAAGAAAGAGATAATAAAGTGCCTGGTGATGTGTGGGTGCAATATCAGCCATGGACTGCTGGCCTCTGTGCTCGTTTGATAAAAAGAAAAAGTAAACTCTCAGGCTGGGTGTGAAGTTCACCTGTGGTCCTAGTACTAAGACAGGAAGAGGATGAGTCCAAGGTTATCCTCAGCTACAGGGGAAACTCCTTCAGAACGAACTAACAAATACTATCTCTTAAAGCCATGCTTAATAAAACTTCCCTTCATTAGCAGCTGACTAGAAATAGGAAATATTTTGAAACATGGGTAATAAAAGAGACATTGCCTGGCTTCCAGATCCCCCTCTCACAACCTCCATCTGATCTTCCAGGGAAGGATGTATTTAAATATGACTTCTGGACTGACTCAGGCCATTTGTCCCCAAGGAATGCACAGACTGATGTGTAACAGTCATGTCCTCTTGAATCCACCACTCCAACAGCACCCAGGCTGACAGTGTGCCCATCTATCCCCAGACTCACGCTCTCACTTCCCTGTCATAGGCACTTCCCTTGTCCTGAAACCCAGCTCAGATCTCCTGCCATGTAACTCTTGACATTTATGTCTCAGATGTAGCTGTGGCTTTGGGGCTTTTCCCAGTGAGTGCCAAAGACTTCTCACAGACTTGAGCTCTCCGCGTGGTCCTTACTTGGCTAAATATGGACTTGTATAAAGGACCACACAAAAGGTTCTCAAGGACCATTTAGAGTCTGAAATGTTGAGGAGAAAATGAGCAACAACTTGAAATCAATGGGGAAAGAATGGGCCAACTAGCTGACAAATGGCTGAGAACAACTGGCTATGCATTTCAGAACAAATAAAGAATTCATATAATTGTAGGCCTGCTTAGTTGAATATATATTAACAAGAAGTATAGTTTACACATATCTCTCTTCTTTCTGTCATTGTGGGAGTGTGGAGTATACACATTCATATACACATTCATACATATTCATGAAACTAATATATTATATTTATTAGTATATACTCAGACAGTATTAAAATATTAATATATAAATATGATGCATAATTATATTAATATAAATTATGTGCTATAATTAAGTACATGCTAATATATTAATGTTTTATGTTAACATTATGAAATAGTTTGATGTCCATGTGTCAAAGGAGATTATAGATGAAGAAATAATTATAGGAAGATGTAAAAGGTGCTGCCTCTCCTGCAGAGTTCTAGTCTCACCTCTCTGTTTCCTGGTATTTCATCTCCTAACCCTGGATCAAGCCCATAGAACTGTCCAGTGTGAGTCCCAAGGACAGCTGGTACCTTCTATAGGCCAGATTCAGTGCTGGGGGCTCAGACAAACAAAGCTAAACACAATACACTCAGGGAGCTTGTTAGCTGCTCAGAAAGACCAAAAAAAATGCAGGAAGGCAGCAAAGGGGATCGCGGCTGCCGCCATGCGGTCAGTACAGGTCACAGTCAGGAGAGAGAGTCCATGCTGTCTGGATCTTGAGCCTCCTCTAGGGTTCAGATCCCTGATCTACGGCAGTGTCCACACTTAAAACATCAGCTCAGAGAGGTGGTTGCTTCTGCTGGTGGAAACAGACATCCCAAAAAACCCAGCAGTCAAAAGGAAAGGAGGAAGTGAGAGGGATGGAGGCTGCTTGGCCCCTTGCTCTGTGCTTGCTGCTGGTAGAACTCAGCCTGGAATTGACCGGAGCAGCAGTTCTTGAGTCAACTCCATTCCAACTTCTAGAAGGTTCTTTTCCCATCAAAGAATGTTGGGAGGAGAGGCCAGAAGCCCTTGATCCCAGTTTGCCAGCCACCACATCAGATAAGAAAAGACAAGCCCAAATTCCTGCTCACCAGCTCTGGTGTGGTAACCCTCTCCAACGGGGCAGGCTTGGACCCCTGTGCCAACAGAGGTCCTCCTCCGTACTGGTGCAGGAAGGAGCACCCTGGGGTGTACCCTCCACATGGGTCTATTTAAGCAAACAGCCCCTGGTCAACAGGACATGTAGCATTGGCCCACTTGGGTCACACAGAAAACAGGTACCAGGAGGACAAGTGGCTTGCTCAGGGTACAGAGTGAAAGGCAGTGGAGGACTCTAGGCGAATGTTCTTCCCACCCAAACTGGTGTAGTAGGAGAAGTCTCTGTTGAGGGGAAGGTCCAGACACAATCAAAGGGCTACCGGAGACTTCCCAGGTGTCTGTAGAAGTACTAACATCTCTAACATCCTGCAACAGCTACAGGTTACACATCTCCAAGCCTGGGACACTGTAAAACAGGGCCATGGTGAGGTCTTCCTGACAGCACAGAGCAAGCTTCCCAGAAGTCTGAGCTCCTTGTCTTAAATTCCCATGCTGAGATCCGAGAATCTCAATGAAACACGGGCCAGAGAAGGCCACTGGAACTCTCATCGGACCATCTGTCCACAGCAAATGTACCTTTTCAAGGGATGGTCTTGAACACGTGATGGAAAAATCAAAGAGAGTTAACTTTAAGGATAGTCAGCCCTCTTGGGTTTCCTTTGGGTAACTGAGTGCTAAGGTGACTTCCTAATCAGCAAGAAATTTCGGACATTCAACCCAGGTTGAGTGGAGGAAACAATTATTTCTCAATCCTAATATGTTCTGGAATAGCCCATTTATCCACGTCATTGTGACCTAGGAGTACGTGAATGGAACCCACATTTCTAGGCTTCTGTGCATAGAACAGCTGTCTGCCTCAGGAAATACAACTTTTAGTATTGAGAAGCTAAAAAAAAAAAAAATGAAAAGAGATAGACCATACTAAAAATAGCTATAATGCAGAAGTTCATTCTTACCAGTCCTTTTGCGCTTACAATGCAAAAAGAAGGGGAAAAAAAAGAAAGAAAGAAATTAAGCTCAAAAATTGCATGCATGGTCTAGAAGAGGGAGGAGCCTGAATAACAACCTTTGCCAGGAAGTTTGTAAATGGAGAGGCCCCACTGAGCCTTCAGTATAAAAGGGGGACACAGGACAGCAGGTCTACACTTTAGGGACTTGCTCTTGCACTACTACCAAAGCCACAAGGCAGCCTTGCAGAAAACAGAGCTCCATCATGCCTGGCTCAGCACTGCTATGTTACCTGCTCTTGCTGGCTGGAGTGGGGATCAGCAAAGGCCAGTACACCCGGGATGATAATAACTGCACCCACTTTCCAGTCAGCCAGACCCACATGCTCCGGGAGCTGCGAACTGCCTTCAGTCAGGTGAAGACTTTCTTTGTAAGTATGATGCCTGCCTAGCCTTTCTTCCTGGGATCACCTGAAATATGCATTCTGGTGGAACTGCAAGAATAGCTCTCTTTCTCCTCCTCTTCCTCCTCTTCTTCCTCTTCCTCCTCCTCCTTCTCCTCCTCCTCCTCCTTCTCTTCCTCCTTCTCCTCCTTCTCTTCTTCCTTTTCCTCTGGCTCCCACCTCATGCTGCTCCTCCTCTATCTCCTTAAACTTAAATCCAGAGAGTCCTAGGCCAAGCCATGGGTTATGAGTTAAACTAAATCCAGGCACACCCAAAAAGCTAACTAGGAGGTGAATGCATGCAGGTCTCTCCATGCTCAAGAACTTTCTGTTAAGTTTCTGATGAGGCTCCAAGTTTTGCTGGCTAGGACAAAAGTCTGTGGTAAGAGGTACATGCTGTCTCTGCTTAGTCTCTAGATCTGGAGGACTGAGGTTTGGGGGTTTGGGGTATCGCCAGGCATAGAGAGCTTGCATTACAAGAGTATTCCCCATTCCAGAGCTCCTGGACCTGGTATTGAGGTCCAGAGAAGGGAGAGAACCATGCAAAACAGAGGTTCTCCACAAGGGACTCCAGAAAGGAACAGTTGACACAGGTGCTCTTGAAACCTGATCTGACTCATGTGAAAGAAAACCAAGCCCCAGTCAAACTTCTCCCAGTCTGTTAAATTCAGTCAGAAGTTTTTAAAAACAACTGGATCCCAAGAGGAAGGACTCTGATTTAACTCTGGGCTCCAGCACCATCAAATCCTGTTTTTAAAAATCTCCTTTCCATAGTTGCCAGGGCTACACTGATTACAAATTCAAAACTCTACCAATGGAAACGTATTCAAATGACATGCATGTTGGGTATTCCTCCCCAGTCCTTGTATTCACGCTCCTTACGTTCTTCCAGCAAACGAAGGACCAGCTGGACAACATACTGCTGACCGATTCCTTAATGCAGGACTTTAAGGTAAGAGTCCCGCGGGTTCTGGGGAGCGATCAAGTGATTAGGGAGGGGAGGCGCTGCTGGTACAGCGAGAGCTGGGTCTGATGCCCATGGCTTTCAAAAAGAGAAGTGAGAAGACCTTAACTCAGCATATTGCCAGCAGTTGAGGGTTATGAAGAGCTCATTCTGTGGTAAAGGGAGAAAACGTAACTGGGGGGGGGGGGTCCCTAGGAGCAAGACAGTCCATCAAGGTTAGTGGCAATGGGCCATCATTCCAGTAAGTCACACCCAGCCTTTGATCCCTGCCTCTAGGGTTACTTGGGTTGCCAAGCCTTATCGGAAATGATCCAGTTTTACCTGGTGGAAGTGATGCCCCAGGCAGAGAAGCACGGCCCAGAAATCAAGGAGCATTTGAATTCCCTGGGAGAGAAGCTGAAGACCCTCAGGATGCGACTGCGGCGCTGTGTGAGTAGCAGACCAGTTCTTCCACACCCCACCCCACCCCGCCCCCGCCCCCGGAACCACCCAACAAATATTGTCTCCTACAGCCCAGCCAGGTCACATGCACCCAGAGACACACACAGACCAGACAGGGGACTAGGTAAACCTAGAGAGGCGCCCGGGAGTCAGGTCTCTGGCTCATCTGTCTCTGAGCGAGAGTGGGAGTGGCTTCGAGGCACTCACACGTGAAGATTTGCGCACAGCCTTCCTGTTATTTGTGAGTCATTGTGGGTTATTAGCTACTCCCCTCTCTCTTCGTGGGAAGGCTAGGGCTTCAGTCATGGCTCCCTCATCTCTGGGCTGCCGGCTGAGGCTACCAAGTACAGGAAAACATTCGCCTCTTCATCTCATTTTTTGGAAAGCAAATTCAATGGCACACAGCTGGGCTGATAGGACTCTGGTATTTCAGAAGGGTCAGACAGAAGACTACTGTCCCTAAGCCAGTGTCTATGAATAATACACGCAGGACATCTGTGTCTCTCTGACTGAAGCAATCGATGCCTTCCTTCGCTGCTGTTGGTTTTCTTTCTTCTCTCACTGATACTGGGAAATGAGTTGGAGTCTACTTGTGCAAGGGTTCTGGTCCAACGATTTGGCACCAGTAGTTGAGACTTTCGCTCCACTCTCAGACACCTAGAAATAGTTCATGGTTGTTGAGATTGGAAATAGACAAGAAGAGACACTAAAAACAGAACAGATGTTTGGGGGCTCTGAGAGACAAAACCCAAGACCTGAGTTCACACTCACGCTTAGCAAGCCATCTTAGTGATTGCAAAGACATGCATCGCATCTTCAGAGGCTATCTTCAGCCCCTTCAGAAACAGATAAGGACCGATCACGGCTCAGTTCTCCCTGGGAGCTAAGAACGTGGGCATGGAAGATGAACAAGGCTGTCTCCTTCCTCACGCAACAAGATCGTTTCCCCCAAGTGTGATGGATACAGGATTCAAGCCACACTCTCCCTTTTTTTCTTTTTCAGCATCGATTTCTCCCCTGTGAAAATAAGAGCAAGGCAGTGGAGCAGGTGAAGAATGATTTTAATAAGGTAAGCCTGAGTGGTGGCAAAGAGGGTGCGTGTAATGTGACCTCTGTCCGCTCGCCAAAATGCAGAGAGGAGGGTGGGAGCTATTCTGCACCTGGAGTGTGGGAACCCAGCAAATGGTGTGACCTCCTCTGCCAGTTAGAAAGCCACTGCCTCAGTTACATTTGTTTTCTGCAAAGTGTCTCTGACAGTTTCTAAATGACTGTTCCACTTTTGCAGGCTTTTGGCTTAGACTGACCAGACAGCCTATAAGCACAGGGTGCTGGGTGTTGGGGAGAGTGACATAGGAAACAGAAAGTACAGAAAGTACCTTGTTGGGAAATGGGTGGAACCCACAAGTACAGAAAGCAGACATGAATTAATGCACACAGGTACATCATTGGGGCTCAGCCTGGATGCACCCCCCCACCACCACCTCAAATCAGAATGAGCAGGAAGCAGAATTCTTATTTGTCCCAGGGCACTTTCCACCTGGCAAACAAAATGAGGTTTCACACTTCCATCTGCCTGTGAACCTATTCAACCCTAGTTCCCAGAAGCCATGTGGCCTACATCATCATCTTTGTGGGCTAGGCAGAGACATCTGGCAGGGCTCCAACATCAGTGGGCATGAATTCCATGACAGCAGGCCAGAGCAGCAAGGCGAGTACTGCCTACACGCTCAAAACATAAAAAACATTTCCTTGCTATCTCTATCACTGTCCTGTGCACAAACTGCTTCCTCGAGCATCTTTGTATAACATTCTTCATAAGTGTTATGTGAGCACACTAGCCTCTAAAAAAAAAAAATAGTTGAAAGGGCGCCACTCTGAAGACAATGCTTTGAGAACTGAATGCTTCCCTTGCTGCCTCCTGGCAGTGATTAAAGTAGGGAGAAAGACAGGGGAAGGCACAGTCCCTTCCCAAAGTGGATGGACAAATCTTTGGGTCCTTCAGCTCCCAACCCAAGAAAGCAGAGATCTTTCTACACTCAGGGTCCTTCCCAGTGCAGAGAGCCCCTCAGCCCTCCAATGGGTCGTAATAACCAGGTGCTTCTCTCCCCACACAGCTCCAAGACAAAGGTGTCTACAAGGCCATGAATGAGTTTGACATCTTCATCAACTGCATAGAAGCATACATGACGATCAAAATGAAAAACTAAAGCATCCAAAGTGCGTGTTGAGTCTACCGGACTCCAGATAGAGCTCTCTAAATCTGATCCAGGGATCTTAGCTAACGGAAGTAACTCCTTGGAAAACCTCGTTTGTACCTCTCTCCAAAATATTTATTACCTCTGATACCTCAGTTCCCATTCTATTTATTCCCTGAGCTTCTCTGTGAACTATTTAGAAAGAAGCCCAATATTATAATTTTACAGTATTTATTATTTTTTAACCTGTGTTTAAGCTGTTTCCATTGGGAACACTTTATAGTATTTGAGTGTTCAAAGGGGAATTATATTATATAATGGGAGGGGTCTTCCTTGGGAAGCTACTGAAGCTTCCATTCTAAGGCTGGCCACACCTGATAGCTGCAGAGCTGTTTACCATGGTGCCCTTTCTATTGCTCTCATCCCTGAGTTCAGGGCTCCTGAGAGAGTTATGAAGACTCTCACACATCTTGGGATGAGGAATCAGGGAGCCCCTTTGATGATTACCCTTGGAACATCTCAGAGGGTCCCCTGCCGTCACTCCCCAACCACTTCATTCTTGAGAGCTGTGGCCAGTTTGTTATTTATAACTACCGAAAAGTAGTTCTAATAGAACTCATTTTTAACTAGAAGTAATTCAATTCCTCTGGGAATGGTGTACTGTTTGTCTGCTTTTGTAGCAGATTCTAATTTTTGAATAAATGGATCTTACTCAAATCACCTTGTGTTGTCTATTGAGTTCTGTCTGATTTAAAAAGAAAAATCCCTTAAAATTCCAGACGGCAGAAGTGGTGAATAAATCTTAGACTCCACAGAAAGAATGCCAGCAACCTCTCCAGGAAGGGGTGGAGCTCAGATCAGATCAGAGGAAAGTCTTGCCTAGTTTTCAAAGCATCAGCATAAACTATTGAGATCTTCAAGCTCAGACCTTTAAGTTGTGTCCTGAAGCCTTAAGAGGCATTCTACCTTCCGGAGCTAGGAAAGATGATTCTAAGTAGCCTTCGGAAGGAAGTGGACAGCATCAAAGCTGAAACTCTGAGATGAAAGGTTGGGTTAAGAATGGAAGCTAAGGGCAGGGGGTGGAGGAATGGCTCAGTGGTTGTGCCGGCACCAGTGAGACAGGAGTTCATATTGTTGGAATCCAACCAACACACAACCAACACTAGGCAAGAGATGGCTAATGTGTAGTGATTCCTTTGAGCTCCAGAGGTCCTGGGATGAACTTAGATCTGTCTGGGGGGCGCTCTGGGGATTAACACAAAATCATCACTAGTTCCTAGAACTGGGAAATAGGCTAGTTACTACTGGCAATCACAATTAAAAAACTCCTGCCAAGCCTGCCTCTGGCAGTGCTGACGACCAAACCCTTTCACATGCTAAGCAAACATCTGCTGCTCAACTAAATATCCAGCCCTTGGACACTTTGAGATAAGGCCTCACTAAAAGTCAGTATGGCCTTGAACTCAGTTCCTCCTGCCTCAGCTGTCCAAGTACTGGGATTCTTCTTCAGACTGAGGTCAGAGGCAACAGAGTTGAGCCAAAAGAGTTGACTATTGGTAAACTGACCTACTCAATAGGGTCCCAAAGGATTCAACCACTCTTCCTGCCCACTCCCTGAGCCACCAGATAGAAGTTAGACTGACTTCTGTCTGGGGTAGGGGGAGTGGCTGGGGAAGCCCTACTAAATATCTCGTGACTTCGAGGATAAGGGGAAATAATGAGCTGAGTAACCCTGACACCACACACACACACACACACACACATACACACACACGCACACGCACATGCACACACACGCATACACACACACACGTGCTGGCCAGGCAGCCCAGGGACAGGGTGGGCGGGAGTTGACAAGCTGTGGTCATTTTTTCAGTAAGACCTGACTCACTTCGGTTAAAGTAACCATCGGAAGGAAGTGGGAAGCATCAAAGCTGAAACTCTGAGATGAAAGGCTGGGGTTAAGAATGGGAGCTAGAGGCAGGGGTGGGGGAATGGCTCAATGGTTAGAATGTTTGCCACCGGCACCAGTGAGACAGGAATCATATCCTTGGAATCCAAGCAAATGCTAGTATGCATGGTGGCCTGAGAAGGCACAGACAGGGCATCCCAAGAGCAGGGTGGCTAGCTGTTAAATTCCCAACCCTGTACAAGCAGCTGAGGTGTCTATTTAACACAGACACCTCATTCAAGCAGAACTGGTCTCCAGGTTCACCCAGCATCCCTCAGTCCCTACCTGTTACAGTGTATGGCTGGCAGGCAAACCCTGCCCTCTACCCTGAACTCTCCAGACCAGAGGGGCTGGGCTGCTCCTCCCTGAGAGGCTCTTCTCTATTTAATCCAGACATTTTGGTTACCCACCCTTGGCCATTTTGGAGAGCTCTGGATTTGAGTCTACCTTGGTGAGAAGATGGATGAGGAATTCAGGGTGATTCTTCACATCAGTGTCAGGCCTGCACATGGACATGTGTAACCTTCCATGTATATACCTTTACACAGAAGAAGAAGAAGAAGAAGAAGAAGAAGAAGAAGAAGAAGAAGAAGAAGAAGAAGAAGAAGAAGAAGAAGAAGAGGAAGAAGAGGAAGAAGAGGAAGAAGAGGAAGAAGAGGAAGAAGAGGAAGAAGAAGAAGAAGAAGAAGAAGAAGAAGAAGAAGAAGAAGAAGAAGAAGAGGAAGAAGAAGAGGAAGAAGAAGAAGAAGAAGAAGAAAAGAAGAAGAAGAAGAAGAAGAAGAAGAAGAAGAAGAAGAAGAAGAAGAAGAAGAAGAAGAGGAAGAAGAGGAAGAAGAGGAAGAAGAGGAAGAAGAAGAAGAAGAAGAAGAAGAAGAAGAAGAAGAAGAAGAAGAAGAAGAAGAAGAAGAAGAAGAAGAAGAAGAAGAAGAAGAGGAAGAAGAAGAAGAAGAAGAAGAAGAAGAAGAAGAAGAAGAAGAAGAAGAAGAAGAAGAAGAAGAAGAAGAAGAAGAGGAAGAAGAAGAAGAAGAAGAAGAAGAAGAAGAAGAGGAAGAAGAAGAAGAAGAAGAAGAAGAAGAAGAAGAAGAAGAAGAAGAAGAAGAAGAAGAAGAAGAAGAAGAAGAAGAAGAGGAAGAAGAGGAAGAAGAGGAAGAGGAAGAGGAAGAGGAAGAAGAGGAAGAAGAGGAAGAAGAGGAAGAGGAAGAGGAAGAGGAAGAAGAGGAAGAAGAGGAAGAAGAAGAAGAAGAAGAAGAAGAGGAAGAAGAAGAGGAAGAAGAAGAAGAGGAACAACAACAACAAACAAACAAACAACAGGGGCTAGCTGAAGAGGAGGAGGCAGGTGACTGAAGTTCTCAGTCTGATCTAGAGAAGTTCTAAGCCCCTATCTAGAAAGATTCCAGCAGCTAGGGCTCAGTGGCTGCCTGCACATGCTAACTAGTCAGAAGTAGTCTTTCATTTAAGAGACCAGGCATTTGAAATGTAGAAACAGGTCTAGAACAGCCGCATCACTGATCTCAGCAGTAGCTACACTGTGACTGGAACTTCTTCCAGGTGTGTCAGCTCCACACGACGACTACTTTATCAGGCACACTCCATGCTTTTAGGCTTGCTATTTCCTGTAGACTCAGAAGCGTGAGCTTTGTCACTACTCAGTTTGCTGCGCTACAGTTCAGTAATTCAACACTCCGCAGATTGCATCAGAAATTCAAGTTTTTCATTAACTCTCAACCTTGTGTTGATCATAAATTAATCTTTCAAGGCACCTAGGTTGTGTTTGCTAGTTAAACTGTATATCTATCTCTGAGCCTTTATACCTAATATTTACATTAATAATAATGTAGACATTAATTAAAGCCATTTGCTGACTACTTTACTATACACTACATATACGTTAACTTGTTATCATATAACATTATGAGGTACTATTAAATAAATATCTCAAACTTTTTTTAAAAGATTTATTTATTTTAAGTATATGACTACACTGTAGCTGTCTTCAGACACACCAGAAGAGAGTATCAGATCTCATTACAGATGGTTGTGAACCACCATGTGGTTGCTGGGAATTGAACTCAGGACCTCTGGAAGAGCAGTCGGTGCTCTTAACCACCAAGACATCTCTTCAGCCCTATCTCAAACTTTTTTGAGACAGAGTTTCACTGTATATCCCTAACTAGCTTGTAACTCACTGTGGAGACTAGGTGGCCTCAAACTCACAGAGATCCATCTGCCTCTGCCTCCCAAGTGCTGGGATTAAAGGTGTTTGCCTTCACATCTAGCCAACATCTCAGTTTCTTACATAGGAAAATGAGATTCAGTTAAAGCTACCTTAGGTCAGCCAACTACTAACGGCAGAGTTTATAATCTTAATGATTATATCAAACACTTATATATCATTTTCATACCAAATTACTGAAAAATTCTCCTTTTCCCATATTGTTCTGCCTCCTCAAAAGATATGGATATTTGCCAACAGGTAGTGTACACCTATAATGCTAGGATTGAGAAGCTGAAACACAGAAGTTAAGAATATGAAGGCAACCTGGACCACACTGCCAGACCCTGCCTCAAAAATAATCATAAAATACTATACATTCACTCCCACCTGCTCAGGAGGCTGTAAGAAGGAAGGTCACTGAATCCAGGAGTTCAAGGCCAGCCTCTGAACCCTGTACCAAAAGTGATAACATACATTTTGGTATTATGTGTCTCCATTCCTATTTGTCTTAAAATATTTTTATTTCTTTTCTAATTACTCTTTGACTATCTGGTTCTTCAGGAGCAGGAGAAGTGTTCATATGCCTAACGCAGCCCATCACACATCTCTTTGTAGATGGCTGTGGCTCCTTCATGAGTGTCTGCAACACAAGATATACAGCTTACCAGGAGCCACTGATCCTGAAGAGAACTAAGAGGAAGGTAGGTAGGTAGGTACAGCATGATTTCTGGCCTAATCCAGGAATTCTCACACCACTGGTCCTACCACATTCTACCTGTTAGAAGGGGTAAAATACAGGCCACATACAAGTGAGGGCAGGTGGGCTTCACTTTTTGAAGGAAGAAATCAAAGGATCTGTGTACCTACCTGTCTTAGTTAGGGTTTTACTGCTGTGGACAGACACCATGACCAAGGCAACTCTTATAAGGACAACATTTAATTGGGACTGGCTTACAGGTTCAGAGGTTCAGTCCATTATCATCAAGGTGGGAACATGGCAGCATCCAGGTAGCCATGGTGCAGAAGAAGCTGAGAGTTCTACATCTTCATCTGAAGGCCGCTAGTGGAAGAATGGCTTCTAGGCAGCTAGGATGAGGGTCTTAAAGCCCACACCCACAATGATACACCTACTCCAACAAGGTCACTTTTTCTAATAGTGCCACTCCCTGGGTCAAGCATATTCAAACCACTACACTATTTTAACACTTCTATACCCTTTAATCTTTAAGCTCTGTGCTCTTGGCTACTGGATGGAGGGAAGAGCTGGCTTAGAATAGTCTGCAAGACTGGGCCATCAACATAGACATTGTCATTCTTAGGTCCTTCTCTTGTAGACTTAGTCCAACATATTTACTTCTCTTAGCCTCCATTTCTCCTTTGGAAAATTGACAAAAACTTTGGCCTACATGCTAGGTATTGAATGTTTGTGTCCCTCTTCTCCCTACCCCAACCAAAGTCATACTGACTCCCAAAGCAATGACATTTG
Organism: Tokudaia tokunoshimensis; assembly: GCA_036184795.1. NCBI lineage: Eukaryota > Metazoa > Chordata > Mammalia > Rodentia > Muridae > Tokudaia > Tokudaia tokunoshimensis. The sequence continues at coordinate 63,296,740 of BTHU01000013.1, read as the reverse complement.
AAGATAGTCCTTTGGGAGAAGACCAAGGTTAGATGGGACAACAAGGATAGAACCTTCATGGTGGACTTAGCACTAAGAAGAGACCCTGAAGAGTTTGTTCTATTTCCCTATCATCTTTTAGGAACACTCAAAGAAAAGGTTTTACAAGCACACAATGAGATAGGAGCTCTGTTGAGGCGAGAGCAGAGGCCTCAGGATGCAACTGCCTTGCTGGCACTGTGAGTGTCTCAGCCTCCAGAACTGTAAGAAGATAAGTTCATGCAGGGTAAGCCAGGCTGCCTGCAGCATCTTCTGACTACAGGCCGAACTCTCACTGACACTCGAAGGCTAGCATGAAGGCATCACATGTGTGAAAATATGTAGGTGTTTTGAAGATGCGCATTACAACTGAGGTTTGGGTGAAGGTTTGGAAAGAGAGTTAAGACTTTCCTCCCTAAGACCAGGCATCTCATCTTCCCAATTGTACCAGATCTAGGGTGACAAGAGATAGTAAGAATCTGCATTCATCTGTGGTCCTGGCTACTAAGATGCTGAAGGTGGGCACCAATGAGAGAAGTACCTGGAATCTAGATAACAAAGTGGTTGCTTTACATAGGTCCTGGCAGAAACTGGGTAGATGAAAAGCAGACAGGCTTCCCCCATTCTAGGAGTAAGGTACCAGCGCCAGATGAGAAGGAAGACAGGCAGGCGCTGGCTCGATGGCAGAAGCCACCCATTCTGCGCCATGTTTCTCCTTCAAATGTACTTTTGCATTTAATTGTGTTAATATTTAGGGAAAATATAAATGGAAACTGAGTCATGAGAACATAAAACTAGATTTTAAAATGAGAGGTTGACCTTTGGCCGCTTTCTGTGAGCTACAGAACCTCCTCCAGAATCAACCAGTTGACTCTACTCTCTAAGGGCACAGTGGATCCTCTGGGCATATATATAGGTTTCATTATTCATTGTTCCTTTCCCGGTGATAACACATGTGGTGACTCTGGAGACTTACTTAGCCCTGTCTGGAACTAGACTTCCTCAATACTAGAATACAGAACTAGGTCCGAATTAGTGATTGTTTTTTTATCCTGGGGCCATGAATAGAGGTATTTGAGGGATAAAAATGGGGCGACTGAGCAAGTTCCCAAACTTGAAAACATCAGCAGCTTCTCCATCAGACTGCACAGGAACATTTGGAAGCATCCCTCCCTCCATGGCAGGAGTTCCAGCCTGTACAGAGAAGGGAACTGCTTGCTTCATGCTGATGAAAAGTTCACTTACTAGTCCTCTATCATATCACTGATTAGCAGTTAGAAAATGGCATTCATTTTTCAAAATTTGTTAAGCAGACATAATAGTTTAAACTGGCAAGTCTCTGGAGGAAAGTACAAGCTGTGATCCTCTGCAGTGCCAAGTCTCAAGGCCGCTGAAGGAGCTGACCTTGGCATTCTCCTCAAGCCTCAGTTCCGACTGGAGCATCTGAGCATTTCACAAAGCCAAGTCCCTCCCTTCCCACTCTGTCCTCCTCCGGGACCCATTCCTGCATCCATACTGGCCACCTTCCAGAGAGCTTCCAATCATCTGTGGATCATCGGTAGCTCCCCTCTCCAGCAGTGCTGGGCAACCACACGGGTGGGCTGAAATTTCCAGAAGCTTCCTTGGCCCACAGCTGGGGAAGATATGAATGAGGTTTGGGAGTGGGGGGGGGAGACAGGAGAGGGGAGATTGGGGGGACCTGGGAGTGAGCAGGACAAGGAAAAGAGTGCAGCTCACCTCTTACCCCACAGCACAGCTTCTCCGATCTGGTGACCGCAGCTCTGAACCCACAGCTGCCACTAACCCACCAGTGGCGTGACACTGAGATACCTACTGCAGTATACTCCTTTTTTTTTTTTTTTTTTGGTTTTTTTGAGGCAGGGTTTCTCTGTGTAGCCCTGGCTGTCCTGGAACTCACTCTGTAGACCAGGCTGGCCTCGAACTCAGAAATCCACCTGCCTCTGCCTCCCAAGTGCTGGGATTAAAGGTGTGCACCACCACCGCCCGGCTGCAGTATACTCCTAATGCAGACAAAATCATCTTTTATTCTAAGGTGGTGTTTTAAGAAATAAATGTATGAGAGGATGTAAAGTTCCTGGCATAGAGCAAATACTTAATAAAATAAAATAATAAAAACAAAAATATCAGCGTAGCAATGGTGGCCCATGCCTTTAATCCCAGCATTCAGTAGGTAGAGGCAGATAGATCTGAGTTCCAGACCAGCTTGGTCTACAGGACTAGTTCCAGGACAGCCAGGGCTACACAGAGAAAACCTGTCTTGAAATTTTATATATATAAAATCTCCCTTATACATTTGTGGAAATGGTTGTGGGGAATCCAATGGAAAGATGACTATTGACATCCTGAAAAAAACAACAGCTGGGCACACCTTACATTTGTGCCAAAAATTAGACCTCTGCCTTCCTACCCACCATTCATGGGCAGAAAGCAAAACAGGCTCATCCTAACACCTGGAAGGGAAAAGAAACTGAATTTTTGAGTCTCTGCTTTCAGCTTCCTGAAATCAATGCCAGAGATGGTTTTGGCTTGATGAAGGGAACGAACCTGTGTAAGATGCAGCTAGAGAGGGTCATAAATCCAGGGAACTGCTTAACATATGTGCCTAGTTGTTACTAAGAACAATAAAAGCCATCAGGCAATTAAAGGCAGGTTAGTCTAACCACATGTTTAACTAGTTTCAGCACTGAGCTTTGGGTGAATGTCCTGACTCCATCCCTGCTGCTAGCCTTCTGAAATACTAGAACTCAGCCCACAACTACGGTTTTCCCTTTCCCTTCTAGGAGATTATTGCAAGGTCATAGAGTCACGGCATGACATAGTCTGTAGTGGCTATTCCTGGTCGTCAACTTGACTATATCTGGAATGAACTACAAACCAGAATTGGAAGGCTCATCTGTGATCCTAATCTGGAGGCTAAGAGATACAAGTTTCTGACCTGCATCTTGGCATGGAGATCTTGAAGCATAGTGGCTATGAATCCCAGAAGACTAAGACAGGGAGATCTCTGAGTTCAAGGTTATCTGGGATTAAAGGCTTGGTGGCACACACCTTTAATCTGGGCCACACCTTCTGCTGGAGATGTACATATCTTCTCCTGCTTGCCTTGTGGGACTGAGCAACTGCTAGATCCTTGGACTTCCATCTACAGCTGCTGCTGACCATTGTTGGGGAGTTGTACTAAAGACTGTAAGTCATCAACAAATTCCCTTACTATATAGAGACCACCCATATGTTCTGTGACTCTAGAGAACCCTGACTAATACACAGTCCACAGCTTGTCCAGTACACCTCGAAGAATCTCATGACTAGTTACAATTTTTCTGGGTTACTTAAGACGGAAAGATGTCACTTCCTGAAATATGACCCTACCTAATCCCTTCCAGCAAGGCAGAATTAGCAACTCTGGCTGGCACTCAGCATTAACGGCTAAGCTAATCATCTGTCATAATAATCTCTACCTTCGTATCTACCACTAGTGAAACCCAAATCAGAAGAGAGGCAGGCTAGCTTTGCCCTAACATTTCCTTCAAGTCAAAATTGTTACTCTTTTAGAATTTATGGTGCTATAGAACTGTTGGTGATTGGGTAAAAGCTGCAAAGAAGGCAGGCCTAGCACCTGTCCTCAAGGACTCAACAATGGTTACAAAACTGAGTTGATTAGAATTATTTTTTCATAGATATGTACACCTACACACATACACACACATGCATTTGAGACAGAGTCATTGTCGCATCTAAGCTACTAGGCTTAAGCACTCCTCCTACTTCAATCATTATGCCCAGGTAATTGTGGCGAATCCTATTTATTTATTTGTTTTTGGCCTCTGAGATGGGATCTCACTATAGAGCCCAAGCTGGCCTTGACCTGTTTGCCCCCATTTTCCAAATGCCTGAAGTACAGGTTTGCACCACCATGTCTATTAAGATGATGCAGAGTAATGGGGTGGGGGGGATTAACAAAGCAATCAAGCTAGACTGGAAGAGGCTCCTGTGAGAAGGTGACATCTAGCTGGATGAGGGATGAGGGATAATTGGCCAGATGAGGATGCTCAGCAGATAGACAAGCATAAAGACTTCTTAGCACGAGGAAGAAAAGAGGGAAAGCATCCTCTCTGAAGTGACAAGATTTGTATTGATTCCCAACTTAGGTGGACCCTCTGGCTCCTCTGCCTGTGTGCGGCCGAGACCCTCAATCAGAAGGGGACACCACTGGTTTTAGTAACTAAAAGACAAGCCACAAACAATGAGGGATATTAAGCATTTGAGGGAGATTTGTAATGATCTTGGGCTGATCCAGCAAGGATGGCAGGCTGTTTATAAAAATGTTAAGCTTCACTGGGAAAGGGAAGCCAACAAAGGCTATTAGGTAGGGAAAAGAAAATAGTTCTCTTCTGTGTGAGATCACCCTGGGACATTTGTTCCCATCCTCAGTAAGAGGGTGTTGGAGTCCAGGACTAAGGTGTTAATAGGGATTGCCAGGCTTCACGTATGCAACAATGTTTGGGTGGAAGTGGACAACAGCTGAGATGAGCCACAGAGTTCTAGCGTGGACAACTGGGTGGAGATGAGGCAGGTTTAAGAGTGTGATGTACATGTTTCTATTGGCCATTCTGTGATGAAGGGGTCACTTAAGACAGTGGCAATTCAGCATGATCGGACGGATGAAAGAGATGGGTGGACATGACATGGGAGGCAGAGGATGACAAGTGGTGACAGCTGCTTTGGGGCCAGGCCACAAGTGTCAATGAAAGGTCACGAGGGAGATGGAGAATCTGGTCAGGTCAGAATGCCTGGAGAGTAGGAGCAGATGGGTTGCAAGAAAAAGGAAGAATTGCCTAAGAAGCAGGGCGTCTTCGCTAAGCAACTACCAGAGGATAGGGGAGATGGGGACAGAAATGGTTTGGTTTGAAGAACTGTTGGGCAAAGTTGGAGTGGTTTCTGTCACACTCATTCTATTCCCCTCAAACCAGACATTAGGGAGGAGATCCTGCAAGGAAGTTTGAGGAGAGATTAAAAGTTGGAAATGAGGTTTGTAGAGACATGGGTAGAAAGCAAGCAAAGCCAGAGAAATGGGGCAGATGCCCGTACAATGGTGTGTCCGTGTGCTGGAGAGTTTCTAACTTGACTCAGGCTAGAATCATCTGAGAGGTTCATGCCAGTAAGCAGCGTGCCTCCCTCATTTCTGCTTCAGCTCCTGCCTCCAGGTTCCTGCCTCAAGTTCTTGTCCTGGCTTCCCTCCAGGTTAGCCGAAAGTTGTAGCATAGCATAAACCCTTGGATCCTTAAGTCATCATGTTTTATCACAGCAATAGAAACCCTAAGTCAGGGCTGGAGAGATAGCTCAGTGGTTAAGAGCACTGACTGCTCTTCCAAAGGTCCTGAGTTCAAATTCCAGCAACCACATGGTGGCTCACAACCATCCATAATGGGATTTGACTCCCTCTTCTGGTGTGTCTGAAGACAGCTGCAGCGAGTGGGGCCAGAGCGAGAGCTGTAGAGATGGCTCAGTGGTTAAGAGCACTGACTTTTCTTCTGGAGGTCCTGAGTTCAAATCGCAGCAACCATACGGTGGCTCACAACCATCTGTAGTGAGATTGGATGCCCTCTTCTGGTGTGTCTGTAATGAGATTGGATGCCCTCTTCTGGTGTGTCTGAAAAAACAACTACAGTGTACTTACATATAATAAATAATTAAATCTGAAAGGAAGGAAGGAAGAAGGAAAGAAAAAAAGGAAGGAAAGAAGGAAGGAAGGAAGAAGGAAGGAAGCAAAGAAGGAAGGAAGAAGAAAAGAAGGAAAGCAAGCCCTAAGTCAGTCAGGTAGAAGTAGGCATTGTAGGTTAAAGTAGTCTGGTAGACTGTATAATATCAGCTTTCTTGAGATTCTTGTCTGGCCCTTGTATGAACATATAAAAGGTGGGTTCATTGTGTCCGTGAATATAAAAGGACAACAAAGGAAAAGTTGAGATTATATAAATTGAATGCAAAGGGAAGTAAAGACAGAAGCAAACTGATCCAATGGGATAGACATAGAAGTCCTTTAACCCTGAGGGCAGATTCGGCTGTGAGGAGAATCTGAGTCACAAAGAAGAGGCTGTGGCCAGCACTCTGCATGAATGGGGAGGCTTTGGAGGTTTGAGAAAATCCAGGCACCGTCTTCAATGAGCAGCTGAGTAGAGGCAGAGGGAAAGGTCCCTGGAAATATGGAAGTCGCAGAATGAAAGCCACAGTTTGAATGAGTCATCTGCAAGTCAGCCAGGCTCAGAGCTGCAGACGGTCAGTGGGATTCGGGAGAAGGAAGAAGATGCTTAAATAACTTCTGAATAAGAGCAAGGGGAAGAAGAGTGTTGAGTATTCTGGAATGTTTGTAGATTTCGGTTTCCAGAGTTGCATACAATTAGCAAATGGGCATTTCAGATCCCTAAACCTCAGAGAACAAAATTAGAAGACTCCCTAATGGAGAGGGAGAGGGAGAGAGAGATAGGCAGGCAAGCAGACAGACAGACAGATATTCAAGTCACTCTTAAACATAAAAATAACAAATTTCCAAGCATTAACCCTAGAGTCACTCAATTCAAGACTCTTATACTTTGGGCCTAGATGAATCTCCATCCAATGCGCACATCCAATTGAGAGCCTGGAGTAAGACTGCAAAAAACACAGAGCTTTCTTCACTGCCCCCCACCCAAGCCTCTTCCAGCTCAATGATATTTTCATCCCATTCTCCTAATAATTCTTTTTATTTCATTTTATGAAAATGTTGGTCCCTAATAGATGGAAATTTTAAAGTCAAGTTCTTAGCCAAACACAGGACTAGATCATACTCTTTGCCCTGTTTCACAATGCACGGAAACTCTTTAATAACAAAAGAAATAGTGAGACACAAATGTACAAAACACATATCCACAAACCAATTCAATTTCAACTCCTCACTGTTAGGTTTCAAACCTGGGACAAATATCTGAGGTGCCTATTCAGCATATCAAAGTAGACATTGGCCCTCCTGGCTGGCATACCCCACCCCTATGGAACTTCTCCAGCCCAGAGGCACAGCTGCTCTTCCCCATATAATCCTTCTGCTGTCTTTGTACCTTCGGGCCACCTGGCTGTTCCATCTGGTTCTCCTCTCTCTCTTCTCTTCTCCCTCTCCCTATATGGCCCAGTTCAGCCTAGTCCTGTACAACCCCTCTGGACTCTCCCAGAGGTCCCTGCTTCTGGCTATCTCTCCCACATACCTATAATAACCTTCTCCTCCCCCACTATCTAAGATCCATCATTTCTTCCTCTTTCTTCTCTTTCTTTTATTTATTCACTTATCTGAAGGTAGAAATAACAATTATGAGCCACAGTTCTGAGGGGACACTTACATGAGACACCGGGCCTCACAGTAGGGGCTGTTAGCTTTTGAAGGCCATCTAGTTAAACTTACAACCCATTGCTCCAGTGAGACTCTCAGGCCCTACCAATGAACAATTGTTCTACCAGACAGTACAATTGGCTCTGACTTTCAGCTTCAGCAAAGATAGCAATATGGTCGTGTCATCCCTACCCTGACTGCCATCACACCTAAAGAATGTGGACACTACCATTGTCTTCCCATCCACCAGTCTCTCATAATAAAGAGCCTTAATTTAGTGCCTGTATTAAGCACACACATGCTTCAGAGAAGCAGGCCCCCTCCTTTTGTATGAAAGACTAAATGTGAAAAAGCATACATGGGGTCATGTTTTGAAAGCTTGGTCCCCGGCTTCTGGCAATTTGATTTCTGTGGAATGTTTAGCAGGTGGGTCTGTCTGGTGAAGCAGGTCACTAGGAGTAGACGTTTAGAGGATTTACCCAGCTGTCTCTGCTTCCCAGTCACTGGGATGTGAGAAGCCTTGTCACATGCTCCCACGGCCATGAACTGCCACCATGATGAGTAGCAATCTCTCTGACATCTGGAGCCAGAATAAAACCCTTCTCCTCAAAGTCACTTCTGTCACGCAGTGCAAAAAGTAACAATGTCCATGATGCTTGCATTCTTCTGCTCTAACAGGGGAACAGATTCTGCTATCGCTTAGCAAGTGAGAATTAGCACAATCTGCTTTCTCTAGGACTGAAAGCCTGCAGGAAAATATTCCCTCAAAGCAAGGACACAAGGCTGGAATGGTGGCATGGGCCTGAAATTCTAGCACTTGGGAGATGGATGCAGAAGGACCAGAAGTTCAAGGCCATCCTCAGCTACATAAGGCTAATCTGCCTCAAGAAATGAAACAAGACATCCAGGGAAAATGACAAATGAGAAGCTTCCCAGAGCAAGCTCTGGACTGTAGTGGAAGGAAGCAGGAAGAGAGCGGCTGACCACGCCCACGCCCCCAGGCTACCCCACTACCTGACTGATCACACCCCCAGGCTACCCCACTACCTGACTGACCACGCCCCCAGGCTACCCCACTACCTGACTGACCACGCCCCCCCAGGCTACCCCATTACCTGGCTGACCAGCATTCACACTACACACCAAGCTTATCCTGTGAATAGTCTGGGTATCTGCTTCCCTCACCAGTGCCACTGCTGGTACAGTTACTGGGCCACAGCTGCCATAGCCACTCTGTATGTAGATGAGCCCTAGATGCCCCTGCTATCAAAGTGCCATCAGTAGATTACGACCATGCAAGAATCCAAGCAATGACTAACACCAATGCTCTACTATACCACCACTGCCAGGCACATCCTGACAGACAGGCTGGCACCCAACTCAGCTACTCCACAGGTCAGCATCAGTGTGGCACAAGAATGTAAAGTGAGGCCACCACCAAGTAGAGCTACAAGAGAAGGGAGCACAGCACGGCAGAATAGCAGCCCCTTGCTATACACAGGGGTCTTCCACACGCCTGTAGTGTGGCATTCACAGGAAGCCTTGCATGGACAATTAGACCCCTAATTCATAAGAACCTAGAGGCTAGCAGGCATGTGCAACTTTTGCCTTTGCGATACAGTGTACAAAGTTCATACCTGAGAAACATTACCATTGAGTTACACAAACAAAATCTAGTGATGGAAGTTAGTTTACCAGTCTGTGTCGGCTGAGGTCTGTGGCTCCACTGGGGCACAGGCGGCTGCAGGTCACAAGTTGGATGCTCCACCTTGCTAGGGAAGACGGAGGGATCCAGGCCAGGGAACTCTTTCAGAAAGAAACCCATGCTTACAGAAGCCCTTCCCATCCAGAAGTGGACATAGACTTAGCTCATCTGGACTGCTAAGCAACAGCTCTTCTCTAACCTTAGAGATGGGTTAAAAACATAATCCCAGGGAAGGAGACATCACTTCATCCCCATGAGGGAAAAAATAGAACTAAAAGCATAGTATCTTCTATTTTGTATTATTGTCTCTTTTTTTTGTATTTTGTTAAATTATAGGTTTTTTGTATTTTTTCTTTTTAATTAATAATTTTAATTATTTTTACAAATGTTTTTTTTATTGTTACTTACAATTTTATACCATTGTGGTTTCCCTCTGTTAGCATTCTGTCTAAACTCCACCCCACAGTTACCTGGCAACAGACAGGTAGGCCTGACCCACTATAAAAGTTCTGCTTGTCCCCTCCTCTCTCTCTTGCCTCTCTCTCTTGCCTTCTTGCCTCTTGCCCTCTTGCTTCCTCTCCCCATTCCATTGCCCCCTCTCTCCATGTGGTCATGGCTGGCCTCTACTTCTGTGCTCTCTCCCTCTCTCTGCCTTTCTCTGCCTCTACTACCCTCTTAACCCCCTTCCCCATGACCTGAATAAACTCTATTCTATACTATACTGGTCCCTCAGGGGGAAGGGACACCTTGACACGGGCCTGCTAAGGCACCCCCTCATACTTCCAAACCTCACCACACCCCCCACAGAACATATTTTTATATCTCTTTATCTTTTTATAAACACATCACCTTCCCATCTCACCAGAGAAGGACTATGTGATTGCACTTTACTTTTTATTCCTACAAAAACCTTCTTTGTACATTTCTTCATTTCATTCCTTAGATATTAATACCCTTTAGTCTAAGAAAAAAAATCAATAAACTACCTTCTCCCACCAGTGCCTCAACCTAGCTGCCTCTGAGTCTTAACAGAGTCACAAGTGAAGCACACGTGTTCCATAAGAACAGGAGCACACACACGTGTGCCCTCTGTAGAGAGGCATAGCTAGGGCTTCTGGGAAATTAGTAGAAAGCACCACAGCTATGGTACACCTTATTCCTGGCTTCCAACTCCTTGCTAGATCGATTTCCATCTCTTGACATTCAATTCTTTTTATATAACTTTTTGCTATCAAACTGCATATTTAAAAGGGGAACATTTACTCAAGGAAAAAATATGACAATTGCAAATATTTATGTACCAACTTAGGGCAATTCATCCGATTTTATAAAACAAACACGAGTGGTATAAAAGGGCACAGATTCTGACACAAATGTCAGTGAGAGGCTCCTATAACCCACTCACAAACTCAGAGAAGTCTACTAAACTAAAATACCAGCAAAGAAACTTCATAGGTAAGCAATAACACAGATTGCCTGGATTTAACAGATATCTACAGCCTGTAGTCTTTCTGACAGGGAACACACACCCTTCCCAGAAGCATATGGAAACTTACCTAAAATTGATCACATCACAGGCACAAAGCCAGACTGAATCTAAACACTGAGATAATTCTTTGTATCTCACCAGAGCATTAAAAGCAGAAATCAACAGCAAAAGACACTTCAGAAACTACACAAATACCTAAAGGCTGGCAATACACTTTTGAATGGCAGCAGGCCATTAAAGAAAGCAGGGAAGAAATTTAAATTCTTTTAGAAAGAAATAAAAATAATAGAACAACCTAACAAATGCCTTGGATACAGCTAAGGTCATTCTAAGAGGAAGGCTGAATATGTTCACATTTAAAAGTCATAACACAGGGCCGCCATCTGCAGCAGGGAACCAGGCAGCTCCAAAGCCTTCTGTGCACAGTCCGCCAGGAGAAAGTGATCTCCCAGCAGCTTTTTCACTTCTGAGTGTGGAGGTGAGATCTCCACCTTCTCTCTGGAAGGGAACAGCTAGGAGCACACAGGGCATACGATCAGTCTTGCTACTGGGACAGAAGTCTTCACTTTTGGCCACCATTTGCAGCAGGGAACCAGACAGCTCCACAACCTTCTGTGCACAGACCCTGCCAGAAGAGAGTTGGTCTGCCAGGAGTACAGACACAGGCTTACAGGCCCATAGGAGGGACAAGCTCCAGTCAGAGACAACAAGATCAACTAACACCAGAGATAACCAGATGGCGAAAGGCAAGCACAAGAACCCTACCAACAGAAACCAAGGCTACTTGGCAACATCAGAGCCCAGTTCTCCCATCACAGCAAGTCCCGGATACCCCAACACACTGGAAAAGCAAGAGTTGGATTTAAAGTCTCATCTCATGATGCTGTTAGAGGACATCAAGGACATAAACAACTCCCTTAAAGAAATACAGGAGAGCATGGGTCAATAGGTAGAAGCCCTTAAAGAGGAAACACAAAAATCCCTTAAAGAATTACAGGAGAGCATGGGTGAACAGGTAGAGGCCCTTAAAGAGGAAACACAAAAATCCCTTAAAGAATTATGGGAAAACATAAACAAACAAGTGAAGGAACTGAACAAAACCATCCAGAATCTGAAAATGGAAGTAGAAACAATAAAGAAATCACAAAGTGAGACATCTCTGGAGATAGAAAATCTTGGAAAGAATTCAGGAGTCATAGATGCAAGCATCAACAACAGAATACAAGAGATAGAAGAAAGAATCTCAGGGGCTGAAGATACCATAGAAAACATTGACTCAACAGTTAAAGAAAATGCAAAAAGTTCCTGAGTCAAAACATCCAGGAAATCCAGGACACAATGAGAAGACCAAACCTAAGGATTATAGATAGAGAAGAGAGCGAAAATTTCCAACTTAAAGGGCCAGTAAATATCTTCAACAAAATTATAAAAGAAAACTTCCCTAACCTAAAGAAAGAGATGTCCATGAACATACAAGAAGCCTACAGAACTCCAAATAGACTGGACCAGACCAGAAAGCCCTCCCATCACATAATAATCAAAACACCAAATGCACTAAACAAAGAAAGAATATTAAAATCAGTAAGGAGAAAGGTCAAGTAATATATAAAGGCCAGCCTATCAGAATTACATCAGACTTCTCACTAGAGACTATGAAAGCTAGACGATTCTGGGCAGATCTCATACAGACCCTAAGAGAACACAAATGCCAGCCTAAACTACTATACCCAGCAAAACTCTCAATTACCATAGATGGAGAAAACAAGATATTCCATGATAAAACCAAATTTACACAATATCTTTCCACAAATCCAGCCCTACAAAGGATAATAGATGGAAAACGTTAACACGAGGAGGGAAACTACACTCTAGAAAAAGCAAGAAAGTAATCTTTTCAAAACAAACCCAAAAGAAAGTAACCACACAAACATAAAAATAACATCAAAAATAACAAAAAGCAACAATCACTATTCCTTAATATGTTATAACATCAGTGCACTCAATTCCCAAACAAAAAACATAGTCTAACTGAAATATTTTTCATGTAAATCTTCAATTTTATCAGAAAATATTTGAAATTCCTCTTTCAATCAATTTAGTAATTTTTTTATGTCTACCATTTTAACTGTATTATTTTCCATGATAATCTTTAATTTTAACATTTTTTCTATATATTTCTTCAATTTTATCAGAGATATTTCCATGTAAATCTTCAACTTTATCAGAAAATGTTTATAATTCCACTTTCAATGAACTTAGAAATGTTTTATGCCTACCATTTTATTTGTAATCTTCCATGATAATCTTCAATTTTAATGCTATTTTATCTTTTTCTACAATTTTATTAGAAATATTTCCCATGTAAATCTTCAATTCTATCATAAAATGTTTCTACTTCCTTTTTCAATTAATTTAGCAATGTTTTTTATGTCTACCATTTTACTCTTTAATTTTCCATAAAAATTGTCAATCTTAATGTGTTTTTCCATATGCTTCTTTAATTTTGTCAGAAACATTTTCCATGTAAATCTTTAATTTTATCATAAAATGTTTTTACTTCATTTTTCAATAAAAAATAAAATAAAAATAATCTCAAAGGGGAAAAAAACCGTTGCAATAAGCAACAACAACAAAAAAATAAAATAAAATAAAGTAAAAGTCGTAACACGTCTCAAATAAATAACCTAATGGTGCACTTTAAGGCTCTAGAAAAGCAAGAAGCCCAACCCAAATGCAGCAGAGGGCAATAAATAATAGGACAACTGGCAGAAAACTAAGCCCAAGAGAATGAATTAACAAGCAAAAAAACAATAAACCAAAGTCGGAAACAAGTCAGGATGTTATGACTTTGTTGAACTCATGACTTAACCCATCCTAAATCAGAACCACGGCCGCATTCCCATTATGTGTGAGCCAATGATTTTCCTCTTCATTGAGTCATTGTTAATTGGGTTTCTGGTCACTTATAACCAGAAATATGTACAAAAGAACTACGTGAACTCTTGAGTATCAACAGGAGAGGAGTCAGGGGCTTTCCCTCCTCCGTTCCTCCTTCTCAGCAGCTGAGTCACCTCTGACTCACCCACGAGCCCCAGATATTTGAAGGAGTTCAGGAGGCATGGAGTCCCTTCGCTTTTACCACAAGACATGGCGAAACCAAGCCGTAGCAAATTCTCAGGCCATCCCTCATCCTGTCTTCCTCAATAGTTTCAGCTAAGAAGAAGAAAGCAGAGCTACCAAGAGATCTGTAGACCTGACGCTTGAGACAGTTGTGGTGGGCAGCAACTTGCAAGCCCGCCTGCTGGGGATTCTCTGACAGGCTCCACCGCCAACCTTCTTGACTGATTGCTGCCCACGCGGACCCAACAGGTGGCCGTCGCCTGGTTCACACTTCCGTGTTTGCAGTGCAACAGTCCTCGCTTCTACAAGCACCGCCTGCTTCATTTCCAGACAATTCTCATCATGCAAAGTTCTTTCAATTTTACTATCAGGCCCAAATCTGCTTCTCTCTCGCTTATCTTCTGTAGTTTTACCTTCTCAAGTTAAAACAGAAGACAGCTGTTCCAGGCACTCACGTGACAGCACCACACAGCTGCTCTTGCAAAGCTTCGTTTCTCCAAGTTATTCTCCATTAAATTGTTCATAGGATGCATAGGTTCTATATTTTCCATTATTTGTCTTCTGCATTTCAATTAACTATTTCTTTCTATGCTGGGTAGGTTGTTGCTTTGTTTGTTTGTTTGTTTGTTGTTTCATCAACATGACACAAGCTAGGGACATCTTCAGAGAAAACCTCAATTGAAAAATGTCTCTGTCGGGTTGCCTGTAGATAATAGGTGGCGCATTGTTTTTAATTAATGATCAGTGTGGGAGGCTCAGACCACTGTGAATGGTTCTGGGGCATGGTTCTGTGCCGTATAAGAAAGCAGGCTGAATTTGCAAAACTATATGGAAATCTACTACTGTAGAAGCTTCTTCAAATTACATACAAATATGAATCTAAATGAAGACCCCAAATAATAGAGAAGACATTGCCCCAACTAGACATCTTATTCCACCAAATAAAACCTCCCATTCTAGGAATGAGTCACATCTTGTGAAGTTGTTGGCTAAAAGGACCCCGTAGGAACCCCCCAAACATTCCAGGCTGTTGCCAAACTGTTTATTGGTTGCTCTCCACTACCTAATGGTAAGGCCCTATTGTTGAAGAAAACACCCTTATGCTATGGAACACAGAGAAGTGGAGCTGGTATCTAACTAGAAGCTTCACTCCTACTGAGTAGCATTCATGGTGCTGGAAGGTACTACCCTACACATACAGGAGGAGAAATATAATTATCATTATCACCCAGCTACAACCCCCCACCCTACAACAGCAAGATATCCTGGTATAATAGTAACCCAAATGTATGGGAGTGAGCTACTCTTTGACTGGATTTCAGGGCCACTCTATGAAATGGAACTCAAACCTGACGCTGTTAAAACGACCAAGAACCTGACACTAGATAGGTCATGGGCCAAGGAGAAAACCTACCACTATTAATCTGCTGAAGAAACAGCAATAAGATGACTCCAAGTGACGTATTGCTCTTCTTATAGATCAGTTCCTCACTTAGCCCTCACCAGAGAGGCTTCTTGCAGCAAATGGGAATTAACACAGAGACCCACAATCAGACAATGCGCACAGTGGGAGGCTTTAGAGCACTCAGCCTGGGATGCCTTTACGAAACTCCTCCCCTCAAGGCTCAGGGAGATAAGAGCAGGTGCTATTAGTTAAGAGTTAGAGGGGATGGGTGACTACAGAAAAAAGTCTCTCTCAGAACAACAGGACTGATGCACACTCAGAGACCGCGGCAGCAGGGCACAGGGCCTGCAAAAGGTTCAAGTTAGATGTTACCGAACCAATGGAGAAGTGGCTCGGGGAGGGTGGAGGGGCACCGCAACAAAGAGGCTATCTCCAGGTGATATTCACTGACAAAGAGAAAATCAGTTTTCTCCAGCCGAGAGTCACTGACAAGTCAACCACACTCCAGGACAGGTCCCAGGCCTAGGACTAGTTGGCCAAACACAAAGCAAATGCAACAGTATTTTTGTGGACTTTGTTTCATTTTGCTTTGTTTGGCCTTTTTTTTTCTTCTCATGTTTAGGAGAGCTTTTTCTTTTTGTTTTCCATTTTGTTTCGTTGGGAGGGAGAGGGGAGAAGAAAGCAAGGAAGGAAGAGGGCTGAGTAACCTATGGGGACCAAGCCAGTAAGCAACGCTCCTCCAAGGGCTCTGCCTGAGTTCCTGCTTCTAGGAAGGGCTTAGGAAATGGTCACAGGGTCTGACCTCATTAATAAATCCAACGGTATATTTGTATTAAGTAGACTATTGGAGGAGATGGGCGGAGCTTGCTAGAGGAAGGAAATTGGTTGTGTACTCTTAAAGGTTATGCCTTGTCTCTGGTTATCCCTCTTCCCGCCCCTCTCCCCCATCCTCCCCTCTTCCCTTGCTGCCGTAAGGTAAGCAGCTTTCCTCCACTATGTGTGCTTCTCCGTGATGTTCAGCCTCACTCTCCTCCCATGGTGCTTTGGGTCAAACAACTACAGACTGAAACCCTGTTGAGTCCAGGTAACTCCTCAGATGCTTGGCATGGGGCTGCCGGATTGGGTGGTTTCCCTGCTGGGTTGAGGTCTGATCTTTTCTTGCTAGATTCTCACTCTTCCCTTTTGAAATGGGAACAGTCTGTGCCATGACATCCTGAAGGAGAACTAGACTTCGGTTTTATAGGAATGCACCGCTAAAGGATTGCCTTGAGTCTCAAGAGAGACTGGACTCTTCTAGCGTTAGGGCTGTCAAAGACTATGGGAAAATTTTCTGGTGGACTATGTGATGTTTAAAGTGATATCATACCTCAAGGGGCACTAGAAAGACAGTCGTCAAGGTATGTCTGTGAGGTTTACAGATGGATCTGTTCACAAATATGGGCTGAGGTTGCAAACTTGATTTTAAAAAGCAAGCTTCGCAGTCTCTCTTCTCTGCTTTATGAGAATGTTAGTCAAATAGCTGGCTCTCATTACTGCCCACCAGGCCTTCCCCACCAGGATGAACTGTATCCTCAAACCCTTACGTGGAAGGGTTTTACATTTATCGAAATGAGAGGACAGATATCAGATCTGTACGTACGTGGTGCTTGTGAGACTCTGACAATGGCAGTGGTTGCCTCCCCCTGTCATCTACCACGGATGCTTCTAAGAGGACTTTGTGTGTCCACTGAGGAGCAATCAGAATGGTCTGATTTATGATATGGTATCAGACCTTTTTCCTGGGAGGGAGTAAATCTGGGATTGGTTACTTCAGCCACAGTGTTTCTAGAAGTCCAGCCTAGATCCTATGAAAACGATTACAATATACTAAGGATTGGAGCAAGCAGTATTGCTATCTTTCTCCTGTGGGTGCAAACAGATAAAACATTACCTCTCTGCAACCTCAACATCCAAAGAAACTTCGTGCCCTCCATCTCTGCCCTGAAGGAGTCACTCAGAGGCTGCAGGCAGGAATTCTTTAAGTAAAAGGCTTGCGGAAGAGAAGCTCAACTGTTACCCTCTTTAGGTCTCTTCTTTCAGAAGGCCTGAGAGACACCTGTAGCCTTTTGTGGGCCTCCAGCTCTGAGTCTGAGATCTCCAGCATGCCCACCGTCTGGAGCAAAGAGCAGTGCTGGACAAGAACGGGGCTTTGGTCTCTGTTTCTCTTCCAAAAGCCTCCACTGGGTAAGCACTTCACACACACACACACACACACACACGCATATCTCCTTACAGGCTCATTTGCATTTTCTTATTTCCTTGATTTTCATATTTTGCATTTGTATCATAGTGAAAACAAGTCCGTTAGCTTTCACATGGGAAAAAGTGGAATATGATATTAAAAATAATATAATATTATAATAATATAATATTAAAAACAAATATATAACAAAGGGGGGGAACCAGCAGCCACAAGATGATACCACTGCTATCTCTAAATTAGGCTAGATAATCTAACCCTCAACTTCATGAAACCCAGTCAATTCCAAGTGCAGAGCTTCCTGCATTTGACCTTACTCCAAGGGCACAATACCTTCTGTGGACCTCAGCCAGACCCCGGAGCCTGCAGGCCTTTTGTGTACAGCAGCCGTGCAATGCAAGTCAGGAGTAAAAACAGGCTTGCAAAGGGAGATGGGCCACGATGGGCTATGAGGTTGGCTACTGCAGCACCCACTGGGGGCAAAGCAAGAGGAAACAGGCTGAGGAGCAGACAGAGGTATTGGAATTCCACAGAGAAGCTTTCTCTTCAGGAAGGAGCTGTGTCAGGTCACAGGGGCACTAAAATAAAAGGAGGGGGGATTTTATTGCCCTCTCAGCCCTCAGCATGCACTGCCGCCCCTACCACTCTGCTGGACACTCACTCACACAGTACCATGTGTTCTCACACAGCAGCATGCTCTACAGACTGCCGGATGCACACCAACCACCAGCCTTTATCAGAGATGCTGTGCTGCTGGACGCTGGGAGCATGAGTCATGTTGAGGACCCAGAGCCCTGCCTAGGGAGCTAACACCCAAGCCTCACATACTTTTTTTAATCATCAGGTCTACGGAGAGGGAGGGGGGACTAAGTAGGGCCTTTTTTATTTTTAATCCATGTTGTAACTCATTAAAAAATTAGCTTTGAAAATAGAGCCACAGTGCAGAGTTAAGGAAGTGTGTTGACCGGCTTTCTAACATTGTGATAAATAAGGTTTATCTTGACTCACAGTTTAAAGATTTCAGTCCACAATCGCTTGACTCTATTGCTTTGGGCCTGTGACAAGGCTGAAGGTCACAACAGAGACCAGACAGTACCAACAAGTCTACTTACTTTCTAAAAGCCAAGAAGCAAAAGAGACTGGAGAGGCTGGAATCCTAATACCACCTGAAAGGTCACACCCAGGAATCTCATTTCTCTCTACAAGAGCCCACTTCCTATAAGTGGCACCATAGACTGGAGACCAACCTCTCAGCTCGGCCTTTAGAGATATCCTTGGACCTTAACATAGAGTGGGGAAGGGGGGCTGCATAGTTCCAGTTTTAAATTAGACAATAAGGGTGGGCATCACTGAAAAAGTAACCCAAAGAAATCAAAGAAAATACATAGTTTACTTCTCTGAAAGAATGTTCCATCTTGGGGACTAGGAGTGGACAAAATGGCTCACGCTGGCACCTTCAGTTGATGAACATTGTAAGTCCCAAATTGGCTTGCCAGAGCTCTCCATTGCCTCTCCTTTGTTTGCACTGTGTGTCCCAAGAAAGCTACAAACCTCTCCCAAGTCTCTAGGTTCAGTACTATGAAGGCTTCTTCCTAGGGTCTTAGTTAAACTAAGCCTGTTTCCAAGATAGAGTAAACCCTTTGGGATGCTGGAAGTCGAAGATTTAAGAACTCACAACAGATGAGCTGGAGATCTCTAAGACAGCTTGGAGTCTACTCACTGGGTACAAAGTGGCTGGCACTGGACCAAGGGCTGATGACAGCAGGGTACTTCATTCTCACACACTGCAACAAAATGTCCCTACACAGCCTTCAGGAAGACACTGAAGTTTTTGTTTTGTTTTGTTTTGGTTTTGTTTTGTTTTTTGTTTTTTTGGTTTTTCGAGACAGGGTTTCTCTGTATAGCCCTGGCTGTCCTGGAACTCACTCTGTAGACAAGGCTGGCCTCGAACTCAGAAATCCGCCTGCCTCTGCCTCCCAAGTGCTGGGATTAAAGGCGTGCGCCACCACTGCCCGGCTCAATGCTGAAGTTTTCAGTGTGCAGGCTCAGAGCTGGCAAGTGGCAGAGTCTAAACCAGAGGTCTGCCAAGAACCCACCACCTCATCCCACATGCTTCTCTCCATTCTCGGGCCACATTTCATTTGATGTAATGATCTGAAAGAACCAGGTTCCAGCACTCAAAGAAGACCCAGCTCCTCACACACTCCCTCCAGATCTGTGCTAATGTCTATGGTCTCCTTTGGCAGGATAGCCCAGGGGTTTTCTTTAGCAAATTCTCGTAAGAAAACAGTAACTTCTTCCCAAGCCTGGGTAATTTTGTCAGCTGTGGGAGGCATGGGAGGAGAGAGATGCTGGGAACTGTGGCTGTGACTGTGGAGCTCATTCTAGAGCCCACGGGGTGGGGATCCCTCGATTTTAACTCTGGATCTATTCACTCTCAAAACCCCATTCTTCCCAATACTTGCCCTGCCCCCCTCCCACCAACACCCACCAGTCTTCTAAGACGCCAACGTAACTACCTACCATGCTGTCCCCAGAAAGTTTTCCACTGAACTCAAGGATCACCTGTGTAGCAGCCCC
Organism: Tokudaia tokunoshimensis; assembly: GCA_036184795.1. NCBI lineage: Eukaryota > Metazoa > Chordata > Mammalia > Rodentia > Muridae > Tokudaia > Tokudaia tokunoshimensis. The sequence goes on along the minus strand of BTHU01000013.1, from coordinate 63,276,809 downwards.
CTACATGGCCAAAGCCACATAGTACTTTGATTTAGCTCTTTTCCAATGAAGGAGCCGACACAGTGTATCCAGAAAGACAACTAGTAGTGTTAGAAAGAGTCAGTTAGATGAGCATATTAGCAGACACTCTTATCCCAGCTATTCATAAAGTTGAGATACATTGTGAGTTCAAAGCCAACCTGGGCTACAGATTAAAAGCCTGTGTTGAGGAAGTAAAGCATAAAGAACCAAGTCCACAGAGCTGAAGGAAGACTCAAGAAAACATGCTTCCTGATTCTCATAGCTCAGTTCTATGAATATGAACAAACTTGATCAAACCATAGAATAACCAAGACTTCCAACAGAAATACATAGCTAGTCCAAATGCCGAGAACAAGACACTAAGTAAGTGTTCAGCCCTAAATAGGACACCTGTACCAAAGCCCCCGACATGCCAAAGCTCAGGGAACGTATCAGAAGAGGAGGCACAAAGAATGTAAGAGCCAGATGATGGATGGGGGTGCACAGCAGCTGGGGTTACCCGCATAAGACCTGCACAGGATAAAGCCAGGCAAAATCCTGGCATCAATGGAATGGGGTAGATGATCTCCAGGCCCCACCCCTTACCGAGGAGTTACTAGAAGTTGATAGTTAGTAGAAAGAGAATCACTGTTTTTGGAGGATGCGACCACTCACTAGTAAGATTCCCACGCTCCAGTGTGGTCCCACACTCACGCACATGTAGGCGATTCTAACTAGACTTAGTGGGTCACTAGACATGAAGTTGGAAGAGGGACATGTGAGATAGTTGGAGGGGGAAGGGCTTAGATATGATGTCTTACCATATGCCTGTATGAGATTCCCAATAAAGAACTTTTCTTAAAAGATGTATTTATTTATTTACTTTATGTATATGAGTACACTGTAGCTGTACATATGGTTGTGAACCATCATGTAGTTGCTGGGAATTAAATTCAGGACCTCTGCTCTCTCCAGCCCCGCTCACTCTGGCCCAAAGATTTATTCATTTATTATATGTAAGTACACTGTAGTTGTCTACAGACACACCAGAAGAGGTTGTCAGATCTCATTACAGATGGTTGTGAGTCACCATGTGGTTGCTGGGATTTCAACTCAGGACCTTCAGAAGAGCAGTCAGTACTCTTATCCACTGAGCCATCTCTCCAGCCCCAATAAAGAACTTTTTTAAATAATAAGGACTGTTTATTGTAGTCCATAACTGTGGAAGAACAAGAGTCGCATGCCAGGCTGAGGCATCTACATCGTCATTACTGGGCCTTTCACAGAGCATTAAAGCCTAGGAAGTAAGAAATGTCAGCCTGTACTTGCCAAGAAATAAATGCCAAACTATACAAGGTTTTCAGGGTAAATGTTTTTATGTAGAGAATCAGGAATGTGAAGTGAGATTAGATAAGTCACCAGCCACATCTACCCCATTGAGAGAAGAGCAGGGTCCAAGTGTCCTGACTAATACACAGTCTAGAAACCTCCACAAGCTGCAGGGACTCAAACCAGCAGTGGGAGCAAGGTAGAGGGAAGGCAGCGCTCCACACACATGTAGCCTGACTCCAGAGCATGGCAGCTTAGCCCATGGACAGGCAAGTGCCCTGTATAAGTCTGTCTCATGGTTGCCTGGCTGTCACCACTTTATCAGCTGACAGAGGCTCGCAGAGGTCAAATCATCTACTGGTAGCCATAAGCTTTCTCCTCTGAGTGTCTGAGCTATTTACTGCATTGCAAGCCTGATTCTGCAACGGTCACAGAAGACTGGGGGCATGAATGAATGTCCTACCAAGGTTTCTCATAGGCAGTGTGGCTCAGCTGCTATATAGAACACAAGGATGCTTATATGTGTTCCTGAGTCTCCAAACACCTAAAGCTCTGAGCAAGAGCCATCTCCTCTACCACAGGCTTTTTCTGACTATCCTTAACCTGCTCCATTGTCTCCCACAGTGTAGTCTCTGGCTGTCTTTACAGTCCCCACACCGGCTGCCTGGTTTCTGTACACTTCCTACCTTCTGCATGAACTACGTATAGTCTAAGAAGCAGGCCAGGCAGCTCAGCTAAGACAGCAAGACCAAAACTAAAAGTTTAGTCTGTACATTCTGCCTGCATGCCCCAAGAGTATGCAAATAGCCACTACTGGCCAAGCGAAGCCTCCCTTGCAGGGGGAGGCTTAAGGAATCCCCTTGCCCTGATTTTTCCAGTCGCCCACAGCTGGGCCAAGGGTATGCATCTTTGAGTTTGGGGAAGTGTTTCAAATGTTCTCTTCTTCTCAGCTGACTTATTTGATGCCTAGATTATTTCTTATTTCTCTCACTGCTGAGAGAAAGCCCTCTCACAGACCTCTCATTCATAATGAGACATGCAAAGTATGCTCTTCACTGAACAACCCAAACTGTCTTTTCAGCAGTATCTATCAAGACTATAGTAGATACAGCCTCAGATTAAACCTCTCCGGTTTTAGGAATGGATCCCCCAGAATTCTTACAGGTGTTCTCAAAAACACCGCATAAGACATTCAAAACATCTATGATTATTAAAGAGGGGAGGGGTGTTATGGCCTGATGGCTCAGCAAGTGAAGGTACTTGCACCCAAGCCTGACAACCTGGGGTCAACCCTGAGACCCACATGGCAGAAGGAGAGGACTGACCCTCTTTTTTTTTTTTATTTTGAAAATTTTTTTACTTATTCACTTTACATCCCACTCACTACCCTCTTCCGGTCACCCCCTCCCACAATCATTCCCCTATCTCCCCTCCCCTTTTCCTCTGAGCAGGTAAGCCCCGCCCCCCCCTATCCCCAAACCCTGGCACTTCAAGTCTCTGTGAGGCTAGGTGTTTCCTGTCCCACTGAGGCCAGACAAGGCAGCCCAGCTAGAAGAACATATCCCAGTACAGGCAACAGCTTTTGGGATAGCCCCCATTCTAGTTGTTTGGGACTCACACAAAGACCAAGCTGCACATCTGCTACATCTGTACGGGGGGGGGGGGACGACGGAGGGGGGGAGGCCTAGGTCCAGCCCGTGTATGTTTTTTGACTGGTGGTTCAGTCTCTGAGAGCCTCAGGCTGACCCTCACTCTGAAGTTCTTCTCTTACCTCCACACATGCAGGGCACACGAAACATACATGCTAAGTTGTTTAAAGAAGGGTGGCAGAAACAGAACACCCATTAACACCTAAGTTAAATAATTATGGCATTCCATGCTATGAAGTTAAAATTGATTTTGTTTGTTTTACAATTTCAAAAAAGAGAGACTAGGAAGCTGGCTCAGTGGATACGGGTCTGAAGTTCAGATCCCAGAACCTACCTAAAAGTCAACCATGCATGGCTGCCTCCTTTAAGCTGGGACTGGGGAGGCAGAGACAGGAGCTCCCCACGACAACCTGACTAGCTAGGCTATCCAGAATCCGCAAACTCCAAGTTCAGAAAAAAGATTTCTGCTCAATAATTAGAGTGGTGGGAAGGACACTCAGATCAACTTCCAATCTATACACACATATGCATTCGTACACCTACATGCTAACACATGTAAACATGCATACACACATACAATGCATGCTATATACTCACATGCCAAAAAAATTTGAGGATTAGGGTACAGGTCAGTGGGAAAGCATTTGCACTAAAAAATAAAGAAGAGTAATTATGATAGAGCTGAGTTTCGTCACAGAAGTTCATAAGGTACTTTAAGAAACCAAGGTATCAGCTGGGGGTGGAGCTTTAAAACTAATGAGCAGAAGAGAAGTCTGAAGGTTAGTTAGACAACACCAGAAATGAATGACCAGATGGCGCACTTAAAAATGGTGAAGGGCCTTTGGTCTCAGCATTTTGAAGGCAAAGTCAAGTGGATCTCTGTAATTTAGACGCCAGCCTGAGTTCCTGGCTAGCCAGGGCTACATAGTTAAAACTGTGTGTGTGTGTGTGTGTGTGTGTGTGTGTGTGTGTGTTGCCATGGAACCCTGAGGACTAGAGTTCAGATCCCAGCATAAACATAACAAGCCAGACATCCAGCACAGCTGAAACCCCAGCCCCTAGTGCCATCAGGCAGGAGAGTCACTGGGCCTTGCTGGACTCCAGTATAGCAGAGAAAACAGGACCCCAGCTTCGTAGAGAGATCATGCCTCGAAGGACTAAGAGAGATAGGGAACGCCCAACGCTCTCTTCTGGCCTTCACGTGAGCCTAGACACATGCATCTGCTCATGCACACTGCACACCCACATGCACAATATGTCTAATGACACGTTCAAAACAGTTTGCCAGCTGTGTTTATAAGCTTATGGATAATAAACTCTTTGGATATAAATCAAAGTATAAAAGAAAGGTTTGCTTGTTTCTAGTTGGTTTTGTTTTGTTTGAGACAGGGCTTCTCTGTGTAGCCCTGACAGTACTGGAACTTGCACTGTAGACCAGGCTGGCCTTGAACTCACAGAGATCTGCCTCCTGACGGTACTGGGATTAAAGGTGTACACCTCCACAATGAGCTCCAAAGACTTTTCTGGAGAAGAAACTGGTATCATTGAACAAGGGGAGGAAGTGCAGGGCACTGTCCCTTCCAGCCGAATGGCAAATAGTTCTGTATCATTTCTACCACACTTGAAGGGCCGCTACTGTGTTTGGTTTTGCTCAGATGGGTTTATACCCCATCCTACAGATATCAAGCACCTTCCTTTTTGGAACCTTAAATAAGCAGGTCAGACTCGGTCTCTCACCTACATCCATCGCCTTGCAGGCTGGGAGCCCAGCCTATCCTGCTCCCCTTGAGGATAGAACAGGAGGCAGGGCTCCTGTCTCACTATGAAGACTGTCTCCTTAGAATGGTTTATGACCAGAAAAGGAGGCAACCAGAACCTCCTCCCTGCTTACTGCAAGAGTCAACACTCCGCACCACAGACACTGGCTAACCAAGGTCTAGGCCTCAACCCCAGAAGAGGTCATGGTTTCTTTGAAAAATAAACTTGTGACTGGTGAATTCAGAACCACAGGTTTATAAACCAGGGGATGAGACTGGGAGAACTTGTCTCAGTCTGAAACTTGAGGCCTGGTTACCTCAAGGGACGTGAGCTGTTTTAGCAACCAGAGACTCACAGCTGCCAAGCCTGAGCCACAGCAAGCTCATATTTCCCAGGGACTAGAGTAGCCCTGACCGGAACTCACCCTCACAAGCTTTGTGGATACTCTGAAGCCCCAGGAACCCGACTCCCTTGGGATTAGTGAGGCTGAGGACAGTTCCTCTGTGGCCACACAGGGCCTCAGAGGTGACAAAGGGGGGCAAATTGGTTCCAATATTTCACTTGCAAATCCTAGCAGGGGTATGAGTTGAGAGTAAAAGACACTTAGCTGCCCCTGAGATCATGAAAGTTAGGCAAATGAATCCATTTGCATGGCAGCCCTGGTCTCTAAGGACAATTTAGCATACACAGGTTCTACTACCCCAAGCCCCCTCCTGAAATCCTCTAGGCTTGACTGGTCTTGACAGATCTCCAGGTCAAAAGCCTTGGTAACTTGCCTTCCCAGCAATGATTCTCTCTGCAGAGCATGCGCCAATGCCAAGGTAAGCTTAGCTTTCAGATGCTGGTCTTAAAAATACAAAAGGTGGAAACTATGCATTGACTCCCAAAGGCTTCATAGCTACTGACTACTGGGGATTTCCACGGTAGGGGATGTGGAAAATGCCAAAGAGTGTGGTCTTTGCGAGGCACAGTAGTTAAGGGAACCCTCAGGACCACACTCCCGAAACTTCTAAAAATGGCTCAATTTCATGCAAAGCCAGCTTTTTTTAGTGATTCATAAAATGTGTAACTAAAAGTGACCTCAGATGAAGGTGTCACTCCAGATTTTTTTTAATTTTTATTGTTACCATTAATGAACTGAAAAAACTAATGGGGAAATCCCTATTTCAGTTATGTTCCCAATTTTTGGTTGAGGAGAGCAAACACTTTTAAGAATGAAGAGTTCAGGCTGAAGGGGTAAGAAGGGAATGCTGGACCTCCCCCAACGAAGCGGGCAGAGTCCACAGGGCCAACCATTAAACAAAACTGCCAGTCAACAGCAGTTGTGGAAAACAAAGACGGAACAAAGACAAGCAAAACAAGAGGATTGTGCCTGCCCTTAAGGGAAAAAGAAAGGGCCTACCTCATTTCTACCAGAGCACCCTATGATGGTTAACCCCCGGACCATATAAGGAAGCTCTCCCAGGGCTGGACCCACTGCAAATTCATCTACACCAAGCTACTGGGCTGACACACCGGGTATTGGCAGCAATGCTCACCGGGTGGCTGAAAGGTCTTCACCAGGTGGCTGGCCTGAAGCAAAAGAAATGAATGACATTTAACTTTCAAACTAGAAAACTGCTCCCCGCCGGCAAAGCTCTTACATAACCTTAGCAGTGCCAAAGCAAGGTTATGAAGGCTTCACCTGGGGGTGGAGGGCCAGCATCAGCTTCCTTTCGCTCATCTGGCTCTCATCTCAAAATGCCTAAGGCTGAGGGGAGGAGAGCACAGCCCTCACTGACTCCATCCGTTTCCAGGGGCCCATGTGTGAGGGCTGCACACACTTGGCTCTGCGCAGCTCCTGCAGGGCGGTCTGGTCTCACACTCCCTTCTCCCTCAGCACAGACCCTGCAGTGCCTGGACTGTAAATGTAGTGGAACAGTGGGAAACCCTCCCGTGCTGGCCTGACTTGGTACAGGGGGTGGGGATGGGGGGGCGGGTGTCAGCAGTAGGCCAGCCCCTGGAGCTGAAGCCTCATGCCTTTTCTAAAAAAAGTAGCTATTGGAGTTCTATTCAGGAAATTCTCCCCTGTGCCCATATGTTCAAGGTTCTTCCCTAGTTTCCTTTCTATTAGTTTCAGTGTGTCGGGTTTTATGTGGAGGTCCTTGATCCACTTGGAATTGAGCTTAGTGCAAGGAGATAAGAATGGGTCAATTTGCATTCTTCTGCATGTTGACCTCCAGTTGAGCCAGCACCATTTGTTGAAAAGGCTATCTTTTTTCCACTGGATGGTTTTAGCTCCTTTGTCAAAGATCAAGTGACCATATGAGTGTGGATTCATTTCTGGGTCTTCAATTCTGTTCTAAGATCAAGAATTGACAAATGGGACCTCATGAAATTACAAAGTTTTTGAAAGGAAAAAGACACTGTCAAAAAGACAAAGCGGCAACCAACTAACTGGGAAATGATCTTTACCAACCCTACATCTGACAGAGGGCTAATATCCAATATATACAAAGAACTCAAGAAGTTAAACTCCAGAGAGGCAAGTAACCCTATTAAAAAATGGGGTACAGAGCTAAACAAAGAGTTCTCACCTGAAGAATATCTAATGGCTGAGAAGCACCTAAAGAGATGTTCATCATCCTTAGTCATTAGGGAAATGCAAATCAAAACAACCCTGAGATTCCATCTCACACCAGTCAGGATGGCTAAGATCAAAAATACAGGAGACAGCAGTTGTTGGCGAGGATATGGAGAAAGAGGAACATTCCTCCACTGCTGGTGGAATTGCAAGCTGGTACAACCACTCTGGAAAGCAGTCTGGTGGTTCCTCAGAAAACTGGGCATTACACTCCCGGAGGATCCGGCTATACCACTCCTGGGCATATACCCAGAGGCTTTACCTGCATGCAATAAGGACACATGCTCCACTATGTTCATAGCAGCCTTATTTATAATAGCCAGAAGTTGGAAAGAACCCAGATGTCCCTCAACGGAGGAATGGATTCAGAAGATGTGGTATATTTACACAATGGAATACTACTCTGCAATTAAAAACAATGAATTCACGAAATTCCTGGGCAAATGGTCAGAACTTGAAAATATCATCCTTAGTGAGGTAACCCAATCACAAAAGAACACACATGGTATGCAGTCACTGATAAGGGGATATTAACCCAGAATCTCGGAATACCCTAGACACAATTCGCACATCAATAGATTTCCAAGAAGATGGAAGGAGAGACCCCTGGTCCTGGAAAGACTGGATGTAGGGGAATGCCAGGACAGAGAAGCGAGAAGGGGTTGAATGGGGAAAAGAGGGAGGGAAGGGGGCTTATGGGACTTTTGGGGAGGGAGGAAACAGGAAAGGGGAAATGATTTTGAATGTAAATAAAAAAAACTTAAAAAAATTAAAATAAATAAAAATTAAAAAAGCAGCTATTCCCAAACTCAGTCAGGCTCACCCTAGACAGCCAGGTGCCTAACTGACGGCTTGGCGAGGCACATCCAGGAGGGGCGGTGTCGTCCAGTGTGGGGACAGAGTCTGCTCCCCAGACCTGTGTGCCTGCGCTCAACCCCACACATAACAGGATCCAGTGGTTTGTCTACACTCAGTGGTGTGGCCACTTTCCCTAACCTCCTTCCTTGAATAACTGAATTTTCTCACTTCGCAAAGTCTCCACCTACAGCTTACCCATTCGGGCCCACACACCTGCTCTCTTGTCAATCAGAGCCTCTGTCTTCCTGTCGCCAACCCAGCCAAAGAAAACCCTAGTTGTCTGCTTACCACGCTAACCCAATGGTAGACTTAACCCTCAGCAGGGACCAGAGGAGCAAGACACAGGCCCACCCTAGACCCTGGCCACGTGTGGTGGAGCAGTCCCTGGAAGGAAAAGCTATGCTTATACAAAGCCACCCCAGCAGTGTACTACAGAAGACATTAAATCTGTGGTCTCCTGACCCCCTCACCATACCCCCAGGGCCAAGTCTGTCCTCACAGGGATGGGGGTTGGGGGCTGACCGACTGTTTCCCCGCTATTCCAGAGGACCCACAAAGAGTGGTTCACAGTCCCCTGTAACTCCAGCCTCAAGGTATCTGATACCCTCTTCCAGCATCCACAGACATCTGTATATATGTGGCCTACACTAATGCTGTCACATGGAAACAACAACAACAACAAATGTTTAGCACCCCAAGTTAGAGACATAGCCCATGGGGTGGGGGTGGGGGGTGACAGAGGCGTGGCTAGACCTCCAGTCTTTTTTCAGTCATCTTCCTTGGAAGCCAGTATTAGACCTTGTAAGCTGGACTGAAAAAAAGAAGCAAAACACAGGGGTGATTAATACTGATGCTGTGAGATGAGGAAGCTGGAAGACAGTCCTCTGTGGCAGAACACTGGTTCCCAAAGGAACGCACTCTACTCCTGGACCAGTGAATGTTATTGTCCACAGTGTAAAGAGTTTGCAGACAGGAGCAAGGTTGAGGCTTTAGCAACAGGCTACCCAGGCCAGCCCAATCTCATCACACTGGTCCTCGGGGAAATCCATCAGGTCTTTTAAGAGAGGTCACAGAACAAGAATAGAGGAGATACAAAATGGCTGGCTTCAAAGACAAGAGACGGGGACCCAGGCCAAGGAATGCTGGCAAAATAGGATGTGGCCCTGCTGAGAGTGAGGCTCTACCAGGCTTCTTACCCACGTAACCAGCAAGTAACATCACAGCTACAACAGTGGCTCTCAGTCCTGTCCCTTAGATGGCAGCTTCTGACAACTTCCTTTCTACCAGCCCCGCTTGTCCCCTCACCCTGAACCCATCACTTCGACTCCCTTTAAGTGCAGACAAAGGGTTCTTTGCAAGCAAGAGTGCTCCCTGGGTGGTTCTCGGCAGTGCTCCAGGTAGGGGGGCAGCAGAGACATGATCCCTGATGACTAGGGTGGGTGGCAAGTGCATCTTCCAGAGAGAAGGCTGGTGGAAGACAGAGAGTGCTCCAGGCCCCAGGCCCTCCAGTCCTGAGCTCTGGTCTGAGACTGTAGGCACAGTGCTTCCTGTTCTGGGCTGCTAACTAGCCACGCTGCCCTGCCTTCCTCCCCTGCCTGGGAACAGAAGTGATAGAGTCAGCAAATCAGCTCCTACTCTAGGTTCTGCCCAGGGTACTCAGTTACCACAGGGTTTCTGAGGAGAAACACAAAGCACTTTTGTTTCTGCCTGGCCTGTACTGCCCCCTTCTGGACTTCTCGGACAAGACGCCACCCCGTTTTCCTGGGAACCCAGGCTCCAAAGGAGATCAGCTCATTGACACAGGCCCTCCTCTAAGAGGGGCAATTCCCATGCTCATCCAGCCAGGAGGCCCTCTTCTCCCCTCTCGGAGGCACAGGGCTCTGCCACCCTTCACAGAAAACACTCTCCATAGGATGGAGGAACAGAAGTAAATGGTCAAGGGCTCGAGCCTCAGGAAGGAAAAGAATGAGAAACTTTCAACTATTAAATTTGTTTAGTAAAGACAATTTTGCTCATACAAAACAACAGTTTACAACAGTCTGAGTGTTGAACACACCATCAAAGACATGGGAGGAGCTGCAGATCTGGGCCCTGCCCCAGGCCCAGAGATGCCCAAGAGCCCCTCCTCCACCAACCCCTGAGGGAGACACCCCTCCTCCAGCAGGAGGGGCATGGGGGACCATGGCACAAAGACTCTTCCCCACCTGCTCCTCCTCAATCCTGGGGAGCCCCCACCCAGGACGAGGAGTTAGAGGGTAAGGTGGCTAGTGGGCAGGGACAGAGTCAAGACATCTTTGGTGCGAAGACTGTCCCAGCCACCAGACCACACGGTGGAAATCCAGGAAGACCACACGTGGCCCTGCCCTTGCCAAAGGGAGGTTGGCAGGCACCCCAGAGGTCAGGGGAGATGCATGAAATGCGACCACCTTTCCAGGCGCATAACCTTCCCAGGATCACCCATGGGAGTGGACAGCCCATTGAGAAATGGCTAAAAATTTCAGAGAACTCAACAAGAGTGGGTTAATCATGGCAAGAAGGGCAAGTAGAGGCTACTCAGTGGATCAGTGCCTCAGGGATCTGGGACCAGCAGGGAAAGGGGTCCCCAGGGGACCCAGTCCTCCTGTTGGTTGCCCCTCACTGCCTCCCCTGCCCAGCTAACACAGAGGCCATGATTACCTGGCTCTGGATCTAGACAAGCTACCTAGGCATTTCGGCAGGCTCAGCAAGCAGGAGTCCCTGTAGCCCTGCCTTCCCTAGACCCTCCAATGTCCAGTCGCTACAGTGGGCCCAGGCATACACACACATGCACACGCATGCACACATACGTGTGCTGCTCTGTTGTGCACACTGGTGATATCTAAGGGCTTCAGCAGGAGGCAAGTGGCACCTACTGCCACTCTGTTCCCTTCTCCCTGGGGACCCCATGTTACAGTGGGGGGGGACACAGATGGGGTGACCTAGGAACACCCCTGTAACAACTTCCACAACGCCCTTGGGTAAGCCTCAGCCTTTGTAGGTGGGAAAGGACCTGGGGAAGGAATGAGGAGTGGGGGAAAGGACAGAAAGGTAGGTTCCATAAAAACTCTACACCAAATTACAGATAAAAGGAGCCCCTCGCCCCTCACACATCCTCCAGCCGGAAGCCAGAGCCAAGGGCAGAATAAAGCACGAGGCATTTCCGGGCACCACGCAGCCCAAGAGAACAGGAGGCAGCATTGGGCAACTTGTGTCTCTTTGTCTAAAAAATATATTCATGTAGAGTTATTGCTTGTCCTCCAGTGGGGTGGGAGACGGAGCGGCTCAGTGGGTCAGGGCCGCATCCTCCACGGCACGAGCTTTCTTCCGCCTCTTGAGAAGCAGAGGGTTGGATGCGTCCTCTATCTTCTTTATCTTGATCTGCTCATAGTCGACACGCATTGTGGCCAGGGCACTGGTCATCTCCTCCTGGGAGCAGGGAAAGAGCGCAGAAGAGAGACACAGGCAGTGAGGGTCAGACGAGGCAGGAAAAGGTACAGAGAACATGTCAGTTGTGGGGCCACACCGCTGACAGCAACGACCTCCAGCATGATTCAAGCACAGACTGGCCACTGTGATGCTCTTCTCCCGGGAACCCTCTGACAAGCTCACAAAAGGGGAAAGAGTCCTGGGCCACCCATTCTGTAGGACCTGCTCCTGTCTGGGACTTCAGTGACCTCATATGAAAACTGAGGAGACAGTACCTGATGCCACTTCAGGTCCCACTAGAGTCCCAGGGAGAGGGGGCTCTTGGGAGACAGACAGCAGAATCTGGCCAAAGCCTCTACCACAAGCCAGTGAAGGCGACGGCTCCCCGTCACATTTCTGTTGCTGTGGAGACACTGGTTTGAAGAACACAGACCCAAACTATTCTTGGCCAGACCAGCTCTGCTCACCCCTGCTGAGGACTTCCTGTGAACTGCCTCCCCAGCTCTCCTCCTTCCTTAGTGGTCCCTCACCTTGACATCCTCCCATCGTTCCTTGTCCTCCTTCAGGACACGGCTGGTGTGCAGTGGAGTCTGAGGGACCTTCGTAGATTGCTGAGGAGAGAGAAATGGGATCCAGTGACAGTCTAGGGCAGTAAAGCCCTGGTCAAGGTATCAAACTGAGCAACAGTCCCTTGAGCTCAGGTCCCCCCAGCCTGCAAAGCTCACCATGATCCAGGGGTGGTTCATGAACTCTGTGATGGTCATTCTCTGCGTGGGCTCTGTTTTCAGCAGATTCCGAATAAGCATCTTCACTATGGGGTGAGGCAGAGGACACAGCAGCTCAGGGGACGGACAGCTCAGAGGACAGAGACAGCTCAGGGAACAGAGACAACTGCTCAGAGGACAGAGACAGCTCAGGGAAGAGAGACAACTGCTCAGAGGACAGAGACAGCTCAGGGAACAGAGACAACTGCTCAGGGGACAGGGACAGCTCAGGATCTATACTTTTCCCTGCACTCTCCTGCATGAATCAGGCTCAAAGGAGACTAAATGGAGGCAGGGACCCAAGGAGCAGTGGCTCCAGGGACCAGCATGCTGACAAGCCCTACACATACCCATGGCTCGGACTTCCCACAGGCAGGACACACCTAGAAGGTATGGAACAGGTCCAAGTCCCCAGTTCCAGCACACACGTGAGAAACACCTACACCTACATGTACAGACACTAGCACACACTCCTTCCCGTCCCAGGAGGCTGGTTCCTACCTTCCTCTGATACTTCTGACCATTCTGGGTTAGGAAATTCATACTGGCCCATTCGAATACGAGTCTTCATGCCCGGAGAGATGGCAAGGCCGTGATTGGAATAGAAGGGGGGGTACCCACACAGCCTAAGGAAGAGAAGGGCAATGTGGGTGCTGTTTAGGAACCCTGCCCCACGAATCAGGTGAGAAACAGACTCTGCTTGTAACGGTCACAGAGAAATCGGAAACTGCTGATACAGCAGGACCCAGGAGTCTAATGTGCCAAGGATGGCACCTAAACAACCTAGCCCATTAGCTAGTTTCTACAACCACTTAGCAACTAGAACCCACCAAGCATCAAGTGAAATAGGGACACAGGGAATTCCCAGGGAGTCCCCCATCAAAGGGAAAATGCTAATTAATGCCTGCTTCCTCCTCTTTTCCTGCAGAGGTACAAGCTTCCCCAACTCCCTAATGCACTGCAGTCTAGCAACCATCCAACACTCCAGCCCACTTACAAAATATACATGATGACACCCAAGGACCACATGTCACAGGACTTGTCATACTTCTCTGGGCCCAGTACTTCTGGAGCTGCAAAGCAAAGATCACTGTGGGTTTTCCTGGCCCTTTGAATGCTGAGACCTCCCCTATCTCAGAGATCTTCATCCCTTCATAAAGGAAAAGCAGCAGCCATGGGGGCGGGTAAGAAGAAGACCCTGCCCCAGAAGGGACTCTGCAACTACAAGCTTAGGGTGGGAACACTTCTGAGTCACTGAGAACCTACACACGTGTTGCCCACCTAACTCCACAAGCATGTGCTAGGCGCTTACTCTATGAGCAAAATCTGAGTCCCAGACCCCACGGAGAAGCCGTGGTTCTTCTCAGGAAGAGTACACAGATACCAATGCTGCCCTAAGCCCAGCAGACCACTTTCATAGCACACACAGCTTAACTCTGACCGCCCACTTAGGGTGGAGCCCCGTCAGATCCAATTCATAGGGACATAAAGATCCAACATGCCTAGGTCTATGGTCTCCTGAGACAAGCAAAACGAGGGCTTGAGACAGAGCCTGGGTAAAGACTCAGTCCTTGGGCCTCCCCTGAACTCACCCACATAGTATGGTGTATAACACGGAGTGGTCAAAGAGTTGTGACTGGTGGTTTCCTTGGCAAAGCCAAAATCAGTGAGTTTCAGAATGGCATTGGGCCTTTTGGAAGTGTATAAGAGGTTCTCAGGCTGTGGAGAGAAACATGAGTGAATAAGAGCCCTGCAGAAATGCTGAGGGACCCAAGAGGAAGGACTGTGCCTTCCATTCATCTGCTCAACCAGCATGCATCCATCCAGACCCTCTGCATCAGGCAGCGTGAAGACCGGCTCCCTGCTACAGAGGCCCGGGAAAACAGAGACCGATGCGTGGGGCTGTGGGGACCACCGCTGACTCAGAAAGCTGGGTGTGGGACAGTGGGGCGCTGATGAGCAGCCCACAGGCTGAGTGCAGCCAAACAGGGCTTTACTACTAAGTCTGTGGTCCCCTGTCCCAAGCCCTACAAGCCACAGGCTGGGCTGCAGACCCATCCTGTCCTGAAAGACCAGGCAGTCGGTGCCATCCCAGTCTCCCGGACCATGGGGTACAAACAGGCACTACCTTGACATCCCGATGCGCGATGTTGATAGAGTGCAAGTACTGGATGGCCTCACCGATGCTCTTCATGATCTCGGACGCTTCTGCAGACAAGAAGAAGAACACGAGCTAGGGTCTGAAAGCTGACAACCAACCTGCCAAGGCAGCCCCAGTCCCCCACACCCACCAACTCATCAGACACACAAAGGAGCTAGGAGCTGGCCATGGCAAGGGAGAGAGACACTCCTAGCGGTGAGCCTGAGAAGGCAACACCCCACCACCACCACCACTACCACCCCTCCTGTGAGGGGTTCTGCAAAGAACCTTTAGTTGCCTACCGCTATCCACCCAAAGCTGTCCCCACAGCAGACCCTCTCTACCTCTTTCTGTGAATGCCTGGTCTCCTCGGTCTTGGATTCGACTAAAGAGCTCTCCACCATCGAGACTGAAAAAAAAGGTACAGTGAAGGATCTGGCAACCAGCAAGTCACCCCACCCCCACACACACTCCACTGCCCCCAACGGAAGCCAAACGCTGATACTCCAAGCTTCAAGATCCACCGTGGGCTGTCCACAGAGGCAGAGGCACCTCAGTGTGGCATGGGGACAGGATGTACAGAACCCAGCGGCTGCTTACCACTCCATGACAATCAGCAGGCACTTCCTCCCCGCATACAGGTTCTCATAGACATCCACGATGTGCACAATGTGCGGGCACTGGGAGGCCCTCCAGTGCAACTCCACCTCTCGGCGCGCCTTCGGGCAGTCCTGGAGCATCTGCAAGGCCAACACCTCCTGAGTGACACAGGGCTACAGGAAGCAGATAGTGCCCCACCCCAGACCTGGTGGAAGCCCGTGCCCACGTGCCAGCTTTCCCAACACTACAGATGCTCTCTCTCAAGGCCTACGGCCACTTTCACAGCATCTTCCCCGGCCTCTCCCCCTCTGAGACCCTAAAACGACTCTAACCACCCAACACGACACCTCAGCTTGACCCTCCGCTCCGGAGCCTGAACAGCAAGGCTGAGACAACTCTCACTGCATCAGCTGAGAGCATGGAGTCTGTGGAAGGGAAGGCAGCAGTCAAGTACTGGAGGGCAGTGTCCCATGGAGACAGACCAAAAAGAACCACTACAAGGATAGGAAAGGGAGAGAGTCCAGAGTCAGCAGGGACAGCAACTCAGAACCTACAGCAGAGTCAGACAGATGTGCCTGGAGTCGGCCGATGCTGGTCGAAACCCTACGGTTTAGCACATCTGCAGCCTTGAGCTGCACCCATGTCCCTTCTTGGTCCCTAGACCAGGTGTCCAGGAGCATGAAGTGAAGCTGGACCCTCACTAGCCTTAAAGGGCTGGATTCTGATCATTCTAAACCAGCTACTGGGGTCCGCCCTTTGGCTACTGACTAGTTTAGGAACAAGCCTAACATCCGAATGGCCCAGAAGAACTTTGACGGCAATTTACTACGAGACAATCACAAAAAAAGCACAGGACCAACACTGTCTCCTGCATGTGGCAGGTAGGAGCACGTGTCACCACGGTACCCCGCAGAGTAGTACGCCGAAGGCAGCAAGTGAGAGACAGCAGCTCCAGGGACCTTGGGCATCACCAAGCATTCTATTTCCTGCCAGACACAATCAGGAGACTAGGCAAGAACGCAAGGGCTCAGGGCCGATCTGGGCTCCACAATGAAACTAGGGCATGAGACCCTGCTTCCAAAGCAAAACAAACAAATAAATGGAAAATTTTCCGGGTTGCTTAAACTCTTTTAGGAGAATTCCACTGTTAGAACCAAAGGCATCCTAACACACCTCTGCTTTGTACAATGGAGTAGCCGAATTTGCTCACAGATATGCTATGAGAGTTAAACTGTGCTCAGTAGTAACAGCTATCATTTTTACTAGAGTGCCTGCTCAATGCAGGGCACAGATGCCAAACCCGCACAGATCTACCCATACATCGCTCTCCAACAGCTCTGGACATTCTGCAGTCTGAGCTGCCAGGGAAACAGGCCAGAGAGCAGACGGACAGGCAGGCAGCAGGAGGGCATGCCGGCCGTCGATAAGGTGAAGACTGGGCACTGACTAGGATGAAGCCAACGTGGACAAGCAGGGAGACCGAGAGGAGAGCTGAGGTCTGGGAAGTGGTGTCAGACAGCCGGGGACAAGCTCGGAATCTCCAACAATAACACTAATGTGCTTTTAGGCTGTAGAACACTGACCCATTTCAGGGAGGGAGCCTGCCCAAGGCTAGGCTTCTAGGATGACAGCCATGGCCTCAAACAGGCCAGACAGACAAATCCCAAGTCTTTCCACCCGATCACCCAGAGTCTGAGGAGCTGTTAGAGGCTGAAACTTCTTGATGGGGCTTCAAAGAGGCAACTTCCCAAGCAGAAACCCAGAAAGAACCAACTAGGCAGACAGCTATCACCCAAGTGTGCTGAAGTCAGTGTGTGGGATGCAAGTTCCCCATTGTGTCACACTGCCACCTTGTGGTCACATGAGAGCATGGCACAAGCAAGGAAGCGGGGGGGGGGGGGGGGTTGCAGGGTGTGTATTTTCCGATGTTGTAGGAGGAACAGAAAGAGACACTGGCCAATGCATGTGCATGTAATTCAATTCATCAATAGTGACTGAACTTCTACACACACGGCACTGACCATCAAAATCAAAACAAACTGACAATCGGAACTGTCAGGCTAGTGCAGCAGGGAGGAGAAATACAGGAGGCAGGCACTGCTCTCCTCCGTTCTCCACTACAGTACAGAATCAAAGTAAAAGGATTCCCATGGGGAAATCCACACCCTCACACTCTATCTCCACATCTGAAGGCAGGAGATAGATATCAGAGATGAACAGCTAGGGGAGCTGTTCGGCCCCACATTCAGGTCACAATGCCAAACTAGACAAAATCCTAAAGACAGGCAAGTGTTCTGAGGAAAGTCAATCCTCAGACTGCACTTGGTTTGGGATCCAGGAACACGACAAGACCCGAGCACTGCGATCCACAGCCAGGTTCCACCTCACAGACAGCAGTGCAGGACACGCAGTGTTAGGGCCGAACATAATCAACAGTCCAGCTGAAGTGGGATCATCCTTCCTGGCAAATAAATTCCCAGTAATGTCACACGCCCATAGTCCTAGCACTTGTGGCCGGACAGGAGTTCTCTGCCAGCCTGGGCAACATAGCAAGTCCAAGGCCAGCCTGGGCTATAGAGGGAGACCATCTTACAAATGGTCATCAACAAAAATCAAAGAAGCTCTATGTAAGGTTCTCTTCTCTTAATCTAAAATCAACACTTTTCATACTGATGCCTTCTCTCCACAGGTGAAGTAAAATTTGATTTCTTTAATCAAGTCCCTTCTCTCTTCCTTCACCTAGTAGTAAATATATTTTAAAGCTCTCTCCTACAGGGAAAATTTTGGAGTGTGGTGACTTTGCCTTACTATCTAAACTGTCTCCTCCCCTCACAGTGGGGGGAGGGATGCGTACTTACTGCAGGCAGGCCTCTCTTCTCCAGATGAAGTCAACTGAAGCAAGACTAGGAAAATTCTCAATCCTTAGAGAAACCAAAATTTCCCAGGAAAACAAGTAACTGAGATGAAATCCTCTGGAAACTTGGTTAGGTTGAGGAGATTAGGGATAACTATGAAAAGTGTTTATTTTTAAAATATGTATAGAGGTTTTAGTGGGGTTTCATTTGAGATCAGGTCTCCTGTATATCCCCAGTCACATGTTGTCAGACCTTCACTAGTTATGAAAATGAACTCAAGCTACGCAAGGCCTTCAGAGCAAGCAAGTGGGCAGGCTGACGTCAAAGGGCAGGACCATGACAAAGTGCCAAAGACACTTGTAGACAAGTGTAGCATACAGAGAGAGAAAGTAAGAATGCACAAATCTCACAGACAAGAGAGGCAGCCTGAGCCCTCCAGGCAGGGAGGTGACAGCCTGAGCCCTCCAGGCAGGGAGATGACAGGGAACTTCTAGAACACCCTGCAGAGTGAGAGCTGGTGTGACAGGCGCAGCAGAAGCCAGGAGTCACGTGGGAAAGGTCTCATTCCCACAGTTCAGCGGGGACACTGGAGAACAGAGGGCTCAGGACCTTAGCTCTGGGGGTGGACTTTCTACTAAAGAAAAGAACCACAGCATTGAGGGAAGGTGTGCCGAGGAGGAGCTGAAATCCACGATACCCACACTAAGCCTGGAACCAATTCTGTGCCTTGTTGACTATATGGTGTCTCTGAAATTCTCTTGCAGGAAAGGTCAAGAGATGTGTGTTCTAAACTAAGGTGCACAGGCCAAGGAGGCCTGAAAGCAGAGCAGGGGACACGATCAGGACATAGAGCCCACAACCCAGGAAGGAAGTTTTAGGACAGTGTCAGTGAGGGAACTGTAGGAATCGCACACAGTATTAAAAGCAGGGGCCCTAGACTCTGGTCGTATACCTTTGACCCCCTTCCTTCCCTTCCCTTCCCTCCAGGAGATCGTCCATCATGGGGTCTCCTGAGGAGATAGCCTAAGTCAACCCAAAAGCCACAGAGGAAAGAAGTAGAGAGGAGCTTGGGCCTGTGGCACTACTCACCCACAGCAGACATGAGGACACTAGGAGCAACAAGTAAGCTGCCCCACATACTTTACACCTCAGAAGACCTCACACACTCTGTGAACTCCAGGGAGAGCAGGGCTCTAAAACCCTTAGTGCCTCCCATTTTTTTCATGTGCTGAACAGGCCCAAGGGGCCACTCTACTAAACACATGTGAGAAGTAAAAGAATGCACACTAGCCAGACCGGCTTGGCACACGACAGGCACCACATCAGTGTTCTGCTGTGATTACCCTGCTGCTATTCCTGTACATCAGTTCCCTGAGGTGGGCAGCTGGGATCCCAGGCACGCCCACTTCCCTCAGGGGTTATTCATAGCTCTAGACACTGCCAGGCAGAGGGGACCCAGGATAGGGTGCAGCCTTGAGTTTTCCCTCCACACACCACTTAAAAGGGACAGCTGGAGCGGGATGTGCTAAGTCTCACTTGGTGCCAACAGTGATGCAGAAGTCCAATTCAGACACCAAGTGAACTGCCGTGTTCTTAAACAAGGCCTCTGCGTTCCCAGAAGGCAGCTGGGGGTGGAGGAAAGCCCTGTGTCTGTCGGGCACTAACTCACCACTCCCTGAGGCCAGGGCAATCGACCCTCCTTCTGGACCACAAATGCTTCTTTTGTACCACATGGTTGCCCGATGTTTTATGAAATAAAAGGAAAGGAGGACTTGGAAAGGCAGCCACCGTATGTCTCAGCAGCATCTTTTGTGAGCATTCAAGTAGCGGGCATAGCTTGGGGTTGGGGTTCTCCAAATAAAATGTCTAAGTACTTCCAATGTGTCATCTCACCTGGCTCAACCCATTTGGAAAGGAGCATCCTATTTTATAAATGAGGTCATCCATTATGGAGTAATCCCTCCATAGGATTCTCCAGCCAGCTGTGGCAGAACTGGAATGTGAAGCCCCCTGTAGTAGAACTTCCCTCCAGACAAGTAGACACCCACCTCTGCAGGTTATCTCCTAAGCGCTCAGTCTCCAGCAGAGAACCAGCTCACTCTCCCAGGGGTGCAGGCTTGAGGTCCCCAGTGTCCCCAACCCCAGGAAGTAGAGTAGACTGGACCTGCCCAACCACTGCCTCACCCCACTCCAGCTCTACTCATTCCTGTCTTCCCAGGGAGCAGTGAGATGCCACGCCTCCTCAATATGTCTAGGCCTCTCCTTCCAGCACAAAGCCTGGAGGGGTGGAGCTTCCACACACAACACAGAAGCTAACTTGAGTCTAGTTGGATAACTATAAAATAAAGTTTTGACACCAAGACAGGTTGTCCTTACATCATTTGCTATTTCCGACAGATCCTCAAGACGCACCCCCCTCACCCTTCTACCCCTGTAGATCCAATGACAGAGAGGGACCCAGGGACGAAATATACAGAATGCCTTCACTCTGAAAAGTCTAGAATGCTCAGTGTCAGGGTAATATGGAGAACATTAAAAGATACAGCATCAGATCCCAACCATGAGAATTAACTATACTGCAAAGATACACACACACACACACACATACACACACACACACGATGCTGCAACAGAAGCAGCCATGGTAGTGAAGGAATCTCAACTCCCAAACCCACTGACAGCCGTCTACAGGCTAGAAAGACAGACCACACTTCTCTCTGTGCTCATCCACCCCCACTCTAGAACACAAGAGATGACAGGATGCGTGTCCATTCAACTACTCATAGGAGAGAGAGGAGCATGCTCTCACCTCTGCTAGAGCAAAGCTCCATGAGAATGGCAGACAAGCCTCCCCAGAAACTGATCTCCACACACCAGCAGCACAGATCCTATATCCTATCTCCTATCTCCTCAGAAGGCAGACAGCCGATGCACATGGAAGGACTGCAGCAGCCCGATGTGCTGGTTCTTCATACATCCAGCCAGGATGTAAAAGCCAATTCTCTCCCTGTTACTGAAGTTTGTAACTATGATGGGGCTAAGTCTCTACCCAAATAACACCGACAATGATGAATCCTAGTACCAAAAGTCATAAACACCCTCGCCACACTGCCCAGAAGTGACCTCCACTGAGGGTGACTCTCCCTGCTGTGTCCCACCATGCTCTGGAACTACCAGAAAGGTGGTTGCAAAGGACTGAGGCTCAACAAAAGGTCACATAGTAAATGACAAATTTTTCAGAGTTGTAACACAGGATGGATAAATGCTAACTGAATCCTAGCAAAGATCACCGACCCAACACAAAAATGATTGAGGGTGGTTCAGAGAAACAGAAACAGTGCCGGCCAAGCTAAAACGCCCGCTGTAACTCGTACAGAGGGGACTTATGAAAAGGACCAATAGCTGCACCGGGCTGGCAAAGCTTTCACATTTGAACAAACTCCTATATTTCCAGAAATTTGGGAAACAAATTCTCAGTCAGGACTGAGAGAATTCTAATTGGGAGAAAGCTGGCCATACCTACCAAAACTATCTCAGCTCCAACAATGGCCCTACAAATGCTTTTCTTTCAGCATTCCGATGGCAGGAAGCCTTCTAGCGCCCAAATGTCTACAGTAAGGAACTGGTAAAGAGGAAGGCACAGCAGTGCGACACAGAACATGGAGCTCTTGGTGACAGCACAAGGTGGCCTCTTGGCTGTCACCATGAGAACGGGGCGTTATCACTGGGCGAGCACACACGGATCCAGGTGATGCCCTGGCTGTGTTTAAATGTCCTAATCCTAAATGGAACGGCATTCACATTCATAAGTAACTTTCAAGGAAAGCGCAGTCCTCAAGACAAGACAAACACTCTAAACGCTAACTTAGGTTTACTACACACGGGAAGCGTTACAGGCAACAGTTTTCTTCTTTTGTGTATCTCTTAAATTTCTTTAAGAAAAAAAAGGGAAAGAAAGACTAAACAGAGTGGCCAACTCCCCTGTGTGCTTTTGTTGTTGTTTTGTTTCCTAAGACAGAAGAGAAGCTGGAGAGACCGTTCAAAGGGTAACCGCACACACTGACAAGCCTGCGACCTGAGTTCAATCCCCAGACTCATATGGTGGAGGGAGAACACAGACTCCCACAACCACAAGTTGTAAATGAGAGAGAGAGACAGAGACAGAGACAGAAGACAAAGAATGTTATGACCTCATGGATGCCTACGGTCTGCTTGGAGGAGTATTTTTTGTTAACAGTGCTGGGCTGGAGAGACGGTTCACTGTTTCAGAGCACTAGGCTAGAGACGCTGGGTTCAATTCCCAGTACCTATATGATGCTCACAGATATCTGTAACTCCAGTCATGGGGATTCAGCACCTTCTTCTGGCCTCTATAGGCATTGCATACACATTATGCACAGATATGGATTCAGAAAAATATTCATTTACATAAAATAAAAATAAAATCTCAACAACAACCAAGAAGAGTTAACAGTGCTGATCACTGTCAGGAGGCCCTACAGATAAGCACAGATTCCCCACCTCCTTTTTCTACTTTTTATGTTTGTCTGATTTCTTAATGTCTGTATGAATTTCTTTTAAAGAGGAGCTGTACTGTAGGCCTTTTATTTGAACCTGTCACCTGATACTGGGGCAGAGTTAAGTGCATCCCACAGGTCAGGCATCCTTCCTTCCAGAGGAGAAGAGCAGAGCTGAGAGACAGCACAGTGAGGCAGGAGGAGCCCGCTGCACCCGTCCACAGGACAGTAAGAAGGCAATAATATAACTTTCTGGAGAGGGGAGCCAAAATACTGCAGAAGGCAAAATAAACTAGATCCAAACTCCAGTGCTCACAGCTTCCAAGCTGTGTAGATGTGAGCCCTCACACAGTGCCAGACAGCACTTCTCAGGAGCCCTGGCTCATATGGCCGTTTGAATAAGAAATGACCCCCAGAGGCTCAGAGTATTTGAACACTCGGTCCCCAGCTGGTGCTGCTTTTAAAAAATGAAATCGGAGTTTGGAAGGAACCTTCAGGATGTGCAGCCTTGCTAGAGGAAGTTTATCACAGAATGTGGGCTCTGAGGGCTTCCGGTCTCCCCACGTCCTTCTGCTTCCTCTCTGCCACGGAAATGTGATCCGCCAGCTTCCTACCCCTGCGGGCACGGCATGGCATGCCTTCCTGCCATTATGGACTCTATCCCTCTGGAATCATAAGCCAAATAAACTCTTAAGTTGCTTTTGATCGTAGTATTTATGGCAGAAAAATAATAATCTAGTCTAGTGAGGAGGAGGAAAGCCTAGGGGGCACAGATGTTCTTTCTGTTCCAATGGATAATTATGACCTAGAGACAAAACAGAGAATGTTCATTTATACTCAAACTATCCTGTGCCGGTTACACCTCAGACAAGACAATACTGCTACATTAAGACCCAAGAGCCCCACAGGATTCAATCTATTGCTGGCACCGCTTACAAAGATGGCAACTGAGGCGAAAATGAAGCCACTTGCCCAAAGCCAACCAGGAAGAAAATGATAAATCTAAGAGTCACACTCCAACCTTCAGGTTCTTCTGTATATGTTTGATGGCAGTGGCTTACTTTTTCCATGAGTTTTAAGGAGTTTGAACATCGAATATTTACTCCTGATGTCCCTCATCCATCCTCATCATCTCCCACAGTGCTTGTTAATTTTATGTCAACTTGACTCAGGCTAGAGTCAGCAGTGAAGAGGGAACCCAAACTGAGAAAAAGCCTCCATAAGACTGTGCTGAAGGCAGGCCTGAAGGGCATTTTCTTAATTACTGATTAGTGAGGGAGGGTCCAGCCCATTGTGGGTGGGGCCATCTCTAGGCTGGTAGTACGAGGTTCTGTAGAAAGCAAAACTGAACAAGCCATGGGGAGCAAGCCAATAAGTAGCAACCCTCCACGGCCTCTGCATCAGCTCCTGCCTTCAGGTTCCTGGTCATGTGAGTTCCTATCCTGACTTACTTTGATGATTCCTTTCTTATGTGGACACATTAGAAATAAACCCTTCCCTTCCCAACTTTGGTTTTGGTCAGGGTGTTTTATCACAGCAAAAGAAACCCTAAAACGCTGTCCCTGCGGTGTTTC
This sequence comes from Tokudaia tokunoshimensis, assembly GCA_036184795.1. NCBI lineage: Eukaryota > Metazoa > Chordata > Mammalia > Rodentia > Muridae > Tokudaia > Tokudaia tokunoshimensis. The sequence goes on along the minus strand of BTHU01000013.1, from coordinate 63,252,698 downwards.
CAGGCCTTTGCAGTTCCTCATTCTCTCTCTCTCTCTCTCTCTCTCTCTCTCTCTCTCTCTCTCTCTCTCTCTCTCTCACACACACACACACACACACACACACACACACACACAGAGCTTCTCTATTTCTGAGGCCCTGTGCAAAACCTGATGTAGAAGAATGGCAATGGACATTATTAACTGATTAAATGGGCAGACTGCCTCAGTCAGAGCTTCCAGTAAGTCACAAGGCATCATTCCCAGAAATCAAGGCAGAGCTCCCTGGAAAGGAGATGTGCCAAACTCTAAGTTGACCTTGGGCTAAAATTCAAGGGACAGGAAGAAAAATGACGAATTTTGTTAGCATTTAGTAGGTGAGGCTTATAAGAATCAGCAGAGATCTTTTTAATTACAGACAAAGGTCAAGAGCTCAGTCAATTTGCCGGGCCACAGCCATGGTCAGGTTTTGATCCAAATAGTGAAATGCAGCAGCATCTTCTGAACTCCATTTTAGCTGAATAAAGTTCATGGCACTCAAACCTAAAAACAGATCTGGTAGGAAGGGGAGGGGAGAGGAGGGGAAGGGAGAAGAGGGGAGGAAGTAGCCCCTACAAACTGAGAGTCATTTGTGAGCATTCAAACACAACAGCTCTAATGCTGGGTCAAGAGAAAGAAAGCGAACCAGCAGGTGAAAGTTGTCTGTGCAACACACGGGGGAATGGCTGAGAGGGAGACAGGCATCAGCTCCTCTTTCCCACATTGTTAATGAAAATGGCCCAGATGCGGGACAGAGCTAATGTCCCAGAACACAAGAATACACATGGCAGAGACAATACCTTCTGTTCTAAGAATGGGGCACTTGGTAATGTCTTATCTCACCCATTTGGCTGCCACTCTAGGCTGACTGCCCAGGGAGAAGGTGACACTCAAACACAGAGACCCCCTAGCAAGAGCAAGCGCAAGGACACCACACTGGGAGAAAGCAACCTTGTTCAAATGCAGAGGGGGAGAGGGCTGGGGAGACCTGCAGTTTAGGCCAATATTTGGACCAATATTTGATGTTGAGAGAAAGCTGCAATGGAAAGAAACTTCAAAGGGAATCTGCCTGAAAGGGTACAGCCAAGCCTTGACAAGTGAATTCTAACACAATAACCCGGGAAGGAGGAGGCAGGAGGCCCTGCCACAAGGGTCAGTATAAGTTTAACTTTTATTTGCCTAATGTAATTGTCATCTTCCAGGCTTACTGACTCTGCTAACTGAGGCCTAATCATGGAAGCTTCTAGCCTCTGTACAATCTAATCTAGGCCTAGAAAGTTTTCAGCCTCTCAGACTTGCTGCTCACCCTTTCTAGTTCTTTCTGTACCCTGGCTGGCTGGTTCAGCTCAGCTGTTCTGGCTCAAACTTCTCTGCAAGCTGACTGATTCAAAATGGCTTCTCTCAGCCTCTCCTGAATCGCTCTGCTTGACCTCATATAAACTTTGGCAATATGTTCTAATCTACTGGCTCCTTCTCGTTCTCTGTCTTTATCTGTGTCTACATTGTTCTCTCTCTCTCTCTCTCTCTCTCTCTCTCTCTCTCTCTCTCTCTCTCTCTCTCTCTGCATCCTGCCTCCATACAACTGCCCCAGTAAAACTGCCTTCTCTCCTCTCTCTGCACTAGTCTCTTAAGTAGATTACCTTTCCTCTCTCAAGAGAATCGGGCATATCTTATTCTGTCAAATCTTTCTCTGATTTATCACTTTGTCTGCCACTCAAGTAGACATCACTTTCAAATATGGTTGCTTCCTTCTACAAACCAACTTCACCTTCATGGTTTGGGATTAAAGGGGTGTGTGTGTGTGTGTGTGTGTGTTCCAGCCAGAGGGATTAAAAGTGTGTAAGAAGGGTGAGCCACACCACAACTAAAAACAAGGTTTTTTTCAGTAAATAACACAATCTCAGGGTTCACAGTCTGACCAAATGTCCTGCAATATTTCCCCCTTTTTGTCTAGGCTAAAGCTAGTACACAGTTCAACTTTTTACCAATCCCACAAATTTAACAATCTGAATGTTATGAGGATGTTGGTGCGATGACCCTCCCTCACTGCAGTTCTGATCCTCTGTCTTCAGCAAATGTTCATTTCAGATCACGGTTTTCTGTCTGCTAGTCTGATGAACAACTGTCCTTCAGTTGCTGTGCTGAGCTGTCCCCACGCAGAGGATCTGCTTTCTGTGCTATCTGCATCTCTTCCCTCGAGTCAGGCCTGTCATGTGAAGTTTCCATTACTCCAATCAGATCTTTATCAGTTTTGATACAACCAATAGTCTTTCATAGGCAAAGTTCCACTCTGATGTTAAAACATCCTTAAAGTAACAGGTGGGTCTAATTCAGCAGCTGTTTTCTATAATCCAGTGTCTTTCAGCTGATCTTGTTCTCCCTTTCTGTCTGTCAAGGAACAACAGGATCTTTATGAGTCCACACATGATCTAGACACTTAGGTGCTCGAACTCCATGGCCAGCTCCACTGCAGAGAGCAGGGTGGGCTCCACTGCAGAGAGAGAGCGGGGTGGGCTCCACTGCAGAGAGAGAGCAGGGTGGGCTCCACTGCAGAGAGAGAGCCGGGTGGGCTCCACTGCAGAGAGAGAGCCGGGTGGGCTCCACTGCAGAGAGAGAGCCGGGTGGGCTCCACTGCAGAGAGAGAGCGGGGTGGGCTCCACTGCAGAGAGAGAGCCGGGTGGGCTCCACTGCAGAGAGAGAGCCGGGTGGGCTCCACTGCAGAGAGAGAGCCGGGTGGGCTCCACTGCAGAGAGAGAGCCGGGTGGGCTCCACTGCAGAGAGAGAGCCGGGTGGGCTCCACTGCAGAGAGAGAGCAGGGTGGGCTCCACTGCAGAGAGAGAGCAGGGTGGGCTCCACTGCAGAGAGAGAGCCGGGTGGGCTCCACTGCAGAGAGAGAGCCGGGTGGGCTCCACTGCAGAGAGAGAGCCGGGTGGGCTCCACTGCAGAGAGAGAGCGGGGTGGGCTCCACTGCAGAGAGAGAGCGGGGTGGGCTCCACTGCAGAGAGCAGGGTGGGCTCCACTGCAGAGAGAGAGCAGGGTGGGCTCCACTGCAGAGAGAGAGCGGGGTGGGCTCCACTGCAGAGAGAGAGCGGGGTGGGCTCCACTGCAGAGAGAGAGCAGGGTGGGCTCCACTGCAGAGAGAGAGCGGGGTGGGCTCCACTGCAGAGAGAGAGCGGGGTGGGCTCCACTGCAGAGAGAGAGCCGGGTTTCTTACCCACTGTCAATGGCCGTGTTTCTTGAGCCTCAATTTCATTAGGTACCACAGCATCGCAATTAAACGATTCCTGTTCTTTTGTGTCTCCTGTCTTTTGTCTCTCGAGTTTTTTTGTACTACCATAGCTAATTTTTCTTGTTGTAGAGCTATTTTTCCAAGAGGAAAAATAAAAAATTGCAATTGAAAGTAGGGAGGGGTTTCCTCTGGTGGTCACAACTGCAATGAGTACTGTGATGACTTTTTCAAATGGCATTTCTATCCCCTCGACTCCTACCCTTGCTCTCAAGGGACCTGAAATGGAGGTTCCCATTTTTTTTTTAATACAGGAAGAGTCTGTTCATATAATTAAACTACCTTTTGGGATGGCTGTGATCCACTCACGATTTGCTGTCTCTCCTGTGCTGTCCTGCTTCTGAGTTTTCCGGGTCTCTCCAGGCATCCACCAGACTTGAGGAACCAATGCTTCCAGTGGAGAAGGCCCCAGGCTAACAACTCCTCTGTGGCATTCAGGTGTCTCCTGTCCCCTGCAGTGTTCTGTCAGATGTCTTCTGCTTTCTGCTACATTAGTGGTTTTCTTCTTCTCCACTCAAGTTGGATTTTTCTTACAACCAAGTTGAGCACCAGACATAAAATGTATCTTTTATTCTACTGAAAAGATAAAAACAAAACCCTGCCCCAACTCTAACTCTGCAGGGTTCCTTTTTTGGCAGGTTATATCTTTCCTAGGGCAAATGTTTTTTGGCAACAGGAAAAGTATTATCTTTCAATTGAAATTTTAAAAAATTATTTGAATTTTTGAAACTAAATATACCTTTGTGGATAAATATACCTATATTCTCTTTCTCTTTACACATATTTTTTTCCAGATTTAAGTGTATTTATTTTTAGATCACAAAGGACATTCACGTTGAATTTCAACCTGTCTTTTGCAAGTGGCTTTTAAATTTAAATCACTGTAATTCTTATGTGCCTGCCTCTGCCTCCCAAGCGCTGGTGAACCACCACCACCTGGATATGAATTCCTTAAACATGGTATGTGATTTCTCTAGTGTGCAAACATACTAATTAGGAGTTGTATCTGAGTTTTGTCCCAGGGTGGTGGGATTAAAGGCACACAACACTACCTTGTTCATTGTAACTCTGGAATTTAGAAAACAGCTTCTAGCAATCTGCCTGTTTCTGCTGGGGTTAAAGGCATGCACTACCACTGCCCTGATCAAATACTTTATGTTAGCTCCAAGTCACCTAACAGAGATTTAGAAAACAAGTTTGAAGTGTAGTGATCCTTTGAATTACTTAAAACACCTTAAATCTCTTACCTGTGGCTTTAAATACTAAACAACAAAAATATGCTTTTTATTTAAGAAGGAAACTCAAAAGCTGAGGTCCAAGATGGTGTGGGCCACATGGCAATCTACAGTCTGACATTCTGACACGGAGTCAGGACACACGTCAGTAAGGTAAGTGTGCCTCTGGGAAATTATCATTTGAAAATATTATTATTACTTTTTATTTTTATTCTTTCACGCCTGATCAAATGAAAGGCGTGTGTTAGTCTTTATAAGTTAGTTTGGACTGAATGACCAAACTGTTTGATGAACTATCGCCTCTCCTTATTTAGGAGGTCTCTCCTATTTGAATCTAAACTTTATCAATCCACAGCTTTTCTTCTCCTGTGGAAACAAAGACAAAAACTTCTTCCCTGATGTAACATATTACAGTTTCCCCCTGAGGTCCACACATCTTTAAAATGTACAGGCTGATTTAATTCAGTCTTTTTTCCTGTCCAGTGTCTCTCCGAGCTCGTGCCCGGCTTACGGACAATCTGGACAGCCTGTAACTGTTCTTGATAATGCCTTTTAAGATTTTTCTCAGAAACATTCTTTATTTTACGGTCTGTTTCTGAGGTTGGAGGAATGGTCTGTTTCTGAGGTTGGAGGAATGTGTTTTCCATTGCTGCAACAAATCACGGCCCCATAAATTCATGGCTTAAAATATTAGCAACATGTGGCTTTAATTTTCCTATTTGTCCTTCTGGTTCTATACACTCAACCTGTCTTGCACTTTGTTTTACCTCAGATAAAGTTCTAATCCCTAGAAGGTGAACATTTACCTCCTGAAGAGGCCAATCTGGGAGCCAAGATTTTGGTAAAATGGCTACATCTGCTCCTGTGTCTACTAAGCCTTCAATTTCGATGCCATTTATTTGCTTTGGTCTCTGATCATTTACAGCAGTTTGTCAAAATACTTGTTTTCTGGTCTCTCCTGGATTTATTTTATTTATATGAGTGCATTGTAACTGTCTTCAGACACAACAGAAGAGGGCATCAGATCCCATTAGAGATGGTTACCAGTCACCATGTGGTTGCTGGGAATTGAACTCAGGACCTCTGGAAGAGCAGCCAGTGCTCTAAATGGCTGAGCCATCTCTCCAGAATTTTTTCTCTCCAGAATTTTCTCTCCAAAATTCATCTCTCCTGAATTTTTTGTTTTATCTACTAAAGCTGTTCTGATCTTGATTATATCCAGAGCAGTGTTGTTTTTAAAAACAGGCATTAAATCTTTTAATTGCTCTAGAGATGAGTTTCTCCAAGGCTGATAGGGAATGACTGAATGGAATTTGATATTGGGGCCTTTGGGAGGCCCCTAGGGCATTTCCCAATGCAAAGGGTTACCTTGCCAATCCCTTGTTGATCTGCATTCATTAGTCCAATGCTAGGCTATATACCACACCTTCTGCATACTCCAAAAGGCTGCGTGAGGCCTTCTTTTTGGATTATCTCTAGAAAAAACATTATTTCTAGAACACCTTGTCTCCAATCCCTTTTCAAATGACCTTGCTTTCCACAATTAAAACATCTGCCATTTTGATTTTCCTTTAAACTTGTAGGAATTACTTCTCCGGAGCTCACACCGAAGTTTGTACTCCATACAATTACTCAAGGCTAATACACCACGACAGCTGCAATCTGAACTGTGCTGCCGAAGACTGGTTATTTAATCTGTAGTAGGTGAAATTCATCAACATTGGAAAGTGAAGACTACACAGAACATGTAACTTGGAAGTATGCACACTAGAGACCCACAGTGATCAGCTTTAGAAAAAGCAACAGCTTGGGCCTGTCTTCGAACTAGGTTGACCATCCCCCACCAAGATCACTTTATTCTACTTCCTGATGGGCAGGAACAAATCACTCCCCTTCCAGTTCTACACGATGATCTCCAAGGGGAACGTTGCCCCACAAACCTAACACAGCCCCGTCCTCTGGACAGTGAAGGAGAAATAAAACAAAAATATGGAGTGCTTCATGAATGTGTATGTCCTATGCAGGGGCCAAGCTGGTCTTCTCTGTACAGTTCCATCCTTAGTGAGTGTGGTACCACCAACCTGACTGATGCTTGCCCCCACGGCACGCGGCAGCTATCATTGCTTTGGGAGCACACTGCAACCGCATCTATTCAGTAAAGGCCACAATGTTGCTCACTCCTACAAAGCACAGGACAACATCCACTTCTACCCTACCCTCCCTCTCTCTAGCGCCCACCACAAAGATGCATCTAGTCAATGATATCACAGCTAAGCAAGGCTGGTTTACACCAGAGTCCTGATAAAGCTAATTTTAGCAGTAGCCTTTTCATCAGATAGAAGCAAATATTAAATGATACAACAGCGAACAGAATGTATGCAGCTCCTGTTTCCAGTGACATCATGCTGAGTATCTTCACAGTCAATCTGATGGCAGCACTCTGATGACAGTAACTCATCTGACATTGGATAGCGCTCGCTACCCACGTTCTCACTGCGCACACAGGAGCCCACATCCAGAGTGCCACTGCTCAGTTCTGGGCCACACTGTGAAAACTGTGCTCCTTCTCAGAAGAGAATAACCAGGCTGTGGCATATCTGAGGACCACAACACGGGAAACTGTCCAAAAAAATAGAGCAACAGGCCTGACGAGACAGCCCTCAAGAGGGAGTCAAGGGCTCAAAGCAGACTAAATTCTACTTTTTTCAGTGGCAGCAAGCAACTCAACAATGATAAAGTCTTGTAATATTTTCCTTTTCCTAAAAAAGCTGGGCGGGCTCCAAGGAGAGCCCACCATCTTGGGGAGAATAACTCGGTTGAAGAGTGGGCGCACCCTAATCTTGGACAGTCAGAAGACAGGGCAGCTATCCAGAGAAAACAAGCAGCCTCCAGTACCGGAGCAATCACATGCCAGCTTCTTACCCAGGAGAAATGAAAGCAACAGGCTCACAAGAAAAAGACCTGTGCTGGAAACACTTGGAGCCTTATTCCCCCCATTCTCAAAACTGGAAACAACCCAAAGACCCATCCATAGGAGGAAAGATAAGCAAATTATCGTGCCCACACAATGGAACATGGCTCAGCACAGGGAGTAACAGACTGCCAACACGTGCAACCATGTGGAAAAACCTCACACCACAGTTCGTGCATACATACACACAGGCACACATACACACACGAGTGGATGGTGTTTGTGAGTGTGTGTATGTATCCATCTTGTAAAGGGGTACATATTGGTATGGTTGAGAGGGGGGTGGAAGAATTTACTATTTGCTAAAGTAATAAGCTTTTTGCTACAGAGATTTGGGTTGTATATGGAACCCCTGTCAAGCTTCATCAAAGTAAGATTTTTGTATCCCATTGCTATTTAATTTTACCACCAAAAAGAAAAAAGAAAAAGAGCCACACACATTAGCAAATACTAGACTCTAGTGCAAATGCATGCTGAGAGTACAGGGTGAAATGCGCTGGTGTCTAACCCACTCTGAAGTGTCTCTGCAAATACAATGAACTGTTTGACAGGTCAGCTCAGCGTGGAAAGGGTGACAGAACAGTATGGTAAATGGCTAATGGGAGAACAAGGTGGTTGAACAGACTGTGTTAACTGCACATCACAGTAAGACGAAAAGAGAAAGAACAGCCAGGTTCCAGGGCCACACGGGACGATGAGGTGGCTGGAGGTCATGGGAGCAGAGTGTACAGAGTGCTCGTTTCAGCCCACAAAAGGGTCTCTCAAGGCAAGAACTGTGAAAGGCCAAGATAACCCAGTGACATGCAACTCTAGCCAGCACAAAACAAATGTAAGGTTGGTGCTCAGACCCTGGATGTCATCGATTCCTGATCCTATGGGGCCAGCTGCATCATTATGTGACAGTCAGAAACAAGTCCCACCCACTCCAGCCTTGGCTGAAGAGATCAGCGCCCAGGCAGGGGTCAAAGCACACGTGCTGTCCAGCTTTGACAGCCCAACATTTATAACATCTCTAGAAACCACTTTTCTAGATAGAAACCAAATACACAGATGTCAATCGGAGCTTCACTCATCTCCAGCAAGCAGTTCTACACAGGCCAACAGCAGTAGCCTGCTGCTTCCCCAATGGCTCCTCAAGAAACAGCCTGAAGTCCAAGCAGCCCTTGACCAAGGACACTCCACTCTGCAGATGAGCCACGGCCAAAATCTGAATCAGCAAGTAGAAGGCCCCTCCCTTAGCCCCAGCTTCCTCCCGCTCCCCCCGCCGTGTGTGTGTGTGTGTGTGTGTGTGTGTGTGTGTGTGTGTGTGCGCACACACACACACAAAGAATATTATGGAAACCAAAGAGAATTAAAGAAATTTCTGCATGAAAAAAAAAACCTCATATTTTTCAAAAGTCCAGTTTCAATAATTTTAAGATTACCTTCTCTGTTCCCACCCCTGACACGAGTCATCTCTATCTGGCCCCATAGATAACATGTGATAGGCTCTGCTGAGAGATGGAAGAATACGCTAGAGAGCAGAGCAAGCTGGTTCTAACTTCAGCGCTCCCATTAGCTCACTGAGGAACTATAGACAAGTTACTTTCACCATTTTCTTCCTCATGCGATCTGAGACATGCCTGGTATGAGGAGACCCTGTGGGTCTCCCCAGAAAAACACTGGGCACAGTGAACCCCCGGCTATCAATGCCTACAGCCAGCCAGGCTCTCTCTCATCCTCGCCCTTGTGGATTCCAGGGACCCTGAACCCTCTGGAGCTTCTGGACTCGGGATCTTAAAAGAGAGAATATACATTTGAAATAAAAATGTCTCACAAAGCAAAACAACTGCTAGGCCATGGGTACGAGGTAAAAGATGGGTGGATGAGGGGCCTGGATAAAGAGCTGACACTGCCTGCCACAACCTGGAAAAAGTGAAGATAAACACATAAAGCTCCACGAGGGGGTGTTTCCATCATGACCGATTCATTGGAATGTCATGAAGGTGTCTGAAGGTCTCCCATTAGCGGTGATGCATCCCCAGCTGATGGGGGAGTCATCCCATATTCCTCTCACGTGTTCAGGCCGTCTCCACCCCTCAGCCCACCTCTACCTCAGTAAGAAGGCTCCTTTCCTACTAGAGAACTACACCAGTCTTGGGGAGTCACAGCTGCTGGTCTTTCCAGATGCCCTAGAGGTTAGGAGTCTGCAGGCACAACCCCAGTTGGCAGTAGTGGCTAATTCTGCTGCTTCTCATATCAAAGCTGGCCTCCCCAGTCTCCTGACAAGTAGTTAGGACCAGCGTGGGGCCTTTCTCCACAGGGCTTGCCCTCCCCCATTTCAGTAACTGGGTTTCTTGCTACTTATAAGACCAGAGAACATGCCAAAGAGCTGAGAAATGAAGGGCAGTCCACTTAGTTCTTGCTGAAGACACACTAGCTCCTCTGTAAAATCTCAAATGGGAAAAAGCAGACTAAAACAAGTAAACAATACAACAGAGATAGGAAACCCAGCTAAGCCCTCATGCTGAGGCCTCCCAGCAGAGCCAGCCTACAACCCCAGGAAGCAGCTGCCTCCTTGTGCCTCAGTATAGATTTTCTTAGAAACAACCACAGTACCCCAAAGAGGTGACGTACATCTTTAATCCCAGCACTCGGGAGGCAGGTGGATCTGTGAGTTCAAGGTCAGCACGGCCTACAGAGTGAGCTCCAGGACAGCTGGGACTATTGCACAAAGAAACTGTCACAAAAACAAAACAAAGGAAAGGAAAGGAAGAAGAAATATCCAGATGCCCTGCAAGTTGCCCAGGAGGAGCCCCGAAGCCCCCCTCAACGGCCTCTGGAAACCCTCTTGGTCGAGGTTTATTCCACATAAAGAATCCAGTTAGGCCTTCCAGAAATTTCTCAGGGCACCTGACATCTATGAATCATTCATTCACTTTCAACCAATACCAACAATGCTCTAAAAACAATTCCAATCAAGACTCTGAAAAAACACAAAGAAGGGCTGGAGAGATGGCTCAGTGGTTAAGAGCACCTGCTGCTCTTCCACAGGACCTGGGTTCAAATCCCAGCACACAGATGGTAACTCAAGTCCCTGGGGATCTGACATCCCCTTCTGGCTCCCATAGCCCCAGGCATGCATGTATGTGGTACTCAGACAAAAACACAGGCAAAACATGACACATATAAAATAGAAAAATGTTTATTTTAATTAAAAAGTATTTTTAAACCTCCACAATCCTTAGTCAATCTACCTCAATGTATTTCACAATTCTGAATTGCAGTGTGCATATGAAGAGTTAAGTTATCTTTATCTTCTGTTGTTCGAAGCCAGGGAGGATGGGAAGAAAACCTCCAAGTCACCTGCTTCTTCCTAGCTGTTCCCTCAAGAGTCAGTATAGCTGCCTGGCATTGTAGTCAGAAAAGAATGCAGAGAGATAAAAGCAGGCTAAATCTCACTCCTCCAAGGGCCAGGATTAGCAAGCAGCTGCCTAAGGACCCCCAGCCCCTCCTTTCCCTAATACCAAGAAGCTCTGGGCAGCCTGAGCCTCTAGCAGGAGTGTCTGCCAACTGCTCATTCACCCCCACACTGCAAACTGCACTTCCCAGGCTCGACAGATGTAGCTGCTATTCATTGCTTCCAAGGCAGGACAAAGCTTCCCCAGAAATACAAAGCAAAAAGGGCTTCAGGCAGAGCCACCTTTAACAGAAGCCACCTGCCGGATCCCTCATCCACCATAACCCCTCCCCACAGCACACACACACAACAAACACACAGTGTTTTCAAACCTCTGCAACAGGTGTTAGCTCAGTCCAGGGGACTTCCTCAGAATCACTAGACAGTTCTCTCAGAAAGGGAGTATTTATTGTTACTTTTCAGATAGTAGGCCATAGGATGCTAATGACAGATGAGAAAAAGAGAGACAGAGACAGACACAGAGACACAGGGAGAGAGAAACTGAGACACAGAGACAGAAAGAGACAGAAAGACAGACAGAGAGACAACGACCTTTAGGTCCAAATCACAAAGTATAACCGCTTCTGTTACTGAGATCCTCTCGCCCTTTAATGTGGCAACACACATCTGCAGAGTGTCTCCCGCCTATGGAACACGTCAGGATTGGCTTCGGAGCTTAGGAAAGTGAGCAACCATTCCTTCACACTGTCAGCTGGTCCCTAGACTACATCCTTCATTACCTGGAGTGAGGAATGGCCTTGCTTACCTTTCCTTTTCTATGACTTTGGCAAGAGGGAAAGAAGCAGGTGAGTGGATGCTCGCACGCACACACACACACACATACACACAGCGCCTTTGCTATTTGGGTTCAGTGGTGATGGCACTTCTGCAGGGACCATTAAAAACTAGGAAGATGGATAGGATATATACATCACTCACATCACATCACAGTAGTTTGTTTTCATTTTATATATATGTTTTGTGTAGTTTGTTTTAAATATATATATGTATAGTATATGTATAGTATGTTTTAATATATATTATATATTAAAAACAAACATACACACACACACACACACACACAAGTGTTTCGTCTGCATGTTTTGTCTATAAGTGCAACATATGAGCGCAATACCCAAGGTGGCCAGAAGGTGTCAGAGCCCCTGGAACTGGAGCTTCAGACTGTTAGAAGCTGCCGGGAAACAAACCCAGGTCATCTGCAAGAGCAACAAGTGACCTTAAGCTCTGAGCCAGCTCCCCAGCCCTGAGCCAGCTAGTTTTATTCCCTTATGAAGTCCTCCCTGTTTCAACCCTCACCAGCCGCCTTATACTGTCAGAGCACCTAGGTGGCTGCACTCTACATACAGACCTATGGTGGGAGCCATCAACACCACAATCATCACATGATCTAGGTGAGCTCAGCCACCAGCACCTCTAATTCCAGCAGAGAAACTTGAATGGAGCAGGAGGAAGACCACAGACCTTGACAGTAGGGATTCCTGGGTACTTCTCACCCAACCATCCTATTAAGAACCAGGTAAACAATGGCATAGAGACAGGGACACACTCAGGCCCAGGCAAGGACACACACTCAGACACAGACAGGGACACACTCAGGTTGAGCACAAACAATTGCATGCAAAAGTGTACACACACACACACACACTCACATTCACACAAATTTGAGCACTCTCAAATACTACCCAACACACAGGAGACCTCTCACAAGCTAGCTGCTGTTCTCTGAAAGTTCAGACTATTCCTAGCACATGTGTTTCTCAGAACACCTTTGACAGAGCTACTGGTTGTGGTTAGTGTCTGGGCACCATCAAGAGGCTGGGGAATTCCTCCAGCTCTGTGCATCCTGGAAGGGAGGAAGCCCTACATTAATCCTCCCTCCGTCATCTCGGCTGCACCAGAAAAAAAAAACCAACAAACACATAGGCTATGACCAAGCAGTACTGAAGGAACACTACTGAAAATAAAATTGCAGGGCTGGAGGCGTGGCTCAGTGGTTAAGAGCGCTGGCCGCTCTTCCAGAGGGACTGGGTCAGATTCCCAGCATCCCTACTTGATGGCTCAAACCATCTGTAATGCCAGTTCCAGGGAATCTAACAACCTCTTCTGGCTCCACAGGCACAAAGCATGTACTTCCATACACACAGACACAATACCCAAACACATATTATTCATAATAACAACAACAAAGACACTCGACAACTAGTCTAGCCTGGGAGACACTGGGTTTGAAGAGACTGCTGACAGCCTTTCTTCCCCACTCCCCAAGCAGTCTCTACCCAGAGAACAAACCCAAGGTCCCTACCAGCTCCTTCTCGCACCCATCCAGACTCCTCCCCCTGCTGTTGTCAAGGCCAGGGAAAACTCATTTACTCATTTCTTTGTCACTGTAGCTGGGGAGGGCTATGTTAACAGAGGCTGCTGCTGAGGCTAGTGCTCAGATACTTGACTTAAAACACTTTCTTGTTTAAATACCAGCTTTGCCTCTGAAGCAGCCAAGCCTTGAACGCCACTTGCTGATCATCAGCTGCTAAACACCACTTTTCTCACTGGAGCTGCTGAGCTGCCGGGTACTGAGGGTGAGGAGACTGCTGTGGGGCAAGGGCTCCTGCTCTCCTCAAAGCCTCTTCAAAACTCCCCAAAAAGCAAAGAGGCAAATCACTGCACCTTGAGCTGTGGCCACTGGTCCATCTACAGCTGGGTTTGTCTGGAACGGCAGAATTTGGGCAGGTAAGATCTTGTATGAATATCAGAAGACAGACAAAGCCCCAGTAAGAAGAATGCAGAGGGATAATCATGTGGAAAGCGTCAAGAGAAAAGGGGGATCTGCATGTGCAGCAGGGAGGGGGACTGCCTAGAAGACTGAAGGTGCAAAGAGAGATAGAATCCAGCTCTCTGTGATACCAGATTGGGGGCTTTGTGCTTAGGAAGTAGGGGCATCTACTGAAGATCTCTAAACAGAAGCCACATGGATGGCTGAGTCCCTCAAGGTCTCAGAAGGAAGCAGTTGGGCATCCTTAAGGGACTCAGCCTCGCAGAGTGACAACAGCAGGAAAGGACACAGAGATAGGAAAGGGATCTGTGGCCATTCCAGCTGGACCCTCCCAAGGATGCAGACCTCTCCTCAGTCTCTCGGCCGGGCCTGACAGCCAAAAGGATCCTGGGAATGCTGCTGCACCTCCCTAGAGCCCCTGGCTACTGAGGCTCCCTGAACATGTGCCTGCCGTGTGCTAGCCCATCTGCTGAGACTAAACACAGGCAGGGGTGATTTGCCATGGGTCTGAAGAAGATTAAGAGGGCCAAAGGATTTTTACAAGATCAAGAACAAAATTTTTACTCAACAAACAGTTATTACATTTTTTTTAATATGTAAGGTTTTCTTGAAAAAGTATAAAGCTGCCAGGCAGTGGCATACGCACCTTTAATCCTAGCACTTGGGAGGCAGAGGCAGGTGGATTTCTGAGTTCAAGGCCAACTTGGTCTACAGAGTGAGTTCCAGGACAGCCAGGAAAGAGAAACCCTGTCTAGAAAAACCAAAAAAAAAAAAAAAGTATAAAGCTCCTGTCACTAAAGAATTTAAAAATCGGCTAGACGGATGGTTGCCAGACTTGGGCAATTCTGACTTGGGAATAGTCTAAAAATACACATTCCTAGTCAGGGAAGGAGATGATACAGAAAAATAATAATACTGATATATCTTATGAAAACGCTGTATAGGCTAGCAAGATGGCTCAGCCTGTAGAGGCACTTTCTGTGCAAGCCTGAAGACCAGAGCTCAATCTAGGGCTCCACAAAACACCGGAGAACTGCCCAGAAAGCTACACCTTCAAATGTCACCCGCACATGGATCTGATGGTCAGCTCGGGTTAGGGGCCACAAGACTCGATGAGTATGGCTATGATGGGATGTTATCTGAAACAAACCAACTAAATATTTTGAAAAGATCCTTTTATAAATGATTGGTTTCAGTTACCTTATTTTTTTTTCCCAGAGCTGAGGCCCGAACCCAGGGCCTTGCGCTTGCTAGGCAAACACTCTACCACTGAGCTAAATCCCCAACCCCAAATGATTGGTTTCTAGCTGCCCTTCTCCAAGTCTCCTCCATGTCCAGATGAATCTGGATATGGAATGACTGTATCCAGACAATGTTCTGTGCTGACGGAATGTCCTCCACTTGTGCTGCATAACCCGGCAGCCAGCAGCCGGCTCCTGGGCACTGCAAATGGAGATAGGACATATTTCATTTCAATTTAGAGCTGGTCTCATATTGGCCAGAGAGGTTTCTTCAGAATAGGACTTATGTAACTCAACTATGGAATCCAGGGGTCAAAATTCTGACCCCACTCCTTCTACTCCTCTCCAGCCTGAAGACAGGATGATTAAGTCCAACAAAAACAGCAAGAGAGTAGAATCTTATGTTCCCAGGGCCTGAAGTACAAGAAACAAGGGACTCTCATCACCAGGACTTTTACCTTGTTCTCCCTAGAAAGACAATTAATTCAGCACCTGTCCTGGGCCGTCCAACATCCTACCAGCAAGGAGCCCTCATTCCAAAGGATGACCCAGAATAGCCTTAGAGGACCAAGGCTGTGGCCTCAAGGCTGGGTGGCACTGGAATTCTGGGGTGGTGTTAAAGTACAGAAAGCTAAGACAAAGGAAAGTAATCTGAGCAAAGAAATAAAGGAAGTCAGTTAAGTTCTCGACTTTTCCAAGTCTCACAAAGTTTTCATCATGAAGATATATCATCGCTACATTTCCAAATACAGCTGGACTCCTGCCCAGCTCCAGCCCAGAGGCCAAACTCAAACACGACCAAATTCCACATTACCACAAGTAACTGTTCACGCTTTGATCTCTGCTCACACACACTGCTACGCACAGTCCACACCTACCAAAAAGGTGATCATCGGAGTTGAGAAACAATAGCTGCTTCGACCTTATGAAATACCACGTGAGCCCAGATCCAGGTGGCAGGAAAAGTGGGCATCAGGGACCACGTGTTCCATTCAAACAGCCCTCAGCATCCCAGGAGGGTCAACAGAGTGTGTGAACAGACACATGGGGAGCGCAGAGAGGAGCCTTCTCAAGACCCTCAGGCCAAGTCACCGCTACTTCCCTCTCTAGAGACACAGCTGGCCTGCTCCAAGGACAGGCTCTCGGGGCAGAAGGACAGAAAGTGTAGACAGGAAAGAAAGTCCTAAGAAGACGACATAAGAAAAAGAGGGGTGGAGGCAGACAACGGACAATAAACCATCCAAGGCTACACACTTTTTTTTTTAAGTTTACTGGAAGATGGATTTTTTTTCCTACTTCTTACTCTATAAAAAGAAAAAAGAAAATGTTGCAACTTCCTTTGTCACAGCACATGCTTAGGAAGAAACCAGGACTAACCCATTGCTTCACCTTCTCAACTGTATTAACGGCCCGACCTTCCTTCCCCAGCCCTGCCCTCTGCTCCACGGTGGAGACGACCAGGGATGGGCACTACTGGGCCTCCGCCATATATATATATTCCTAGTAATGACTATGACATGGAGGACTCTGAGGCCCAAGGAGGGAGGGAAAACTTCGGCCGCTTCAACTCCAGCCCAGCACTCCTTTGGGCTCTCACTCCTATCCAGCTCTTTGGAACAGTCAATTAGAAACAATCTCTCCTTGGTCAAACAAAAGGGAGCAGCCGGCAGTCCCGCAGTCCCTTCCTAGAGACCGGCTGCTGTCTATAGATTTGCCCCTATCCTCCACAGATTACATCAGGTGTATGTCCACACAGTGTTCTGGGCTGCACCCTAAAGTGATCCCACCTCAACCCACCCTGTCTTGGGGAGCCCACCCATGTGTCTCTGCTTCCTTTCCTGACCACCTATCTAGCACCCACTCCCTGACCTTTCCACTGATTCATTAATAAAACTATCAAACTAGAGGAGGATCTAGATTGGAGGGTAGACTGGAGTGCCCATGCTTTTTCTCATTGATTTTTACACTCGCTGTATAAAACTGTAAACTCCAAAGACAAGAGCCACCCTTATCATTACAGCAACTGACACAAATAAGCACTCATGAATATTAAAAACAGAACATTGGTTGCTAGGTCACCTATGTTCTGAATTATAATGGGATCATGGAAGAACTCTGGGAACCTCAAATGGACCAGGTTTTAGTTAGGCACTCTCAGAGCCCAGCAAGGTAGTCCACAGTAGCTATCTCAGCACCCAGGGTGTAAAAGCAGAATGACCATAACTTTGAGGGCAGCTCAAACTATATAGTGAAACCCTGTCTCAAAAAAGAAAAAGGGAGGAAAAAGGTTAGAGCTAGGCATTTCCTTGCTTCTGGCCTTGGCTATTCCTTCTGCCTGATATACCCTCTTCTACCAAGTACATGTGAGATTCACCCATGAGTCACCTCTTCCAGGAAGCTGTCCTAACCTGCCAACTAAAACTAAACACCAGGTTGGAGAGATGGCTCAGCTGTTAGGAGCACTCACTGCTCATCCGCAGGACCTGGCTCACAACCACCAGGAACTCCCGTCATGGAGGATCTGGCACCCTCTTTGTGGGCACCACATGTACATGGTGCACAGTCATATAGGCAGACAAAACATCCATATACATTAAAATAAGTTTTTAAATATTAATATGAATATAAACAATAGTATACCACACACAAAGAGACTTACACACAGAGAAACACTGAGTCCTGGCATTTCAGATCCTCTTCCCTTTTTATTTTCTACTCTGTACCCACTAATATCTGACAAGCTGTATCATTTAATTAGTGTGCTCCATCTTTCCCTACAGAAATAAAAGCTCCCTGCAGATAAGATTGGCTTTTGTCTGTTTTATAAGTTGATATGTCCCCAGAACCTAAAATAATGCTTAGCACTTGGTATTCAATAACTGATAATGAGTTAATTATTCTGAACATGTTTCCTTTTCTATAAAAAACTGACTTGCTTTGTGGTACCACTGCAAGGACTAGCGAGGGTGTACACAGCACCAGCTACAGTTTTCCATCCATGTACCTAGTACCACTGCAAGGACTAACAAGGGTGTACACAACATCAGCTACAGTGTTCCATCCATGTACCTAGTACCACTGCAAGGACTAACGCGGGTGTACACAACATCAGCTACAGTGTTCCATCCATGTACCTAGTACCACTGCAAGGACTAACGCGGGTGTACACAGCATCAGCTACAGTGTTCCATCCATGTACCTAGTACCACTGCAAGGACTAACGCGGGTGTACACAGCATCAGCTACAGTGTTCCATCCATGTACCTAGTACCACTGCAAGGACTAACGCGGGTGTACACAGCATCAGCTACAGTGTTCCATCCATGTACCTAGTACCACTGCAAGGACTAACGCGGGTATACACAGCATCAGCTACAGTGTTCCATCCATGTACCTAGTACCACTGCAAGGACTAACGCGGGTGTACACAGCATCAGCTACAGTGTTCCATCCATGTACCTAGTACCACTGCAAGGACTAACGCGGGTGTACACAGCATCAGCTACAGTGTTCCATCCATGTACCTAGTACCACTGCAAGGACTAACGCGGGTGTACACAGCATCAGCTACAGTGTTCCATCCATGTACCTAGTACCACTGCAAGGACTAACGCGGGTGTACACAGCATCAGCTACAGTGTTCCATCCATGTACCTAGTACCACTGCAAGGACTAACGCGGGTGTACACAGCATCAGCTACAGTGTTCCATCCATGTACCTAGTACCACTGCAAGGACTAACGCGGGTGTACACAGCATCAGCTACAGTGTTCCATCCATGTACCTAGTACCACTGCAAGGACTAACGCGGGTGTACACAGCATCAGCTGCATTGTCTCATCCGTCACACCTGCTCCATAAGAACTTGTTATTAATCCAAGAGCCCCTAGAGCAGCTGAGCTTCCCACAGAGGTCTGAATGACAGAGGGTGATATGAATCAAAGCCAGCATGTGGCTCTGATGTAGCCAAGGGAGACTACAAAAGTAGTTCTTGGCACTGCTAATTTCCTTTTTCTTACTTACATCTTATGAAGGTGGGGGGTAAGACACACACGTGCCACAGCACACATGTGGAGCAATTCGATCAAACTTAGGTCAGGCTTAGCAGGGTATCCAGTGAGCCATCTCACCAAACCTAATTAATTCAGTTATTCTGGATCTTGGGGGTATGGGGAGAATGGACGAACCCTGCTTAGAAATACAGGATCTATCCCACACTGCTGAAACAAGAATAAAATACACACACACACACACACACACACACACACACACACACACACACACGCTACATCTTGAAGCCTCCAACCTCTTCTCATCTCACAGCAGAGATGCAGTCGAGGTGTAAACCCAAGGGATAACAATGGGATCACTTTCCCATTCCAGGCTAATGCAGACATCTGGGCCCCCTAATGGCCAGTCAGCAGGGAAGACAGGAGGCATCGTGGGGGAAAGCAAACATTTACAAACACTGGGTGAGTGAATAAAAATACTACAGCCAAGAGGAGGATAAAATAACCCTGGCCTACAACAACAACTGGTTGAGAAAGGTTCCCTGGGTAGCTCTCTGCACTTCTTTCCCAGCACCAAGTCACTTTCCCAGCAATGGTTTGTAGTAACAATAATGGAGAGGCACTCAGTGCACAAGTGTTGCTAAGTCAAGTCTGAGTCTTTCGATTTACAGAGAAACTGAAGGAAATCCAAACATGGCCTAGGACTTGCTCTGGGCCACAATGGTAGGGCTGGAAACCCGGTTCTATCTCCTATGCAAGCTTCAGGACATGGGAGATAAGTGGCCCCATGAGATTGAAAGCTCTGACCTCAGACCCGGCAGTGTGACGCTCACCGCTGCTCTGTCTTGCGACACACAGGCACAAGGCCAGCGGACAGAAACACTGGTCTGCATCTATGTCCCTGCTGTGGGTCTAGAGCTAGCCAAGAACTGTAGAGAAGTTGGCACACTTCACATGTATGACAGGAGGGTCTTCTTCACAGAGAAGACAGTGAAGGCCCTACAGCAGCAAGAAGGGAGGGATAAGCATTAACTCCTGTAATTCTTGTGTTAAGAATAAAAATCCCACCAACAGAAACACAAGGTACCCCCCTTGAATCAGAAGATCTGAGTGGATGGAAGAAGAATCACCCAGATGACCCTGGAGCGGCTGCCAGGAGACAGAGGGCCTCATACTGAGAGCGGAGGGCTTTACTGTGCCCAGCCAGCACTGTCCCATCCGAGTGCAACCACTAATCCAATCCTGAATTTTGTTTTTAATGAGAGCACCAAGTCACTGTGCTAAAATAAGAGGGTATGGTTGGTGAGAGGGGTCAGTAGATAAGGGTGTCCGCTGACAAACCCCATGACTTGAGCTCAGCCCAAAGAATGGAGAAGTTGGAAGGAAAGACACCACAGGCACACACATGCATGAATATAATATACTAAATAAATAAGTGCTTTATAAATTAAAAAAGGAAAAGATTTTATATATATAAAAATGTAGGTTCCCAAGGAATTAACTACCTAATCTAGTACTGAACCCAACATCTTGCCCATGGAGAAATAAATGCACTTAAGATGTTTAGTGACAGGTAAGGGTCACTTCCATTTGACAGGAAGGGTTACATTTTTTTTCTCTTTCCTTTTGTGGGGCAGAAGGAGCAGGAAAGAGTTCTAGGGACAGAACCCAGAGCCCTTTGCATACGTGTGAGCACATGCTCTGCTCCTGAGCAAGGCCTCAGCTTCAGGACTCACTTGGGTATGAAAGACTTCGTGAAAGACCAGCCTTTGTAGGGTACAGAAAAAGTCAATATAGTTAGAAGGGGGGAAAGGGGCGGCAGCAGGACGAGGAAGGTACAGAGATGGATGCAAAGGAATGGGAAGAGGAATAAAACAAGTAAATCTTCAAGCATGAGAGGCTGATTAGACCCAGACCTGAGAAGCATCTGCCTGAGTCATTATAACAGGCAGGCAGAAGGACATAACGGGGAAGCTGTAAGATCACAGCTGGGCTGCAGACAAACTGACCCTCAAAGCACAGTGCTGGAAGAGCCCCCATTCCACTGCTGACTGGTCTCAGTCTCGGCCTCGGTACTTTACTGTCCCCGTGCTCCTCGTCCTTTCTCTCTATTGCTTCTTGTCTACTTCACCTCAACTCAATCTTGTTTCCTTTCAAAGAGTCTGAGCCAAGGTGACCAAGTCTGCAACATGAGCAAGTGTGAGAGCCAGGTGAGGAGTGCAGCCACTCCCTCCTAACAGCACAGAGGCAGGGAGAGAGCAGAGAGCAGATGAGGCCACTGAGTTTCCCAGCCCACTCTGCGAGGCAGCACCATGGTTGTGAGCCATGGTCTAATGAGGAGAATACCGAGTGTTCCATAGGAAGGTAACAAAAGATTATGGTACATTCCGCTCTCACTGTGCCCTAGAAGCCAGTAGAAAGGCATGAAATACCCCCTTACTAGCCTAGCCTCCAATACCACTCCAGGGCACGGGTGGTCTCCACCAGTCTACCTGCATTCCCAGGATGCTCTGAGTTCCCTCCACACATGGCCCTGACCATCCTCCGCTCCCTCACTGCAAGAGAGCTCTACAGAAGCTAAGCATGGCCCCGCCATCCACAGGTTTTTCCCTTCCTGTCTTCCCTCCCCAGCTCCTGCAAAGCCTGCTGCTCCTTAGGAGACTATTGGTTTTCTCCTGAAAACTAGAGACTAAGGATGAAGGCTTCGATGGAAAAGAGAGACAGCCTGCCATTCTGAGGACAGGGGTCACTTCTGTCTCAGTTGAAACAAAGCTCTTACCAACTCTATACCCAGCTCCTCCCAGCTAGAGGCTAGGAGGGTGAAGTAGAAGAAATGAGGCCTTGGGGACAATAAACCAGAGAGGACAGGTAGTGAACTCCACTGAGGCAGAGAACGTCCCGAGTCTATCTCTTGGCTCCTGACACTCATCCCACAGACCCTTGCCCCTCAGGAAACGGACACAGAACACAGATCTGAGCCATGGCTCGTATCAACACCTGTCGGAGGACTGGAACTCTCTGATGGAAGTGAAGGAGATACCCCACCCACGGTCCCAAGCCAGGAGACACTCTACCCCATAGCTTCCTCACCCTGCTCTACAGAAGCCCAAGCAGTTAGAGAAAGAGGACACACCCAGACGACACCTCTGCCACTGCAGTGAGAACGGAAAAAGCCGTCTGTCCTTGGTGTCCTTAGACGGCTGAGCTAGGAGGCCCTGGCCCCACTCAGCAAGGAGGTACTCAGAAGGCCAGGGCCCAGGTACTCCTGGAAGTCAATATAATGAGGTCATACTTCAGGATGTGGTAACATGAGACCACACGCCGTGAGGTGGAGAGTGTAACTTAGGAATAGGGCAAAAGGACAAAGGCACAGAGAACTCAGTCCCAGGCCAGACAGGACAGGCACTGGGGACAGACTCATACCCATCGGCAAGAGCTAAGAAGCAGGCAAGCACATTCGAAGGCCTAACCATCTAAAAACTTGCCTTCCTCTGTCTGGCCTTCTCCTGCCTAGGGAATGGCAAGGCAGCCCCTTGGGGCCTGTGTCCAAGTGAATCCAGACGAACGGATAAGCCACTCTTACCTCACCCCCAGGACAGAGATTTGCCCCAACTACCCACCAAGCTCGGGCTCGACGGGGAAAGGGCACAGAAGGAGGGCACAGGTGAAAACTGAGATAAACAGTTCAATGTGTGGCAAGAAGACCTGGGGCAGAGACCAGGGCCTGGGTATGAAGAGAGAAGTGCAGCGTGGCCAGTTTATTTTTAGACACTGCGACAGAGGTTGTATCAGTCCTGGCCCGAGGCGGGAGGCCAGGCTGTAAATGGCCAGTGTGGTCTGGAAGGCTCCTAATAACACGGATAGTCAAAATGCCATCAAAGGGACCAACTCAGTCACCTGCCCTGAAGCAGATGGAGGGCGAGAAGCTCCAAGAGAAGAAGCAGGGGTCAGCAGAGGCAGACGGGGATAAGATAAACCTACCTAGCTTTGCTTCAGTCAGTAAGACTCACCTAGGAGCTAAACAAGAAAGGCGCCGAGACAGAAGCTTACACGGATGCCCAGAACTGCCACCTGCAGCCACCTCTCTCTTCCCAGAGGAGTCCAAATTGGCACTGGTCAGGAGATGCCTGAAGCCACCCCTCAAGAATAAGATGCCCTTTCATGTGACCCCTCTGGAGAGCTCAAGTTCCCAGTGTTATAAACATGTAGTTTTTCAGATCTTAAAGAGCAACATCCCAGACAAATAGAGGTTGACCTTGAGCTAAGTCCCAAGCTCCTCCACCTCCCAGCTGGCGTACGAAGGTGTTTACTGGACCACAGAAGAAAGTCTCCAAGAATTCAACAATGCCAGAGGCCAAGCCCAACCTCATGATCCCTTTCCCTCTGTACCTCCTCCTCCAAAAAAACCAGGACAGCCTACACACAGGATCCCACATACGGACTAACCACGGGAAGGAGAAGGCTGTCTCCTCCAGATGTGTCCTCTCTACCTGCTTCCTTAATGTCCTGCCCTCTCTGAAGACCAGTGGACCAACTCAGAAATCCTAACATCCTCATTGACTCTGGGAATCAGTCCCCATCTACAGGCTCAGAGCAACCCTTGCCCATTACAGAAACTGTGGCTGAATTAAAAGGCACTTGTTTGAGTAAAGGATGTCTAAGGCCAAGACAAACACTACCCAGCAGTAATATCATGGCTACAGTTCAGCTATACTTACCCCCAAGTCAGGTGCCCCAATGTAGGGCACAGCCTAAACAGCTGGTCACAGTGGCCTTCAAATGTCCCAATGGCTTCAAATGGCAAAGAGTCCGGGGAAGGAAAACAAGGGATCCCCATCTCCACCTTGTAGCCCACTCCACTAAGATTCTTCTAATTTCAAGGCAAGAGCTGACATAGCCTGTCCTCTCTGCTGAGCCGTGAGTTGGAACACTTTCTAAGCTTTCATGTGAGAGAGATCAGCTGGTCAGTACAGATTATTAGCTGGCTGGATATATTACACCTATCAGAGGGCATCCATACTGGCCCAGGGGCTGCTAACCATTCAATACAGAGAGAGTCAGCAAGTATCTCTCCTGCCCTTGGTGTCTGGGCCCCTACATAGAGTCTTCTACTACTGCACACTGCCAGGGCTTACCTGGTGACAGCTAGAGCCCAACTCTCAGTCAAAGTCACACAATTAGTTAGCAGGGCATAAAACCTAGACTATTTGATAGTTTACTGTTCGTTTTTGTTGCTGTTAATGTTTAGTTTTGATTTTTTTACTTTTTATCTAACACATAACCCCTAAAAAGAGGCCCATCTCTATTTATATTTGAACTTATGTATGAACTTATAAACCTCAAAATATAAAATATTAGTGTTAAAAATCCTAAGGGGTATCAGTCCTAGTGATTAGAAAAGGCACTTCAGTCTTTTACAAGGGGGATATGTGAAAAGCTCCTTGTGAGAAGACCAGGGAGCTGAGCTTGAGGCTGACAGGTTTTCAGCAACAGCATCACTTCTTGCTGGCAACCAAACAGTCTAAGAAACCCACACCAAGAGCAGGTTCCACAGCATACGGCTCCATTGCCCGCAAGCAAGCAAGGTGTTGGGACACACCACAGAGCCTCTCTGCAGCAGCCCAGCCTCTTCCTCAACGGGATGGAGGAGGTGACAAGATGGCCAAGGAATGTTCATTATTACTCAACTATCAAGACCTGTTGCAGTCCCTACATATAACTCTCCCCTGCCCACTCACCTCCATCCAAGGCATAGAACCACACAAAAGATGGCGGATGGGGGGGCACTGAGACCTCAGCATGACCCTTGGGAGGGTGTGAAACAGAGAGGAGGCAGGACAGTGAGCACTGCTGTACCACAAAAACAACCAGGGAGAGCAATGGTTCCAAGCAAAGCGGGTCTGCTCTGGCACCTCAAAACTACTCGGACCTAGGTGCTGAGACCTGCCCACCTTAGATACCATGCCCTCTGGCACAGACCCCTCACATCTCTGGTTCCCGGAGAGAACAGGACTCCACCTCCAGCCCAGGATTTGGCTCCTGTTCCCACTCTCACTCCTGTTCCACTGATTACACCCCCAGTTCCTGTCTTTCTAACCATGGACACCTATGCCTTCATCCTCCCTGGGAAATGAGCACTTTGTTTCCCAGACCCCACCACCACCAATATGTGGCCCTGAGGTCCTATGATGGTTTTTCTCCTTACTCTCTCACTTTCAGACACCCAACCATAACTTTAACTACAGAGTTTTCAGATTACATGAAAGTCCAAAATTCACAAGTGAAAGAGGACCATTGGAACATTAACTAACCTACTTCTAGTCCTGCATCAAGAGAGACCCAGAGTCTTGCTTCAGTAGAGAGGCTAAGACCACACCAGGGTGACATGCCTGCAGTCATATTCCAAAAGACAGAAATACTCTCTGAAGGCCTTTCTGTTTAAGTCTACAAACCCCAACTTCAATGATGCCTACCCACCTCCCTGAAACAAAACACTTTAAAGCTGATTTGACCCCAAGACAAGTTAACTTCAGTCCTGAGCTTCTAGCCCCACTGCTCCTGACCTACTTGGTCTCCTGCTCTTCCCCTCAGCTCTAGCCACAGCCAGTTTCAAGACTTCTGGCAGACTTATTCATTCCTCAGAGGCCCGATGAGTTCCCACTGCCACCAGCCAAGGCTTGTCTTGGCATTAGCAATCCTCCCTTGCAGATGTCCGTCTTTCAGAATCCCTCTATTCCTGGTCACACAATTTAGCCCCCAGGCCAGCAATGTCCAGTAGTCTTTCCTGCAAGACTCAACAATCTTCTGAGTGTTCAAACTGTGGCTGTCAACTGCATTTTTCATTTGGTTTTATGCCTGGATGCTGGCTACTTTTATACAAACAGCTATGCCTACCATATTTGACAAGGCTGCCTTAGACTACACTTACTGATCTAGCCTTCTCCAAATAGATTTCTTGACCCCAAACATTTTATAGGGCATTAATGCCTCTACCCTCTAGCCTAATAAACATATGGTCAATGTTCTACAAACTGTCAACTCCCTGGAACCAAACTGGATGGCATGATCATGAGACTTTCCTCACCTCGTGTTTCCATCCAGCAAATGTCAAACTGCGACTGCCCCCTGCCAGTCACACTATTGGGTCATCTCTCCAGTGAGGACACAGAATGAGGACATTACTGAAGGGGGTGGGGTTGGGGCACAGGCAGTGAGAGAGTGCTGGCATTGTGCTTCAACAACGTCCAGGACAACGGTGACAGGTTCTAATCTCTCCATCATGTTACCAAAAGCAGCTACGTCACTGTGGCACTTAAATGACCTAGAGAGAGGCGCACTGGAGAAAGGGAAGAAACTACAGGACCTTGTATCCCCCAGTCCACGCAATGGAAAGATAAACAGAGATAAGTTATGACAACATTCCGCATTTTGTAAAGCAATAACATGCTTCACCTACTCAGCACTGAACAGCAGAGTGGGACAATAACACAAGCTTTAATTAAATTTGCTCAGCTAATATCTAAGCGTCACCATGGCACAGTGAGGCAGAATGCAGCCATGTAACCCATGGGGAGGGAAGACAGCTTATACACAGATGGATTGAGACTGGGTGTCCCTACCAAAGAAACTACAGAATCCCCAAAGAGTAATAAATAGGATGTCTATCACAAATCCCCTAATGGGAGGTGGGAGGACTTGTTATACATTCAAAACTCAAGGAGCTGCTGACTTAGAAGCTGCCTCCCCATCTCTAGTAAATGCAGCTGAAATGTGGTATATACCCACTACCGTCCTCAGGCCCACAAATGGGGCCAACAGGCCAGAGCAGCTCTTTAGACTCGAGGCACTCTGAAACAGCAGCCGGATACTTGCCTATCAATACCACTGTAGTTACAAGTAGAGAGGGGCCCGAGACTAGGAAACAGAAGAACGGGTTCAGTTCCCACCTTGGTCAAGTGAATGGCAAGAATTACCGCTTGCCTTGGGCAAGTTGTGCCTTCCTTCTGGGCCTCGGTTTTCTAGTCAACTAAATGAATTGTGTTGGATGGTGATGATCTCTCAACTGGCTTCTAACTGACTGGAAGTGTGTGCATGACTCAGAGGCTAGCAAGCAGGGATGAGAAAGCAAGGTGAGAGCGTCCACCAGAAGCATCTAAACATCAGCTTTCCCGAGAGGATAAAGGAAAGCAGCAGGACCAGCTGGTTCCTTTATTTATCCTTGTTTTATGTGTATGGGTGTTTGGCCTGCGTGTGTGTGTGTGTGTGTGTGTGTGTGTGTGTGTGTGTGCGCGCGCGTGTGCATATCAAGTGCATACTGTGAGCACAGAGGACAGAAAGGGTGTCAGAGCCCCTGGAACTAGAATCGCAGGTAGGTGTTACCCACCTGAGTCCTCTGCAAAAGCAGCAAATGCTCCTCACTCTGAGCCATCCTTGGATTGGTTTCTTTAAAGCTCTGGTTTCACTTAATAGAACAAAAAGCAGAGCCTATGAGCTGCCTTCACTCCCCATCATTCCTCAGGGCTACAAGACAGCAGTCTTCTAAAACCCCAGTGTCACGCTGGGCACTATGTCCCTAGGCATGGAGGGGTCGGTACTCTATGGAGCACAGGTCTCTTCTTAGCATCCAAAGGGATCATCAACCCAGCTTGTTTCACTGTATCCTTTCCCCATGCTGCCCATAAAAAGGCTCCTTGTGTTGAAATCATTTTACTACTCAGTACCTAAAGTTTTTAAAGTGTAAGACGTAGGAATCTCGGTGGTGCGTGTCACTGAAACAGGATTTCTTTTAACCAAATTCCCTCGGGGCTGAGATTATGTCTTAGCCAATATTTGGGTATGCAAATGCTGTTGACACGGCTGCCACTCTCCAAACATCTTGGCTCTCCTTTCTTCCTCTACTACTAAATCTCAACACAAAGATGTACGAGAAATCTGCAATTTGCCAGCTGAGTCAGCCTCAAAGACCTAGGAGCAGGCGGCTTGTCAAAACAGACTGACTTCACCCACTTCTGACTAGAGAGGGGTAGGCCTGAAGACTGTTTAATACGCGGCTAGGTTCCTTCCTTTCAAAACTATTCAAAGGAGAAAAGTACACGAACTTCTGTTAACTATACCAGCAATCTGAATTGACAGCCAAGAGCACTTCAGAGGACCGTGTGTGTATTCAAACAGGGGTGAAGCAGTTTTTTGTTGTGAAGTCTTTATACTGTGTTCCAACTATGCAAGAGAATGAACAGCTAGTATCCCCAGTCTGCTGATGGGTAAAGGCAGATGGCATCGCAGAGGAGAGAGAAATCTTTCCGGGAAAGAACATCTGTCACTTCCTCAACAATACAGTTAACTGTGGTCAAACTGTTCCCTTGCCTCCAGTCCCCAAGGTCAGAGTCACTGTTCAACCCAATCAACTCCTTTCCTCTCTTAGCTACCAATAGGGAAAGGGAAGTGGAAAGTACAAATACCTCAGTATTCCAGGCAGTGCTAAGAGTCCCTCCCCAGCATTCACACCAAGCAACAAGCCCAAGAGCTTATAGTTTGGAGGGTTTTTTTAATTATGATGTTGAGGATGAAAACAGCAAAAACTGGTTTGTTTTTTTTTTTCATAAAAACTGAACTTATTTTCCCCCTACAAAGTACCAGGTTTTGGTCCCGTTGACCGTGTATGACGACGGTCTCACCCATAACTTTATCTGTACTCTCTAATAGCTGAAACAAAGCAACTTGTGTGGGCTGAAGGGGAAGAGAAAAATATAACACAGGAAGTAGTTTGCTCCTCCAATCATTGAGACACCCCAGGAGAAAGAAACCTGACAAGTGACCTTTAGAGATATGGTGTAACCTGAAACCCTTGAGAGAAGAAAACTTTGCAGTGACCCTGGATGACAGACTCCCTATTCTCCGCTACCAGCTACCACCGACAGAAGCAGGTAGAGATTAAGATTAAGAGTGGGTTTCCAAAATGCAGGAATAGTATTTCCTGCCTATGAATCTCCAGCTACGACGGACCAGTTTACCAACACTGGGCCAAGCCTGGCTTACAGACAAGGTTTCCTACGGTGGAGGGAGCAATGGAAACAGCGCGGCGCAGCATAAGGGGCAGCGCAGGGCAGGCGCTGGCGGTTCCAGACAATCGCGGGACACGGAGGCGGGGTCCCCAGTCTCCAGCGCCGCGCCGACCTCGCGAGGCCGAGGAGAGCGAAGTCACATTCCGGCTCCCAAATAAGGAGTAGGGTTAAGGAAACCTCAGAAAGCTAACTTCTCCAAACCGACCGACCAACCAGCTCAATGAGTAAAGGGCCTTTTGTGCCCACAGAAAGGAAGGAGGGAGGACGAGGCCACCGTGTCCTCGGCGCCGGGTGAAGTGAGCAGAGGCCGTCCCGGACCCAAGCGTGGCCTCCCGGCTGGATCCCACTCACACCCTAACATGGCAGTCCCCGTGAGTCCTCTCGGGTGCCGGCCACTTGCGTGGTGACCGGAAGCTACACCGGATCCCAGCGCTATCCCGGGCGGCCCAGACTTACCTTTAGGGCGAATTTTTGCTGGGTTCTCTTGTCGTAGATCCGCAGCACCTTCCCGTTGATGCCCAAGCCAAGCACTTGGCTGGTGACCTTGTAGTCGTCGGTGATGGCGTTCTTTCGGATCTGCAGGCCCGACTTGACGTGGAACTGGGGGAACGGCGGCGGCTGCGGCTGGGCCGGGGCGGGCGGTGGCGGGCTGGGGAACGGCGCCGGCGGAGTCTGGCCCGGAGAGCCCGACAGCATGGTGCCCGGAGACTCGCGCGCAGAGGCAGGGGCCGCGGCCGCCCCCTCCTCCGGCTCGGGCCCGGGTCCCCGCCACGCCCCGCCCGGCGGCGAAGTTTGCTCCGGGCTGGAGCCGGCTGCCCCGCCCCGGCCCGGCTCCAGGCTCGGCGGGTCGCGGGGCCCCGTGGGTCCCGCTGTGCGCCGCGGGCGCCCACCAGCCCTGCTCCCTCCCCCCGGAGACGTGCGCTCCGGGGAACGCGGGACGGCGGGGCCCGGCCGGAGGAATCGCCGCGCCGAGAAGTACCAGCCCGGGGGCGGCGGCCGCGTCACAGGCTGCTCGGCGTCCTGGGCTAGTCCTTAAAGGGGAGGACCGAGGGTGGGGCTTGGGGGAGGCGTGGACATGGGGGAGGGGTGGGTCTTAAAGGGGAGGAAGTCTAGTAGCGGGAGAGAGTAGGGACTGCGAGCTAGCGGGCAAGGAGAGAGCACCGAGAAATCCTAGTTCTTAACCGGGGCCCAGCAGAGGGAAAAGGAGGAGGACAAAAAAAAAAAAAAAAGCTGCTGGATAATTCAAACATAATCCTCACTTCTCCAGCTGCTTGGATCTAGAAGACAGGTCATCGGAGAATTTGAAAAGGTGTATTTTGAAAGCATCTTCCTACGTGGACCTTAGGGGTGGGGCGGAAGGGTACCCGGGCAGTGCGAGAATCCGGGGGCCAGAGGCGGGGGGGGGGGGCGGGTAACAGACTATCCTAGGATCAGGTGTCAGGCACTGGTAACGATTTCCGTAACATACTTGTGAGTTTTACTTTTTTTTTTTCATGGACTTACTGGTTTTCAGTGAGAATATATTGCTGTGTTATCACCAACAATTTAGTTTTTATGCATTTGAACATATTTTTATGTAAACCTAAAATGACCCAAGATAGGAAAGGGATGGGGCACAATAGCCGCCTGTGATCCCGGCTATATGCAGGAAACTGATGACAAGTCGCAGGGCCAACCTGAACAACAAAGGCAGACTCTGTCTCAAAATACCCACAAACTTCAAGGCTCTCTGGGAGGTGCACCTATACCTTTGTGTTCTAAATTCATTGAGATTATAGAGCATGGGGAAGGGCTGCAGAAAGGTTCTAGGGTTGGGGAAATGGTCCCTGGAGCTATAACCAATAAGTAGTCCTGAAGCAACCTAGTTCTAGTACAAGTCTCTGAGGAAAACGGGCCTAACTGGCCTGCAGCACAGCTGAGATCCACACGGGTTTGACTGTTATAGCAGTTAAGAAATGAGACAAAGGAACGAAATAGATACACAGCTCCCGTTTACTTACTAATACAGACCAATTAAAGATAACGCCTGACCCACGGCCACACAAAGTCTTTAATATGTCCCGACAAAACTCCGGAGATGAGACAGTGTCCTGAGAAAAGGGCATTGGAGACATAGCCCAGGATGGTAAGGCTCATTTGCTACTCCCTGTTCAGATTTCCAAAAAATGCTTGTCCCAGGGAAGACACAGATGAACAGGTGAAGGACTGTAGTCTCCTCCTTGAGATCCAATGAAACTCCCTGTGAACCAAGGAGAGAACTGGTCCCCCTTCAAGAAGCACTTTCTCAATGCTCAGTGCTCCTCGATCATCCCTGTGGTGATAATCCTAACCCAGGGAGATAGATGCAGTAGTTGGATCAGCAGTGTGGCAGATACAGACCTGGGAACAGAAGGCAGATTAGCTCACTTCAGTCTGCAGATGGGTAGATTTCTTCCACGCTGAAGATGAATGGTTGACCCCTGCGTGCTGATAATATCTGCAGAATAAACACTCTTTGCCTTTGCATACTATTTGAGTCTAGGATCTTCTTTCAGCAATTTTTGGTCCCTGACAGGTTCCTTAAGCAAACCAGTCTTGGCACTTCTCTCTGGGAAAATGAGAAAAATCCTAACATTTCCATTTACAATTGAGGAAAAATTAAATGTGACAGCATCCATGAGAATTCTTCATAAAGCATCCAGCATCAATTCTTATGCATTGCTTCCTTTCTCCTTGTTCTGATCCCATTGCCTAGGGACCTGTTCCTGACACTGGGCAGCCTTCCTATGTAGGGGGAGTTCTGGGAAGATACCTAAACCTGAGGTCTTGGGAATAATGGATCACAGAAACCCAGTGGGGTGTTTCCCCTGGAGTTACAAAGGCCAGATGGAGCTAGAGAGCACACAGGACAGCCAAAACACATCACACACACACACACACACACACACACGTGAACACAACTCCAAAGGACAAGGCATCTAGCGTGGAACAGTATAAATGAAGAACCAATGGATAGGTGGGCCGTGGATGAACCACAGGAAAAGACACTACAAGAGACCCAGAATCTTCAATTCTAACACCGGCTAGTCATGTGACCTTACAAAAGTCCCTTGCCCCCTCACTTCCTTCTTTCCTGTCTAAAAAATAGTAGAGATGACATCTGTTCTGCCCACGTTGTAGAGAAGACCAAATGAATCCCAGAGTCCTGCCTGTCTAACACCAAGCTCTCAGCCGCCTGTAGTGAGCTATGTAAGCAGTAGCTGTAAGGCTGTGTACAAGAACTCAGAACTCGGAAGTCAGGATGGGGCTGTAGCTCAGAAATAGAATATATGCTTATCATGTGCAAAGCCCAGGGTGTGAGCCCCAGAAAAGCATTACAAAGATGTATGGAATCTGTTTACAAATAAAAATTAGGATTTATATTGAAATGCAAAGCAGTATCATGTAATACAGCCTACATGAAGGCAATTCAAGGACAACAGGTATATAGATAGAATTGCATCAGTTGCCGTCCCAGAGTCGAGGCACGAGTGTGTTGTTAGAATGTTGGTCTCTGCATTTCTGTTTTCATTAGGCTATAGCTCCTTAATAATGTCATAGGCACATGTGGACCCAAAACATGAATCCAGACTTGGACAACAATGTGCATCTAAAGCACTGAATCCTCAGACTACCCTCCTGCCCATCCCTGTGTGTGTCACCCAAGACAACCACCACCTGCACAGTCCATTCTCCTCTCCTGTGATTTCCTTTTTATACAGTTTTAGTTTATGAAGACATGTTTAGAGGTCTCTTGAAAAGCTGAATAGAATGGTTTAAGCCTGTAGTCTCTGTGCTTTGAAGGATGACTCGAGAGGATTGATGCAAGCTCAAGACCACTCTAGGCTACGGAGTGAGTGTAGGGGAAGCCTGGGCTACACAGCATGACTCTGGCTCAAACAAACCAAACATTTTTTTTAAAAAAATGATATAATTGATGAAGCTCAAGGTATCTTTTAAAAGAAGACAAACAGCCGGGGATTACTTTATCAGCAAGATGTGGTTACAAGGTATTCTCGACCATATCATGGAGCCGCCAACAGCACAGGCAACCACAGGTGAGTGATGGTTCTATACCCACCGGTTGTTCAGGTTTCTCACAACTTGGATTGTCTTGTTTAAATCTCCCAAACGTCTGTAGCTGAGATTGCTAGTTGTTTTGGCCAATCAACGCCATTTTATTCTCCCACTCTCTGACAGTGGCAGAGATCCAACATTTAGCTAAGTATACGCCTATCTAAATACAAAATTCGCCTCCTAATTTCTCTACGTCTGTCACAGCAGATTCCTATTTAAGGTCTATGCAGTGACCTACAAACGAAAGTGATGTAAAGGGAAATGCGTTTCCTCTGAGGTTAGAACATCCCATCTTGGAGGAGCACTCCATAAGACATGGAATGTTAAAATGAGTGTGAAATAACAGGATGTTAAGGGGAAGTGAGACATTCTGCCACACAAAGAAGCACCTTAACACCAGAAATAAAGGCTTCAGGAAGTCCCTGAAACTCCCTGATGCACTAGATCCCTCCTTCTCCCAGCATACATAGGTATAAAGACTACAGGGAGACACTATCAGAGAAGCTAAGTTGTCTAAAACAGGCTCAGACCAGCCAAGCTACTTGGAAGAGACAGAGACCAGCCAGCTGCCTGGAAGGGTCTCAGACCAACTGAATTGCCTGAAAAGGATGCTCTCCAGCCAACTGAGCTACTTGCAAGTTAATAAATGAAGTCTGTGTTTCCAGTTTCCATGAGCGGCCACCCATACTGGGGTGGTCTTTGGTGATGCTGCTTTCTCTGAATCATTTCTGCCCCTGTAGTAACCCCTTGCCCATATTTCTGTAAGTAATACCAATGAAAGTCATTGATTAACCAGGTTGTACTTTGGTGGTGCCCTTACTTTGATCTGTCATTAGTTCCCTGTTTGGGGTGAACACAGAGGTTTGTTGTGTCGCCCCAGGAATAGTATCACAAAACACCTCCTCCTCTTTCCTCTTTCCTTTTCTGTTAACCAGAATGAAACTCTCTGGAGGTTGGGCAGCCCTCTTGGCTCATGGAAATGAAGGCTGTATTTTGAGAGTGACAAAAATGACAAGGAACCCTGTGTCCTAATGAACATAGATCAATAATTTCAGTTTTAAAATACTTATATAGATCTTTATATAGACAACAAATGAACACTTTTCTTAAACACCTAGTGCTCTAGGTTTTCTATTACAGTAAGAGCTACCCTATAACCCAACACTATGTAATATATATTGTTATTCACAAACTTCTATTATATAAATGAGAAAATGGGAAATGATGTCATTGGGGTTGTTCTTCCAGCCAAGGTCAGAACCAAGTCTTTCTGACCCATGGTCCAAGCTTATGGCCCCTCTATAAAACCCAAGTAGACATATGCCCATATGTTCCTCTTGAGAGCTTTTTGGAGCTCCCAGCAAGAAAGCACAACCGCTTGTGTATCACTAATCAAAGAGTGCCCTCCCCTATAGATGCACACTGCTCTTTTTGATGGAGCATGCAGCCCTAAGAGAGTGGGAAAGGGGTGCCCTGGAAGCCATCCAGATTCATTCTCAACTCTGGTGATAAATATAAAGATGTCATAGCCAAATGGCCCTCATGACCATCCGAAAGTTGTCAATGTCTAAGACGTGCTTCTCCTATTCCTAAGCAAAAACTTTCTAAAGAAGCATTAGCTAGAACCCCATTTTTGATCAACTTTAAATCTCACAGACTTCTTTCCATTTTGCCCTCTTATGTTTTTATAACATAAGTCAATGTAGCCAGGCAGTGGTGGCAAACACCTTTAATCCCAACACTCGGGAGGCAGAAGCAGGCAAATCTCTGAGTTCAAGGCCAGTACAGTCTACAGAGTGATTTCCAGGACAGCCAGGGCTACACAGAGAAACCCTGTCTCAAAAGGCCAACAAACAAACAAACAAACAAACAACAACAAAAACCAAGGCCAATGTAAATCTGCATGACTGGAGCCAACGAGAGTATCTTTTCTCCAAACCTCCCTAACCCTCAATTCAAACCACCAAGGGGAAAAGTTTCCTATTTTATTCTGATGTGGTATAAACGGTAGATGATGCAGAGTCAGGACCTACAGACGTCAGTTTCTTAGAATGTTCAGAAAGCTTCTCAGGGCAAGAAAGAACCGCCCACTGACTGACTGAAAGACAGGTGCACACAGAGGAAGAAGCGGACACAGCTCTGTGGCTGTGACTGGCAGGGCTGACAGATGGGTGCTCCTAAGACTCACACTTGCAAAGGACCATGACTTGATGCCCAAAGCTGTCTTCAAACCATAGGACTAAATTTCATAGATAAACTGAGAAGGTTTCCAAAGCAGAACAATGACATATACAAGAATCATTAGTAACAGAAATTTCTGACCCAGAAAGCGACTACAAAACAGTAGTCTTTGTGGTTCCCATCCTCCCTTCCATCTCACAAAAAGAAACTCTCCCTAAAACAAGGGTTGTTGGCAAGGACTCCTAGGGAAGGAAGTGCTATGTTCCCCCACAGGAACCCTTGTCTGCACCCCATTCTTGATGCCACAGTGAGGAACATCTGGAACAGCTGTGAAGAATGGGAATGGAAAGAGAAAGAGGAAGCTGCCCAAGAGGAATAGAAACTTCACCTCTGCAAGTCAACAGACACACCAGGCCGGCCTAATGACTCTTAAGTTTAAATCCCACCACTGGGCTTCCAAGCGTCAGAAAGAGAAGGAAATATCTACTTGCATTCTAGAAGACCCAGCTCAGGTTCCCGCATCAAGGGTTCTGCCCTCTCTTTATCATGTATCCTGTATACCACTTACTGCTCAGTGACTATACCGCCTGGATAATGCGGGGAGGGACCAAAGAGAAGGAACTTGCCATCCAGGAACAGAACTAGGGTAGGTCAATGAGAAGGATCCGTGGTTCTCTGCCTGGTGACCAGTTGGTGCCTAGAGTGTGGAAAAGGTAGTGAAAATGCACGTGAGGGTGTACGGCATACGTTTCCTTAACGATAGAGCGATGAATGTCTTCACTAAAGAAAGTCTGAAGCAGCCAAATATGGAGGAATCAAATCCAGGGGTTCGGATTCCAATCACACCTCAATGTTGCCTTGTATGGTGAAGAGATATTATCCCCTTGATTCAGTTCAAGAGCACTATCTTGAGCTGTTCTTGGCACATAGTAGTTGGCTTCTATCTGAATTGTTATGACAGATACTTTCATAAGAATCATTCTGGTGGGGATGAGCGTGTGTACACACACACACACCACACACACACACACATACCACACACCATATACACACACATACACACACATACCACACACCACACACACACACCATATACACACAAATACACACACCCCACACACATACACCACACCACACACACACACACCACATACCACACACACACCATACACACACACACCACCACATATATACACACACACCACACACACACACACACACACACACACACCACACCACACACACACACAAAACACACATATACACCTGTAATTTTAGCTCTCAGGAGGACAAGGTAGGAGGATTGCTACAGATTACAAATTTGAGGCTATCCTGGGCTACATGAGTTCCAGGACAGCATTGACTACAGGGTAAGACCCTGTCTCAACAGTAACAACAATGATTAAATAAATCAGCTCATTCTACCTTCTCAGCAACACTCTAAAATAATACCTATTTATGTTCCATTCACTGCTGAAAACATTGTCACTCAAAAAACTGGCAACCAGCTTGGATCTTGAATGTCCCTCATGTGTTACAGGATTGTGGGAGGCGTTGGACCTTTAGGAGGCAGAGCCTAATGGGAGGAGTTGGGCCATTGGGGTGTTGCTTTCAGAGGGGATCATGAGCTGCTAGTTTCTCTTCCTTCTTCCTCTTCTGGAACTGAAGAGAATGGCCTTCACTGTGTATGTGCTCCTACCTTATCAGAGACCCCAAAGCAACAGATCCAACTGCAAAGACTTAAAACCACAAAACCATGAGCCAAAGTCAGTCTTTCTTCTTTTTACACTGTCTTGGTTATTTTGTTACTGTAAAGGAACGGTAACTAATATACCATCATAAAATTCTGGCCAGAAGAACCAGAATCCAATCCCAACCTTCCCTGTGTCTGCCTGTGTCAGAGCCCATGATCCTAAATGCCCGAGGAGGTGGCCCAACGTCCTCACATGAGCTGACCTCTTAGGGACTCAAGGGAAGGAAACACAGTGTGAAGTTGGAAACTCCTCAGTTCCCAGAGGCCTTCTATCTATGGCAGTGTTAAAGGCAAAGAAGAAAGTCGGGAAGCAATAATGAATATGAACTTAGAGCATTTTTGAGCTTGTTAGGAAGGACCTACTATCAGAGGCACATATGAGACAGACAGACAGACAGACAGATTGCATATCTTTATCTGAAATGCTTAGGACTCACTAGTTGATGCCTAATTCAAAGATCCAAATGTTCCAAACGCTAAAATCTTAGGATATCCAAAAAGTCTTGGGTTTCCACCTCATGGCTGTTTGGACCTGTACCGTGTTTTATTTGTTCTTGTCGCCCAGTGACAAACAGAGCCAGAGTTCCCTCCCCCAAGCATTCCCCAATGAGAGAGACATCTAAGAGCCTGATCCATCCCCTCATCTTAAGACCACATCTGCACACACACACACGCGCACACACACACACACACACAACTGAATGACTTTACAAACCAAGTTCTCAAAGCCCCTGGGGCTTTATTGCTTCATAAAGGGACTGTTACAGCAGTTCTGGTTGCAGACAGGTCCCTCATCCCTCATTCCTATAAAGGCATTCAATGACTCTGGTGGCCTTCTGCCATTGGGGGAAGTCACAGATGCAAGGAATAGCAGAATGTCCTGAAAGGTCACCTTGTTTCAGCCAGATATTTATATCTCTATCCCCTATGTATTCCATGATCTTTTCAAAGCAACCAGCGTTAACTGAGCACCAGTTAGTACCAAGTGTTGTGCTAATCACCAGAGTACCCAAGACCTGTGCACTTGTCATAAAAAAAGAATCCAGAAGACTCTCAATATCCTTAGAGGGTGTGAATGTGCACATGAACACACACACACACATACACACACACACAAACACACACACACATACACACATACAAGAGAGAGAGAGAGAGAATAAAACACTTAATGTAAAATTTAGTGTGTGTGTGTGTGTGTGTGTGTAATATGTATGTAGGTATTCATGTGGGGGGGTGTATATGCACATGTATACATGTGTGTGGAGGTTAGAGGTCATCAAATGTCTTCCTCAGTTGCTCTCCACCTTACACTTTGAGACAAGGTATTCTAGTCAGGTTTCTGTTGCTCTGATGAAAATCACGTTACAGATTATGGTCCATCATCAAGGGAAGTCAGGGCAGAAACTAAAGGCAGGAACTAGGAGGCAGGAATCAGAGAAGAATGCTGCCGACTGGCTTGCTCTCTGACTGTGCTCAGCCTCTTTTCCATAAACCCAGGACCCCTTTCCCAGAGGTGACTGGGAAAAGTGGGCTGGCCCTCCCATCTCAACAATCAAGACATTCCCAAAAACATGGCCTTTGGCCAATCTGACACAAGAATCTGTCGACTGAGATTCCCTCTTCTCAGGTTGCATCAAGTCAACAACAACAATAACAACAACCAGGACACAAGGCCTCTCAGTGAACCTAGAGCTCACCAATTTGGTTAGGCTGGCCGGCCAGTGAGCTCTGAAGAGTGCACCACTAGGCTCATGCAGGGTGCTGCGGACCTGAACTCAGGTCTTCATGGTTTTGTGGCAAGTCCTTCACCAGCTGAGCTAGCTCTCTAGCCTCTAAGAGTCGCTGTTTCAGCTGTTTTACTGTGCACAGTACCATGGCATTGAGCTCATCCACACTGTCGTGTAATGAGTGTCGCCATCCATCGGCAGAATGTGTGTTTGGTTTGATTTTTGTTTCAGAGCTGAAACACTTGCTAAAAATGCATGGAAAACAGTGTCGATTAAGGGGAAACTGAGTCTCCAGGGTGCTGACACTGGCCTATCCGCTCCATGTACGAAGATAACAGAGGGCACAGAGGGTCTGCTCCTGTGATTCTTAAGGTCTACAGGGGCCCCTTCTAGACAATACATGACACAGTCATAGCCTTCCCAGGCTGCAAAGACTCATCTTCCTCCTTCCTGGACCACTGCACACAGCATTGACCCTCTTTAAAATACTGAGTACAGACACTGGAAAATTCTCACATCAAATCAACCTTCAGCAAACAGTCCTTACCAAGGCTGAAGACTGGCCATCTCCCTAGTGCGGTGTCTCACAACTTGCCCTACTAAACATATAGGAAACCACAGAAATCTCCTCTTCCTCCTTCTCCTCCTCTTCCTCCTCCTCCTTCTTTCTGTTTCTTCTCCTCCTCCTCCTCTCCCTCCTCCTCCTCCTCTTCTTCTTCCCCCTCCTCTTCCTCCTCCTCCTTCTTCTTTCTGTTTCTTCTCCTCCTCCTCCTCTTCCTCCTCCTCCTTCTTTCTGTTTCTTCTCCTCCTCCTCCTCTCCCTCCTCCTCCTCCTCTTCTTCTTCCCCCTCCTCTTCCTCCTCCTCTTTCTTCTTTCTGTTTCTTCTCCTCCTCCTCCTCTTCCTCCTCCTCCTCCTCATGTTTCTTTCTGTTTCTTCTTCTTCTTCTTCTTCTTCTTCTTCTTCTTCTTCTTCTTCTTCTTCTTCTTCTTCTTCCTTTTCTTCTTCTTCCTCTCTCTCTCTCTCTCTCTCTCTCTCTCTCTCTCTCTCTCTCTCTCTCTCTCTTTCTCTCTCTCTAACTCTTTGATGCATTCTTATGGTTCAAAACCCAAAATTATCTACCTTAATCTCAGCAGAGCTAAAACTATACCCATAAGTCACCTATTTCAGAAGAAAATCCAACCTCCTGCATCAGCCAGCATTAGCTACCTATGGGCCTAAGAGCAGGTTGTCCTCCCAGCACCGTGAATCAGTGTGAGCTCCTGGGACCATGAAGCCCTCCCAGTCTCAGTGAGAAAAGTGTTCCTCAGAATTCTCCCTCATTCGAGAGCAAGAAGGGAGAGCAGCAACCAAGGGTGGGAGGTAAAAGTGTGAGCAGGGAGGAAGGTAAGAAAGCAGACCCTGAAAGAGAAGTACAGAGGACATCAGACTGGCTGTTCTTTTGCGTCTGAGGATCCTATTGCTAGAAAGGCCCTTTAATTCAGGCCAGGAAAAACCGAGGGGGAGGGGGAGTGTAGGGAGGGGGACCAGGTCCATGGGCAGCCTCTCCCTTGAGCCCTCCTGAGGTAGGTCAGGAGTACACAGAGGTGTTTCTTCATTTCCCCATGTGACCACAGCCGCCTGGACCAGTGTGCCCACTCACATCACTGCTCAGGAATCTGGTTCTTGTTTACTTAACACAACAGCGTTCCTCCAGCTTCCCAGAGAGCTCATGGAGGCGCCTGGGGCCTGGGAAGGGGAACCTGCCCAGGAGATTGCTGAATAGGAGCAGTGAACTCCGGAGCTCCAGCACAGTCAAGGCCTCCCTCACCAAGATGGAGAGTCTGGAGAGATCTCCGGTTTCCCTGGCCTTCCTTGAGACCAAGATACCTGAAGCCCAAATCCTCACAGAATTTGGGAGGGAGAAATTGAATGACACACTACATACTGCATGCTCTGTTTTCCATCAAGAAATAACTGGGTATAGCAAAACACAGCCCAATGGTGGAATAATCCGGTAGAAAGAACAAGGCCTTAGGTCCCATTCCCAACATGGGGTTGAGGGGAGGGTGAGATAATACAAATGTAAAATAGCGGAAGCCTGGGGAAGTAGAATCAACCTGAGATTTGTACTATGGCAACTTTGCATCATCCTGATGACTTGCCAAATGCCCAGTCACAAAATAGAGCTTTTGTAATTTTACTGGATGGATGGGTTTGGAGGATGATTGATGGCAGACAGAAAAAAACAAATTTGAAAGGTCATGATAATAGACCCCATTT
This sequence comes from Tokudaia tokunoshimensis, assembly GCA_036184795.1. Lineage (NCBI taxonomy): Eukaryota > Metazoa > Chordata > Mammalia > Rodentia > Muridae > Tokudaia > Tokudaia tokunoshimensis. Next base: position 63,211,630 of record BTHU01000013.1, on the reverse strand, counting down.
AGCGAGTAATCACTGTGATCTAACACGACTGTGTTTCCAAGTGCTGACTCAGTCGATGTCCCAGAAAAAGTCAGAAAGGAGGTGTCACCGATCGCTTTCCAGTGGCCCAGATGAAGAAACGTGGGCCCAATGAGTCTCTGCAGATCCTCCTCTGCCAGCCTTGTCCCCACCTCAACCCGGGAGGCGGCTTCTCTGGACTCCTAGTCTAGGCTCAGAAAAAGTAGTAGAAAGAAGAAGACAGCCATTTCCCTCCCTCAGGTGTACCTCGGTGTCAGTTAAGTCACCTACACCACGTGGACTGTCATGTTCCACTCTAGGACTGTTCCACCATGCCATGCTATGTCATGTCATTGTGGCAAGAGCATCAACGTGAGATCTACTCTCTTAACCCACTTTGAAGTTCACTACAGTGCCTTACCGTGGACTACAGATTTCACTATACAGAAGATCTCTACAATGTGCTTATTCTGGTTTCCTGGAACTTTATACCCACTCTGTACTAACTTCTTCTTTTTTTTTTTCTTTCCCTACCACCAACCCCTGGAAATCACCATCAAAATTTTTTGCCCTAGGAATTTGGATCTTTCAGATACCCATAAATGAAAGCTGTGGAAATCATAGCCCCACTCCCTTTGTGTTTCATTATACATGATGCCCTCAAGGTTCATCCATGCTATGTATTGCAAATTCCCCTTTTAAGAAGAAGGCTACATTGTAGTCCATAGCTATACCGGCTAGTTTGTATCCTGTGGTTTTTTGTTTTGTTTTGTTTTGTTTTTTTGTTTTGTTTTGTTTTTTGGCCAACTTGACACAAGCTATAGTCATCAGAAAGGAAGGAATCTCAATTGAGAAAATGCCTCCGTAAGATCAGCCTGTAGTCAAGCTTGTGGAACATTTTCTTGATCAATAGTTGATGTAAGAGGGCCTAACCCAGGGTAGCCCGGTGGTACTGTTCCTGGTCCCTTAGTCCTGGAGAGTAAAAGAAAGCAGGCCGAGCCAGCCAGTTCCTGCCTCCAGGTTCCTGTCTTAAGTGCCTTCCCTAGCTCTCCTTAGTGATGATATGTGATGTCAATGTTTAAAGTCAAATAAACTTCTTCCCCAAATTGCTTTTTGTCATGGTATTTTATCACAGCAATAGAAATCCTAACTAAGACAATGTCCTATGTATATACAGCTTTCTTTAAGTGTTGTTTATTAGATCATGTACATGTTGGTGGTTGTTACATCTTGGCTATTATGAATACTGCTGTCATAAACACAAGGCTGTGATTATGAACCGTGCATGCTGGGAGATTACACTAGCCCAGATGTTCTATTTTCTGACGACTATATCCACAGTCTATTCCTGAAAAAGATAAAGGATATGAACAATCACCTAAGCAGATAGATTGCCAGGCAGCCAGGCCAGGAGAAAGCACAGGTCCCCTGAAGATAGAGGAGGAAAAGGCCAGGGCAGGCCTAAGAAATAGGTCTGTTGTGGGAATACAAGAATAGTGGGTGGGTCAGTCCTGACCTAAGTAGGTAAGGCACGTGCCTGGGTACCAATCAGTCATGCCATTAATCATGGACTTCTCTCAGATAGCCGCAAGAAGCTCTCTAGGAAATGGGGCAGGAGGTAGGGAAGTACCCCAAAGATATCCCATGAAGGTGGAAGAAGGGATGCTAGGATAATAATGGATGAGCACAGAAGGCTCTGAAAACTGTGTGATTAAAGATAATCCCATGACACCCACAGCTCCACACCCCAACACTGGAAGTTGCTGCAGCCTATGGTTGGGCTACAATTTTCTCTGGCTGGTTTCTTTGCCTTTAGGTTCAGTTGAGGAGATAGGAGCAGGCTTTTATCAGTGGGCAGTTTCATTTCCTGTTTTCTCAGACTGAAAGCATAGTCATCTTAGTCCCTGCCTTTTGTTTACTTGAGACCTTTCAGAAGTATATTCCACATACATGAAGGGGCGGTACCACAGCAAAGCTACCTGGTTGAACCAAGCTGAAGGCATCGGTTAACAATGGAAATGCTTAAACTCACTTCTTCAAAAGCAATCATCTAAAGGAGACGGTAGTTCCCTAAATGACTATTCTCACCAGAGGCATTTGTAAATCCCTCCTAAGCACCTCCGAAAATAAATCCTTCCCTAAACCTTTCCATCCTCCAGTTGGCCCCTAGCCAAGGTGATTTGTGTGACTGGAGGTGCAGAAGCTCAAGCTAACTTCCCAGAGTTGCATATTGGGTCAGAAGGGAGAGCTACAAGAAGGGAGTTTCCAGCTCTGTGGGGGAACTTACAGTGTTGTAAGGGAAAACCACATCTATTTCTGTCAAGGAAAAAAAAAGTGATCGTTTGTGAGGAGCCATCCTCCAAAAGATGGTTGTCTTCTCAGTGGGAGCGTGCCGTGAGTTACTAAAGGTTAGAAAACTGCTATCAGACTCTGGCCAGGGCAACAGGTCAGCCAAGGTGTAAAGGTCAAAGGTTGAGAGTTTCCTGGGTTCTAGAGAACAGAGCAGCTGAGAGGCTGGAAGGGAGCCCTTATCTTGACTATCTTGGCAGCCATGATGACAACGGTCCTTAGCCCACCTCTGAGGGATCTGAGGAGATGTGGAGAGACAGATGCAAGTGGCTTAAAGGTCTTTTGAAATGAATAAAAATAAGCATGCAAAGATTTTGTTTTTTAAAAAAAAAGTAGAACCAACAGGGAGAGCTTCTAATTGAGTTGAGAAACAAAAGCCAAACAAGCATTCCTCACACTTAAAGACGCAGCCACACAGATACTTTGAAGAAGTCTCCAGTTGCACAAAGGAACCAGGGAGGATGAGATAATTACACATTTATTTATTGTGTAATTATTATTGTTGGATTTTGTTTGATTCAAAGGATAGTCATAAGCCTGGGGCTGGCTGGTGGGTGGCTGGTGGAAAATCTGAAAGTAAAAAAGCTATAGCCCCATGAATAATCGGCCCCATATTGTCAGGGTTGGATCAGTGCAGGGTGGAGCGGGGAGAGAATCATTGCTGTGATATTGAATACTCCTGTTTCGTTCACACTCCACCAGATATGGTTTGAAGTACTTTTTAGGCATCAACTCATTGTGCAACACTGAAATAGACTACTTCTAAAGTGATAGTATTCTTCCTATCCATCGCTAATTCAGACTCCTTCGTAAGCTCATTGCCTTGTTGTCTTAGAGTGTGTGAAAGATTGTGTGAAAGATTGTGTTCCCTAGTCCCTCCCTTCTGCTTAGGAGCAGTTACCTATACAAAATGAAAATGCACCCTGATTGTGGTTGTTTTCTGAAAAACACTTTTCTGAAAAAGTGGTCAGGGCCACTGTGTGTGTGTGTGTGTGTGTGTGTGTGTGTATTACTGTTTAGTCCAGGTTTCCAGACAGACTAGCCTTGAACTCTATGGCTATTACTCATTCAAATAATCTTAAGGCTGACCCTGATAGTAAGGCCCTTTAATCACAATTTTTCTGGCTAAAATTGGGGTATTGGAAGTTCAAGATCTGCTTGGGCTAAAAAGAGAGTTCAAGGCCAGTCTAGACAACTTGGTGATATCCTTTTCTAAACTAAAAAGCAAAAGGGGTCTGGGGGTGTGTCTCAGCAGAGCAGCACTTGCCCAGCTTGTGAAGTTCTAGGTTTAATCTCTACCCCTGCAAAAACAAAAGACTAGCCGGGCAGTGGTAGCACATGCCTTTAATCCCAGCACTTGGGAGGCAGATGCAGGTGGATTTCTGAATTTGAGGCCAGCCTAGTCTACAGAGTGAGTTCCAGGACAGCCAGGGCTACACAGAGAAACCCTGTCTCGAAAAACAAAACAAAACAAAAACTAAGGAAGTCTCTCTCTCTCTCTCTCTCTCTCTCTCTCTCTCTCTCTCTCTCTCTCTCTCTCTCTCTCTCTCTCTCTCCCTCCCTCCCTCCCTCCCTCTCTTTCCCTCCCTCCCTCCCTCTCGCTGAGTAAAGTAAGTTCAGTCAAGTCTCCCAACCAAGAAACACCCATCGGCTTGGCTCTCTCTCAGCTGTCGCAGTTCTTTGGCAATGTTACCACACCTACTGATCTACTAGGGAGCAAATCACCCTAGTGTTTCCAGTTTGCCCATTTTGATATTACCATGAACAAGACTCCAGATGACATTCTTTCCCCTGGAACTTACACATACTTTCCTCTGGAATTTGGCAAGCTGTAGTTCCGGAAGTACTAATGGGAAAGAGATTTGCAAGGGAGCTATTGCATAAGTACCTAGCAGGGGCGCCTGGTCTGCAGAAATGGTTTCCTAGGAGGGAAGAACGTCATCAAGAAAAGCTCAAATACAATGAGTATCAGGAACAGACTGGAAAATGGTGTGTGTGTGTGGGGGGGTATGGAAGCAAGAAGTCTAATTATCAAGTTAATGTAATAATTTAAAGGAGGGAAAAGGAAGGAATTGTCAAGCAGGTAGAAAAGAGGACCGGATGCCGGAGCCCTACTAAGATAGGAGCAGTGAGAATTGCCAATTGATTAGGCATGGATGTGAGAAGAAACAATTTCCCAGGAGCACTTGCTTCGAAGTTCTGAAGAGGTCATGGGCACCCTGATCTTGTTTAAATATAGCCTGGGTGAAGCTGAACAGTGATGGTGCAGTCTTTAACCCCAGCCCTCGGGAGGCAGAAACAGGTGGGTCTCTGTGAGTTTGAACACACACCAGAACCGTACAGAGAAACCATGTCTCAAAAAAGAAGAGAGAGAGAGAGAGAGAGAGAGAGAGAGAGAGAGAGAGAGAGAGAGAGAGAGAGAGAGAGAGAGAGAGAAAGAAAAAGAAAAAAGAAAACAAAATAGAAAGCTGAGTAACTTTGGGTCCAGAGTATGCTAACCTCCCTGCCTTAGGATGCATGCTGCTAAGAAGCAAACACAAGACTAAAGGAGAGGGGGCTGGAGAGATGGCTCAGTGGTTAAGAGCACTGACTAATCTTCCAGAGGTCCTGAGTTCAAATCCCAGCAATCACATGGTGGTTCACAACCATCTCATAATGAAATCTGGCGCCCTCTTCTGGTGTGTCTAAAGACAGCTACAGTGTCCTTACATATAATAAGTAAATCTTTTTTTTTTTTAAAAAAAGGACTGAAGGAGAATGATCTCAGCTTGGCAGCAACCCAAGTCCTCAAGAACCTTCTGGAATCTAGAGCTTAAAATTCATAGTGCACTTGACCTTGGTGTCCACTCAGCCACTCTCTCATCTTCCAAGGGAACTACAGCAGTTCAGCAGAAGTTAGACAGGTTCTCACATAGCCCAGGTTGGTTCACAAACCTTATATAGCCCAGGTTGGCCCACAAACATCTGATTCTCTTTCCTCCCAGGCCTGGGATTAAAGGCATGTGCCACCACATCCCATTAATATTAAAAACTGACAGCCAAACTTCCTTTTGGATTCCCAACCCCAGGCTATTTATAAAAGGAACATACCTTTCCAAGCGATCCGTTCATGCTCCCCCTACATCTCGCTGGGCCTAGTGGGTCCAGGCTTGTATCTGTCTTGATCTCCTCAGCTCTGTCTGCCTTGTGGGTTTGCAGCTGCCTGGCTTCACACTTGACAGCAGCCCTTCATCCTCAGAGCTCTCACCTCGCTTGCCTGTTGGCTGTCACGCTGCCTTTTGCTTCCATCTCCTGACCCACTTCTTAGTTTCCCCAACTTCTCTCCTCACATGCTGGCCTCTAACATGGTTTTCCGGCCCCTCCCCTCACTGTTTTTATTAATCATTTTGTGCTAATTCCCAAGTTTCTACTCCTGATAACCCGCCATCCCCAAATTTATAAGCACAGTTCAAATGATTCCCTTGATAGGGCTTGTGTCCTTAGCTCAGACACTTTGACCCAACATTCTCTTTGTGTGTGTGTGTGTGTGTGTGTGTGTGTGTGTGTGTGTGTGTGATGCACACACACACACAATCTTCATTCTGTCTTTAGGAGAAAGTGTGACTTCCCATCTGACCACCACAGGCTGAAGCAGCCAAGCAGTCTAGACTCTGCTCTTTCTTAACAGTCAGCCACTTGCCAATGCTCATCCGACCGCCTCCTGCACCCTCACAGGACATCCATTGCTCCGCCTCAGGCGCCCACCAGCTTCCACGGGAATTGTTGGCCCTCCCAATATCCTTCTGGCTTTCCTCTTCCCAATCCTTTCTCACAATGATTTGATTGGTAATCTGGTCACATAATGCTAAAGTTTAAAAGAGAAATGAGCCAAGCTCCCTAGTGTCTCATATCTCCTGAGATCTAAAGTCTGGACTCTTAAACCAGGAACACTGGTTGTAGAATCTGTCAGTCATGTGTAGAGAGACCACTGAACAGATGATTGGGGACCTGGACATTAGCTGGGGCCATTATAAAACACTAAAAATTCTTAAGCAACATGTTGGATAATAAACCCATATTCCTAAACCCACATTGCCCCACACAGTACTCGTGGAGATCTAACTATTTAAAATGCAAATGTGTCACCTTCCAAGGACCTCACATGTTAGGGTTATACACCCATGGCACAGACCTTATCTGAAAATTTGGAGGTGAAAATAAATGGTCAAGTAGCTGGGATGGAAGGGTGAGTGAAAGAGACACCATGCAGGAAAGGCTGATAGGTCTTGGCTACTTTAAAGATTTTTTTTTTTCGAGACAGGGTTTCTCTGTGTAGCCCTGGCTGTCCTGGAACTCACTTTGTAGACCAGGCTGGCCTCGAACTCAGAAATCCTCCTGCCTCTGCCTCCCAAGTGCTGGGATTAAAGGCGTGCGCCACCACCGCCCAGCTTATTTATTTATTTATTTATTTATTTATTTATTTATTATATGTAAGTACACTGTAGCTGTCTTCGGACACACCAGAAGACCATGTCAGATCTCATTACAGATAGTTGTGAGCCACCATGTGGTTGCTGGAATTTGAACTCAGGACCTTCGGAAGAGCAGTCAGTGCTCTTAACCGCTGAGCCATCTCTCCAGTCCCCCACCTAATACATTTTTTAAAAAACATTTGTTTATTCATGTATTTTATATACACAAGTACTCTGTCTTCATGCACATCAATCAATAAATAAATAAATAAATCTAAAAAAATGTATTAAGTGCACATATAAGTATCACATCTTCTGTCCCTTTCATAGGTCTGGGGACAGATGTGGTAGGTTTATTTTAGAATGTAAGAGGAATAGTCATGCCAGTGACTGGGTAGGAGGCAGGGGAATTAGAATACAGCAGTGATAAACCACACCTCCATCCAGCAGAAAAGAAACCTTTTTTTTCATATTTAGACAACACAAAACGAGGTCAGGGCTCAGAAAATGGGGAGCATTCTGGTTCTTAGGAACCGATGCCCCAGAAAAGGAGCCAATAGGAAAGGAAACCAAGTAGTCTCTGGTATTCTCAGAGGAAGGGAGGAAAGGAAGGAAAGATAACACTACTGAGTCTCCTGCTCTAAAGTAAAGAATCTCTGTGCCATAAGGTGTTCCCATCTGTGACTTCACCCAAACAACAAATCAAACCAAGTGATTAACAGGAGCCAACATTAGCATTTGAACCCAAATCTTTCTGACCCCAAGAGCATGCCCTTGGCATCTCTTTATGACCAAAGAACGGCCAGAGTCTCTTTTCTGGGGACAGCTCTCTATACAGACAGATGCCCTCCTTCATATAGAATCATCAATGTCAGGGCCAGAGCTGGAGTATACAGACTAGCTGTGACTCTGCTTTGGAAAGTATAGAGCTTAACAGACTTTAGTGATGGCAGGACAGTGAAGAAGTCACAGCCTTCTCTGTTGTTAGGATCTGGAGAAGCCTAGGGTGTGGTGTGGTGGCCACCGATTGTCTGCCCAAGCCACCAAGAAATTACAGAGTGACTCCAGCAGTTTCTCATATAGTCTTAAGCTGAAGACAGGTCTTGTACAGTTTATGTAGAGAATAAATGAAACTTCTGGAGACAGCATGCTGATAGTCATGCAACTCTGTGAATATACTTAGTGGCACAGAACTGTGCCCCGTAAAATAGTAAAATGATAAAGCTCATGTTATATGTTTTGCTATAGCTATATATGCAAAAAAGTGTTGGAAGTAACCTCGAAATTAAGTTTAATTTTTTTATTACATTCGTATCTATTTATTGTGTGTATGCATACAAATATGCACATGCATAAGCCACAGGTGCACATACATGAGCCACAGCACACGTGTGGAGTTAGAAAACAGCTTTCTGGAATCTATTCTCTCCTTCTATCTTTTGGACAATGGGATCAAGCTCAGGTTGTCAGGCTTGGCAGCGAGTGCCTTTACCTACAAACCATCTCAACAACCCGAAGTCAGTGTTTCAAAACTTTTGTAATATACCATGCAAGACTATTTCCAAACATAAGCCTGCTGAAATGGATAGTGGGGGTGCGGGGGCACGGAATGGAAGGTGGGGGAAGGGGACAGTAAGAAAGGGGAAAGAGGAGAGAGAAGGGGAGATGAAGAGAGAGGGAAGGGAAAGGAAGAGAAAGGAGGAAAGAGGAAGGAGGGAGGGAAGGTAGGTAGGGGAGGGTGGGGAAGGAAAGGAGGGGTGGGAAGGAGGAAAGGGAGAAGGAGAGGAAGGAAGAAAAAGGAAGGGGGAGGGAAGAAAAAGGGGGATGAGGGAAGGAAAGAAGTGAGATGGGAAACAGAGAAGTGGAGCAGAGGAGAGGGCTCTCTGCCATTCCTGCCTGAACGCAATAGCTAGACTTTGGCCTGCACGCTCAAAAACAAAAGAAACTCAACCATAGTCTACCTAAAGGAGAGCATGAATTGGTTCCTCGGGGTTGGTTCTCATCCATCCACAGCATCCAGTATCTGGCAGATACAGAATCCTGTCTAGTGAGAGGTCTAAGGACAAACCTCCAGGCTAAGGATGGCTCCATGATGGTAAGAACTATGACAAATGGGTACAGACACCTTGGAGTGTCTTCACAGTTTACGTGCCACAATCCCAGGTCCCTCTGTCCTTTCCTGACAGCCAACCTTGGCAGGGGGCTGGCACCCAGGAGGAGCACAGAATACAGGACGGGGCGCAAACGCCAGAGATGTTGGCTTTGAGCAGGGAAGACCATTCCCTGGAGTCAGGACCCGAAGCTGAGCTTGCTGTCAGTGGTGAGTATTCCTCCTCCCAGCCTCCCTGTGGCAGGGGCATGGAGTCTAGCAACCCTTCAGGTTACAGCCAAGCTGCCTGAAAGGTGTTACAAAAGGTCACTTCTTCTCCCTGGAGAAGAGCCAAAAGGAAAAGAAACACACACAGCCTTCTCCCTGGAGCCGCTAAAGTCATAGCTCACATGAGCCTGCAAAATGAGAAAGATGCCCTGGACTGGGACTAACCCGCAATGAGGGGCGAAAGAGGGGAAAGAAGCGAGGAAAAGGGGAAAGGAAAGCTAGAAAAAGTTGAGATCGATCCTTAACTCACACATCAGGCTCATATTCGTTTGTCTGTAATTTTGGGAACTGTACCACATAGAGAACTGTTGAGTAAACTAATGAAGTGCGTCTGGTAAGTTTATCCCTATGTACACCACCAGGGGGAGCAGTTGTTCTACACCGCTGGTCTTTCAATGCATTATGAAGCCGCTGGTTAAGGGCATAGATCCTGGGCCCTAAGGGCCTTTTAACACATATACACACACACACACACACACACACACACACACACACACACACACACACCACCCCCACCACCACCACCCTTTTTGTCTAAGTACTGTTTGATTTTACTCTGTACACATCACCCTGTTTTCAGATAAGAAAGATATCTGACCCCAGGCAACTGGCAGTTCCTCCCACTCTAGTAGGTCTCCAGAAATAGATTCCTCACCTCACTTGGCTGCAGTCCCAACCCTTTCTTGCTGTGGGACGTTGCCTGTCCACAGACCCCGCCAAGACAGAAGCTAGACAAGCAGGTGCCTCCTCAGGGACGGCGCATTCGAGCCTGAGGAGGAAGTAACCTGCTTTCTCGAGCCCTGGAGCCTCTTCCCTGCCCCAGCCCTCATAACCACCCCTTCACCTCCTCACCCACCAGTTCTCCTCTGGGCCCAGCACCTGGGAGCCACAGTCAAACTGTGGTCTGCAAGTCTGCAGGCTGCAGCATGCCTTTGTCTGGGCTCACAAAACCACATTTAGAACCGACTCCCACTTCTGATGCCCCCAGCGCATCTGTCTTTGTTTCATTCCATCTGGCGTCCTTGGAGGAATGGCTAATTAAATTGAAATGAGCTGGCCTATTTTTAGTGCTCTTCAGCTATAAGGCCTGGGGGGAATAGCCACAAAGTTTGGAAAAGAACTTCAGAAGACTGAAAATCTTTGGAGCTGCATGATTTTTCTAGGATTAGCAGGTCCCAAGTCCCACCTGCCTTGTAAGGTTCCATCCGGTTCTCCTGTTGTCCTATTTGAGGATGGGGCCAAAGCTGGGGGAAGTACAGTATGATTTAGATACAGCTTAGATGTGGTACCTCTTCTGTTGGGAGTCTAGTGAGGGTAACAGGCGCCAAGACCTGGAGAAAGGGCACTTGGATCACTGAAGGTGTGTATTCAGAGGGCGTTAAAGCTGTTTTCACAAGACCCCTATTAGGTCTTGTGTGAGGTCATTATGAACAGGCAAGTCTAGCCTCTGCCCTTAGCTGCTGTCTAATCAATACATCTCTCTGTCTCAAAAATCACAACGGTAATGGAACTAATTCACTATGACGTGAACACCCAGGGGTGTTAGCCAGAGGCTAAACATAACAATCCTTGACTTACAGCTCCAAATATACCTTTTTAAAATTCACAGCCTCCCTCATTTTCTTATAGTACCTGAAAGTTGACTAATAAACAGGCTTCCTGGGTGTTCTTGATCCACATCATCCTAGGACAAGAAACATGTTCAGCTCAATTTGCCTTGACATCTTGATGTCAAGTCAGATAACAATGGTTTTATTTAGAGAGGAGATAAGGATGGGGAAGTGAGAGGTGGGGTGTATGGTAGAGGTCAGGATGGGGGTGAGAGGTGGACTGTATGTAGAGGTCAGTCAGGATGGAGGTGAGAGGTGGGGTGTATGTAGAGGTCAGGATGGGGGTGAGAAGTGGGGTATATGGTAGAGGTCAGGGTGGGGTGAGAGGTGGGGTACAGTAGAGGTCAGGATGGGGTGAGCGATGGGGTACAGTAGAGGTCAGGATGGGGTGAGCGGTGGGGTGTATGTAGAGGTCAGGATGGGGTGAGCGGTGGGGTGTATGTAGAGGTCAGGGTGGGGTGAGCAGTGGGGTACAGTAGAGGTCAGGATGGGGTGAGCAGTGGGATACAGTAGAGGTCAGGGTGGGGTGAGCAGTGGGGTACAGTAGAGGTCAGGATGGGGTGAGAGGTGGGGTACAGTAGAGGTCAGGGTGGGGTGAGCAGTGGGGTGTATGGTAGAGGTCAGGATGGGGTGAGAGGTGGGGTACAGTAGAGGTCAGGGTGGGGTGAGCGGTGGGGTACAGTAGAGGTCAGGGTGGGGTGAGCGGTGGGGTACAGTAGAGGCAAAGGTAGAGCAGAGACTGTGACCCCATCTCACGTCCTGGATGGCACTTGAGCAAACACTGTTCCCTGTCAGTGAACTTGCCCTCTGAAAGGAAAAGGCCCCGCTCCCCGCCATATCAGAGTCCCTCTGCTTCCTTGTCTGTTGAACCTGGGGGCATGTTGTTTGAAACAAACTAACCCCTCTCCAGCTTCCCTTCTTCCTCCTCCCTGTGCTCTGGCCATCCTGTCCCTGTCACATTTGTTAAAGTTTTGTCATTTTGTTTAATTACATGTATACTTGGGGGGGGTGTCTTTGTGGGTGAGAGCTGGTGACCCCCCCGAGGCCAGAGGCCCTGGATCTCAAGTTTTAGGAGGTTGGGAGCTGTCTGACATGAGGAATTTAAGTCAAGTCCTCGGTGAGAACAGTCCACCCTCTTAACCCCGGAGCCTTCTCTGCAGCTACGGAGATTTTTGCTGTTCCTACAAATTTCAAGCTGTGTGTCAGGGATCCCCTTCCTTTGACAAATCCTTCTCATTAAGGCCACTACACAGCAGCCACCTGCCTGGGGCCGTTAGCCAGTCCTGCCCGGTGCTGTGGCTTTCTAAAGGTTTGCTCAGACGAATATTAGACCTTATCGAACACATCCGACGTCTACGCCTAGGTGGGATAAGGGCTTGTTGCGATCACAAGGTGTGTTCAGTGGGATAAGGGCTTGTTGAGATCACAAGGTGTGTTCAGTGAGCCCGTAGAGCTGAACTTCCCAGGCTTACAATCCAGTGAATTCTTACTGTTGTGTGAAGACAGAGAAAGCTGTCCCTCCCTCTGACAAAGCAGCTGAGAAAGCTGGCAGGTAGGCGAACTGCTGAGAAGAAAAGGGAAGTGGGGACCCAGAGAGCTCTAGTCAAATGGGCGTCTATGCTGCTCTGTTGTCTTCCTACGCTCAAGGGAAGTGCTCCCAGCCCCAACCCCACCAACCTCAAAGGCATCTCACAGCATTCCTCTAAGAAGGCTGCCCTCAACACTCCTGCTCTGCCTCACATCTGCCTCACCAGCTTATTCATTCATTCACTCACTCACTCACTCATTCATTCATCTAGTGGGGGATGGAAGCACACTTGTGCTGGAGTACACCCGTGGAAGTCAGAGGATCGAACTCAGGGCTAGAACTCAGGTCATCAGTTTGGCAGCGAGCTCAGCTTTGCCCACTGAGCTATCCTGCCGTCTCAGCAGCCCCCACCAGCAGGATCTCAAGGCTCCATTCCCATGTGTAATTCTCAGTGGACAGCACAGTACTGGGCATTTTAATGGATTAAAACTGTGTTTACTGGGGATGGGAGAGAGATGTCTCGGCGGTTAAGAATACCTGATGCTCTTGCAGAAGATCTGAGTTGAGATCCCAGTACCCACATGGTAGCTCACAATTATCCTGTTCAAGATGATCTGGTGCCCAGGTCTAGCATTGTGGGCACCAGGTATACACGCAGTACACATAGACACATGCAGACAAAACACTCAGGTACATAAATCTTTTTTAAAAGGTATTTATTGATGAGATGTCTCCTGAAGGCTGTGCTGTGTGTGTTGCTTGCCTCTCTGGATCCACTTACCACCCTTCTCCAGTCTACTCCAAAGTCAGGCGTGTCAGCCTTCCATCCCACCGTGTGACAGCGTGACCACGGGCACCCATTCCCTCTGTGTGCCACACCTGAGTTTATCCTTTTGGAATTGCACAATCACATGCACTGGATTCCGGATAGGTTTGGCCAATGGGAGGCATGAGAATAAGATTATTTGCTCAAGGGTGAAATCAGGTTCCTTATTCTTCTGGTTCCCCACACAGCCCAAAGGCTGCAGGGCCTCCTTCCTCCACCAGAGTGAAGCTTTGGCGGGTGGGCAGCCCTCTCTTACATCCTCACCCACAGTCAGGGCTCGTCAGGATCCCAACCAACTCTCTCCCTTCCTTATGTGCTTGGCCCTTGGGTGCATCAAGGTGCCTTTTTTGTTTTTAAGATTTATTTTCTTCCTATCTGTGTGTATGTATCTGTGCATGTGTGTGCGCGCGCACACACACACACACACACACACACACACACACACACACACACGCACGTACGCATTTGTGTTAGTGCCAGAGGGGGCCAGAAGACGGAGTCAGAACCCCTGGCGTTATAAGCCACCGTGAGCCACCCAATGTGGATGGCGGCATGGGTGCCCGTTGTCGAGAACTTTGGTCCTCTGCAAGAGCAGCAAGTTCTCTGAACAGCTGTCATCCCTCCAGCCCCTCACTATCCCTTAAGGGTTTCCTGAGCCCCAGTCCACTTTCTGTAGTCTTTGAGCTTCTCCCTCTTAGAGAGTAGGCTCAGTGTCTACAGGACATCTTCCACACTCCACCCATATCCATTCCACAGGCTCTGCGGATAACCCACTCCATCCCAGCCATGGTTCTTCCCTTGCTTCTGACAAGTTTACTGATTATACCCCAGGCCCTCGTGTGCCTCAGTCTACCTATGCCCCAGACCTCCACTCATCTCTTAAATCTCCAACCCAAGAAAACAGGCATTTGCCCCTTGCCTTAGACATAATCTCCATGGAGCACTTCAATAGTTCTTTTTTTTTTTTTAAGATATTTTCTTTATTTACATTTCAAATGTCCTCTTTCCTGGTTTCCCCTTCAGAAACTCCTTATCCCATCTCCTCTACCCCTGCTCACCAACCCACCCAACTCCCGCTTCCCCGTCCTGGCATTCCCTTACACTGGGGCATTGAACCTTCCCAGGTCCAAGAGCCTCTCCTCTCATTGATGTCCGACAAGGCCATTTTCTGCTACATATGTGGCTGGAGCTAGAATAGTTCTTAAAATATCAACTTATTCTTTTTCTCTCCTTCAATACTTTCCTTACCAGTTACATATGCAAACGTCGAGGATTGGACTGTTACATTTGTTTTGTTTGGGTTTTTGGTGGGAAGGTGGTGGGACTGCCCAGTCTATCTTGAAAACTTCAACCTTCTGGTAAGGAACTGGACACTGGGCCCTGGTTTTCATGCGTGGCCTCTGTGCTAGCCATGGCTCCTTGAATCCACTGCAGCACTGCGTCCTGCCTTCTCTGCCTTCCATTCCTCAAGGCTCATCACCCTGTAGAGAGCAACTTCTGTGTCTCTCCAAGACCTCCAGCCCCTACCCAGCCAACCCACCACACGCACAGCACACACGCCCGGCATTCCTGAGGTTCGTGACTCTTGCTAGGAGGAACCCAGCGGCGGGTCTCTGTTCCCAGGGCTCCTTCTCCAGCAGCTCAGTGAACCCGGGCAAGGGCTTCAGCTTTTGAAATCATTTAACCTAGTTCTGGGACTTGAGTACAAAGACTGGCTCTGGAGATAAAACATCCTGGGAGCCTCTCACAGTGTGCTGTCCTAGATTCCCTAAAGAGGTAGGCTGAAAACAGAGACCCAGAAAGGAAACGTGTCCACTATCCTGAGGCCCAGGAGGGGCCAGGGAAGTCGGGAGTGTCCATGTTGCTGAAGATAAGTTATGACATTCTGAGCTGGGTTTTGGGAGGGCAGGCAGGAACCTATCTGAGGGCGAATCTAGGACAGAATAGTGTGTGTGTGCGTGCGTGCGTGCGTGAGTGCATGCGTTGGTATTAAAAAACAACTGCCTTAGCCTAATTAAGATTTGGTCATGGAACTTTTAAGTTGCCTAAGTTGCCATACTTGGTCGACATTGCCCTCACTCACATTAGCATTGTCTCTCGGTGCCAGCCTGGGCTAGCTTTGCCTGGGTCAAAGTCCCACTAGCAATCTCCCTCCCTGATCTGAATTGCTCTATCTCAATATACTTCTTGTCCCCTCCACCCTATAAAAGACCAGCTGCCGGTGTCTTGCAGCAGGCAATAGCATGGATTGAATTTTTTAATATTTCACGCTACATCTCATGCTAGAAGAGGTATCTGAGCTGGGAGGCTCCCAGAACTAACTTACTCTCTCGCTCTCGCTCGCTCTCTCTCTCTCTCTCTCTCTCTCTCTCTCTCTCTCTCTCTCTCTCTCTCTCTCTCTCTCTCTCCTCTCATTTGTTTTTTCTGGTTGTCCTGGAACTCACTCTGTAGACCAGACTGGCCTTGAACTCAGAAATCCGCCTGCCTCTGCTGCCCAAGTGCTGGGATTAAAGGCATGCGCCACCACTGCCCAGCAGAGATTGATTGATTGATTGATTGATTGATTGATTGATTGATTATATGTAAGTACACTGTAGCTGTCTTCAGACACTCCAGAAGAGGGCATCAGATCTCATTATGGATGGTTGCAAGCTACCGTGTGGTTGCTGGGATTTGAACTCAGGACCTTCGGAAGAGCAGTCAGTGCTCTTCACAGAGCTGGCCTCCAGGCAGAACACACAGTGCTATCACGTCTTGCTGGCTTCTCCTCAAAACAACTGGCATGGTGGGGTTTTCTCTGCCCACTTAAGCCCCAGTCAGCACTGCTCAACTTCCTAGCCTCAGTCTTTGCCCCTTTCCTAACCCGGTGTGTAAAAATAAAACGATTTTTGCAGCTAAGTATGGAAGGAGGGCTGCTAAGAGAGTGGGGGGGGGGCAAAACCCTTCAGGGAGGGGAGCAAGCCTCAGGGAGCCTGGTTCTATCATTTTTTTTTAAGTTGGAAAAAGCATCCTTTTGTATTTATTTATTTATTTATTTATTTTTGAGAAAGGGTCTATGTAGCCCTGGCTGTCCTGGTATTTACTATGTAGAACAAGCTGGCCTTGAACTCACAGAGGTCTGCCTGCCTCTGGGATTACAGATGTGCCACCATGTCCAGGCAGGATCATTATTATGTATATATTTACATATATTCACATGTATTTATATTTTGTGGTTTCTTTGCCTGTGTGTAGGTGTGTGTGTGTCATAGTACACATCCTACTGCACACATGTGGAGGTGAGAGGACTTGATTCAGTTCTCTCCTCCTGTGTGGGCTCCCGTGATCTAATTCCAGTCATCAAGTTTGGGAACAGGTGCCTTTCCAGGCTGAGCCATCGCCCTGGCCCAGTGCGTCATTTTTTTTAATCTCCAAAGCATAAAGCATTGCAGATGCTACATGACTTGTAGGCTGTGGGGGTAAAAGGGGGCAGGAATAAGAGAGACAAATTACAAAATAAATGGTCGCGGATGGTTACCTCAACCTCCGTTCCCACCAACCCCCTTGACCTTTATCTGAGGTGGGGGAGGGCACCTAGCCTATGTCTGTCACCTTATATACCATTGCGTCTCATTATTTACTTGTTTGGCTGTGTTACATCACGCTTTAATAGACCCAGCACTCTGTCTAGCACACTGAAAGTTACGAATGATGATGGTCACAGGTAGTTTTACTTACTTGTCTATCTAGGAAGGGCTGTATTAGTCCAGAGGCAAAAACCCGACATGACTGCCGTGAGACCACACTGAGGACTGCCCTTGACCTTTCTTCAGCACGAAGCTAAGTGTCACCTGCCCTTGGATTGCAGGGGCCACCCAGCTCTGCCCTTATATGTTGGCTGCTGATGCGCAGAGAGAGGACACCCAGTCGGGACACTGCAGAGAATTCTCATCCACCCCTAGGTCAGAACACTGGTCCCAAGCCAAATCGCATCTCTCCTTCTGAAGCAGGACCATTCTGGCCTCTGCTGATGGAGCTGTCTTTCAACAGTGACTCGGGGATGCTGCCGGCAAAGTTTACTTACGTTCCACCCTGTCAGATGAGACGGGCCGATACATGGGGCTGGTTCAGAAACCGCGGCCCTGAGATCGGTCCCTGTAGGTATGAACAGGTGCCTGGTCCTGGATCTGATTCTAATCTCGTCAAACTCTCTCCTCACATAAGAGCCTATTTCTTCTCTTTGGAAGCCAAAGAAACCATCATCTGTAAATATCAGAGATGCCTGGGCAACGTTACTCTGGGGGAAGAAGAAGGCGTCAGTGTTGTTTGGGGACCAAGAAGAGCAAACTCCTCACTGGCGCTTCCCTTCCAGGCCCTCCTCTGGCAGGGATAACTGTATCACTCACTCCACCCCTCGGGCCCTTTTCAAGCCTTACCCGGTCTGAGGCAGCTGTAGTTCCAAGATGGTAATTCCTCTGTCTTTATTCTTACTTTATTCCGGTCCTTAAATTCCACCTTGAAGATGATGAAGGGGAGGTAAAGGCGGGTAAGGAGTTGCAGTAGTGCTTGGGCTCTCACTCCCCCACCCCAACCTCTCTCCCTGTACTTTTCCAGGGCTCGCTCTCTAGGGGGCGCTAAGCCCCACTCCTGACTTTTTCTTCTACCTTCTTTTTTCTAGTGTTTTCAGTGTGCTAGACAGAGTGCTGGGTCTATTAAAGCGTGATGTAACACAGCCAAACAAGTAAATAATGAGCAGTTATGAAGTAGCAATGGAAACAATTTTATGGTTGGGGGTCAGCACAACATGAAGAGCTGTATTAAAGGGTCGAACCGTTAGAAGGCTGAGAACCACAGTCGTTAAGTATCTGATATGCAGAGTGTCTGAGTCCCCTGTGAAAGGGTCTTCTACCCCAAGAGGACTCGAACCACAGGTTGAGAACCGTTGCTCTAGATGGTCTATTTTTGCTCTGGCTTATCTCAGAGGTGGAGGTTGGGTGGTTGGATCTCAGGGACCACAGAGCTTTTAAGCCTTGGATGGATGAGTTCACTATGATGCAACTCTGTTAGCAATATTAGTAGATGTGATTCAATAGACACCGAGAAAGGGTTATCTCTAATCAGGTGGAGGGGTGAGGAAGAAGACCATTAAAATTCCTGGGCTCCAGGAAGTGTAAGGTCTCAAGAGGGATGGGTTGAAATGAGGATGTGGAAGGTATTTTTGAAAAGTCAGAGGCAGATCACTGGTAAGGCATAGCTCTTCTTGGCTTGCTATCTGTGGCTCTTTCTCGATCTGTACCGAGACAAACCCAGGTTCCTCTTGTCTGTCTGTGCTTACCCTGTGTACCTTGTGTGATAGAGCCATCTACAAAGTTCCTGTGGAGGCCGAGAAAAAGAAGACATGACCTAGCCATTCTACCTGCTTGAAAGGACTGTGCACTTATCTTTAAAGCACATCGGGGCACTATGGAACAAACTGTCACCTTCCTACCTTCTGTGTTAACGGCATCAGCTAACCTATGCAGAACAATTAAGGGGCTGATGGCTCGAACTCAGAGATCCACCTACCTCTGCCTCCCAAGTGCTGGAACTGAAGGCATGTGCCACCACCACCCAGTAAACTATCTTCTACCCTTGTTTTTGGTGTCTTTTTTTTTCATTTTGTTTGTAGACAGGATTTCACTGAGTAGCCCTGGAACTCACTCTGTAGACCTGGCTGGCCTCAAACTCAAGAGATCTAGCTGCCTCTGCCTCCTGATTGGCGAGATTAAAGCTCCGCCTGGCTTTGTGTTTTCCTTTTTTTTTTTTGTTTTTTTTGTTTTTTTCGAGACAGGGTTTCTCTGTGTAGCCCTGGCTGTCCTGGAACTCACTTTGTAGACCAGGCTGGCCTCGAACTCAGAAATCCTCCTGCCTCCGCCTCCCAAGTGCTGGGATTAAAGGCGCACACCACCACTGCCCTGTGTTTTCCTTTTTACTATTACCAAGCTAACTATGCCTACCAAAGTGTCTTCACATAACAATTATATCTGATTACCCTGTCCCTCGAAGAAGACAGCAGAATGTGTATCTGAACTTAGGAGAAGTGAGCCCAGTCCTGGAGGAAGAGGAATGTGTACGGTCTGTCCATGGTCGGGACGCCCCTGCCACCTGAAGCCCCCAAGCATGCTGCAGACTGAATCGTGACAGCATATGAGAGAGTAGCCTAAGCAGCTCATCAAGCACTAGGTGAATCAGCTACCTCTCCATGAGGAAAGGAAAAAAAATATGCCAGAAACAACAAAAATTCTGGCTAAACTCTTTTACTATGTTGATAACAATCTGGGGATCGAATTGGGTTTTGTCAGTTTAGAAATCCTCAAGGCAACCACCTTGATCTGTCTCACGGAAATGGCTGTAGCAAAAATTGCCAGATTGGGTCGGGCAACGTACGTCCCTCCCAGTTCTGAGGGCAGCGTAACAGCTTCTAAAAACACCTGCAAACCTCCTCAGATTCATTGGTACAGCCAGTTCTGTGTTTTCAAAAACAGCCTACTTTCCCCAAACCTGAGTCACTGCAGGAGGTAGGCTGGCCAAAGCCAATGACTGTGCGTCATGCTCCCGGCTGCCAAGTTTAGACAGAAATGTATCCATTCACCTTTCCGAGTTTTGTATCGCTTCCCTAATGGATGGCCCTGTCTACAACCTTGCACTTAACCCAGCTTCAATGAGCTCCCGGTCCACTCGTCCCCCAGGCAAAGCTTGTGACAGCCTCCACCAGTTTCCTTTCTACAGTCCAGACTCTGCTGGCTGGCAAGGATTGCTTACGCAAATAAACATCAAAAACCAATGTGTCACTTGTGGTAATGACCCTTTCAACTGCCTGCTCGGGGACAGCAGGTCTTCCACACTAATAAAGACAGGCAAAAGCACCTCATCGTGTGCTCTGTAGAGATAACATGGGGGACTGAATTTCTCCAGCAAGTCAGAGAACCTAGCTGGAGTTACCAGGAGCTGTGGATTGCCTTCTGTAAACCAAGAGTAAAGTTTGAGTCATCTAGTATCCAAAGTACAAAAACTTCCTCCTTTTAAGTGGCCTTGGCCTGACTGGGCGTCCTGCCTCTGGCCTTGGTGCTGGGAAGAGAAAAACCTGAACTGGGTCACTGAGCAAGACAGTGAGTCTTCGCTCTGAGGCAGTGGCTCTCAACCCTCCTAGTGCTTCGACCCCTAAATACAGTTCCTCACATTGAGGTAACCCACCAACCACAAAATTAAGTTGCTGCTTCATAACTGTAATTTTGCTACTGTTATGTATTGTAAATACCTGACATGCAGACTCGCTGATATGTAACCCCTGTGAGAGTCGCTTGACCCGCAAAGGGTTTGAGATCCACAAGCTGCAAACAACTCCTCATAGTGCCCATGGCAGTCAGACACGTCTGCTCCCAAGGGCCATGGGCACAGATGAGATGGAAAAACTAAAACACAAACAGGTGCTGTGGGTTACTTAGCTCCTGTCCCCTCTGTGCCCTTCCAGTGAGACACGTGGCTAGCAGTCACAGGCCCTGTCAGCTTTCGTCGTTAACTTTCAGTCTCAGAGAGAAAGGAACGCTGCTGAAGAGAGCTTGATTAGGAACGAATGATTGTATTTCCGGACTTTCAGATGCTTTTCTTATAATGGGGGTTCGCAAGGAATCCAGGGAAGGGTGGGGGGTTCAGAGTGTAAGTGTGGAATATTAAGGTGCAAGTGGCCTTTGATTTGCTGGGAGGTTACCTGACAGCAACCACCTTCATAAAGTCCAGAGTCCGTGACAATGCAGCTAGTAGTCTGGCCACTGATGACCAAGGAAGGGACTGCGGTTTTCATGCTGACTCTACCTTTGATGCCCTGGGTCATTTGTGACATAAAGTTAGCTCCTTTTGAGTTGGCTGAAGAGGGATGCATGCGTTAGCTTTAAAATCAACATGGGTTAGCTCTTTATTACTGCTAACAAATGCCCAGGGTAATGAACTTATATAGAAAAACCTTTATTGTGTTCAGACGGTTCAGTCCATTGGCGGAAGAGCACTGCTGGCTTAAGCCTGTAGTATCATATCACGATGGCATGTTTGGCGGAGCAAAGCCCTTCACTTGATGGTCAGCAGTTAAAAGAAGAAGAGAATGAGACCAAGGGCCCCACGGTCCTCGTTAAAAGCACATTCACAAGGAACAGCCCAACATCCGACACTGAGGTCCACGGCTTAGGAGACCCCAGCACCTCCCCACAGTGCTGGGAGCGAGCCTTTAACACACTGGCCTTTGGGGAAAATTATGAAAACAGAGCGTTAACTACAGGGTTATTTGGTAAAATGTAAGATCTGTAAACCACTGCATTCCTAGACTATAAATCAGAGGCAAAATAATAAAAGGCAAAACTATAAAACACTATGAACTAAACACAGAAACCAGAGAACTAAAAACTGAACCACAACGGCAGGTGCCCAGGTGACAAACAGCTCCCCATATTCCTCTGTGAGTCTTCCCACCTAGAATGAGCCCACAGAACTGTTTGCTGGGGTTAAGATTAAGACTTCTAGCTTTGCCTTACATCCATGCCTCCCACACCCCAATACCCTCCAGAATAGATGCTAAGGGAGATGAGGATGGAAATAGCTTATATTTTTAGAATATCTTCTACCTAGCACCTGGAGAGATGGTTCAGTGGTTAAGAGCTCTGAGTGCCCTTCCAGAGGACACAGGTTCAATTCCCAGCACCCACATGGGGGCTCACATCTGCCTGTAACTCCAAGATTTGACACCCTAACACAGGCATACATGCAAACCACCAATGTACATAAAATAAAAAATAAAAACATAATACAAAGAATATCTTCCATCTTGAGAGAGATTTAAACCAAGAGTGTAATATGTGGGTTGGAGGACCTCTGACAAGAATGACGACTATGCACTGACCTATTAAAAAGTCATTTAATGTATACTCCAGATGGCCAATACAAGCTGGTTAGACATTAGCCCTTGAAGCGTTCTTTTATAGTCATATAAAAATGTTCTGCCTTGTTAAAAAAGTCTAACAAAAACAAATCCATCAGTGAATGGGCTTCAATTATTTTTTTTCCATTTGCATGTTTGCAAGTTAATTAAAAATGTATGAGTCTCTGAGTGGTCCATTAGCTAATCAGCTTTGGCAATACACTGCACAGAGGTATACTACCACTGGTTTCGGACATTAGGTTAGCTTTAAGCTTACTGGCTATTCCAACGACTGGAGGCAGCTTGGAACCCAGTCCCTGGAAAGCATTTGTAGGATTAACCACCCGTTTCCCTGACACCTTGTCCATGGTGAGAGGTCTGGGCGTAGACTTACTAATCCATGGATGTCTTAATGCTTGAGCTGGGGTGAGGCGGGCAGAGGGGTCCCACTGAAGGCATCTTTTCAGAAACTCTATGAACAAGTAGTCGTCACACCCCTTCAGTGCAGTTGCCCAGTCTTTGCTGCCTGGCGGGCCTCGCTTTTTACCCCTGCGTGAGCGACCTCCGAGAAGTACCACCCTCCCGTCCGTCTGGGTAGTCACGGAGCAGTAGCGAGGCAAGCCTTTGGAGTTAATAAAGTACTTGGCACGTTTGGATTGCTCCAGAAGTTTCTGCGGTGGCATTCCTAGCAACTCTATCATGCAGGCCAACTGGTCTCCTTCATCCTCTCCAGGGAACAGGGGCTGTCCTGTCAAAAGTTCTGCAAGGATGCAACCGAAGCTCCACATGTCAATGGGCGTGCTGTAGCGGCACCCCAGGATGATTTCTGGGGCTCTGTAGAAACGAGACTGGATATATGTGTAAAGCTTCTGATACTCGAAGCAGCTGGACCCAAAGTCGATGACCTTAGTTGCACTTCGGCCATGATGTTTCAGGAGAATGTTTTCTGGCTTCAGGTCACAGTGAATGATCTTATTTTTGTGAAGAGCATCCAAGGACTGCAAGATGGACTGGGCGAACTTTCGAACCAACTGGACACTGAAACCCTGAAACTTGTTTTTTTTAATGAGCTCATACAGGTCTATGCTCAGCAGTTCAAAGGCCATGCACACGTGGTTCCGGAAGGTGAAACTTTCTAGCATGTGGATAACATTCATGCTGCCAGTTTTATCTTGCTTTTTGAGATGCTCCAAAATCCGGATCTCCTCGGCTGCCTGACGATGAAAGCGTTTCTCATTACGCACCATTTTTAGGGCCACGTACTGTCGAAGTTTGTGATCATAGACCCGGGCTACCTGTCCAAAACTCCCCTTTCCGATAATTTTCAGCACCTCATAGCGGTAAGCCAGATGGTCCCGAGGCACGTGGATATAGGCCCCGTCGGCATCGTCGTACCCCCCATTATTGGGTCCACCGATAACTCCTTGTCGCTTCTTGGCATTCGGACCCACAAAGTAGATTTCTGGGTAGCTGGTGATCTCCATCTTCTCGTAGGCAGTGAGGTGGTGTTTATACTGCTTCAGAGCTTGCTCGGGAGTCAGTGGCAGCACCTTAGATGATCGGGATGAAAGGCTGCATTTCACCGTACTCAGGCTTTCCGAACTTTTCCCCTGAGAAGCAGGAGAGGACTTTTCAGAGTTGCTGATGCTGTCTGACTGGAGAGTATTGGATCTTCTGTTGCCAAATTCTTGAAACAGCTGCTCCACCTTCATCTCACTTCCATTCACAAAGTGCTGAGTGTGGCCCCTCGTGAGTGGCTCAGCGGTGATCTGTGAGAGAAGAGCGTGCGCACAGTTAATGGCACTAGAAACAGGAGGAAGGCGGAAGGGGCTTCTCTCTGACTGAGGTAAAAGACCTAAGCAGGGGACTGGAGCGATGGCTCAGTGGTAAGAACGAGAACTTGAATTCAGATCTTAGCACCTATATAAAAAGCTGCCTATGTGCCTGTAGCCCCAGGGCTATGGGGGACAGAGACAAACAATCAGACTAGCCCCAGATTTAGTGACAGTCTCTGTCTCGAAGAAACATGGAGGAGAACAGCAGAGCAGGACATGTGACATTCTCCTCTTCTGAGATGCACATAGGCAGGCATGTGGTGGTTTAATAGAAACGTTCCCTACAGACTCGTGTGTTTGAATGCTTGGCCCATAACGTGGGGCACTATTAGGAGGTGTGGCCTTGTTGGAGGAAGTGTGTTACAGTGGGGGGCAGGCTTTGAGGACTCCTGTGCTCAAGGTATACCAATGTGGTACAGTCTCCTGCTCCCCTCAGATCAAGACGTAGAACTCTCAACTCCTCCAGCGCCATGTCTGCCTGGACACTGCCATGCTTCCCACCTTGATGATAACTGACTGAACCTCTGAACCTGTAAGCCAGCCCCAACTAAACATTGCCCTTTATAAGAGTTGCCTTGGTCATGGTGTTTGTTCACAGCAGTAAAAAAAAAAACAAAAAACAAACCCTAAGACAGACCCCTTTAGTCTCTCCCAGATCCATTCACATCCTATAGGCCTTCAAGACCCAATTTCAGTCTTCCTCTGTAGCATCATACTAACTAGTCTCATACTTTTATGATACTTAGTATTTCTTAAAGGGAAGAGGCCATGCGCCCGGACATGTGGAGGTCAGAGAAGAGCTTTCCAGACCTAGACCATATGTCTCCCAGGGACTGAACTCAGGCTTGGTGGGAAGAGCATTTATCCACAGAGCCAGCTCACATTTAGAAATGAAAAACCAGAAATGTAGCTGGCTGTCAGTGGTGCACGCCCTTTACTCCAGCACTCTGGAGGCAGAGGCAAGTGGAGCTCTTAACATTTGAGGTCAGCCTGGTCTGCAGAGTTAGTTTCAGGACAGCCAGAGTCACACAAGGAAATCCTTTTTCAAAGAAAGAAAGAAAGCAAGAAAGAAAGAAAGGAAGAGAGAAAGAAAGAAAGAAAGAGAGAGAGAGAGAGAGAGAGAGAGAGAGAGAGAGAGAGAGAGAGAGAGAGAGAGAGAGAGAGAAAGAAAGAAAGAAAGGAAGAGAGAAAGAAAGGAAGGAAAGGAAAGGAAAGGAAAGGAAAGGAAAGGAAAGGAAAGGAAAGGAAAGGAAAGGAAAGGAAAGGAAGACAAGACAGACCAGAAATGAGTTCCCTCCTTCCCTCCATCTGTCAATCCAATATTCACTAGAATACCTACTGTTCACTATGGAGCCCTGGTACTAAAAATCAAGTACTCTTAAGAACTTTAATCTACCTATAAGGCTGAGCTAGGCAAAAAATAATGGTTTGGCTTTAGTTAGAGTTATGTACCAAAAATGAGTATCTGTATGCAACTTGGTCAAAAATGTGGATAATACCTACTTGCAGCATGTTGTGGAAGCCCAACTATATTCAAAACAGGAAATTATAAAATTATAAAACTTATGCAAAAACACTGGCTACCACTATGTAAAATTCTCAAAATGTGACCACTTAAGTCCCTGTACTCTCTCTCCTTTTCTTCCTGTGGATTTTCTCTTCCTCCTGTGGTGGATCCATCCATATTAAAGGCCCTTTCTTTCTTTTTTCTTCTCGTTCTGGCCCAAAGATTGATTGATTGATTGATTGATTATAAGAGAGTACACTGTAGCCGTCTGTCTTCAGACACACCAGAAGAGGGCACCAGATCTCATTACGAATGGTTGTGAGCCACCATGTGATGAGATTTGAACTCAGGATCTCTGGAAGAGCAGTCAGTGCTCTTAACTGCTGAGCCATCTCTCCAGCCCTCAAAGGCCCTTTTAACTGAGTATCAGTCAAGTATCTAGCCAAAGAAGGGCCAAGCAGTAAGTTTTGGCATGGAAACACCTAGCCCACTTCCTCTCTCACATAAAGGCCACCGTCAGCTTGCTCTTCAATCTAATATGTTACCTTTCTAGAGATATTCAAACTTTACCATAAATTCATTGCTTTAGTGCAAAGGAACGCCTCCCTAGGTGTTATCATCTCAGTGGTGGAACATTATCTGTGGTCCTGTG
Organism: Tokudaia tokunoshimensis; assembly: GCA_036184795.1. Lineage (NCBI taxonomy): Eukaryota > Metazoa > Chordata > Mammalia > Rodentia > Muridae > Tokudaia > Tokudaia tokunoshimensis. Next base: position 63,185,575 of record BTHU01000013.1, on the reverse strand, counting down.
TCTGCCCCTGGACTTTTCTACCTGGCGTAGACTGCATTGACCCTGAAGGCCTTCACTTCCGTGTGTGATAAAAAGAGGGTCTCAGGCTTGGTACATTACTAACAAGTATTTCACAGAGGTCTCATGTCCATAGAATTACTCTAACAGAACTAAGAATGTCACCAGGATCTCCTGCCTTTTCTTTCCGTCAAGTCTTAACTGCACTCTCTGCAAATTAAATCCTCCATACTACCCAGAATTTCACAGGGCATGCCCAGGTTTCATAAAATCCCTGGAAATGTAACCAGGGCTGTCCCACCCTTGCCCCACAATTCTGTAGGCACCATCCTCATTTCGTCCTCTCCTCCGACCTGTGTCTGCTGGACTCTCATCACCCTTTCCTTCCTGAAGTGTGGCTTCCAGGACAGTGGATAGCATGGATGTTTTCCACTACAGATTATCAAAGCTCAGATCTCCAGCAAACTGGGGAAACCCCATCAAGGATTGTGTTCCACATTGGGAAGGAATCTTTCCTGATCATGCTTCCCTTTCTTACAATTTCCAAATCCTTATACGAATCAATTATATACCAAGTCTCCTGTGCTATAATAAAACATTCTTTCCCATTTCCCTCAATCTACAGCTGTGGTGGTTTGAATGAAAAAACAGGCCGGGCAGTGGTGGCGCACACCTTTAATCCCAGCACTTGGGAGGCAGAGGCAGGCGGATTTCTGAGTTCGAGGCCAGCCTGGTCTACAGAGTGAGTTCCAGGACAGCCAGGGCTACACAGACAAACCCTGTCTCGAAAAAAACCAAAAAAAAAAAAAAAAAAAAAAACAAACCAGAAACCCTTAGACAACAGTATTCGTATATAAGATATTAGTAGTTATAAAATACTATATATTTCTAGCCTAGGATCATAATCATGATAATCAGAAAGGTATATAAGCCAGGTGCTGGTGGTGCAAACCTTTAATCCTGGCACTCTGGAAGCAGAGGCAGATCTCTGAGGCAGAGGCCAGGCTGGTCTATAGAGCAAGTTCCAGGAGAGCCAGGGCTACACAGAGAAACCCTGTCTCAAAAAACAACAACAAACAAACAAAAACCAACAAAAAAGAAAGCTATACAGTGGGCTCAACCAAGCACTTTGTTATTGTAATGTAATTATGTACAAGAATTGTGCATAATTATTGTAATGTAATTATTGTACATGTAATTATGTACAAGAGATAGTTCAGGCAAGAATATCGTGTTTTATTTCTTAAAAAATGCTTCATGTGTACCATTAATGTAGAAAGCATATTGGGTTTTAAATAAAATGTGCTGTATTAGTTGAGTCCTACAAAAATACTGTTGGAAAATTCAGAATGAATAATCTCCCAATCCAGATATAAAAACCTACCCTTGGGAGCAGAGGATGTGCCTCGGTTGGCAGAGTATTTGCCTACCATGCACGAGGTCCTGGGTTCAATCCCCACCCAACACCGCCAAAACAAAAAACTCCTACCTTCTACCAGCTTGAGCTTAAATCTCTGCAACAAAGAACTTGGTCCAATAAAAACCTTTAGGGAGATGAATGACAGATTAGAGGAGCATGTGAAAGCACCTTGTAAAGCTCTGAGGCTGACTCTGAGGCTGTGCCCAGACTAATGGACACTCTGAATGGAATCACAGCATCGGGGATTGTAAGTGCTCCCACAGGGTCAAAAAAAGCACTTTTCCAGCCAAGTTTGCAAATAACAGAGGCTGAGGAGACAGGGCAGAGGTTAAAGTGTTTCATGAGGACCCGTGCCAGCACTGGGTGGGCACAGAGCCTGCCTCTAATTACAGCTTCAGAAGGCAAATGGAGCAAGCCAGCTAGCAAGGCTGGTCATGTGTGAGAACTCTTGATCGAGAGACCGAAGAATAAGACGGAAGAGCATACATCAATATCACAAACACACAATAAAAGTGGATAAGGGGGTTAAAAAAAAAACTCTTGCAATGACATGTTGGATTAGAATCTAAAATCTTAGGGCTTCTCCATAACTGTCACGCTAAATGACATTCAGTAAAATGACATTCACTTGATCCTGAAATATAATTTGAAAGACATATAGGATAGAGATCAACATGGATCAACTCTGACCTAAAGTTAAATGAGGTCCTTGCCTGATGCCCAACTGCAGGAAGTTTTCAATGCGGTGTTGTGCTGACTGACAGCAGGGAGCCAGGAAAAACGAAATATGATGGTCACCACAGAGAGGGCTCTGGATTCCTCAGAGGTGTTCAGAGACCACAGAAATAAACTCACAGGGGTGGAAAGAAACCCCACTGCACTCCAGAAGAGATTAAAAATAGGGTAACCAGACTTCCAAACATATTTAGACCACGCCTGTAAATATTAGCCTTGGAAGTGGTAAAACGTAGGGAAGAACTAGAAACAATTACAAGCTAACAAGATGGCTGTGCAGATAAAGGTGCTTGCCACTAAGTCTGGACGGACACACACACACACACCACAAAACATGCACAAATAAATGTATTATTTTTAGAGTAAAATAAGAAACGAACAAAGCAACAAATGTAGGTTGTAAGAGGAACCACAAAAGGGAACCGCAGTCTTGCTCACGAAGTCAGATGCTTCATTGGATGACACACTGTAGCACATTTTCAAGTCACAGACAGCGGCTCCTTACCTTGGAACTTGTCCAAACCCTGCTCTACTACTCTACATATGCTGGAGGACTGTGAATCCATTTCATTGTTACCTTAAACAAAACAGTGCCGAAAGCTAAGGGCCTGGAGTTCATAAAGGATCTGAACGCATTGAAACCCAAGCTGGACAAGTGGCCACTGGTGGGGCATGCCTTTGACCTAGCACCTTGAGTTCACCGCCAGCCTGGTCTACAGAGTGAGTTCCAGGAGAGCCAGGGCTACACAGAGAAACCCAGGTTTATTGTTTAAACTTAATTTATGAGGTTTTTTTTTTTTTTTAAAGCTGTCTTTCATATACTGATCTGCCAGGACTACACGGGGGGGGGGGGGGGGACTGAGTTGACTGTGAATTCTGACACTATTCTCCTTGCTACTTCTATTAAAAGAAGCCGTTGTAACACTATGTATGTCACCTACTATAAAGAAGAAACATCACCTAAACAAGAGTACCTTCCCCCACCCCAAGTGCCACACCTACCCCAGCAGAAAGAATAAGGAGAGGATGGACTTCTGATCCAAACCATTCCAAAAAGCTGAACTCAAACCACAGAAACTGTTCTTCCCCACGTCAGGAGAAATCAAAAGCAAACTGAGCAGGGTACAGCAACATATCCATTTAAACCCAGCACTCTGGAGGCAGAGGCAAGCACATCCCTGACTTTGAATCTAGCCTGGTCTATACAGAGTTCCAGGTCAGCTAGGACTACATACTGAGACTCTGTGTCAAAACAATAAATCAAAACAAAACAAAACAAAAGAAATCCCCCCCAGAAAAACACCAAAATTCCCAAAACAAAAGAAGCCAAGCCACAACAGTAATACAGAGCTGTTGCACCAGATGGTTACGCGCCTTCCTCCTCCTCAAGACAATCTTAGGAAAGAATTACTTCTTACTTACTTACATTTAGCCTTCTGGAGACAAGTGCTTCAGAGGGATTGCAAAGTGTGTTTGAATAGGGTGGGCACTTGGTTTCATCTATCATCATGAAGGTATCGTAGACACCATCCCCCAACCTAGGAGAAATGGTTACAGATAAAAAATGGTCAGTAACTAAACAAGATGAGCTTGCATTTTCAAAACACCCCAGGACTTAACTGTTTCTTACCCTTTCTGACACTACACAAAAACAGGCCAGGCATTGGGCAGTGGAAGAGAAGGATCCCAGTCTTTCTCTTCCATTTTTTTTTTTTGAGACAGGGTTTCTTTCACAGCCCTGGCTGTCCTGGAACTTGCTATGTAGAGCAGACTGGCCTCGAATTCCTACTGATCCTCCTGCCTCCACCTCTGCACCAACACATCTGTTTCCTTTTTCTTTTTAAATAAAGGAAAAATATTTCTAGATTCAAATTTGAAAATAGTTAACAACAGGCTGGTGTGGTGGCATACTCCTTTAATCCCCTCACTCAGAAGGCAGAGGCAGGTGGATCTCTGTGAGTTTGAGGTCAGCTTGGTCTACAGAGTGAGTTTCCAGGACAGCCAGAGCTACATAATAAAGAGATCCTGTCTCTAGCTAACAAACAAACAAATAATAAATAATCAAAATAGTTACAACAAATCTTTCTGAATGTTGTTCAAAAAATGAGGGACCACCAATTAACATTCCCTGGAAATGAAGGCTAATAGGAAACCCAAAAGCAGAAAGAAACAAACATAACAGAGGAGTTTGTTTTAGAATCCAAGTCTGAGACCTGGATTCCAGTCTCAGCACCTGGCTGTGCTACCTTCCCCCTCTGAACAGGCTCGCAGGTAAAAGGGAGGATCGTCTACACTCAGCCTAGCAAGAAACAGAAGACCTTTCCGGCTGGTTTCTCTTTATCATCTTATGCACCCATTTACAGCTAACCTAACTAGTGAAACAAGGCGGCCAACAGGAACCCACCCAATGCTTTAAGTTACAAATTGTGGCAAATCTCTCTCCTGTTCTCACTTCATTTCCTGGTACACGGGGATACCGTGTACCTTTAAAATGCTAAAGGAGTACACAATGATTCTGGTTTTACACTGTGGGTCCTCCACTGTGAAGGCACACAAACAATGGGCAGGATTTACTAAGGCCACGAGATGGCCTTCAATAATTTATTTTATCTGCTCCCAAGACTACGGATTTCCCGGTCACACACGTCACCGGTTCATGTTGTCATCTCAGATGATATACTACGAACACAACCATGACTAAGGTAACATTTTTCATTATCTTTAAAAAATATATACCTTGGATTATTTCAGTCACTTTTGAGATCTGTCTTATAAAATAATCACTTCTGGAGTTTAGCAGAAGTGTTAAAGGAATAAAAGAGGACTTTAAAAACAACCCATGAGAAATTAAAATAGCTTCTAAAAAAATATATTGACGTTCAGGCAGAATGTTCCGATAACAGAAGGCAATTTTCTTGACGGGACCGGTCTCTCCCATATAGCACGACGAAATACACCAGCACCGCATCTGCAGAGCAACAGCCAGACGCGAACGACCCGATTAGGTTCCCTTAACCAGGGTCCGATGCGGGGAGCAAGTGACCCCCACAAAGCCAGGCGGCATATGGAGAACAGGGTCCCGGGTCTCTGCTCTTCCACCCCAGGGGCAGGGCGGGCTCGGCAGACTCTCAGAGCAACAGGGCGCGGTTCACAGGTCCCGCGCACAGGTCCCAGCCCTGGCGCTCCGGAGGCCGCGCCGTCCCGTCTGCCCTCCCCCGCCCTTCCCGCTCACCGCGCTGATGGACAGGCAGCCCAGACCCGCAAGGAGTCCTCCCGCTCCTACCCGGGCGCCGTTACCTCCGCTGCTGCGGCGGGAGCCCGGCCCCCGGCAGCGCCGCGTCCTTCCTCCCGCGCTCGCGGGCTGCGCCTCCCATCGCGAGCTCGCCCCGCGGGTACAGAGGCGGCGGTTGGCCGGGTGGGTCGCCTCCAGCACCGCACCTGCTGGCTTCGCTACTAGCCGCGGCTCCGCTCCAGGATCGCGCCGCAGGGAGACCACGCGGGAGCGGCCGCGTCGCCTAGCAACCGCGCACGCCCTGCCGCGCCTGCGCAATGCCGCCGCGGAGGGAGCGGGAGGAGGCGGAGCGAGGGGAGTGTTGTTCTGGTTTAGTGTGCTCGTAGGTCTTTTTGCAGAAGAGGAAACAGGCTCAAAATCTGCGCCTCTTCGTACTCACCTAGCAAAGAAACCAAACATGGGGAGTATCGGCAGCACAGCCTTCCTGCTCAGCAGGCCGCTTGGAAAGCTCTGCACATCTTTAATGTGTGAAAGCGTACTTCGGGGCTGGAGAGATGGCCAGCGGTTAAAAGCGCTGACTGCTCTTCCAGAGGTCCTGAGTTCAATTCCCAGAAACCTCATGGTGGCTCACAACCATCTGTGATGAGATCTGATGCCTTCTTCTGGTGTATCTGTAGACAGTGACAGTGTGTTCACATATATAAAATAAAGTCCCCCCCCCAAAAAAAAAAGAAAAGAAAAAGAAAGAAAGCGTACCTTACTCTTTCTGAAAAGTACCGTATGTTAAGTCTATTTCAACAGTTAAAATGGAAGTCAAAAGAAAGGCTGTTAAGCCACAGAAGAGGTGGTATTGGTGGTGTTGAGCTTGGTAACCATCAGATTTCCTAAGGCTGCAAAACCCCTCTGCAAGAGCAAATTTGATTCACAGCACGCTCGAGGCAATTAACAACCATCCATAACTCTAGTTCCAGGGCGTTCAATGCCCTCTTATTACATCTGAGAGTAGCAGGCACACATGTGGTGCGCAGTCATAAACTCATACACGTAAGATGAACTCATTGAATCCATCAGAAAAAACAGGTTCTTCCACGTATGGGACGTGCATGCCACCTGGTGCACACTGGAAATTATTTCAAAGAGCATATTCCATGAATCTTCAAATGTCCGACAGAGGGCCCTTTCTGGGTTCCTAAAGGTCACAGTTCCCGTTCTTGTCTCAGAAGATCCACACTCTCTTTACAGCTAAGAATCCGTCCATCTGGGACACTTTACTTTCTTCTGTTCAGTGTTGCCTTTGCTTGTGATATAAGTGAAAATGTTTTCTTCAATGACCTTTTAGAAGTTTCTAAATGACTTTTTCTGTCTGTCTCTCCTTCATCCACAACCAGTGCAATCTTGCTTTCCTATGGTTTTTGTTTTTAAATTGGACTCTTTGACTCTTTTGTTTTGAAGACAGAGTTCCATGGCAACAAAAGGCACCTCCCAGCTCTAGGATTACGAAACTCTACTAAACCGTCCTGCTTTTAGGACTTCTAAGAGGTGAACACCTCAGACTACAGGAAAGAGTTGGGACTTGCCTGCACATGTTTAATGACCTCGTTGCGAATCACTGCGTCTTCCCTTCTGTCTTTAAGGCGCATCTTCCAGAGTCAAGCTAATGCCTTCCTGCCCTGCTTGTTGCCTCTAGGAGTGTTGGGGAATGGATACAGAGGCTGCCTTTGTCTTTAGTTGGTTATTTCTATGGTACTTGAGGGTGCTGGACCTCATGAGTTTCTGACCTTGGTGACCTAAGTCCTTTTCAGTATTTCTTCACAGGACTCCCGTTTTGTAACGATGACCATGCCCTGTGCCCTCCAGCTCTAGAGAAGCCTCATTTGAGTGTACTTCAGCATCTCTCCAGCATCAAATGTATAGAAACTGAAACAATACAAAGAAAACACGGTTTCTGTGTATAAATAAAGTATTCCATATGGTTACATATGTGAAATCTATTGAAATCTATGTAAAATATATTTGATAGATATTATATTAAAGTAAGTAATTAAGGGAGGGGAGCATGCCAGTGGGAGGACCAGGTTGGAGGAAACAAGGTGTGGGACGGAGGAACTTTGGTTGGATCTGATTAGATGTATTGGATGGGACTGGAGAGATGGCTCAATGGTTATGAGCACTTGCAGCTCTTGCGGAGGACCTGGGCTTGATTCCCAACACACTCATGGCAGCTCACAACCATCCATAATTCTAGTTGCAGGGGATCCAGTGCCCACTTCTGACATCTGAGAGTACCAGGCACACACGTGCTGCACTGGCATACACCCAAAAACATATGATAAATCTAAAATTATTTTTTTAATGGAATTTTTTGGAAAGATTTATTTATTTATTATATGTAAGTACACTGTAGCTGTCTTTAGACACACCAGAAGAGGGCATCAAATCTCGTTACGGATGGTTGTGAGCCACCATGTGGGTGCTGGGATTTGAATTCAGGACCTTTGGGAGAGCAGTCGGTGCTCTTACCCGCTGAGCCATCTCTCCAGCCCTAAAATTATTTTTCTAAAGATATATTGTATGAAATCACTGAATGATAAATTAACATCATTTAGCCGGGCGGTGGTGGCGCACACCTTTAATCCCAGCACTTGGGAAGCAGAGGCAGGAGGATTTCTGAGTTCGAGGCCAGCCTGGTCTACAAAGTGAGTTCCAGGACAGCCAGGGCTACACAGAGAAACCCTGTCTCGAAAATCAAACAAAAAAAAAACCTGAGAAACTCACTCTTTTTTGTGGTTGTTGGGGTTTTTTTGTTGTCTTTTTTTTTTGTTGTTTTTTGTTTTTTGTTTTTTTGAGGCAGGGTTTCCCTGAACTCTGTAGACCAGGCAGGCCTCGAACTCAGAAATCCACCTGCCTCTGCCTCCCAAGTGCTGGAATTAGAAACATGCGCCACTACTGCCCAGCAACTCACTCTTGAGTGAGTCTTGATGTTTCCAGCATTGTGAGCCTGGTCTTCTGTCTCCTAAGCCCGTAAGGTTGTCCTTATTAATCCCAAACCCCTTTTTTCAAAAGTTTCTGCTACCTCTTTTCACATTTTTTTGTGCTATCTACAGTCCTAAAGGGCCTAAAATGTGTGTGGTGTGTGTGTGGTCTGTGTGGTGTGTATGTTTGTATGTGTGGTGTGTGTGATGTGTATGTTTGTGTGTATGTGGTATGTGTGGTGTGTATGTTTGTATGTGTGTGGTATGTGTATGTTTGTTTGTGTGGTGTATGTGGTGTGTGTGATGTGTGTGGTATGTGTGGTATGTATGTTGTGTGTGTAGTATGTGTGTGTGGTGTGGTTGATATGTGTGGTATGGGTAGTGTGTGTGTGTGTGTGTGTGTGTGTGTGTGTGTATGAATGTGGGCATATCTGAGCTTCAGTGTGGAGACCAGAGGATAACTATTGGAATTGAGCTCTTTCTTTCCATCTTTCCACCTTGGGTTCTGAGCATTGAACTCAGATTGCAAGGCTTGCTTGGGTGGAAAGTGCTTTTAGCAGCTGAGCCATCTTGCTATCCTTTGAGTACAGTTCTTGACTTGAAAAGCCCAATATATAACTAGAACAGGCATAGCATAGCTCCTAGAGACACTCCCTGAGTGGAAGGAAATGGCTGCACACTCTTACCATTGGTCATAGTTTACATGAAACCCAGCAGGACCAGTTCCTTGACTTCTGCTAAAGGTTGTGAATGATTATTTTTGGCTCAGTTCTCTGGGTTCTGAGGTTTCTGTCCTCTGAATCACACTTCCTTTTCAAATGAAAGATAGCTTTTGTTAGCAGGTGAATATTTCATTTTCAAAAAGTTCTTTCTTTTTATAGAGGTTTGGGAATCTAAAGTTTTGATTTTCAATTTTTAATGTCTTTGTGCTTTTGGTGCAAATTGGTTATATTTTATAGTATAATTCAAAAACGTTGCAGTTCTTCTGTAAGTCTTACTTGCTTTTATAGTAGACAAAGTCATGCTTGCAAATCTCTTCAAAGTAAGCCTTTCTCTACTTTGTGCTTCCGAGGCTTCTGAGGGCAATGCCCTTGCGATTCTTGGGGGTCCTGTGAGGCAATGCCCTTGCGATTCTTGACATAATGGAGAGCCTGGCTGGGACTTCCCCTTGTTTGCAAGGTTTTCACCTGACTGAGATGTCACTTCAGAACTTTCTGTTGTGTTTCAACAGTCTTTGAAGTCATTATTTTAAGAAGTTCAGGGGTTTTTTGTGTGTATGTGTGTTTTGTCTACATGTAGGCATGTGCACCACATGCCTGGTGCCCACAGAGGCCAGAAGAAGGCATTGGACTCCCGAAAAAACTGGAGTTGCAGATAGATAGTTGGTGAGTTGAATGTGGATTCTCTCCAAGAGCAGTCAGTGTTCTTGACTACCTTGTCATCTCTCCAGCCACTGTCATTCATTTTTAATTTAATATTTATTAAGACAGGTCTCACTTTGTAAACAAGCTTGGTCTAATTTATAGCAATCTTTCTTGGGAGATTACAGGAATGGGTCACTATGTCCTGCAATTTTTTTCTTTTAAAGATTTGATTTTTAGGGGGCTGAAGAGATGGCTCAGTAGCTAAGAGCACTGACTGCTCTTCCAGAGGTCCTGAGTTCAATTCCCAGCAACCACATGGTGGCTTGCAACCATCTGTAATGGGATCTGATGCCCTCTTCTGGTATGTCTGAGGACAGCAACAGTGTACTCATATACAGAATTGATTTATATACAGTGAAGTTAAGTATTCTTTTTCTTCTTGTTGTGGTTCAGGGAATTCAATCCAGAGTCTCATAAATACAGAGCACACTCTTTAGCACTGAAGTGTATCCCTAGTCCCTAAATTCACTACAGTTCACAGTTCTGTGAGTTGTACCAGATTCATACAGTTGTATAACTACCAATGCTATCATTGGTAACATATCAGGGTTCTCTATCTGTGGTAATTTGAATGGCTCCTAAAGACTCATAGTGGCATTATTGGAGGCATGGCCTTGTTGGAGGAAATGTGTCACTGGGTGTGGAGTTGGAGTAGGTTTCAAGGTTTCACAAGCTCAAGCCAAGCCTAGTGGCTCACTGTCTCTTCCTGCTGCCGGTGGCTCCAGATGTAGAACTCTTCAGCTACCTCTCCAGAAGTATGTCCTTCTGCATTCCACCATACTTCTTGCCATTATGATAATCGTCTCAACTCAGATCTGTAAGCAAGCCCCAATTAAGTATTTTACTTTACAAGAGTTGCTATGGTCATGGTGTCTCTTCACAGCAATAGAAACCCTAAAACATTATCTCATCTCTATCTATCTATCTATCTATCTATCTATCTATCTATCTATCTATCTATCTCTACCTATAGAAGAAATGTAGTACGATGACTTACAGGCTGTGGCCCAGCTAATCCAACAATGGCTACTTATAAACAAAAGGTCCAAGTGAAGGACCCTAAGGGGTTTTCCAGTCTCACACCCTCCTTACAGCTTCCCCCTCCTGCCTGGAGTCAAAGCTAGGCCAAGTTCCATTCTCCACCCACAGGAACATTTTTGAACAAAAAATTCTCAGAATATACTGCCTGATAGTTACTTGACCCTCTGGAAAGTCCCAGGCAGAGTTCAAATGCGTTATGTTTGCTAGCCAATAGATTTAAAGGTCAATATGCTTAGCCAATAAGTCTGAACTGTATCCTTGCTAATGTAACCTGTGCCCCTAAAAAGTATAAAAACTCCTTTTAATAGCCATTGGAGTCGTCTTCTTAGTAACCTGTCTTGAAGGCCTAATTGAAGGTTGACACTGACACTCTGGAAAATAAACCTCTTGCTTTTGCATCAGTCTGCATCTCAGTGTCTCACTCAGGGGCATCTCAAAGTAAGTACCACTGACTGAGGGTCGGGGTCCTACACAAGAATCCAGTATTTGCTCCTTCCATGTGGCTAAATGTCTTAGATGGTATTCAGTATGTGCAGGAATCCTGAAGAAGTAGACTCTAAAGCCAGTGGAGAAATGGACTTGCCAGTGGGAGGGAGGGTGATCAGGCAAAGAGCAAAAGCTTACTACTTCTTTCATGCTCTTGTATAGGCTAGAAGTAGATCTTCCCACTTCAAATAAAGCAAAGAATCCATTGCAGCTGTGCACCTCCATTTTTGGATTTTAATTGTAGTCAAACTGAGAACCAAGAACTGTCATCACAGGTAGAAAAAAGTTCCATTATCCCCAAACATCTCCTTGTGCCCCTTTGTAGTAATCATTTAAACTCACTCTTGTCACTGACAATTGATGTCTGTTCCCACAGTGCTGCTTACATGCGTGTTGATGCAGGATATTTGATCACACTGGAAAGCCCAAGATGGTATTGTTTACTTGAAAAATCTGTTTCTAGTTGTTCTGGGGCTTAGCCCAAGAATTAAATAACAGGATTAAATAAAGTCAACTATTGATCAAGAGGCAGAGCAAACAACCACTTAGCATGGAGTAAACATAGGAACAAACCACAGAGAGTAAGAGGAAGTTGGGAAGAAGAATAAGAGATGCACAGAAAGTAGAAGGAAGGGGCATTCAGTTTGACAGGGTTTTCAGACAGCTTCGAGAAGGAGAGCTTTCCTATTCCTTTTGAGACATCAGCTGAGGAAGGTAAGCTGATTGCTTTTTCTAACTCTCTGAGCTAGCAGGCTTTCATCTCAACAGCAAGCTCTCAAGGTTTCAGTGGTAAAACCAAACACTTGAGATTTTGTTTTTTATTAATTATTTTTTAAAGATTTATTTATTTATTATATGTAAGTACACTGTAGCTGTCTTCAGACACACCAGAAGAGGGTATCAGATCTCATTGCAGATGACTGTGAGCCTCATGTGGTTACTAGGATTTGAACTCACCACCTTCGGAAGAATAGTCAGCGCTCTTACCCACTAAGCCATCTCTCTAGCCCTGAGATCTTGTTAAAAACAACATTTGGTGATTCAATGAGTAGTATGACCATACAGACAAAGAAATTATCCCAGCTGAGGACAAACTGAGATGCTATGTGGAGAGTTTTTGGGGCTGCTTGGCAGGAATTTGACTTTGGGCCAGGACAAGAAGTAGGCTTCAGGCAGGAATTTAATAATGGACCAGAGCAGGGAAGTGAGCTCAGGCAGGAATATGGTTTGGGACTAGAACAAAGAAGTTGGATTCAGGCAAGAATATGACTTTGGGCTAGGACAGGGAAGTTGACTCAGATATATTGGTCATCCTGATAAACCCTTAGAAATAGACAGGACTTTGTTTATTGCCTTGCTTATTCCTTGACTAATTGTGTTTATTATCTTGCTTGTTCCATAACCTAGAACTGATCTTATTACCTGCATGTAATTAAAGTGGTATAAAAGCAGATTGGGAAAAAATAAACCTGCCTCAGCCTCAGAACTGACTGGGGTCATGCTACAGTGTTGTCCAATTGTCTTTTTCTTTTTAATCCTTGCTCCTGCCCTGGAGAACCTGTTGACTGAGCTGACTTGGTCAGACGTGATCAGATTTGATAAATCTTCAAGGAGAGACTTAAGAATGGGAAAAATCGTAACACAAGGTGCTACTTTAGTAGGAGTCTGTGTAATGCTACTTTAGATGGCTTGAAAATAGAAGCAGAAAATGAAAAGCTAAATGACATAACTAAAGTTGGATCCATACCAATGATGATTATTATCATTTTGGTATTTCATATTTTATCCTTAATAGTCATAGCGACTTTATGTATCCTTTCAAAGAAAAAAAGCTTTAGAGATACAGGACAAAGACAACTATGAAAAGTAGATTAATAAGATATAAGCCTTAGAAAGGCTTATAAATGAAAGTAAGAGAAATACTCAAACACAGGCACAGGAATTTAGACAAGAATCTACCATGCTACCATATAATAAAACTGAAGAGGGGTGGTTCAAGGTTGTTAGAAAATCAATCTTAGTTTATCAAGTTACTTATACAAGACCTACAGGAGACAATAGGCAGCCCTAAAGTTATGAAGGAGTTAAATAGAATCCTATAGACATCTGGGCAGTAGTGGCACATGTCTTTAGTCTCAGCACTTGGGAGGCAGAGGCAGGCAGATTTCTGAGTTCGAGGCCAGCCTGGTCTACAGAGTGAGTTCCCGGACAGTTAGGGCTATACAGAGAAACCCTGTCTCAAAAAACAAATGAACAAATAAACAAAGAGAATCCTATAGACAGACATATTGGATTTGAGGAGATTTGTGATGGTTTGAATATGCCCAGGGAGTGGCAATATTAGGTGTGGACTTGTTGCAATAGGTGTAGTCTTGTTGGAGGAAGTGTGTCACTGTGGGGTGGGCTTTGAGACCTTCTTTGTCCATTGTTATGGTTTGGACCTTCAATGCTTGAAGCTTCTGTGTGGAAAGGAAGGCCTGGCCTCCAAAACATCTTTGTCCAGATGATGGTGTCTTTATGAATGATTTGACTATGAGTGTCTGTGCATAGAGTCACAGTTTAGGCTCAAACCTGATGGTAATAACTTTCTTAGGAATGCAGCTCTTCTCCTTGTTTCCTGGCTACCACGACATGAACACGTTTGCTCCAATATGGGTTTCTACAATTATGTTTTCCCTCATCACAGGCCTAAACTCAAGTGACTGTAGACTTGAACCTCTGAAACCATGAGCCAAAGTTTTTTCTCCTTTAAGTTTCTTTCTCTCAAGTATTTTGTCACAGCAATGTAGGGTTAACATATTCCTTCACAAACCAAAGGGTATCTTGGTCACTTGTGGAATTCCCCTCTGTGTAATTGTGTCAATTAGCCAAACAACTAGGGTGATGGTGATGATGATGATGATGATGGTGGTGGTTGTGGTAGTAGTAGTGATTATAGGTGAAAGGTCACCTTTCTTTGAAGGTCAAGTTCAGGTTGGGTTAATTCTGCATAAAGTTGCTATAAACAGGGGTGAGCAGATTTTTGTATGGATGTAAGTTTATTTATTTATTTATTTTTATGTATGGGTGCTCTATCTGTATGTATACCTGTGGGCCAGAAAAGGGCATCAGATCCCATTACAGATGGGTGTGAGCCACCATGTGGTTGTTGGGAATTGAACTCAGAACCTCTGAAAGAACACTCAAGTGCTCTTAACCTCTGAGCCAGCTCTCCAGCCCCAAATTTATTTATATTTTGTTTAATATGCATTGTTGTGAGCGTGTCAGATCTCTTGGAACTGGAGTTAGACAGTTGTGAGCTGCCATGTGGGTGTTGGGAACTGAACCCAGGTCCTCTGGAGGAACAGCCAGTGCTCTTAACCACTGAACATTCTCTCCGCAGGTTTAAATTCATATGGGTAAATACCAAGAAGTGTGAGTGCTGGCTCATATGGTAAGAATATAGTTCTGTGGCATACAGTTTTTAACATTTAGGAATTGTATTTATATGGAATTGCTTCTTATGAAATACATGTGGGGATCAAAAGCACTTCCTCCCCCATGAATAGGTTTTTATGCTAACAGCACCATTTATCACAAAATCATCACACACGTCATACACTAAATACTGCAAGGTAAGCCTGGAAAGTTAATAGCCCTCCCTATGCTCCAGACCCCTCACTTAATGAAGAGGATAACAGTAGGCGGCCACTGCAATGCTATGAAGGTGTTTCGTTTCTGTTGGGTGACAAAATACCGGACAAAGAGCAACTTTTGGAAGAAAGGGTTTATTTTAGCTGCCAGCCTGGTTTACATTCCATCACAGTGGAGAAGTCACAGTGACAGGAACTTGCATCTCATCCACTGTGAAGAACAGAGAGGAGCAAGTCTGCTCAAGCTCTCCTGGGCCGCCCACCCCCCCCCCCCCCGGTCCGCCCCCCGCCCCCCCCCTCCCCGTCTGCTCCAGGGCCTGCCGGCTAGCACTTGCTGGATCAAGCAAGCCTGTCTTGACTTCTCTCTGCCCACACTCCCCGCTCACGCAGTTCAGGACTTCTGCCCACAGTGGCTGGTTCTTCCCACAATTCACTAAAAAATCATTCCCCACAGACATGCCCACAGGCCAATTCAATGTAGATAGTCCAACTTTGGGACTCTCTCCCTGACGATTCTAGGCTTTGTGGAGTTGACTATCAAAACTAACCAGTACAGAAAGTGAAAGAGAGTAAGCTGTTTAGAAAACCCAGAAGAAGGAGGATTAGAGAGATGGCTGAGCAACAATAATCACTCTTCCAGCAAACTAAATATACATAACACATTAGAAGCAATGTTAGGGGGCTGGAGAGATGGCTCAGTGGTTAAGAGCACTGATTGCTCTTCCAGAGGTTCTGAATTCATTTCCCAGCAACCACATGGTGACTCACAGCCATCTGTAATGGGATCTGATGCCCTCTTCTGGTGTGTACTTATATGCATGAAATAAATAATTCCTTAAAAAAAAAAAAAGACTCAATGAGAGCGTGATGATTCTTCCTTATTTTTGTTTTTGTTTTTTTATTGAACAGAGGCAGTGCTGTGGCGCTCGAATTCACTGGCAGAAACCAGAGACTTAGACTTAATTCAAATTTAGATTATATAAATTTATTCTTACTGCTAGCAGAAGAACGAGAGCCTTACAGCCAAATAGAATGTGGTTCTGAAGCTGGCAAAGAGGATGGGGTGGGGGTGGGGGTGGGGTGGGGTTTAAGCTCCACGCCACAGTTACCTGGCAACTGTCAGGTAGGCCACGCCCCACAGTTACCTGGCAACAGCCAGGTAGGCCTGGCCTCCTATAAAAGCGGCTGCTTGCCCCCTCTTCTCTCTTACTCTTGCCCTCTTGCTCACCCCCATCCACCCACGTGGTCATGGCCGGCCTCTACTTCTGTACTCTCTCCTTCTCTCTCCTTCTCCCTGCCTCTACTACTCTCTTAACTCCCCTTCCCATGCCCTAAATAAACTCTATTCTATGCTATACCATCCTGTAGCTGGTCCCACAGGGGGAAGGGATGCCTCAGCATGGGCCCCGCCGAGGCACCCCCTTCCCCCATACCTCACCACACCCCCATAGAACATATTCCTATGCGTCTTTATCTTGTTATAATCACAACAGGTGGGGCTTGAGGTGGCCATCAGAAAGGTGTGTGCTACAATTATCTTTGGAATCCACAGCTGGGCAGGAAAACTGCTTTACTTTCCTCGGTTACTTTTTATTTTCCCACTACCTAGTACCAGAAAGACCATTCCATCCCTTCCCATAGCGACAGTGAGTTTTACAGAAGTGAAGGCAGTTGTTTATACCTCACCGCCCATCATCATCCTATGCTCTTCTCACCCACAGGCCACTAGAACCTCCCGTGGCAGAGCAAATGGTCAACGGCCCTTACGGCATGTCTGGCTCCATATTACGTTTCTTTAGCCATCACGGGACCTGTGTAAATTATCACTCCTGTCTGAACACTCTAAAGACTGGAATAGCACAGTTCATTTCTGGGCTAGCAAAGACACAGTGCCATCGGGTCAGGACTGACATGTCCCATACCAGGGGTTCTAGATAAGCGGCGCTGCTTCC
Source organism: Tokudaia tokunoshimensis (assembly GCA_036184795.1). Classification (NCBI taxonomy): domain Eukaryota; kingdom Metazoa; phylum Chordata; class Mammalia; order Rodentia; family Muridae; genus Tokudaia; species Tokudaia tokunoshimensis. The sequence continues at coordinate 63,168,684 of BTHU01000013.1, read as the reverse complement.
AGCCTCATGAATACTCTCTGGAGACACGAAAACATCTTTCATCCTAAAAACTTAAGGATCTACCAAAAAGTTCTCAAGCCCTAGATCCCACACGAAACTACAACATTCTGTGTTTCTAGGGGATTTGGGTTTCTCAGAAGCACTGAGAAGACTTAGTAAAGGACTAACCGGTTTGGGAGCACAAAAGGACGTTCATACCACTCGATTGAGGTGAGCTCCCTGAGAGAAGAAAGGCTGGGTTCCTTTTATTGTGTGTTTATTATCATGTGGGTATTTATGATTCACATGTGGTATGTACATGGGTACCACGGCGTGTGTGTAGAGGCCAAAGGACAACTTTTTTTTTTTGTTTTGTTTTGTTTTTCGAGACAGGGTTTCTCTGTGTAGCCTTGGCTGTCCTGGAACTCACTCTGTAGACCAAGCTGGCCTCGAACTCAGAAATCCACCTGCCTCTGCCTCCCAAGTGCTGGGATTAAAGGTGTGCGCCACCACCGCCCGGCAAAGGACAACTTTTTAATGAGTTGTCTCCTTCCACCTTTACATGGAATCCAGGGATCCAACTCAGGTTTCTAGGTTTTCATGACAAACCTTAGCCTTACCTTAATAAGCACAGAGCCTAAGCAGTTGTTTCATTTAATTAAGCCAATTGTACCCTGTTGGAATTCATTTGGAAGAGAAAGGAGAGGGAGACTAAAGAAAAGGGGAATCTCTCTTCTAGTCTGTGGTTGCTTCAAAATATCCCTTGCTCTTGTAAGGAATCTATGTTACAGCTATGTTCCTGTCTAGTATAATTTGTGAAAATTAACCCCCTTCCAGCAAATTTCACTCTTAGTAGTTGTAATGCTGTAATTCCAGCTATGTTGGGAGGTTGAGGCAGGAGGATCACAAGTTTAATGCATGCCTGGGCCACAGAATGAGTTCAAGATCAACCTGGACAATTTAGGGAGAACTTGTCTAAAAATACATACATACATACATACATACAATAAACTCAATGGTAAAGTTCTCACCTACCATATGAGAGGTTCTAAATAACACACTACTACTACTACTACTACTACTACTACTACTGCTACTACTACTACTCTCTCACACACACACACCAAGGCAGCTTTCCTTCATGTAAGTTTCCCTTCACCTTGCTGCAATTCTGCAACTTTGGCCAAGAGTAGATGATAGTCTGGGAACCTTTTGAGGAACACTGGAGGTGTTAAGGGCTGTGGGTTGCTGGCTTGTTTTCAGAAAGCTGTCCAGCATTAGAGTCATCACAGGCAGAAGGCAACTCATGATGCAGGCAGAGAATGTAGGATGGTACCCACCTATGATGAATTACTTTGTGTTGCTGTGATAAAACACTGACAAAAAGCAGCTTTGGAGAGTGTACTGGCTGGTTTTGTGTGTCAACTTGACACAGGTTGGAGTTATCACAGAGAATGAAGCTTCAGTTGAGGAAATGCCTCCATGAGATCCAGCTGTAAGGCATTTTCTCAATTAGTGATCAAGGGGGGAGGGCCCATTGTGGGTGGTACCATCCCTGGGCTGGTCGTCTTGGGTTCTATAAGAGAGCAGGCTGAGCAAGCCAGGGGAAGCAAGCCAGTAAGAAACATCCCTCCATGGCCTCTGCATCAGCTCCTGCTTCCTGACCTGCTTGAGTTCCAGTCCTGACTTCCTTTGTTGATCAACAGCAATGTGGAAAATGTAAGTTGAATAAACCCTTTCCTCCCCAACTTGCTTCTTGGTCATGATGTTTTGTGCAGGAATAGAAACCCTGACTAAGACAGGGAGGGAAAGGCTTATTTGGTTTATATGTTCCTATACGCAGTTCAATATTGAGGGAAGTTAGGGTAGGAAATGAAGCAGAAACCATAGGGGAACTGCTGCATACTGGCTTGATAGCTTACTTTCTAACACAACCTAGGACCACCTGCCCAGGGATGGCACCATCCACAATGGGCTGGACCTTTCTACAGCAATCATTGGTCAAAATGTCTACAGACTTGTCTACAGCTCAGTCTCATAGAGGCATTTCCTCAGTTGTATCTCCCACTCCTCAGATGACTCTAGCTTTTGTCAATTTAACAAAAGAACTAACCAGCATGTATGGATTTATGCTCTTAATATATTAGGAGAGAGGCTGGATGTGGCAGTGCCTAATTCTCTGAATCTTGGCTCCTATTTATCGGCCATTAATTAATTTCTAGGATGACAATTGACATCTTCGGATCTACAATAGTTTCTGAAGTTTGAAATTTCTAGTATTCTCCTAAAACTTTCTTCAGTTCTCCAGACCACAATCACTCAGCATTGTATGTCCTAACTGTGGCTACATAGCAGTTCAAGGAACAGGATTCTGCAGGTCATGCCCTCCTCTAGGCTCCTCAGCCTTTGGTTTGGGGTGGGGTGCTTCTAATAAAAGCCTGTAGGGAGGCTCAGAGGTATAGAAGTTGGGCCGAGCAATTAGGCCCTAGTATATGATGGGTAGAGATTGCCAGGCACTTTGGACAGTCAATGTGAAATTAGCTAAACATCTGGGATGATAACGACTATGACAATGATTAAGGTAAGTGAAAGGGCACTCTGAAGATCTGATATGCGAACGCTAGTTTAATAGAACCTAAGCAACCTAGGTTTAAGTTTAATTTTAATTTTAAAGCCTTGTCCGTAGAGTACACAGTTGTCTCTCTCAGGGAAGCCCCATCTTTGAAATCAGACTTTGTTACTCGTCGCCTTGGCAAAACAGGATCCAGAGTGGAGTGTATCCCTTGTCGCTATTTTTGTCGCGTGCAAATTAAACATCGAGGAGAAAAAAAAAATCCTAGCTGAAGTCTTTAGTTTACAATACTATGTAAAGACATGAATAAATAAAGGCCTTTAAGCATTTAAAATCATTTTTAAAAGAGGAAAAAACAGCATTCAATAAAACCTGCAAGTTTGATAAAATATGAATTCAATTAATTTTGTGGACTTGACGCATGTCGAATAGACTGCAAGCTGGCAGATTCTTCTCAACGCCGTATCTAAAGCGGATCGGGCAGAAAGAACAGAATTGAGACGCTGTTTGCACAGCTGGCGTCACTAACTACAGACACGCAGGCTCTTAGCTACACCCGGTAGGAAGTGGAAGACCAGGAGCGGAAGTTCCGGAGTCCGCCCCGCCCCTCTCCACCCGGCGCTGCGTCAGTTCCGGGACTGGGGCCGGCCGGCATCAGGGCTAGGGCCGTAAAGCAGAGTGCCGGGGTTCCTAGTCGGCTGCTTTTTGGCGCCGAGTCCTCAGCATGGCTGCCCCCATGGTTGAGCGCCCGGGAGCTGCCACACCCTCGTTTTGTTGACTGTCCTTGGCGTCTGTGCTCTTCTTGTCTTTCCTGGGCTACTCCGGCAGACATGTTCGCTAAGGCCTTTCGGGTCAAGTCCAACACAGCCATCAAGGGATCGGACAGGTGAGGGAGAGCATACTTTTGCTTAGCCTAGAGAGGCCCCTACATAAGTAGGGCTGCACCTGGAGACTCCGCAGGGATGTTAGAAACATTTTTGAGGATAAGATATGGGGGTTACTCTTTTATCTTCCAGATGGTCTTTTGGACAATAAATAAAGTTGAGTTAGCGTGTATTGGATTCAAACTAGGTTTTGTGAAAGATTGCAAACTGAGGGAATATAAGCACCCCTTCCTCCACCGAGTTTAGAGCCCATGGGAGAACTCAGATGGAGTACTGAAACTGAACGTATAGGGGGAAAACGCCTTAACGATGATTCCTGGCCGGAGAGACCGGTGCTGTGAGGTGGCAGAGCGTAAGGAAGCTGTGGTAAGGAGAGATGTTAACTCTCCCTTTTCAGTAAGTGTCATAGACACGGAAAGCTCCACACGGACTTTGGAACCAACTTTCCCTAGGTATCATTCTTGGGTGTCATAGTAGCCTTTTAATCCGAGGTTGACAAATTGCCAACCAGTCGAAATTGCCAACCAGTCGAAGACAGGAGTGGGGAAGGAATGTGAGGTCATCTGTGTTTCCAACGACTTTCCAAAGGCTAACTTTGATTGTTCAATGAAAATAGGTGTTCCAATGGAACCACATGCCCAGGAGGTTGTGAGAGTAGATGAAATAATGAATGAGACAGATAGTAGGATTTGGAAAGGCTGAGAACCCGGCATCACGGACCAGGCAGTCTTTCTTCAGCCTTTATGATTTGTATAGTCATTCTGAATGTCTGCACTTAATATTGTCCATCAACAAGATTCCATTTATCGTTCTGGTGTGCTTTCTGCAGGAGAAAACTCCGGGCTGATGTGACAGCTGCTTTCCCCACCCTTGGAACAGATCAGATCTCTGAATTGATACCTGGAAAGGAGGAGCTAAACGTTGTCAAGTTGTATGCTCACAAAGGGGATTTGGTGACTGTGTACACGAGTGCTGGTAACCCCATCCTATTTGAACTGGAGAAAAATTTATATCCAACAGGTATGGTAACAAGATGAAATGCCCAGACTACAGTCCTTGGGTGACATGTTATTCTCTGTTTATTTGGCTTGGTATTTGTTTTTTTTTGTTTTCCTCCATTAAACATGCCTTTTCAAGTAAAATATACACAGAATTTCCCAATACTATTCCTAAGGATCTTTTCAGATCTAGTGTTTCTAGAACTGACCCTTTCAAGTTCAGAAATCACCATAAGAGGGGATAAAAAAAAAGACAGCCCTCCCCCCCCCAAAAAAAAAACATGGAAAAATGACAATGTAAAGTTATGAGATCAAGGAGCTTGGGGTATTGGGAGAGTGCTGAAGTGTTGCAGATGATGGAATTTTAGAGCATGCAAAGAAAATATCTTGTAGGCCTTTTCTTAACACAGTGGAGAAAATGTAGGCTCGGCACTAAGCTTCGACAGTCACACACTTCACGGTGGGTGTGACTGCTTCATGGTGCTGCTTTTGCGGTTCGTTTTCCTAGTGAGAGTCTCTGCTTTTTTTTTTTTTTAAATCTTCGTCACACATCTCCTTTCTCTCTTCCACAGCAGCTGACACCTTTGTCCCTCGAGGCTTTTCCTCCAAGGTTGTGTGACTGCAGCAGTAAAGATGCAGTCTACTTAGGCCGATCCCAACCCTCCAATTCACTGCTGTGTCTGAAGACAAATACAGACGTTTTCTTTCCTGTAGGAGTTTAATTGTTTAATTACTGTGAAAATTAGGATTCAAATTATAAATATGAGAAAGATTCACATTTTCTTACAGACTGACTATCTGTTTTGGGGTCATTTGCTTTTGAAGTCATGCATGGAAGATGGAAAATGAGGGAACACAGGCACCCCGTTCTCCAAAGAGCTTAGAGCCCATGGTTTCTGCCTGGGATTTTATTCCATGTGGCCATTTTCTTCTGGCAGTCCTGAAGTAGTGACAGGTGCCACCAAATCTCAGCAGTCTCCCTGGCAAGGCCTTTTGAACCTCTGTAACCTTGAACTGAGGTGTTCTTTTCTTTCTGACTTCTAATTAAAGTGAGCACAGTGTTTTGTGTTTCTAGATCTCCAGTAGGGAGTGCTTGTTAATGAGTGTTTCCTGGGTCTCTTTTGGTACAGTGTACACACTGTGGTCCTATCCGGATCTTCTCCCAGCCTTTATAACATGGCCTCTGGTACTCGAAAAACTGGTTGGGGGAGCAGGTAAGAGAATTTTTCTGTATTCCAGTTATTGCTTGAAATCTCTTCAGTAATTATCTGCCACCTTATAAGGCTACTCATTTCTTGTGTTCTTATGTTGAAAAATGTATCCACTTCGTGTGTGTGTGTGTGTTATTCCTCCAACATATCTGTTGAGTTTTCTGAACATCTCTGACTCTGTTGAAAGCCATTTAAGTAGTTTGTGATCTGCCACATGCTGTACTTTGGATCATTAGGGAACTTAGCAAGTAGAATGTCGTGCTCTTATTTGTGGGACCTGAAATGGAGGGTTGATTCTCAGGCTGCCATTTTCACCATGAATGATGTAACTGATACATGTTTCTTTGTCAAGTGGATGGCTAGTATGATAAAGTAAAGCATGAGAGTGACATTAAGTAAGTTCTATTTTTATTTGCTACAGATTTGATGCTGCCAGGGGTAGTGGTGCCCCCTACTGGTTTGCCTCAAGTACAGCAAGGAGACCTCTGTGCCATTGCCTTGGTGGGGAGCAGGTACTATGTCAGACAATTGCCTTTTGTGTGGGATGTGTGTGTGTGTGTGTGGTGAACAGAGGTATGAGGGAGGTGGAGGAAAATGACGGCTTCCAAGGCACATGGACCAAGAACTAAAAGAAAAAATAGTTCTCTGGAAGGAGCAGATAGAGGGCCCTTGGTAGATCTCACAAGTCTGTGGAGAGCCTACAACTCTGATAAGCATAAGATGTTTGCTGCTGCTGCTGAATGTCTAAAACTTACTTTAGCGATAACTGTAGATGTATAGAAGAATATAAGAGACGGTGCAGAGGTCCGGTACACGCCAGGTTTTCAAGCATTCCGCAGTGGCCACATCTTAATGGGACCCACTGTAGTTACCACAGCTAAGGAGTGTATTCTTGTCCTAAATGGGGACAAGGCTAGAACATACACAGCCTTTCTTTGTATCTGCGAAGTGTTGGTTTGGTTGTTGTTTTGTTGTGAGTACACTTTCCATTCAAGGGTTCAGTCTATAGTACCACAGTGTGCTTAGCTGTCTCTTTTTAGCTTCTTCTATAGGTAACATTCTCTTGCCTTTCATCATGTTCATCCCCTGCCCCCGACTGCATCACTACTCATGTCTTTAATAGCTTTATGGGGACATAGTTTACATACGTAGGGTGTGCCTGTCTTGAGTCCATGGCCGGACAGTTTTTAGTATGTTCATAGAGTTGCTGAGCCACCATCCTGCTGCTGCTTTCTTTGTGCCAGGGCCTCATGCCTGTTAGAGGGGAACTGTTCCTCCACTGAACTGAATGAGTCCCCAGCTCCCACTGCTCCTTTTAAAAGAGAAACCTAAGCCGAGCAGTGGTGATGCGCGCCTTTAATCCCAGCACTTGGGAGGCAGAGGCAGGCGGATTTCTGAGTTGGAGGCCAGCCTGGTCTACAGAGTGAGTTCCAGGACAGCCAGGGCTACACAGAGAAACCCTGTCTCAGAAAAAAAAAAGAGAGAGAAACCAAGAGTCATTGTACAGACAGGTCTGCCTGACCCTCATCCCTGCCTTCCTCCCTAGAGCACCCATTGCAATCGGAGTGGCTGCCATGTCCACAGCTCAGATGCTGGCTTCAGGCCTGAAGGGAAAAGGCATCTCTGTGCTCCACACGTATCAGGACCACTTGTGGTGAGTGTTGTTCCTTCTGTTTACAGAGAATGAGGTGGGGTGGGGGATGGGAGCATGGATGGAAGGAAAATGAACCTGAGATTCAGAAGTGCAGGGATTTGTCCAGGCCCATCCTCCTACAACTTGTGGACCCCAGACTGCCATCTGCTTGCCAGATGTGGAGAAGATACATTTTTTTTTGTCCAGGCAAGAATCTAGAGACAATGTTGGTTATTTTCTAGGGCTGGAATTGTCCCAGCCAATTGCCCTAGACTTAGGGATCGTTTGCCCTGTCCTGCACTGTGGCGATGTCCATATAGTGCTAGCCTTCCGACTTTGTCCATTCCGTACATTGTAGACATCATTTGGTCCTGAGGCAAGTGCTTCTGAATCCAGATCAGTTGTCAGACAGCAGATGATAACTCATTACTTTATGCTGTTCAAGTATCATGCCTCAGAATTCTCATTATGGACTTCTCATTATGGCTATAACAATGCATATGCCTACAGTCCAGCAGTTCTCAAGTTTCAGGTCATGTCAGCCTGAACTATGTAATGAGAGCCTATCTTAACCTTCTCCTCCTCTTAACTACCCCGGGCAAAAAAACCCTCAAAACCCAAAAAAACATAGTTTACTGCTTTTGAGAAAAACATTTATTATTTGAGAAAAGAGACCATAACCAGACAAAGAGCCTGAAATGGATTGTTAGAGCTAGAATGTACTTTCTGTAATGAGGAATCCTGTCAGTAGCTTCCAACCCCCACTGAAAAACATTTACCTGGTCAGGACAGCCTATATATACTATTAAAACTCTTAGTAAGCCGGGCGGTGGTGGTGCACGCCTTTAATCCCAGCACTTGGGAGGCAGAGGCAGGAGGATTTCTGAGTTCGAGGCCAACCTGGTCTACAAAGTGAGTTCCAGGACAGCCAAGGCTACACAGAGAAACCCTGTCTCGAAAAACCAAAAAAAAAAAAAAAAAAAAAAAACAAAAAAAACTCTTAGTAAGCCTTACTCATTGCAACTATTTGTCAGAACCGACAGTAACGTTTAACTGATGTAATCCTGGGCAAAGGACATGAACTTTCCTGTGTGCTCTGCTCTGCGGCATCATGGTTTTCCCTGTCTTAAGGCTGAGGAATAAGCCATGGTAATCTTGACTCTGCACACTAGATTGCATTTGTTTGAACACAGAGTTCATGGGTTTTATAGTTCAGGTATTTGTAATGGGCTAAATTAGACTAAATCCTGGGTTTATAGTTCGCCAAACTGGTAGAAGCTTAATCATACTCCTTCCCCTCCCCTGCCCTCCCCCTTCTTCCCTTTCTTCTCTCTCTCTCTCTCTTTTCTTTTCCCTTCCTTCCTTCCTTCCTTCCTCCTTCCTTCCTTCCTTCCTTTCTTCCATTCTCTCTTATAGCCCAGGTTAGCCTCAAATTCTCTATGTAGCCAAGGATGTTTGAATTCTTGGTTGTCTTGCTTCTACTGCTGAGAACTGGGATTACAGGCATGCACCACCATACCTGGCTCTTTTGTTTTGTTTTTTTTTTTAGTCAGGGTTTCTCTGTGTAGCTCTGGCTGTCCTGGAACTTGCTCTGTAGGCCAGGCTGGCTTCGAACTCAGAGAGATCTGCTTGCCTCTGCCTCTCAAGTGCTGGGATTAAAGACATACACCACCACCACCCAGTTCATCTTTAATTGCCTTCTTTTTCCTTTATCTATTATATTGAGAATTGACTCAGAGCATTGCCAGTTAGCAAACATTTTACTGCTAAGCTCTTCAGAGAGAGAGAAAGGGGGGGGGTGAGTTTTGGAGGCTGCTCAAGCTAGCCTGTACTTTCTGCCGAGGACAGGCTGTCCTGGACACACTGCAGGCCAGAGGACTTTTCTGGGCTCAGAATAATTGAGTAGAACTGAGATGAGCACACATGGCTTGGCTGCCCTGGATTCTTCTGCTTGTTGGCTCTGCTGACTTGAAACACCTGACAAGACTCTGCCCTGAGCAGGGTGGGCAAGTGTTGTAGCTACTGCTTGATGTTTCTGACATCAGATTTTTCCAGGCGATCTGGAGACAAGTCCTCTCCACCTGCCATTGCCCCACTGGATCCCACAGATAGCTGCGAAGAGAAGGTGGACCTTGGTCTGCACGGAAACCTGAGGAACCTGACCCTGGAGGGAGAGGAGGAGAATGGGCAGGTTCCTCCCCGAGAAACCTCTGAGGACACCAGCTCCCAGGCTCCAAGCCAGGATTCCTTGGATGGAAAACCCCTTCAGGGTATGACTTTGAGGTGGAAAGCCCATGCCTGCCTTTCATATGAGAATAGCATTGCTGTTCTGGGAGAGGAGGCACCCTTCTTTGGGTGTGCAGTAGTTCTGTACTTCTTACATGAAAATGCCCTTTGTTCCTGCCTGTCTGTCTGCCATTTGGATAGTGTCCAGCTACGAGCCCCTCAGGCATCTGCTCCTAACTTCTCTGAATGAGTGTGGCACTGTGGATTTGGTCCTTCCTGTGGGGCTAACTCTTATAGGATCAGTGCTCAAGAGTCTGGAAGGGGCTCAGTGAGATGCTCAACAGGCAGCAGTTAAAAGCACTCGCTGTGCAAGCCTGACTACCTGACTTCAGTCCCTAGAGCTAACCCTTGGTGGAAGGAGCAGAGAGCTGACTCTGGGAGCCTGTTTTCAGACTGCCACATACTCTATAGTATGTGAGCACATACACAAAAGCCTGCAGCCTGGGAGCTTTGCTGCCTAGGGGTGGGCTCCATTGAAGCCAAGGTGATGAGAGTGGCCCGCGAGTCTGCAGTGTGCCCCGGGCCGTGTGTGAGCCTAAGGAAGGATGTGGTTCTTCACTTTCCTTGCAGAACAAATGGATGAACTGTTACAGCAGTGCTTCCTCCATGCCCTGAAGAGTCGAGTCAAAAAAGCGGACCTCCCTTTGCTCACCAGCACTCTCCTTGGCAGTCACATGTTCTCCTGCTGGTACGGAAGGCACTGCTGGCTGGGCGCCTCAGACGCAGCCTCACAGTTGTTCTTGGTGGTAAAGGAAGACGGGGTGGTGGGGGTTGGTTGAGTGATATGCTGTGGGAAGGGCAGAGCAGAAAGTCCGTCTGGCAGGTAAATTAGGTTCTTGACTTTAAAACCTTCACTTTTATCCAGTGAAAGGATCCTAAGATTAAAATTCCGAGATCCTCTGCTCTTCCTGCTGAGGTGTTTCTGAGCCGTCTTTTATGAATTAGGTACCTTGGCATACACTACAAGAGTCCCTGAGCAGCCTTTGTCAAGAAGCTTTCTGTACCACTCCGCCCTTCCTGGGAGGAGACTAGGTATGAAACCTACCCCACTGAGAGTGTAGCCACCAGGAAAGGGAGTGTTGACTTTGAAGGTGGAGCCAGTCAGGTTCACTTCCCACCTCCTCAGCAAATTTAACTAAGGCAGATACCACGGAGTCACAGCCTGATCTAGACCAAGCACCTGCCCATACTGTAAGGGCAGGGCCTTTTCTGAATACCCCACAACCTGGTACTGTGGCTCAGCCTATAATCCCAAGGCTGAGGTGAGATAGATAGGAGTGAATCTAAAGGCTAGCGTGAGCTGTTGAGTGAACGTTTGATCAGCCTGGCTTACAGCAAGACTCTGCCTTTAAAATGAGTGAGATGGCTAAACAGTTAGAGCACTGTGTATTCAAATAAATAAAGTGAACGAATAAGAGTGAATGAATGAAACTACCCGGTGGCTCTGCCTTTTAAATAAAGAAAGAAGTGAACAGAACAAACCAGCCCACTCCCCGTTCACGCCCAGCCTGCTCTGCTTCACAGCATGTGGTGTGCTTTCTGAGACTCTGCTGGTTTTGAAAGTGGTAATTAATCCAATCTCTGACTGTCTACACACGACCTTAAGGCACCCGTGTCAGCGGTGCTGTTGGGACTCTTAGTGTTTGTCTTGTCTATGATGGGTTGCAGGTGACTTGGAAATGGGCTTCAGGAACTTTTTCTTGGGCAGGTCTTGAGCGGGTTCTAGGATGGTCTCCCTGCCAGTCCCGCTGATACGGAATGTTAGGTTTTGAGAGAAAATGCAAGTCCTGAGGAAAAAGAGAAATCACAACTTTCATTAGGAACCTCTATTCCCCAACTACTCTAAAACTGCTTTTACGGCAGGCATCAGTAGACTATTTCTGTGAAGAGGCAAGTAGTAAATAATTTATTTTTCCAGGCCATTGTGGTCACTGTTTCAGGACTGATGTAACTGAAGACAACAGATAGGGTGTGGCTAGGCTAGTAGGCTCCAGAGTGCAGTTGGATGAACTCTGGCATTATAGCTCTGGCTTCCCTTCCCTTGGAGTGAGCTTGCTTTGGTAAGGCTCACTTTGAAGTGGAACTTGTGAGGCCACAGGAGATTCTCTAGTGGGGGACTCTGAAGCTGTATCTGTTTACAGTGGTCACTAATGACATGTGGCAAATTACATTTAAAGTTCCGCTCCGCAATCACAGTAGGCGTTTTAAGTGTTTCATGGCCATGTGGATGACTAGTGGCTATCTTGTTAGACAGAGACATTCCATTACTACAAAAGTGCCGTCAGATAGTTCTGACTCAGAGTAGCCTGTAACCCCTGCCCATCTCTGATACCACAGCCGGGCAGAAAACTCTAGAATGGACTATGCGGGAGGGAATGACAGCCCGAGAAGGTCACTTTGTGTCAGGCAGGTACCAAAGCTTGTTTTGGTTTAACTTGCCTTTTTATCTGTCTAGTCCTGAAGGACAGCAACTGGATATAAAGAAGTCAAGCTTTAAAAAGGTGAGTGACTGCACCTTCTTGGCATGTCCACACAGTCATGTAGGAATACATGTGACATAAGATGGATATGGGAAGCCCTGTAGACAGGGCTCAAGCTAGAACTTATAAACCTCGTGATTTTAGATGTGATGGGAAATAATGAAACTCTTCCTTGGCCCAAAGCTCTCTTCCCTTTGGCTCCTTTCTACCTGATTAAAGTCTGACAGCTTTACCAATTAATTTAGCAGCTTCTTTTTTTAAAATTTTATTTTTAATTATGTGTAGATGCCTGAGTGCTGGTGCCAGAGGAGGCCCCTGGAGCTGGGGTCGCAGGCAGTTGTGAGCCACTGAAAATGGGTGCTGTGAATCAGACTTGGGTCCTCTGCAGGAGCAGGGTGAGCTCTGGCCGCCGAGCGCCCAGGGTGAGCTCTTGCCTGCCGAGCCGTCTCTCCAGCCCTCTAGTAGCTTCTTGCTCCTCAAGTTGCAGGAATGTGTGTAGTCTTTTGGTTCCTAGTCTAATGAGAACCAACTGGGTCACAGTGTTCCAGCCCCCACCTCGCAGCAGACCTGGCCCTCCTAGGTGTTCCATGGGCAGAGTCAGTGAAGTCCCCTATACTGGCCTCTCTTCCCAGCTCTCTAAGTTCCTGCAGCACATGCAGCAGGAGCAGATTGTCCAGGTCAAGGAGCTGAGCAAAGGGGTGGAGAGCATTGTGGCTGTGGACTGGAGGCACCCGAGGTAAGTGCAGGGCCTGTCACGCAGCTCAGTTGGTTTAAGGGCAGTGGGCCACAGACCTGGACTGCCAAGACACTGGTGTAATGTGTGCTTTTGTTTTCTCTGCTGGGTTCAGGATCACATCTTTCGTCATCCCCGAGCCTTCCCTGACTTCCCAGACTGTCCAGGAAGGTAGCAGGGAACAGCCCTATCTCCCTCCAGATATAAAATCCCTCTACTGTGTCCCAGCCAACATGACCCAGCTCTTCCTGGAGTCTGGCCACAAGTGAGTTTTGGGGAGAACCCCTTTTCTCCCTACATGGTCTGCCTGCACTTTCCTCTCATCTTGTGTAGTGTTTTCCTGTGACTGGCAAACCTGCTCTGCCTGTCTTCTAAATGCAGTATCACATCTCCCTTCTTGGGGGTGGCTTTTTGGGTTAGGTAAAGGAGAGAGTAGGCCTCTCAATCTGTAGTTGCAGTTCACGTGGCCCTGCTTGCCTCCCTTAGGGAAAGCAGAAAAGGAAGGCAAGGCCAAGGAAAGTGCCCTGCTGAGCAGGGAGTTTGAATGTTTGCTATTGGACTAACTGACCTCTGGTTACTTCTCTCTCCTAGGAAGGGGAGCAGCCTTGAGGGCAGTGAGGTTCGAAGGATCATCACTGACTATGCCAAGAGAAACAACCTGGTGGATGCAGACAACAGGAAGTGAGTGGCATCAGCATCATCAGGATGGGCTCTGGACGGTCGGGTCTTCATCTTTACAGATAGGCAGTAAAGGATGAGGGAATGGACTGGCCGGATAGCTAGCTCAGTGAACAAAGGCACTTTCTGCCAAGTCTGACTGGCTGAGCTTAACTCTCAGGACCCACACGGTAGAGAGAACCAATTTCTGCAAATTGTTCCAAGTGTGCACCTAGCATTGTGTACCTGTACACATAGAGACATATACATAAATGTAAGAACTTTAAAATCAAAGGATGGGAAGGATTCTGGAATGGAGAGTAGACAATGACAGCAGCTTAGAAACAGGCAGGTTCAGTGTTTGCAAACCTTGGGCTGTTGCCTGGGGTTCAGATCAATCACATGGTGTCAGCATGGTCCATAAGCTGAAGACACACATTTCTCGGATGTCCACCACTGGTGGTCAAGTGCTTATGGCTGTTGTCAGGAAAAATGCAACCTTGAAAGGGTATTAATCAAAGTCATTGTGGTGTTTTGCTATGACTTTTCTTTATAAATGGTTACAGATGGCATGCTACTAGCCCTAAGTTATTCCTTTAACTCTATGGTTTCTGGGGTATTATATAACAGCTCAGTCCATGTATACATTGTAATGATCATAGCATATAGCACTTACATCCTTCCTTCCTTGCTAGTCTGTTGACTGAATCAAGCCTTGAAAACTATGCTCACATTGCAGAACTGAGCCGAGAGTCCTGGTTACTCCTTTCCCTATTTTCTTCCACCATTTACTTCTCTTTGTCCTCCCATCAGTGGGCTTTCCTGTCTGATGGCCTCTGGTCCCACAGCTCAGTGATTTGAATGGCACAGAGGGCACAGGTGGCGGGCGCTCTCACTTGGTTGCAGTGCTTGAGTCTGAAATTGCCCCAATGCCTCTGTTTTCCCTTTAGTCTGGTGAAGCTGGATCCTGTCTTATGTGACTGCATCTTAGAGAAAAATGAGCAGCACTTGGTCACGAAGCTCCCGTGGGACTGTCTCCTGACCAGGTAACAGGGACAAGGAGTCCCTTTCAACTTGCCTGCACCACTGCCCTTAGCATCAACCACAGAATTTCAGAATGGTCACCACCGTCTTTAGCCTGAACCTGTGGTGGAAACATGAGTGCTTGAGTTCAGCTCTCCAGTACCCTTGTAAAAGCCAGCTGTGGCAGGGTATGTATTAACTGCAGTGTTGGAGAACAGTTCATTGGCTAGGCTGATGAACTTCAGGTGCAGTGACAAATTTCTGCCTCAAAAACAAGGTAGAGGGTGGTTGAGGAACCCAGAATTGACCTGGATCGACGTGCACGCGTCCACAGACATCCACACCAAGTATGCACATACATGCCCATACAAATCGTCACTATTTAAGTCTGACTTTACATAAACGTAGGCTTGACTAATTCTGATAAAGAGAGCTTTGGTGACAGTTTGAGCCATTATGACATAGAAGAATATGACAGAGAAAAGAAATATTAACTAGAAATAATAACTTCAATAAAAGAACCACTTAAAGGCTGGGGAGTTGTCTTCAAAGGAAAGATTCATGATATTTTTTTCTGTAGAACCATAGCTGAAAATATTCATATTGGGGTCCAGCAAAGTGTGTAACTCATGCTGACTCCTGCCACGTGTCTCTGAGTCTATTGAGCACAGCTTTGTTTAGTAAAGGGTTAGGGTGCTCTGTGCTATGATGGCAGAGTTGAATTGGCTTTCTGTTTTTGTGTTTTGTTTAAGATGAACTCACCTCATAGCTTAAGTTGGCCATGAATTTGTGCCTCTGGGTGCTGGGTGCAGGCATGAGCTACTGTAGAGTTAAGTGTTCTATAAAGATACATTATTATTACTACAGGTTGCTGGGAGGTGGCTCAGTGGGTAAAGCATAAGTACTTGAGTGAATTCTAGAACCCAGGTAATGCCAACTGTGCCTCTGTATTCTGAGTTCTCCTATGATGTGATGGAGACAGACATAAGAATCCCTGACAGACAGCTCATGGTTCAGAAAACCTAGTGTCTCCAGCTGTGAAAACATAGGGACTGTGTTCCAAACAGAGAAAGCTGAGGACTGACTCCTGAGATGGTCCTTTGACCTCCTCACATGCACCATGCCATGCAGGTGCCTGCACTCATCTACATGCGCACACACACACATATGTGCATCCACTTCATACACACACAGGCTATTAAGTAAAAAATGCATTGCTAGAATATGTGACACGTGAAACAGCATGTGGAGGCTGTAAGCTGCAGGTAGGGAATATTTTTGAGAAGTACTAACCTCCTCAAAGCAGACAGCAGATTCCCAGGAGGCCAAGCAAGTAGAGAGTTTCCAGGTGCTCAAGTCACTGTTGTTCCTGTCTCGGAGTCAGTGGATGTCAACTTTGGCTACACCATGGAGGGCTTTGAGACACTGAGTTCATTGGTCTGTGGTTCCGTTCACCGGGTGGTGTCAATGCTTCTAACTTGCAGCCAGGTTACAAATCAGTGTGCTACAAAAACTTGCACCCAGTGCTCATGGTTGTAGGATGCAGAGAGTTGCCGTCTGTTGCTTTGATCTATTTATAACTCAAATTCTCATTTTAGGTGTTTGAAAAATCTGCAGCCTGCCTACCAAGTGACATTTCCTGGCCAGGAACCCATTATAAAGAAAGGGAAACTCTGTCCAATTGATATCACCCTTGCACAGAAGGCTTGTAATAAAAAGGTAATTTAAAACATACTGGGACTGAGGCTGGGACTGGGGCTGGGGCTGTGCAGCTCAGTCAGAGCATTTGCTTAATTAATTAGCCTATGCTAAAACCTCTGTGTTCCACCACCACCCAGAAAAGAACGATCCAACGTTTGGGAAAGGCAGCTTAGTTTCCCTGCTAAGGTCTGGTTTTCTGATATGCTTGGAGACTTTGGATTGGAAGAACCCATGCTCTGTGCCTGCACTGGTCCTGGGTGAGAGGTGTCATTAAACCACTCCCTCCTACCCTCTGGAAATTTGTACTAAGAAACTTGCTAGATCCTGTTTGAAAAGTGAATACTATTTTAGTTTGGGCTCTTCCTTGGTACTACTTTATAGGTCTGTCTTTTACAGTCTACCTCTTGGGCCTTGCTTAATGAAAATAGCTTGTAAAAATTTCAGCTTGAGAACATAAAGTTGTAGGGCACAAATTATAACTGCCCTCAAAATGTGTCAAATGCTGTCCTCTGCCAAAGGAGAACCCTTAGTCTGCATAGCTAGAAGAGACAGACAGAGGGAGAAGCCTGAGCGCCCAGGCTTGGGCTCCAAACAGAGAGAGAGAACTTGGCAGAATGTGTGGTTCTGGGCTGAGGCTTTGGAATTCCAGTGTGGCCTTTTCTCATTTCTTCACCTTGTACACCTCATTGAACTTCCCAGTGCCTCAGTTTCCTTCTGGGAAGAATGGAAGTAATACCATGTGAGTTACTTCACTGATCAGATGTAGGCTGTGTCTAGGCTGAGCACTTTGCAGAAAGTGGTCCCTAAGGGAGAACCACTTATGCTAATCTTGATCAGCAACAATCCCTGCCAGGCATTGCATCAAATGCTCTTGTGTATATAAACCACGGATCTTTTATTCATAATAGAACTCTCCAGAACTGAAGTTGGTGGTTTTTTGTTTTTTTTTTTTTTTTTGGTTTTTCGAGACAGGGTTTCTCTGTGTAGCCCTGGCTGTCCTGGAACTCGCTCTGTAGACCAGGCTGGCCTCGAACTCAGAAATCCGCCTGCCTCTGCCTCCCAAGTGCTAGGATTAAAGGCGTGCGCCACCACCGCCCAGCGAAGTTGGTGCTTTATAACATGATGAGTTGCTTTCTGGAGGTCTGCAAGTAAAGGGTTTTGTTTTGTTTTGGTTTTTTTGTTTTTTGTTTTGGCCACTTGTTGAGGAAGATGCAGTCAATGTCTCATGCATCAGAGAGGAAACTGGTTTTCTTTTTTTTTTTTTTTGGTTTTTCGAGACAGGGTTTCTCTGTGTAGCCCTGGCTATCCTGGAACTCACTCTGTAGACCAGGCTGGCCTCGAACTCAGAAATCCACCTGCCTCTGCCTCCCAAGTGCTGGGATTAAAGGCGTGCGCCACCACTGCCCGGCTGAGACTGGTTTTCTAATGTGATCTCTAGAGCCTCTTTGAGTCTAAGAGTGTGTCTGCAGTCCCCTGCGAGCACACAGCTTTTCAAAAGACACTTTATAGCAGCCCTCCCCAGCCTACCCCGATAGTAATCCTTTATCATCTCTCGCTGTTTCAGAGCAAGAGGGGGATTGTAATATTTACATACTTTTAATTTTGTATGTTGTGGGTGTTTTGCCTTATACATGTTTGTGTGCCATGTGTGGCCTGGTGCCTGTAGGCAGGAACAGAGTGTCAGGTCCCCTAAGACTGAGGTTACAGACAGTTGTGAGCTGCCACAAGGGTGCTGGGAATTGAACCTGAGTTCTCTGGAAGAGTAGTTAGTGTCCTTAACCACTGAGTCATCTCTCCAGCCCTGGATTATGGTTTTTATTCCTTTTTTTCAAAGGATTTATTAATTTCTGTTTTGCGTCTGGGTTTATCTGCTTGTGTGTCTGGATACTACATGTATGCAGTTCCCATGGAGGCCAGAAGAGAGCATCAGATCCCCTAGAACTGGAGTGAAAGGTTGTGAGCTGCCCTGTGGGTGCTGGGAATTGAATGAAGCTATGGTCCTCTGGAAGAGCAGCAAGGGCTGCTAACCACTGAGCCGTCTCTGACCCCGAGTGTGATCTTTAAAAGGCATTAACGCTTTCCTTTTTGTCCTGATGTCACACTCTTCTCACTTGTTGCTAATAATGGAAAAGTGCCATCTTGTTAACTAGCTATGTGATCTTAAGGGACTGTTGTCAGGTACAAAACATTTTATTATCATTATCATCAACATTGTCATCACCATTATTGTGGTTGGGGAGGGGCGGTGTGCATGCTTCAGTGCATGTCTGGAAGTCAGAGGTCAACTTTGTGGAGTTGGTCTCTCAGTCTCCCTTTATGTGGGTCCCAGACACTGAATTCAGGTTGCCAGACTTGTGCAACAAGCACCTTTACCCACAGAGCCATCTCCCCAGCCGTCAGTTTCTTTTTCAGTTGAGGTGACGCTCTTGCTTTTATGTTTAAAACAGTCCTTATCTCCCACAGCCTGGTGGTACCTGCCTCTAATCTCAGTATCCAGGAAGCAAAGGCAGGGTTAGACACCAGCCTGGTCTATAGGAGAGTTTGAAGCCAGTCAGAGACATAGTTGAGACTCTGTCTTTAAAAATTAAAGCAGTCCTTAACCTTTGGAGTTGCATACTGAGATATCTATATATGAAGTGATCGGAAGTGTAGGATTTGTTGTAAAATGATGTAGGAGCCAGGAGTGGATGCGGCATGGGTAAACTCAGACTGCCCATGAGTTCACAACTGTTGAGAATGATAATGGGTGTGTATTTCATCACACTGTTGCACCGTAGCTAACATTGAGACTAGGTCTCCTAATGTAGCCTTGGCTGGTCTTGAACCTGCTATGCAGACCAGGCTGGCCTCAGATTCTCACAGAGATCCATCTGCCTCTGCCTCTTAAATGCTGGGGTTAAAGGTGTGTATTGCCATGCTTGGCACCATACTATTTTACTTATATTTTAAATTCTCTATGGCTAAAAACCCTTAAATATATGTCATAGGTAGTATAGAATATCTGTTAACACATACTGAATGAGGTAGAAAAGGTCATTTTAGAAACATGAAAGTATAAATTATTTGGAAAGAAAGACACCAGAGTTCCAGGGATAGAGAACTATCATGGAATGTGGGTGAAGTGACTGCCCTTAGAGTTGAGAACATACCATAACACCCACTGTCGGCTTCCTGTCCTCAGGTGACTGTGGTCCGGAACTTGGAGACCTATGGCCTAGATCCATGCTCAGTGGCCACCATTCTCCAGCAGCGATGTCAGGCCAGCACCATCGTCTCTCCTGCCCCTGGGACCAAAGACAGTTTGCAGGTACAGGTCCAGGGAAACCAGATCCACCACCTTGGCCAGCTATTGCTTGGTGAGTAGCCCTTCTGAGAAGACACGTCGGGCAGCTTAGCAAAGATCTTGCTTCTGACTCACTTGAGTCTAACCATCTTACCTGTATCTATACAGTCTTTATAGTGGGTCTGCTTCACCGTGGTGCAAGAGATAGACATTCCATAGAAACCATACTTCAGGTTTTAAAGTTTGGACTCTTTCAGAACTAGCTTTGGTTCAACAGTCCAATGAAATGCTAGGTAGCAGCAGCTAGAGTGTCTCTCCACCTCCACCCTCATCGGTCATGTGACCATGGTGGGGAAACAACCAGACCACCATATTATGCTGAGCCACTTAGCTAAGGTGTACTCCAGCTTGGCTGGATTATGTGCCTTCTCAATCTACCTGATTCTCTTTTTTTAATTAAAGTAATTTTATATGCGCATGGGTGTTGTGCTTGCATGTATGTCTGTGCACCATGTGTGTGCCTGGTGCCCTCAGAGGGTAGAAGAGGGCATCAGATCTCCTGAAACTGGAGTTTTAGATGTGAGCTGCAGTTGTGAGCTATCAAGTAGATTCTGGGAATTGAACCTGGATCCTCTGGAAGGATAGCAAATGCTCTCAACTGCTGAGCCATCTCTCCAGCTCCTCAGTTTACCCTATTTTCAACTTACAATGGGTGTATAATGGAACATGACCTCATCAAGGAGCAGTAGTCTGTGCACATGTCTACACAGACAGCTCAGTTTGCAGCAGTGAGCAGATGAAACAGTGTTTGCTCCAGAGCTTTCAGGATCACTGTTCTTCGTCTTCGTCCAGGTTCTTAGCCTTCCTCCCGATCTCCCCTTTCTAGAGGCCATGTGGTGAGCCCCGCCCGCAGTGCCTGAGCTCGGCTGTGCTGAGATCTCCGGTTGTAACTGCCGCAGAACTGCTGCCTGTATTGCAGATGGGGAACCGAGGTCCAGAGAGACTCAGTACCTTGCCTGCCACTCACCTAACTCTTGAGTACTGTAGCTGGGCTCTGAATCTTTTTATTCTTTTTTTTTTAAATTTTTTAAAAGATTTATTTATTTATTATATGTAAGTACACTGTAGCTGTCTTCAGACACTCCAGAAGAGGGCATCAGATCTTGTTATGGATGGTTGTGAGCCACTATGCGGTTGCTGGGATTTGAACTCGGGACCTTTGGAAAAGCAGTCAGTGCTCTTAACCGATGATTCCCTCTGGGTCTTTAGCTTCTTCTTTGTCCTTCATTTAAGTCCTCCAAAGTTCTGCCTCAGTCAGCTTTCTAAAGTAAATATAGTTTCTCTCTATATACACTCTCTGTATAATGCCTTAGTGTCTTATCTGTGCCTTCAGGAATAAGCTCCTGAGCCGAGGGACGAGCCCCTCCCACCTGCCGTGTTTCTCCTTCTGGCTTTCTTTCTCCCTTGCTCCTCACACACCTAACTCTACTCCAGCCAGTTTCCTACTGTTCGCACTTGACATCTCCCTGCTTTTGCCTGTTATCCCCTTGCCTTGTGTGCCTCTCAGCCCTGGTCTTGCCTGTTCCTACGGCTCACTGGCTCAGCCCATTTCCCTATTGTGGTAAAACTTACCAGCATTAGTCTTCTCGATTGTGTTGATGTCTCTGATTAGTGTCTAATCAGACACTAATTTTTTTCTGTAATGTCTGATCCCTCTGAAAACTAGAACTTGAGATAGATCTTGTGCTTTCATGCCTGACTCACCGTTGAGACTGGCACATAGCACATGCTTAGTAAGCAGTTGCCTCATGCCCAAGACAGTCCACAGCAGTCCACGCCCATCACTGAGCTCCTTTATGTGAGGAGCCCATGTGGTGGCTCAGGACTAAGAAGAGGCCGAAGAAAGTAGATGAACGTGCACCCGAACAGACAGAGGCCTTCTCTCTCCATACCCCTTTGGGGTTGAATGGCCTATTCACAGGAATTGCCCAAGACTACCAGGGAAAACATATTTACATTATGATTCCTAACAGTAGCAAAGTTACAATTATGAAGTAACAATGAAAATAATTTTTTGATTGGGGGTTACTACAACATGAACTGTATTAAAGGGTCACAGCAGTAGGAAGGTTGAGAACCACTTCTCTAGATGGTAGCCAGCAGGTATAAACAACCAAAATAAATCTTCAACCTCAGTGTGTGGTAAATGATCCAACTGAGAAGGTGTCACCAGAGATGAGCTTGAACAAGATGTAGAAGGCATGTCATGTATTAGAATAACAGGGATAGCAGGGAGGAACACTGGGCTTAGAGGATAGGGAGGGGCAGGAGGTTACAGGGCCCAAGGGACATGGGAAGCAGGGACGGACAGTAGGGACTTGAGACCAGGCTCGGCTGAAGATTTTCTTTTTGGATTGTAGAAGAGTATCGGCTCCCTGGAAAATACATCCAAGGCCTAGAAAAGGCCCCCAAACCTGGCAAGAAGTGACAGACTCATTTTATGCAGTGGATCCCATGGGACCCCAGGTTCTGAGCTGGTAACTGATATGAGCATTTTCAACTTTTGCAAATAAAAACTGTAATTCTTTACTGAAAGCTTTTATTTCGAATCTAAATCTGAATCACTCTTAGGTTTTACTTAGTGAAAATGTTCATGTGGTTTCTGTGATTTAGTTCATGCTCTATGATAGAAGCAGGGCAGCCCATCCAAAGCACAGCAGGCAGAGTGATCCTGCTTCTAAAGCCCCTCTACCAGATAGACCCCAGCTCCCTACTTACTGCTCCTACAACCTGATTAACCTCCTAGGCCCTGCCCTGTTGTCCCTTCCTGCCTCTGTAGGGTTTGTCCCTTAGAAAACAGCCTGGCTATTTCTCTGTCGTCACTCACAGCAACAAAACGAATTAACTCTAAGCTGCAGCAGATGTTAATTCAGTAGACTTAAGAACAATAAAAACACAGAATGTGGGTTTCTATGTGACCCTTCTTCCCCAGCCGTACACAGCATGTACCACCAATGGCTAAGTTTGTGGTGTGACTCCAAGATGGGGGCTTTGCTGTCATGAAGTCCTAGATGAAAAATGTCTTCCTTAGCCCCAGCTTCTTAAGCTTGGGTTCATGGACAGGCTCTTCAGTCAGTCTGCAGAGGACCCAGGAACTCCCTAAAATAACTGCAAGGGAGTTCATCTAGTCACAAATGAGTCAGTGGTTGCCAGAAGTGTTTAAGACCATCCCTCATTCCACCTTGGTCTGTGCAGGTCATTTCTCTGTCTAGGGCCCTCGGTGGAGACAGTAATAAGAGCTCTTGGATTTTACCATTAAAGAATTACTTTTTGTCTTTCTCATCTTTTTAAACACTGAGATAAAAGAGGCTTGCTCATCTACTGTCCACCAAATAACCCATTTTAGACCTGGAAAGGAAGAAGGAAGGAAGAAAGGAAAGAAAAGAAAAAAGAAAAGAAAAGAGAAAGAAGTGTTCTTGCTGTGAAATCAAGGACAGTCCTTTTCACTGGGAAGTAAACTTCTTAATCTCACTAATTCTGTCTACATGGACATGCACATATGGAACCTGGAAGTACCTTCTAGAAGTTCACTCTAGCAGGACCCTGCTACAGCCAGGCCTTTGCACACACAGCGTGTCTGCGCCTGAACAGTTCTGAGCAGTGTCGCTTGTCGAGAGCTGCGCTGTATGCTCTCTGAGGGGCCGCGCTGTGTAAGTCTGACTCCCTGCTGAAGATCCAAAACCCGTGAAGGACACTGTTCTCCACTGTGGTTCAGTGGCACTCTGCTGTGCCCGTGTCTGTCCAGGCCTGTGCTGAGCTGTTTCTTCCAGGAACAGTGCTACATTAGCACTGAATCATCTTCCTATCCCCACTGTGAATGGTGTGGAGATGTGTAAGAGGGTGGAGCAGAGTCGGACTAGAAAGAATTCTATTTATTAACTATTTTTGTTTTCTTTTTTGAGAAACCTCTTGTTAGCTCCTTAGCCCATTTTTAAAAAATGGGTTTGCTGTTTTAACTTTCTGATTTTTGAGTTCTGGATTCTGGATTTTAATCCAGAAATGTGTACCTGGCAAAGATTCTGTCGGCTTCCTCGTCACTTGATTTGTTTCCTTAGCTGGTGGCCTTAGTTTCTGGGTATATGGAGTCCTATTCAGGAAGTCCTTTCTCTGTACCTGTATCTGCAGGAGCTAATCTGTGTTTCTTCCAGCAGTTTCAGGTTTCACATTTAGGTCTTTGATCTGCTTGGCATTAGTTTTTATGCAAGAAGATGGAGCCAGATGATAGGCACTAACTCTGGGCAGGTGGGCCAAAGCCTGGTGGGCGGAGGCTGTATGTCAGGGATGACCAAGCTAGGCTGGTACACTGGGTGTGGGACCAGGTAGATCTGGGGATTGGATAGGATGCATGGAGTAGGGACTAGGCAACTCCCTCCCCACCCCCAACCCCGGCTGGACCCTAGTATAGCATGTGCAGGACCAGGCTAGACAGAGGTTGGATGTTGGCTAATTCTTTTAAAAGTTTGGGTAAAACCCAGATATCTTTATAATGGTAGATACCTTTAATCCCAGCACATAGGAGGCAGAGGCAGGTAAATCTCTGATTTGAGGGCAGCTTGGTCTACATAGTGAGTTCCAGGACAGCTAGGGCTACTCTCACTCACACACACACACACACACACACACACACACACACACACACACACACACAGAGTGCACATTTGTCATAGCATACGAGAAGAGGTCAGCAGAAAACTTTTGGGAGTAGGTTCTCTGCTTCCACTTTATGGGTCCCAAGAGATCTAACTCAGATCCACAGGCTCCTCAGTAAGTACCTTTTTACCCACTGAGCTCCCTCATCTGCCCTGTGATTGGCTAATTTTAAGGATGCCTGGTGGAGAGGAGCAGAACTGCATAAGCTTTGAAGAGTGCCTGCAGCCCCGTGCATTGTGTGATACGTGAGCAGCACAGGAAGGTAGGTGATTTCTCTAGTTAACTTTATGTGACTATTTCTTAAATTTAAAGAGATTTCTTTGCTGGAAATCAGAGGGACCAAAATGCAGGCTGCTTTGGGAACGGTTCAGCCCTCTCTGCAGTTGAAATCATCAATGACACCTTCACATCATCATTGTAAATAATTCCAGAGGAGAAGTGCTGCTTACCTCTGTATCCAGAAAGCCCCTGCTCTTTCTAACACTAGCTTGTGGTTTGCTGTAAGTTCTCTCCCTTCTCCAGCACTGGAGAGATGGAGAAGAGGCAGTACCCTCTACCGTTTGGACAATTTTCTCAAAAGCATTTGAATGGTAGCCTTCATTCCCTAGCTCACTGTAGAAGAAATCTTAGCTCTGCGAAGAAATGTACCACGGGTGCCTAGTCTTCCTCTCTCCAGCCCACTCTCCATAAGATGGCGATGTTCCACAAGGACGATTCCTTCATTGTGAATTGTTTTTACAGTAAGCTTTTATTACTCATTAAAAAACATATAAGACATTTAGAAAGAAAATATCCTCAAAAGAATACCCACAGAGCAATAATACAACCATAGAAGGCACTACCAGCAGTCAGACCCTCTGAGACTGAAGGAGATCCACGCTTTCCAGAGACTCAACCACAGTCAAGGTCCTGGGTCTAACTGTGCTTAAAGTCTGACTCTTACCATCTTCTGAATAAACACCTTTTCTTTATATATAGCTATATGCCTCTATGTGTATATACATATGTATGTGTGTATGTATATATACATACACAAATATTTTTCTTGTTAAAAATAAAAAAATGGAGGGAAGTTCTCAGCAGCATTCACAGTGTTTGCAGCAGGAGCCATGCCTTCTCCTAATGCTACAGACATGCAGGATGAAGGGAATGACTTTCCATATGCCCCTGTAATACACAGCAGGAAGGGGCTTCTTAAGGGAGGGAGATGTAAGGCTGAGCATGAGACAGCAGGTAGCCAGGGGGTTGGTGGTGTGCACAGTCTCAGAGTCGCTAGCTCATGTTGCCTTTGCAGCTCTGAAAATGATGCACAATTTGAGTGACAAGGATTTGACATTCTTCTGGGATAGGAGCAGTATGGCCTCAGTCTGGGCTGGGAGGGAACTTTTGGGGCTATACGGAGAATCTTGGGCTTAAAACTACCCAAGGAAAAGACGTGGAAAGGCAAGCACAACATGAAAGTGGTCTCCTCTGGAGGCTCAACTGGAACACTGGCCCTCTTTTAAAGGGACAAGTTTTTTTTCCCTCTGTATTGAGTGTCTTTGCAGCCCTGGTTACTCTGGCTAATTGTTTTAAGTTTGAACTAGTCAAGAGTTGGAGTCAAAATCTGATGCTGTCAATGCAGTCTAATAATCTTGCATCTTCAAAGTCAGAGTATGATCAGGAAGCTTGATGGGAAAGAAGTGTGTGATCATTAGTCACCCTGTGCTCTGAGACTCTGTCCTTGGCTCTATAGCACCATTGTCCACTTCCTGCCAGGGGCAAGCCAGCAGGAGGAGTTTCAAGCAAAGTGCCCTGCTCTTTCTCTGCAAACAAAAAGGCACTGAAGTCACCAGGGAAGTCAAGCCACAAGCAAACCACAGGTTTGCTCAGTGCTGTGCTGTGAGCAGACCATGCTTCCCCCCAGAGAGAGCTCCAAGGTAGAGAATCGTACCACTGTAATCAAAGCTACTACTCAGGCAACAGCTGGAGACCCTAAAGCCCTAGTTGGAGGTGGTGCTGAAGGCTAAGGAGAGTAGCCCAGGCAGTCCAGGCCCCACTGCAGGCGCAGGGCACAGACAGCTTGGACGTGCTTCTCTGTAATACTTTCTGGCAACTCAGCAGGAAACTAAAATTGATAAGTGGCTGGTTTCTCTTTGGTAGAGACCCATAAGGATGACAACATTAAATTAAAATTTTAACATAGCAAACACTGGACAGAGACATGCTGAAATACCACACAAATGTGCATATGTCTTTGGGTTTGCATGCACACAGCCTGCTGAGTAAGAGACGGCCTGGTCGGGCTGTAGCTTCTGGAGATCTCAGGCTGACCCTGAGTGTCTAGTACTGGCGAAGAAGAGGCACCTTGGGGCAAGGACAGTCCTTTCATGAGGATTTTCCTGCTTTAAAGGACTTAGCTAAAATGAATATGCCACATTTGACCCTTAAATATACTATACATGGCAAAAATGAAAAAAAGGAACCAAAGCGTTAAATCCAGAGAAAGAACACAGGCTCTGAAACCTTTCTTTCCTTTTGCCGGTTGGAGTTTGGTGACCAGAGAGGCAACTATTTGGTTTCTGAAAGGCCAGCAGATTGAGCAGGAGAAACACTGGTCATTCCACACGAGTTCTGATCCCAGGCAGAAGCTCTCCAGAGTCATGGTGTGGTGGGTTAGCAGGAATCGAACCCTGCATAGACACTTTGTGGAAGAGACTTTGTGCCACATCTGTTAACGGCTGGGCAGGCACAGGTGGACCCACCAGAGGTGTCTTGACAATAACTGTTTGTTCCAAAATAATAAAATAAATTGGAGGGCACCGAGAGGACAGGAAGTCAGCTGGTTACCCAGGCTTCCCTTGGGACTCTCGTAACGCCTCCTCCAGTTTCTGACGGAATTTGTTGTACTTCTTCTGCAGTTGATGGAGCTTGTCCTGCTCCTCTTTTTCCAGGATAGTTAAGAAGTTCTGGAGTTCGGGAATGGAAAAAGCATCCCACTGTGAGGCGAGGAGGAAGAGGAGAAAACAAGGGGAAATGGTTAGAAGTTGACATGACTCAAGGGCCCTGCTGCTGCTCCACAGTGAGCCAGCCAGGCACACTTTTCAACCAGAGAGGCGGGCACCATGAATGACATTGGCGTACCGTACACAGCGGTCGCATCAGCCACAAATGGTCAAGTCCTGCCATCTCATGGAGTTCCCAGCCTGTATACGCCATCTTTTATAGGAGTCAGCAGCACCTGAGGTCTTCACTTTGGTGCTGGATGTGCTCTCCCGAGGCAGGTGGAGGACACCTCCACCCTGCTGCCCGCCTTCTCATGAACCAGTACTCCGAGCACACCCTGGACACTGCTCAGACGGCTCTAGCTGGTCAGGCTGATGCCTCCACATGGGCAAAAGGACTAAGACTCCAAGCTCCCGGGCACAAGGGAGTATTTTATGGTGTGCCTGGTTTAATCCCCACACTAGATAAGACACCTGTGGCTCACAGAGAGGGTGGGGAAAGCAGTCATGGGGCCAGCAGTACAGACCACAGCGGCTCCAGCTTTCCCAACCCCAGGCCTGCAGCCCGCAGAGCACACAGGCCTGCAGTAGCACCTTTCCCTAACACACGCTTCTGTAGGCTCAAGACCACGCTAAGCTGTCCGGGTTGAAATGAGTGTATCTGCCCTGATCCTCCAAGACTCCATTGACACCCCCCACCTCCAAACAACAAAAACAACCTCGCTCTGAGCCTCCCCTCCTCTCTCCATCACTCCCTGAAGACCACATCCCAAGTATTCTGGGCTTGGGGGATTTCTGCCTGATTTGGTCCTATTTTTGCAAGGAGTCTGACACTGGTTAGACCCCTTTGGAGAAAGGAAGTCATCATTTTAGGAGGAAAATAGTTCAAAAAACGTCTGTGTCTAGTAGAGACGAGAGGTGGAGCTTGCTGGGACTTAGGGCATAACTAGGTAAGGCTTGGACACAGTTTCTGTGTGTGTGACCCCCACCCCCACACCAGCCCTGTTTCCACAAAGCAGATGAAATCCTTTCCACGGGCTTTGCTGTATGCAGGTCAGAACTTGCTTCCCTGTGATCGCCCACTGATGATCCTGGGTTAAGCACTGAGCCTCTGGCAGTCTGCAGCCCCACCTACACTCTGCAGTTAGGACAGCAGCACCCATCTGGCTTCACCCAGCCGGCCAGGACTGGTTTTTGCAAAGGGTCCAGACATACCTCCACCTCTCCAGTTTCATTCTCCTTTAGCACAAAGCTGAGAACATCGGTGTCAGGCCCAGCGAGCAGACGCAGGTAGAGAGGGCAGTCAGCGATGGAGAGTTTCTGGAAGAGCACTGCAAACAGAAGGAAGGGCTGGGTGTTCATCTCAACTGAGGACAGGGTGGGGCCTGGGCTCGGAAGTGCACCGATTGCCAGGTAACCAGAAATAGTCATGGTTCTTCTAACCTGACAAGGCAGGGGGGGCTCAAAGCCTTCCATCCATTCCTGCCATCGGAGAGGCGCTGCTTCCATTCCCATATGGCAAGATTTAGCCACGTTTTCCATCTTCCAAAGGAAGAGGAGCAGTGGGTGGACTCCTTCCCATTATAGAGATTAGGAGACCAGAGCTCAGGGTGTGTCTTTCCTGTATGTGCATGGGGCTGGGCACAGTAGGCATGAGCTGCCCCATCCTGCCCAGAGTCCATGAATCCTAACACCAAGTAGACGACTCTAGGCCCGCTGCCTGGAAGCCCACACTTCCCATCCAGGACTGACAGTGAAGCTTAGTGCCTGTGCGCATTAGCAGACTGGGGAAAGGTTGGAAGCTCTCATACCTTGTCCATCTTTGTGTATCCGCTTAAAAAGTGCAAACTTCTGTGGGTTGTCCACAACCATGAATTTCTTAAGCAGCCCCTGGATGACCTCACTGACAGTGGTGGTGCTGCTAATATGTAGCTGCTTGATGGCATCAAGTGGCAGGTAGAAGGATGTCCGCTTGTCCGTGGTGGCTGCCGGGTTCACTTCCTTAATGGCATCATAGATGGACTGGGGCCGGATCCCAGCAGGCACCGTCACTGGCCGCCGGAGTTTCAGATGCACTTTGATGAAACCTGTGTAGGTGCCATCTTCACTCTGCAAGTGGGAGGCACGTCTTGCCTGATTCTGTCTGCCCAGTTCACTCTGGGCTGTGAACTACAGAAAACCTGGCACTCCAGCCAGCCTGCCTGAGTCCCTTCCTGAGTCTCCCATCTAGAAGTGCTGGAGATAATTCACTCTCCTCATGGGCCAGGAAGTCTGGAAGCCCAATTACCAGAGAGGATTGGTGGGGTTAGGCTTCCCTCACATGAAGTTTAGCCCAGCCACCCCAACCCTTTACCACATAGGAGCCAATGGCCCTCGTTGGGTCTCTAAAGGCAGAGCCTGCGGCCTCCTCTCTACCTCTGAACTTGGGAGGCGCAGCATCAAGGTCCTCAGAGATCCAGCCCAACTCTGGCCTGACTGCATTTTCTGAGGCTCCTGAGTGACTTGGAAGCCCCAGAGAACCAGTTGCTGCCAGTCACCAGCAGGGGGCAGGGCTCTCCTGGTGTTATCCCTTAAAACCTGCCCTGAACCAGTCAAGGTCAGGGGCTTTCACCAGTCTGAGCAGTGTAAGCTTCACAGGCAGGAACGGCAGTTGCAGATTCCCCGGGTCAAGGGCTTCCTCAGGATCAAGTCCCCAAACCCTCCATCACTGTCATTTAATTCCCCCAAGATCTTCCCAATGTAGCCAGAGAGTGAATGGAACAGAGGCTGTATCTGGAGTTATTCTAAAGCCCATTCTATTTCTCTGGGTCCCTGAGGTCACTGAAAGCTGGGCGTGGACAAAGGACAGTGAGCTGCAAGGGAGTCGTGTTCCTGTGGCGAGGGGACAGAGAGGATGTTGGGTAGTGATGCACAGGCTCTGCTTACCAGCTTCATGCCCAGGCAGTGCTTCTCCCTGCTGTTATAGCTGTCAATCTTCTGCTTGATGTCCTGAATCGTGGGTGGGTGCTGTGTCTCCTCCACGGCTTTACAGACATTCTGGAACAGACAAGTGGCAATGTGTATAGTGGCCCTCAGGCTAAGACATAAGGACCGGCATGAGCAGTAAGAGGCCAGCCACTCACATCTCTCTCAGCCTCAGGCTTCCTTACCTATGACATGGACATAATACCCACCCCAGACTAGCTGAGAGGCCAGTGTCGTGTGCCCCACACCTAGGCACTGGCCGTGGACTTGGTGAGTGGGCCATAATCTGTCCATCTCCAAGAAGTGATGAGCTGCAAAGGTTTGAGTGCATGCTAAGAGCTGATAGCCAGGGAACAAGGGCACGTGCTTGCCAGTCAGCTCATGTCACTGGCAATCGCTTTGCTCATAACAAGTGATGATTTGTCAAACGAATGAACTGTTAGGGACAGTCAGTGTTTGCTGGGCATCTCTATACACTAAGGATTCAGCTGTTTCCACATCTCACAGACCCAAACTTCCTGATTACTGATTCTCCAGGTGAGGACATTGGGACTCAGGCATTTACCATTGCCCAATACCCTCATCCACATGTGCAGAACAAACCAGAAATCGCACGCCTGCCCTGCAGTGTTCTTCCTGCATCACCATGATTCATTCTTATAGAGTTCCCTGCTTTCCTCTGCAACCCGCCAGGAAAATGGAAGAATGAACTTAATGTGGATGTCAGTATCCCTTGCAGTATGGTACCAGTGGATTCTGAGATCTACAGAGGTCTTTTTCACAGTCTGTTCTCTGGAGTTCCCTTATGTTCAGGATCACTTCCCAATTTGTCTTCATGCTGCCCTGAGTGGCTTGGGGTACAGAAGCTGGTCAGTGAAATTTCTCCCAGAATTATCCTGATCTTAGAATTATCCTGCTGGATAATCCAGCAGACTCCGGCAGTCAGGAATCATCTTTGGCACATCAGACAGCAGATGCCCAGAGAGGGATGACCTGACATCATCTGACACCTGCTTGTGGGTTTGGCTTGGGGAATTTTACACGTTCCCACAGCACACTGTCACCACCACCAAGTGAAGCACAGTGGGGCGCTCACCAACAGAGCTCACACCTGACCTTTCCCTTCAACATTCCCATTTGCAGGACTTCACACGCACCGCATACTAGCACTTCCTCCCCCCACTCTCCAATCCTACAGGGCCCAGACTGCCAACTCCATGGCTGTCAAGAGCAGTGGGCATTGCTGGGGCTGTAGGGCTCCCCTTCCTAGCCCTCCACAGAGACCACAGAGAGCCAGAATCCTCTTCACTAGATGCTCTTGCCATGGTCTGCTCCTGTGCCCTTTTCACCCACAGCTCCTGATGGTAATTACTTTGCTGCTTTCTCTGACACACTACAGCGAACATAGAAAATAAAGATGCTGATGTCCCACTGCTAGTGAGTAACCAAGTGGGAATAAGAATGAAGTCCATCTAAGCATGGAGCCTAATTCTGAACTGAACATGTGGCCACCCTAGGGCAGCCCCTACTGTTGTAGGGATCAGCACCCCACATCACCAGTAATGGTCACTGAATTTTAACACTGCAGGCATGGGATGAACAGCTGGTAAAAACAAGACCCAGCCTATGGAATATTCATCTAAGCTGGCCTGATCAGTGTGTCCAGTTCTAGGCATCCCAGTGGGTCTCACACTATCTATGAAGCTGGCAAGGAGGGACTCCTAACATCTGGGGTGAGGGCAGCTGGCAGGATGTAGGTAGGGACCTACCAGGAAGTCCTCTTACTTGGATCTTGAGGAATGCCCAAGAGAAAATAGTTGTTGCGAAATCTGTTTGCTTGAAATGTGTAAGCCACGTGACCTCAAAGGCTGTCTTCATTTACTGCTGACTCATTAATCTAATTAATTCCTCTTATTTGTCTTCACTTCTGGGACTCTCCATTTCCAGTCTCCACAAGCTGGATACATCTCTGTGGAGCAGACGTGCCTGGCTATGGCCCTGCCTTGCTTTCTGGCCATTTCAAGTCAGAATGAGCGGCTGCTGTCTTATCCTTCATTCCACTCATCTCTGAGGCAGGCTGACTGTCATTCCTAGGACATTCTCACATTCATCTACAAAAAAAGAACTAAGTGACGGAAAGCTCTAGAAGTCCCTGGAAGATCTCTGTTTTCAGTTCCAGCCATTTCCTTGTTGAAAAAGCAGCTGTGTTGTGGCTTCTGAAGGCCTGTTTCCACGCCTACTTGGGACCACAGTGAGTCACAGCTGCCTTGGCTCTAGGTTTCTTCTTCCTGTTCCACTTTTTTATTCATTACATCAACCGACCTATTCTGTTCCCTTTCCACAAGCCTGGGAAATGATGCAAGTAGCCATGGGTACCTTCCAGACAGGCAGAAGAGGCATCCCTGAGCTCGGCACTGGAAGGCCTGGCCTTCTAGATGAGCTCCATCTACCGAGGAGTGTCAGCAGCCTGGGTGTGGCCAACTCTGTGAACCTTGCTCCCATAGAATGTCATGTCAGCGCCAAATGTCAGCACCCAGTTCAGTCTGGCTGCTGCCCACACTGAACCTGCCAGGCAAGATCTAACCTACAGATGGAATGAATCACTTTCCAAAGTAGGCCAACCAGTGAGCCCTGTCCAAGGGCTCAAAATCCACCACCTGGGAAACACCATAGAATCTAGATTATGGACTCTTAAACTTCCAAGCACATTAGTGTCACCTGGGTGGGGCTTTTCTAAAAATGTGGTTTCCTGAACTTTCTCCTTAGACAGTGCCAACTTCATTGATCTGGGATGCAGCCTGGGAATGGAGATTTTTCAGAATCTGTCAGATGATTTCGACATGTTGCAGAGTTTGGAAATTGAGAAACCCTCACGACAATTCCATCCAGCTATAGAACTACTATTTGGGGGCTAACAGATAAAAGCTGTCCCCACATTTTACCTAAAAGGCAGTGTCCACCGTGTGGACAAAGTCAACAACTCAGTAATCTTTCCAAGGGTTTCTGTCCATCTGACACATTCTCAAGCCTTCACAGTGAAGGACTTGTCTCTCTACTGATGGGAACAAAGTCAGAAGCCAGGAAGATAGCACTTGTGTCTTGGGGGTACCCCAATGTCCAGACAGAATGGGGAACTCTTCTAATTTAGTAAATCTAGCTGTAAACTTGTCAGGTGTCTCTCAGAGTTAACCCATCTCAGGCATGTGACACGGAACTGATTCTCTCTGACTAAATCCCTGGCAGTGGCTGGCTGAGCTGTTCTCAGCATGCCTGGCTCATCCCAGTACTGCTGAGAAGCTGGTTTGTCTCATGCCCTAAGCCACAAAAGGCTGTGACCACTGTAAGCTCTTGAAGTTATGGCAGTAAGGAAGTTATAAAGTGGAGGCATGACAACCACGTGGCAGGTGGTGTGCCAGGCATAAGAGTGCAGATGCCCTCCCCAGAACGATTCCCTAATATCTATTAAAATGTCTTTAATGGGTTGTCAGTGGTGGCAAGCACCTCTAACCCCAGCACTTAGGAGGCAGAGGCAGGAGAATCACTGCAAATTCGAGGCCAGCCTGGTCTATATAATGAACTATCAAAACTGTTATCTCAAAAAACCAAATCAAGTCAAAATACCTTTAAGAACCCCAGCACAGAACAGATTTATGTTATGTCAGATTTTGCTGTATTTTATCTTCAAGGCAACACTGGCTAGTTCTGTACTGCAATCAGTGACAAACAGGAAGTTTTCATTTTGGTTAATTTACTCTAAGGAGGACACTCTAAAGAGTGAGACCTGTAGCTTCTAATCCCCAAATGGGTCCCTGGCAGACTAAGAACTCTCCAGCAAAGTTCTCAGAGTGACAGGTGGGCGGGGGCAGAGGAGAGGGTCCACCCTCAGTGCTTTGTCTTGATTTAAGTCACTTCTGTTTAAAAAAAAAGTCACTCTCCCGCTTCTAAAATGCGTCCGAGTGTTCTGCTTGCCTGTGACGCTGATGGTCTCACTCCCGTCTCCCCATCTGCAGTCGCTTTTCCTGGCAAGGCTTCCCTGACCCTCAGCCCTGCGTGATGGTGGTGGTGACGAGAGTGAGCCTTCAGCCCCTCCACTTGCTTGCCGTGTACGGTTTTCAGTACGTATCAGCTCACACACCTCCACGGCGAACACGTGAAGAAAGTTCCCACCACTGCACCCACTTACAGTGGGAGAGAGTGAATCACGGCCAGACTGAAGCTGAGCTATGGAAAGTCAACCCTTGCTATCTGGAGTTTATCTACAATCCTGCTTCCATCTGCCTCCCAGGAAGCTAGCAGTGATGGCTTCCCCTCTCTCTTGGACGGAAGCTCCTTCCTGACCAGGCCAACATGGCTTCTGTCTTTTCTGAGCCATGGGCACTGGGCATGAAGAAGACGATGAATACTTGCTCACGAACCTTCACGGATCCCTCATGACTGCAGGGGAGGGCAGGTCTCAGCTCTCTAAGGAGCTGTGGCAGGCCTCAGATTTAAAGGTAGTCTTTGCTCTGTGAGTGAAGTGACCATTCCTTTCTCATCCATCATGGCATCCCAGAGTCTCATTCCTGCTCAGATACCTGGTGGAATGGGCGGTATGTATTTGGCTTTAGACTCCCACTTCTAATTTTGTGACCCTGAGAGAATCAAGAGACCTTCCACATCTTGGTTCCTTCTATAAATTTGTGATCAAAATCTTTTGTCACTCAAGACCACTATAAAAGTAAGACAGTAGGCTCAAAGGTGTCTAAGAGAACAGTCAAACCTAACCAGAGGTTTCCCAGGAAAACCAAGCCCTATCCCTCTAAACCAGGTTCATTTCTCATGGTCCTTATTTTCTTATTCTAGATTAGCCAAGCAGCCTTAGAGTTCATCTGTTCCTTTCTCAACACAGGCAGTGGACAGACTCTTTCTGGGAAGGTCCAGGTAGTAAACACTAGGCTTCAGAGGCCACATCTCCTCCCCTCCACCCTTGTAACACAGAGGCAGCCACAGAACGGGGGTAGCTGTGGCACAATGAGATTTGTTTGTGCAGTGCACTTGAGGGCAATGAGACTTGCTTTGTGCAGTGTGCCATGGGTGGCAGTTTGCTCCACGGTGGGGTTTGCACAATTTCCCTCCCTGGAATTCACGCGACTCTCTTCCCTGGGTTGCTCCATCACCTGTAGGTGGTGCCTAGGGAAGTTTTAGCCCATAGCAGCCTCCCGTCCTCTGGGCCCTCAGTGTGTCTGTTGTGTGACACTGTAATTCTCAAATGAAGGAAGGCATATACACCCAGCCTTCTACCCAGTCTCTTCTCCCAAGTCACACTTCCTATGCATTGTAGTATTTTCCCCCCTGCTCCTGTGCTAAAACACCCTGACAGAAGTGACTTAAGGTTTGTAGTTCCAGGTTACAGTCTGTTGTGAAGGTGCAGTCTCTGTGCAGTCACTGTGAGCGGACTGCATCTGTAATCAGGAACAGAGCAATGAATGAACGCTTACTAGTGCTCAGCTCGCTATATCATGATGCCCCTGCTGCTGCTGCTACTGCTGCTGCTGACCTCAAACTCACAGAAATCCATCTGCTTCTGCCTTCTGGGTGTAGGATTCAAGGTGTAGACCTCCAGAGTCCTTTGATCGGAGAGTGATGCCACCAAGTAATGGGTCTTCCAGTCCCATTAAGGTAATCAACATACCAACCCCCACTCCCCACCCCCCATGTTGTGCCTGAATCACCTCCCAGGTGAGTCTAACTCTGTCAACACACCCTACAGTTTCCTGTGCGTTTCCTCACAGCACCAGCGAATGGGCTGCAGGAACTTCACTCTCAATGAGAATGTTATAGGCAGAGGCTTGGTCATTTCCCTGGAGTTATTCTCCTCCCTCCCTGACAGGAGGCAGTAGAGTTGCCTAAAGCAGGTATGGAGTAGATGGCTAGGCTACTGGCTCCAGGCCTCAGAGACCTCTTGCAGCAAAACCACCGGGATCCCCACGGCCAGGTCCAAGAGCACCTCTCTGCCCTGCACCCTGAGGTTCCCTGCCAAGAACGCATGGGATGCATGGGGCTTCAGACTTGGGCTGGCCTGCTTCTTTGTCGCTTGCTGATCAGGATGAATACAATACCATCAAGTGACCTGTGACCTATGGCAAGTCACTTCCCTTCTCAGAGCCTTAGTTTCCTCATCTGCCAAACCATGAAGTGACACCAAAGAGACTCCAAGGCCCAGCACAGGGCTAAGATTGGGCCCAGGAGATAGGGCTTTCATCACCGCTTCCTCCTGTCTTTCAGAGAACTGGGTGTGGGGACAGCCAGGGCCATCAGAATTGTGTCAGCAACTGTGGTTCAGAGGAGCAAGAGCTACCCCTCCCCTCTGTCACTCTGCTCTTCTCCGTGCTTGCCAACCTGCTCTCTCTTTGTGTCAGCAAGGCCTCCGCCAAGCTCAAGTAGATCTTGGTTTCCTTTCTCTCTCTCTTAGCACAGCTGTCAGCAGCAACTTTCATGTCCCCTGAGTAGAAACCTTCTCTAAGCCCAAGTCAGGGAGAGCTGCAGGCATATACTGAACAGAGGACCATGCACAGGCCCCCAGGCCCCGACTCTCAGGGGTCCTGTTGGGCTTACACTAGTGCACCAGCCCTAAATGGGAACCTCAGGGTGTTAGAGGGAACACATCCATCTGTCTAGGATGGGTTTGAAATGTATGACTCAGTTTCCAAGCACAGGAAAGGTCACAGGTCCCTTTGTGACAGCCTCAACCAGATACAAGAGAGGAATCTCCAGTAAGTGCACTGTAGGGTCCCCTCCTAGTTCCAGAGTGGCATGCTCTGGGATGGCTCCTCTGTCCTACCCATGGCAGTAAGGGGGTTCGTCTCATCTCTTTGTGTCATGCCCGTGGTTCACAGAATAAAAAGACCAGATCTTCCCAGCTGTGTTCTCCAGTGGTCACCTACAGCAGAGTGGGAAGGGACTCTATCGCAGAGCGTGTGGGACCCAGGCAACTCTAGAGTAGTTAGTGGAGACACAGTATAAAGAAAGAGGCGGGGGGGGGAGGGGCTGGAAAGATGGCTCAGTGATTAAGAGCACTGACTGCTCTTCCAGAGGTTCTGAGTTCAATTCCCAGCAACCACATGGTGGCTCACAACCATCTGTAATGAGATCTGATGCCTTCTTCTGGTGTGTCTGAAGACAGCAACAGTGTACTCATAAAATAAATAAATCTGAAAGAAAGAAAGAAAGAAAGAAAGAAAGAAAGAGGCAGAGAAACTGGAACGAGACTGAAGTCCCCAGAGACAAAAATGCAGGGCAGAGGTTAATGGCAACAGCAGTGAGGCAGATGAGATGGCTCTAGGCACTGTGGGAAACACGGACCAGGGTAGCCTCTATGTGTAGCCCCTGTCCCCAGGAGTCCACAGCTCACCTGAGGGAGGCAGGCAGAAATACATGCACTGTGACACAAGTGGGCTCAGAACAATTGCTCGTTAGTGACTGGCTTTCAGGCAGCCCTAATCTGCATCATGTGATGGTCATCTTGGTGAAGTCCCCAGAGAACCAGCATTCCCCAGAGAACCAGCATGCCCCAAAGTCCAGTGTCCCCTTCCCCCTTTCTTTTTTGAGTCTGCAGGAGCATCTTACCTGCTTGTTCAGGATCAGAAGACAATAGCTCTATACAGGAGGCCTAGGGAGCCCTAGCTAGCCCCAGGCGCTGCTCTGAGGGTGTATGGTATCATTGACCCCCTCAAAATAACTTGACTTGGGACATGGTGTGATGATACTCAGAGCGCCTGAGCTTTGCCACTAGGTCACACTAGTTACATTATGCCACAGTTATGCCACACCATGCTCTCAGTTCTGTGGACACCAGAAAGTCTCATGGAGGCTAGGACGTGCAGTTTGTACATTTGATATGCAGAGTGACAGATGGCATACCTTGTTGTAAGTATGATGAAAATTTGACAGACCTCAGCTAGTCCTTGGCCACAGAACCAACTGCAGCAATAGTTACTGACAAAATGGTTACAAAAAGAATTACAAGACAAAAGCAAGTTGGGTCAGGGGGACTGGCCTGATATGAGAGTTCTCTTTCCTTGCACCTGCCCCGCCAGGCTGCACTGTGGTTCTCAGGAGTCCTAAGCACTTCTGTTGCAGGTCCTCTCTTCCATAAAAATCTGCTGGAAGCCATAATGTATGATCTTACTAGCATAACAACTATGTTAATATCCCATGTTAAAACAGCCTGGGCTAGGGAGATGGCTTGACCCGTAAAGCATCTGCTGTGCAGGCATGAAGACCTGAGTTCGGATCCCCAGCACCCATGTAAAAGCCAGGCTCAGTGGCACATGTATGACTGCAGCACCTACAGAGATGGGTGATCCTGGGAGCTCTCAGTGGCCAGCCACTAAGGACATCCACCGTCCACCTGACCCCACACTCACACGCTTGCATGTGTCCTTACACATACATGTACACACAACCACAGCCTGGGCAGCATAAGACCCCACTGCAGGGGACTGCTGAGGGTAGGCATACAGATAGATACATAAAGAACTCAGACAACTCAACAGAAACAGGAACAACTTGGTCAGAAATGGAAAAGGATTGGCTAGGCATTGCCTCAAGAACATACAAATGTTCAGTAAGCACATGGAGATTCCCAGAGTCACTATGAGCATCTTCTAGTGAGGGAGAGACATTGAAGTCACGGCAGAGCTCCATGCAGTTCCCATCTATCTGACTGTCTATGAGATGCACATTGTTGGATGTGGAGTGCATCCGGTATTGAACAGCCATCTTCATTTGCCTTTTGTCACTGTGCTAAAGTACTAAGCAAAACCACGTGGGAGGAGAAGGTCGATTTTGGCTTACAGTCCATCAATCATGAAACTAAAGCAGGCACCCAAGGCAGGAGCGGAAGCGGAAAACACTGCTCACTATTTCCTTGTGTTCAGCTGCCCTTTCTCTACAGCCCAGACCTGCCTGCCTTGATATGGCCCTGCCCACAGTGGACAACATCCAGTAGCAAGAAAACGCCCCATCGCCATGTCTACCGGCCAGTCTGATGGTAATTCATCAACTGTGGGTCCCTCTTCCCAAGCGTGTCAGGTTGACAAATAAGGTCAGTGATCTCAGTGACCAGTGTAAACTGGTAGAAGAACTGTGGAGACAGTGATGCTGATCCCTCCAAAGGTTAACCTAGAATTACCTAGGATTTAGCAACTCCAATTCTGGACACACATTCAAAAAAAACTGAAAGCATACATACAACCATAGGAAGAGGCAACCCAAGTGTCCACTGATAGAGTGGACATGGACGATGTCCACATACATATCTGTAGTGCAATACGTCTCAGCTTTAAAAAGGAAGAAAATTCTGGCGATGCTGTTCTGTGAATAAACCTCGAAAACACTATGATAAGTGGAATAAAATGGACCAACGAACACACTCCCTGGTAGAGTCCTCTCATTCTCTGTCCCTAGAGTAATTAAACAGGTGAGGAATTTCAGTTTGAGAAAATGCAAAAGTTCTGGAGATTGGGTCTGCAGACCTAGCAGCAGAGCACCTGCTTATCATACACAAGGCCTTAGGTTCAAACCTCAGCCCCTGCAAAGTTCTAGAAATGGAGGTAGTGATAGTTGAGCAGTGTATCTGTGTCATGCCTCGGAAACCGGATCGCATTTAGTAATAGTTGAAATGGTAAATTTTATGTGTATTTCACTGTTAGAGCCACAGTTGTGACTTCCTGATAGAGTGCCTGTCTAGTGTGCACAGGACCTGGGTTGTTCCCCAGTTCTGTAAAATAAATAATGATGGTAAAAGACGATTCCAGGACCCCAGAAACCTGGAGGCCATTAACTGTCTGGGTTCATATGGTTTCCATAAAGTCGTGCGTTTCTCTTCCACTCTATGTGTCAAACATCTTAAGGGTCAGAGTAGCTCCTGAGCAAGTTGGGCCCCATCCTGAGACCTTCAGACTCAGTCTCCTTTCCTATGACCAGGCTCCAGCTCTGCTTGTAGCTCCTGGCAGGACACAGACCAGATGCCCAGAGTGGTAGAGCAGCACTGGAAGGAAGGGGCAGAGGAGCTTCAGTGGCCAGCCAGTCCCACCTGGTATGCTCACACTCGCCAGCACAGGGCAGCTTGGGCTCTGCTGGGACACTTTGGTGCCTGCTGGAGCGTGTGCAGTCCTCCCTGACTCCCCTTACCTGGAGACCCACTTCTTTCTTTAGCTGTGGGCCTGGTGCAGTCAGGCTTAGGTCTCTAGGTCTTCATAAGGGTATATTGAGCCATGCTAAAGAGGAAACAGACCCCAGGTCAGGGCAAGTCTGGGTTTTCTACACAGGAAGCACCCAGTGTCACACTGTATACAGATCTGTGTTACCTGACTAGTTGAAAAGAGAGAAAGAATTTAATCTCCCAGGCTGGGCCTGTTAGCATCTCTCCTTTTAAGCTCATGTTCTGGAGAGCTCAGTCCAGAGCCCAGCCTGACAGTAAGAAACAAGAGCTCAGAAACTTGCTTCCTAAACGTAATGGAGAGGTAGATGTTATATGTTCCACACACTGAAACTGATAAATTCCAGCTCAATCAACAGAAATGATCTAATCTTACACAGAAAGAGGTAGAGGAGAGGGACCTGGCACAGAGAATACAGGGTGGCCTGCCCCAAGTTCTGAGAGTGAACAGGCTGTCTTGGTTAAGTACAGGTGCTGCTGGAGGGAAGGACCAGGCCAGCATCCAGGACCTCCTCCTGTCTCACCTTAGCAGAAATCCTTACAATTTAAACAACTGGAGCTCACTACCCAGTTCCCTCTCAGCCCAGGAGGAAGTGGCAAGAAGAGTTTATTCCCATACGAGTGGAGATGGACCTTTCCGACTCACCATCACAGGTGTGCATGAAGGACCTGAGCCTGAGGGGCGAAGTGACTTGGCCGCAACTACAGTTAGTGGCCAGGGCACTCTGCTGACAGATCTGTCCACTGTCCTATAACCCTGGGTGCTTGGAAAGATCTCAAAGGGCCGTCACACATAAGCCCCGCACACTGCGATGAGAGGAAAGGGGAACCCCGTAGGCAGGGGCTAAGGTCCCCGAGTCTATCTGCTCGGCTGGTTGGTTGGTTGGTTACTTATCCTTTTACTTTGCTGGCCTTTAGTTTCCAGCTGAGGGACTTCTCAGGAATCTGTGATAAGGGTTCAACTTGCATCCCTCTTGGAGAAATCCCTGAAATAACAAGTGTTTCCTAAACAGGACTTTGGAGAGTCTGAAAATCTGAGGACAGTATTAATGCAACTCCAGGGCCTGTCTGCAAAGATTCAGAAGCCAGTAGGTCTCGCAAGTCTCCAGTACCAAAGAGTGACTCAGAGTGATCCCCATGCAGGTGGCAGGGCACCCTTGGAACCACTTCAGAGGAGTGGTTAAAACCTGTCAGGCT
Organism: Tokudaia tokunoshimensis; assembly: GCA_036184795.1. NCBI lineage: Eukaryota > Metazoa > Chordata > Mammalia > Rodentia > Muridae > Tokudaia > Tokudaia tokunoshimensis. The sequence continues at coordinate 63,127,188 of BTHU01000013.1, read as the reverse complement.
CCCAGCCAGCTAGGGGTCAGAGGCACAAAGGCAGAGAGGCAGAGGTCAGAGGTCATGCTCTTTCCTGAGAAAGTGTGAACAGAGTTCCCAGGGTTTAGAGAGGGAGGCAGGAGAAGCATGCAGAGACTGGTCCTTAAGACTTTCCACATAGTCTGTGTCCCAGTTCTTGTGGTTAGGTGTGGCCTGTGACAGCTCTAGCCAATGTCAAGTGGGTAGAAGAGTCATATTTACACACATACACAACACACACACACTATATATATATGTGTATATATGTATATACACACATACCTTTACAGTGAGGTTATGTCACTTGGGGTGATAATGCTCCCTGCAAGGGCTAGATAATCTAACAAAACCCTACAGCCAACCATGGGACACTTCCCTTTTGATTTGTTGGTCAAGGGAGTTGAAGAGACTCCTAAATAATATAGGGCACTGCTGTCACCTTGGTTGTCCCCTATTGCCAAAGACACCAGACACTTCAGATGCAGGACTAGAGGGAATTTAGTAGAACTGATTCTAGCTCATTGAAAATGCCTCCTCCCTGCAGATTAGGTCTCATAGCATCCCAAGGTTCTGTGCGAGCTGCCACAGGAGAAAAGCAGTTGCCAGTCCTAACAAGCTGTAGATCTCATGCGCCTTGACAATGACCAGTATGACAAGATGTCCCCAGGGGTGCAGTAATGGGGCTCTTACATCTTGTGGGCAACCAACAGTTGTCTAATTAAACTTGAGGCCAACTCAGTAAGAGGGAACTCATTCCTGGAGCTGTAAATCTAAACAACTACCCATGTGTGGTGAGCCAATAGAACCTACTCCTGTCGCGTTCCTAAGCCAGTATCATCCCTAACCGCCTTCTAGATGTTTATCCTCATACCCACAGGTAAGTGAAGCTTCACCTCTCATCAAAGATGATTCTTTTTTTGCAGTAGACAGAGACTATTACAGAAATCCACAAATAGTCAAAATACAGAGACCAACAGACCATGGGATACCAACCACAATTGATACATCAACCCCTACACCTAAGGCTCGGAAAACCATAGAAGAATGGGTGGAAAGAACCGGATGATCTAGACCTCTGCTTGAGGCTGTGTCTTGTATAGATGATAAGGAAGCTGCACTCATGAAATCTCAAGATTTGTTTACCTGAACAAGCCTAGTACCATTAGAATACAACTGTCGCGCCAGCACGGATGGGGAAATCTTGCAAGGTCCCACTCCTACATGAAGGCAGTTGGTAAGGATTGAGAGAAGGAAAACTGTCTTCTTCAGGCACAAGCCCCATAGGCTAGCCCATCCCACATGGTCAGTCCCAAACAAATACACAGATGACCAATGGGCTGAGCAGGCTGTGTGTGTGTGTGTGTGTGTGTGTGTGTGTGTGTGTGTGTGTGTGTGTATAAGAGCTACACTTACCTGCAGTGGGTATAAGGATATAGATATGTATGTATGTATGTATACATGTGTGTGTATATATATATATATATATATATATATATATATATACACTATACACACACACACATACACACTTACCTGTAGTGGGTAAAAGGATATACATATGTATGTATATATATATGTATGTATGTGTGTATACATACATATGTATATGTATACACACACATACATACATACATGACAACAAAGGAGGTCATGAATTTGAGAGGGAATGGGTAGGAATCACAGGAGGAGCCCATGTATGAAATTATTTTTTTAAAAAAATAAAACACTCTGAGGCCTGGCTCACAAAAACCTCTGGTGTTATTCTGAGTCCCTCAGTCCCCTGACTGCTACCAGTTTAATTCTCTGTAAAGGGAAATCAACTTATTTATACTCCGTGACTAATACCTAGGGGTGGTTTGTCACAAGAGGTAACCCATCCTGATCATACAAGATGAAAGTTGTAGCAACTGAAGTCAGCTAGCAGGCCGTCTACATCTACCTCTGTAACCAAGGCCACACTGCTGCCTTGGCCTGGAGGGTACACTTCGTGCTCTCTTAGGACTGGCATCTTCTCAGGGAAAAGCACCTCTGCACAGGCCTGAGGAGGCAACAGACTGAAGGGAACAGAGACCACATTCCCGAACAGCAGTACCGAGAATCATCTGTGGTTAGTCCTGGGCAGGGTGAGCCTCTGGCACAGCGCACGGAAGCTGCTGAATGGTCCATTTGGGATTCCTGTTTTATTTTTATCGCTCCAAGTTTGTAGCTTATTTTTAGTGTTTTCTCAGTTGCCAAGGTGGTCAGGGGCAGCTGCTATGACGGAGGCCTGGGTGTGCTGCTGGCAGGGAGATGACAATTTCCTTGACTGGTCTCAGGGCTGCCAGACTCGCCTGCTGTCCCCTGAGTACCACAGGCCCTGTTGCAGGCAAGGAGCAATGGAAGAAACGAGGGACAGAACTAGGAGTTGTATAGAACCCTGCAGCCTGTTTCCTTCTGGTGTTTTTCTTGAACAAAAAAGAATTCAATCGTTTCAAGGCAGTCCAAAGAAAGCCAGGTGGTGGGGGTGCCGGGGAGTAGGGTGTGCTCAGTAGAATGCTACTATGAACAGAGTCTGCCTTCTGTTCTCCCATCCACAGGGAAAAAACCAAAAACAAAAACAAACAGGAGAGTTTTTCAGCAAGTAGTCTTTCCATTTTAGGATAAACACTGAAAATAAGTTTAAACAATATTTAACAGATTAGAGTGACCTGCCACAGTATAGAGTCAAGGTCCCCTGACCTTGGAGGGATGGATGGTAAGGGACTTACAGTGCCTTATCCAGCCTATGGCTGCTTGGGTCTTTCCAGAGAAGACAAAGCCTGCATCTGTCCTTGGACAGAAGCAGTCTGAGATGGTTAGTTCAAGCCCTACCTCACTGGATACACGCTGGTCAAGTCCTCCTGCCTGTCTTGCCTCATTGTCTCCATCTGCCAAGTGTGGCACTCTAGCTTTGTTCAAGAAGAGGCTCTGTGTCTCTCCTCAGAACACCCTCCCTGCACCACCACCCCCGCCTTGATACCCTGCCAGGCTCCCAGAGTCCTGAGGTTCTAGATCTGTTGAACATGCAGACGTCCCAGCATCTTAGCTGGGGGTAACTGCACAAACATTGCAGACTGTCTGAGCTCTCAGGCTACTTCTCCTTCAAACCATCAGAAGTCCCATTTTGCCACCTATGACCTAGAAAACACAAACTCTGCTCGTCAAGAGGAAGGCATCTAGAGAGAACCATCTCAGCAGACTGAACCAGTGTGACTCAAAAGGTCCCCAGTCTGATTCAAATGTAATACACTGCCATCTCTGCAGAGGAAGAGCAGGTGGGCCCAGGGCTGGTCCCTTTCCTTCTTGCTGTCCCCAGGTACCTATGTGTGAAGAGGGGAGGGCCCTTCACACTTCCCACTCCCATCAAAAATGCTGGAGAGAAGCTTGCAGGACTGCTTTGAGATTAGTCAGGGACGACTGCCAGGGGATGGCACCAAAGAGCAGTGGCACATTCCTGCAGTTCTGTCCCACCAGGCACAGACTGAACAGCTGAGACAGCTTGCTCTGACAGGGCTATTTATAGAAGAATCTAGGCCTTTTCTGAGGGGACCCAAGTCTCCAAGTGACAAGGAAACGCCCGCACTCCCTCCCCTTTGAGACAAGAAAAAAAAAATTCTCTTAGGAGCTCAAATGCAATTTCGATTTAAGTAGGAGTCAAAGATTGCTAGGGGTCACGATGGGGTCAGGATGTGGCAGTTCACTCTGAAGTCCTTTCCAGACTCTAAGTGGCTGATAGAGCTGGGAAATTTAGTAAAGAAGAAACAGAACAGAAAAACACCACGGACAAGAGGAAATCCCAGAAAGTTTGGAGAAAGCCTCCTCAGCTGTCAGCTGGCCCTGCACACCTCTTCAGAGACAGTGGGGCCACTTTAGAGCCCAGGCACCAAGCCTTACGCCACCCCTGGGTAAGCCAGGTGCCAAAGGCTAGCCTAGTGCTGAGGAAAGCTGTCTGTCCCTGACAACAGTCCTGAATGCTCAGGGATGAGTTAGGTCATGCTGCCTCCCTTTCCTACCCTGGAGTAGCTACCCTTACTGTACTGTCTGGTATCTTGTTTTCCAGAAACTGAGTTTCCTAGAGCGGGTTCCTATCCTTCAGAGTACAGATGCTTTCAAAGTGGTAAAGAAACGTGCAAAGGACCCAAGACATGTAATGGATTCAAGATACAAAGTTGGGGCTGGAGAGATGGCTCAGCTGTTAAGAGTACCGACTGCTCTTCCAGAGGCCCCGAGTTCAATTCCCAGCAACCACATGGTGACTCACAACCATCTGTGATGGGATTGGATGCCCTCTTCTGGTATGACTAAAGACAGTTACAGTGTACTAGTATAAACTAAATAATTCTTTAAAAAAAAAAAGAAACAAAGTTGAGGGCCTCTTCTGGGAAATTTTTATACAGGGAGAGATGGGGAAAATGGAGAGAGGAGGGTGCCTAGCCTTGGAGCAAGCCACCTCTCCAGAGGGAGAGAGAGACTAGAGAGAGAAAGCCATTCCCCTTCCTACGTCCATCTCCGCATATTTCTTTGTAAGGCTTTTTCCATTTCTCTTCAGGAATAACAGAAACATTGCCTTTTCCAATGAATGGCCAAGTAAAAGACACTCAGGCAGCGGCCCCTTCTCACGCCGGTTATGCAAAGCTTTCACCCTCTGGGACCAGCCCAGCAGTGAGAAGCAAGTCAGAAGCTAAACTTTGTTTTTAAAACAGGAACCATTTCTTCCCAGGCCTTAACAAAACTTGCTATACAACAGCAGTTGCATATCAGAATGACCTAGAAAGCTCTCCAAATTCCCCATGCCCTGGGGGTGTTTGCTGTAGCTGCTCACAAGTCCTGCTCACAAATCTGTAGGGACCATTGTGATCTACTACTGCTCTACACTTGGGGAGGGGTTCACAGTGAAGCAAGAACCCCAAGAGAGGGTGGGACACTTCCCCTCTGCACTGATGTTTTTCTGCCCGAGGCCTACCTAGCTGTAGAAGGAACTACTGTTTCCCTGTCTCGCACCCCCAGAAGCAAGTACTTGGCTCCACAGGCTTGTTTTAGTAAAATCACAAGCCGTCTTTAGGTTTGGGGGCACTGTCTCATCAAGGGAAGGCTGAGACCAGCACTTGGGAGGCAGAGGCAGGCGGATTTCTGAATTCGAGGCCAGCATGGTCTACAGACTGAGTTCTGGGACAGCCAGGGCTACACAGAGAAACCCTATCTTGAAAAACCAAAAAAAAAAAAAAAAAAAAAAAGAAAAAAGGGAAGGCTGAGAGCATTGGCCTAAAGTCAGAACTCAGCAAAGACAGGTCCTCCAGGCAAGATGAATTATTCACAAAGGAGGCTTGCAGATAGACTTAGGGAAGTTTTGAGGTAATTCTGTCTGGTACAGGTCCACCGGTCCTAATGATGACCTTGCCGCACGCCTGTGAATGGTTACTCGAGTCTGTCTACAAACTGGCCCTTGGAGGTGGCCTCCCCAGGGTTGGCTTGGAACTGGCTGCCTAAGTAGCCAATAAAGTCAGTAGCTCAATAAACTTCACACTTTTGCCCCTGCCAACACACATGGCAGCCTGTGGGGCTCTGTGGGCACTTAGGAGAAAATGCCAGAGAACCAGCCTGGCTGGGTATCCAAAGGGCAGCATGTTTAAGAAACACACATCCCCTTTAGCGGACTCAGGACCTAAAACGGCAGTATGACGGCAGCCTAGGCGAGAAGCCTGTTTCTGAAACCACTCTGGACTTCTGCAAAGTTGCTAGACTAGGTTTTGAAAATGGTTCCTAGCCACATTCAACACGGAAGTCTCATCTCGTATTATCTACTGAAGGTCTGGGTGCCATTTCTTTCCTATCTACAAGTTGTAAACTCAAATTGGGAGGGGAACAAGACAGAGACATCCAGTTACCCATTTAAGCACACGTGAGCACGCAGCCATCCATGAATCAGTGAGGTCTCCAAATCCTAGAGAGACATTCTGAAAGGTCTAAGGGCAGGAAATACTGAAAGGAGGGTTGATCAGAGTAGCGCAGGCCCCCGGAGCCACTCTACCAGCACAGGGCTCCACCTGAGGGAGAAGGATGCCAGAGTTCCCCTTGGAGACCACGGAGCTTATGTCCTCTCTTGAGGGCGCTTGTAACCCTCAGGTTTACCTTTGAAGGCTGTTTGCTCTGAACGTTCCTGAAAAAGGTGGTCTTAGCCGTAAAGAAGCAATCTTCCAGCTCCTCATCCAGGCTGCAGTACCCGCTGCTCATGCTGCTGTCCACGGTCATTGGGCCCCGCCCGAGTCTGAGCTCATCGGACTGCGGAGCAGGGGCTGTGCGTGGGACCCTTCTGGTTCTGCGCTCAGGTTCTGGTTCTAGTGGGTCGCCAGGCTGCGCTCGGGCAGGCAGTCCGTGCTTCCTTCACTAGGGTTTCAAGCGCCTGCAGAGCTTGGGGCCCCTGGGACCACGCACCTTGCTCTCTAGCGCCCCATCTGCGGTCTTGAGCATTGCGCCTGCCTGCTGGCTCCCCGCCCCATGTGCTGACAAGCACCCCCTACACCTCCCTCCCAGTGCCTTTCCTGTACTGCTCTGTGCAGCTCTAAAGCCACTTCCTCTAGCAAGGTTCCCCAAAACCCTGATGAGTGTCACTCACCCCACCCCCCAGCTGAGTGCCAAGGACTCCTGGGGGAGATGCCAGCCTAGGGACCAACCAGGATGGACTTGAGGGAGACAATTCCCTTGGCCCTTTCCGACTCCTTCTGGAAGCAGTCTTTCTCGGTTGCTATGGTGATAGCTTTGGAGTCAAGGTACATCCCTCCACTACTCCCATGCCCTCTACTCCATCCCTTCACCCCGATATTCTTCCTCCTTTCCAGGCGCTAGTCAGGTGTGGTTAGAGAAGTACCTGGAGAGGGAAATCATTATCCAGCCTGTCTGGAGAAGAAGCAATGTTTTAACTCGGAAAGGCCAGAGAAAACTGCCGGGTCTAATGAGCACTTGCAAGTCCCAGGAGAAATGATGCAGGGTGAGGCCGATCCACCCTTCCATCTACAGAGCTCCACCATCAAAGAGGAGGCAGATTGCACCAGGTTATTTACACGTTCTCCTGGCAGTCTGGTGAAGGAGGCTCTCTGCCGGATCAAGTCATTCCTATACTTAATTCTTCAGTGACTAGGCGGGCTAGAAGGAATGCTTTTCTTATTTGGGACTGATCCTTACAGACCACAGTGGTCTGACAGTCATTTGGGCTACCGTTGTTTGAGCAATAACCGTATGTGCTGGGTGATGTCTGCCATTAATTCTAAACATTAAATAGAGACCATTAATTCCATTTCACGGAAGCCAAAGCTTAGAGTCATGTAAACAGGCCATGTATGATAGGGTCAGACCAGAACCTTTAATGCTAATAGCTATCACTCCCTAGAAGGAAGATAAGGAAAGACAGATAGCAGGCTAGAGATGGGGGCAGAGTAAAGGAGCAAGGAGGATTTGCCAGGAGTCGGGAGATCTCCCTGGGATGGACTGATGAAGGGCTTGGCTCTGCCCACAGCAATCATCAAACGGGTGTTTTAGAGGCTGGGAGGTTTTCTCCAGAGACCATGGTTCAATCCGGGAAGCTGCTATCTTCTTCCACGTCTCTGATATTGATTGGATGAACACTCAGAGGAGACTGTCCTCAACATCCGAAAACTCCTCATAGTTTTTAAGAAAGCCAAGCCCCAGGTTCAGGGGAGCAATGTGGGCCTCAGATCTTCTGTGACCACACTGTGTCCTTGGGGGTCACCGACAGAGCTCCGCAATTCCACTTCGGTGGTACAACATGTGTGGTCTCAAACATGGCTAATAACAACCTTTTCAAACACTGGGCTCGAGCGTCCCAGGAACCGGTGCACGTATCTTCTTGTGCACAGCATATAGGATGCCAGAGAGGGGGAGGAAAGCTCTCTCAGGGAGCTTCTTATAGAGCATTGCTTCATGCTATTCCAGACACTGTGAGGTGATGCTGAGTAGGGTTTTCAGAGTGCCTTTGATACCCACACTTCGCTTAGACCACTCCAGAATCTTGAGAGCAGGTATTATGCTCATTTAAAAAATTATTTTATTTATTTATTTATTTTGTACAGTTCAGTCATTACCCGCCCCGTCTGCCCTCCCACAGTTCCTAATCCCATTCCTCCTCCTCCCTGTCTCCAAGAGGATGTCCCTACCCCCACATCCCTTCACCCTAACCCTTGCCAGGCCTCCCCACTCCCTGAGGCCTCAAGTCTCTCGAGGGATAGGCACATCTTCTCTCACTGAGGCCAGACCAGGCAGTCCTCTGCTGTATATGTGTTGAGGGACTCAGACCAGCTAGTGTATGCGGTCTGGTTGGTGACTCAGTGTCTGAGAGATCTCAGGGGTCCAGGTTAGTTGACTACTGGTCATATTATGCCCATTTTACAGGTGAAAAAAAAAAACAAATGGCAGTAACCTGTTCTATCCAGCTCATGCCTTGCAAAGCCTCCTGACTCCTAGGTACGCTATCCTTCTCACCCACCACCACCTGCTGGTGGATCTAGGCTTGGAAGGAGGCCAGGAATAAGAAGTTGGCAAAGCTGAGGCTGCAGACAGGGTCCCAGGGCATGAAAAGAAACCAGCAAAGACCATACACAATACAGCAAGTTGAACAGCTTCTATGGGGTAAAATCTTGACTGAGGCCTTAGAGTCTGGAAGGGAGGAAGCCTGGCTGGCTGTCGTGAGCATCTATCTAGTTGGAATCTTGATGTCGAATAAATGAACACCAGTGACATCAATTGGCCTTGGGAACAGAGGGGGTGTGGAGGAGCTTGGGTGGTAGAATTTAAACTTCTAAGGGGTAAGCCACAAAGCATGGGATCTGCCCAATCTTGCCCATGGGGCCAGGAACAGGACTGGACTGGAAGTGTGCCGTGTAGAGCCCTACCTGTACCATGCAGGTTGTGAAACCCTTGGTGAATGGTGAGTGGCCCACTCCCCTGACTCAGGGTCAGGTGGCGAAAGACACCATGCTAAGCTTTCCTCCTTTCTCACATGTCATCCTGAGACCACGGACCCTGGCATATCCATCGTGGGGTTCTGTGTGTTCCAGAAGAGCAGTGACAGTGGGACTAGCGTGCTTGCCTGCGTGTGTCTGCACATCACCTATGTGCCTGGTGCCCCTGGAGTCCAGAGGAGGGAATCTTTGGAACTGAAGTTACAGACGGTTGCTTGCTAGCTGCCACTGGAGTGTCAGGAACCTAACCCGGTTCTTCTGGAAGAACCAGTGCTCTTAACCTCTGAGCCATCTCTCCAGCCCCAGTGTCTGAGTTAGGGTTTCCATTGCTGTGAAGAGACACCATGACCAAGGCAACTCTTATAAAGGACAGTATTTAATTGGGGCTGGCTTACAGGGTCAGAGGTTCAGTCTATTATCATCAAGGCTGCAGCCACAACCGAGTTCCTTCATTATAGTTGTGGCTAAATTTGACTTGCAATCCCAGAAGCCATTCTTCCTTCTCATGCTTTCTCTTTTGTTATTCTGTTTGTCAAAATCTTCTTCTGGGGGTCAGGGAGACAGCTCAGTCAATAAAGGGCTTGTCACACAAGCATGGGGACCTATGTGCAATCTCCAACACTAATATAACAAGCCAGGTGTGATGCCATGCACCTATGCTCCTGAGCTGAGAAGAAACAGGAGGAGCTCTGGGCCTGTTGGCTGGCCAGGGCAGCTGAATCAGTGAGCTCCAGGGTCAAGGCCGTGAATGACCAAGGAAGGCATCTGATGCCCTTCACAGGCCACTCATGCACATGCAAAATCCGCATGAGAGTTCTCCATGTAATCCCCTGTACATACCATCCGCAACACACAGAAATAAGGTAAACAGTATCCTGAGGAATGGATGTTGAGGCTGTTCTCTGGCTACCACATGCATACATACATAGATGTATGTATTCAATACACACACACACACACACACACACACACACACACACACCCCTTCCTCTGACCTCTGCTTCCTGTCCCCCAGTGATGACCACACATCCCACACCTTCCTCAGAAGCATCCTTTCCCAGGTGTCTTATTGAGGCTCAATCTTAAGACCACTATCTACCGTCCCTGGGGTAGCATTTCTGAGCAAGACATGGCCATGTAAAGCGGACAACTCAGTTTCTCCACAGACGATTTCCTGTCTTACAAGATAAGCATCTGTATACCATTTAGGTTAGACTCACTCGAGATTCACTTTCTCAGAGACACTAACCCACACCACGCTTCTCCTGACTGATTGCCAGGCTAAGAGCTCTGACAGAGTCTGGGTGCATATAGACACTGAGTGGAGTTGGATTAGCTCAGCCACACACGCCAAGAAGCTGATGTCCTGAGGAGCTCACGGTCAGGTCTAGAGTGTGTGCCTTTGTTATCCTTTTGTGAAGCTAGAGAACAGTAGTGTTTCTGTCCGACAACTTTCTCCCTCAGGTCCCCCTCAGGTACACTGCTAATCTCTAGAATCGGGTGGGTTGGCCTTCTGCCGTGAGATCTCAGCCCTTGTGGCACTACCCATAGAAGGGACAGTCCTGCTGCCATGCACCTCAGAGCTTCGGGAATGACTGCCATCTTGGAAGCCCACTGCTCACAGGCTATGAGGAGCACAGAGAAATGTCTCCGGGGCTCCCAAGCTTTTTGGGGAACAGAGCTAGAGTTCCATTCCTCTTTAGAGGCAGGCAGGCTCTCAGGTACTATCCTGTTTTGAAGGCATCTGGCTCTGGCACAGCAGAAATGAGCTCTCCCTGTGCCAGGCAAAATGGCCTCAGGAAGCTCCTGTGCGGGAAGGTTCTGGGTGCGGGTGAATTGTTAGGTCGGGTAGCACTTCTGGCTCTGAAATGGTAGGGAATTGACAAAGACACCATGGCACAGGGTATGCCAAATATAGCCAGTCGGGTAGAGAGAGGTGGCTTTTCTTAGGCACATATGGACGGGCTGATGTACGATGGTACTCATCTGGCTACTTCTGGAATTCCCTGGGAAAAACAATCCATTCCTTCCCTAGGAAACGAGTCAGGACAGAAATGGAGGCTAAATCATAATCATGAGAACCAAGAAAGCAAATGCTAAAGAGACCAGGTGGGAGACTAATGCACTCCGTGCCCTCACTTCCCAAGTCTGCCAGAAGAGACTGGATGGGATCTCGTACCCTCTCTCCGCCATTCCAACATTCATGCTAATGTCCATTCATGCTAATGGTGGCAAGTCACCTCCATTTTATAGTGGACAGAGGATGGCAGTAGTAACTACCCCAAGGAAACAGAGAAAATAACACCACCACCTCCAAAAAGGCCAAAGCAGTAAGCTGTGGAACAAATCCAAAAAGCCAAATGATAATATTTGTAACTGGGATCCTCCAGAGAAACGCGTCAGAGGGCGTAAAAAACCTGAAGACATGCCTAGGATTTCCCCAGTTTTGAGTACGACATGAGCCTACACAGCCAAGAAAGTGGATGACCCGGCAGCAAAGGGCACGTGATACTCAAATTATTCAAAAGTCACAGTTAGAGAGCAGACCAGGCAGTCGTGGCGCACGGCACGCCTTTAATTCCAGCACTTAGGAGGCAGAAGCAGGAGGATCTCTGAGTTCAAGGCCAGCCTGGTCTAATTCTAGGTCATTCAGGGTTATACAAAGAAACCCTGAGAGAAAACCAGAGGGCGGGGGTAGGTATACACAGCATGGGAAGGAGATTGTGTCACATACAGATAACCCTGGACCAGAACAGTTACAGGTGAAAACCACCAGAGAGATTATAGTGGCATTGGTGTAACAAATGAATTTACACTAAAGTAACAAAAGAAAAAGACTTTCAGCTTAGAATTTTCAACTCAAACCCAAAGACGAAACAAGGACTTTTTCAGATACAGGAAGCTGAAGGCATGTATCCGCACACACTTGACACAAGCCAGCAGTGTAACAAGCTATGTCAAAGTTTGTATCAGCACATGACCTTTACAGACTGACAAATCCCGTTTGTCAGAACACATCCCGATTGCTAAACGACACACAGCCGTAAAAAGACACAGTAGCGTTGAGGAGTCGGCTCAGTGGGTAAGAAACTCCCCCGCCAGCATGAGGGACTAAGTCTGAATCTCCAACATGAACTCAAACATGACTGTGCATGCCTGGAACCATTAAAGGGTGGAGACCGGCAGAAGCCAAGACTCCCTGGCCAGTCACCGAACACACATGGCTGGCTTCAGGTTCAGTGAGAGACTCTGCCTCTCACTAAATAGAGAGTGATAGAGAAAGTCACCTAACACCCTGCTCTGGCCTCCACACATATACAGTATACACGGGTGTGGACCCAGACACTCAGGCTTATGTACCGCACACACAAACTCCACATACACATGCTTGCACACATGCAAGCACAAAAAGCAAATAGTGATATGGGGGGGGGGGGTGCTCCACACTCTCAGGGGAGAAGGGGTGGGGAAAGGGGGAAGGGATTACATAAGAGGGGACCAGGAGGCAGGGTCGGCAATCAGGATGTGAAGTGAATAAAAAAAAAAATTAAATAAACATAAATAAAGAAAAAAAAAAGAAATACCAAGCTTATAGTAATTAAAAAAAAAAGCCCTGCTGGAAATATTAGCTCAGTGGTAAAGCACTTGCCCAGTATGTGTGAGGCCCCAAGTTCAATTCCCAACATCTCAAAAAAAAAAAACCCAAAACAACAACAACAAAAAAACCCAAAAAAACCAAACAAACAAAAAACCAGTTCACAAACTATATAAGAAAGTATTTCAATTCATAGGATGTTATCAAGGATAAAGACAGCTACTTCACATCAATAAAGGGGCCAATTATAAAGACATAATAATCCTAAAATTGTATGCACACAATGATAGAGTTTCAAAACACAGGCATATAGCCAGGTAAGGTACTGGAGCTGGTAATTCCAGGACTTGAGGCTGAGGTAGGAGGGTTATGAGTTCTAGGCCAGTGGGGACTCCATATCAAGACTCTGTCTCACAAACAAACAAACAAACAGATCAAGGGTTGGGGATATAGTTCAGTGATAGAGCCTTTGCCTAGCATGCTGAAGGCCCTAGGCTCAGCTGCAGCACTGAAAATCACTGGGAATATATATACATATACATATATATATATATATATATATATACATACATGTATATGTATACACACACACACACATATATATTCACTGGAAATACACACACACACACACACACACACACACACATATATCACTAGGCATACACACACACATATATCACTGGGCATACACACACACACACACACACACACACATATATATCACTGGGCATACACACACACACACACATTTTGAATGAGCAAATCCACCAAGAATCTCCGTGACAGAGAGCCAAAGCCTTAACAGGACGCTTGGAGAAGGGCAAAGAATATAATCAAAATATACTGCATGAAAAATTAAAAACAAAAAAGCTTTTGTCCTTTCAGACTCCTTTCTTCCTCGTCTCTGGCTCCCCCGTGTGGTAGTCCTGGACTCAACAGATGGTAACCCCTCCTCTTCTGAAGGACCTGGGAAAGCTAAGCCTGGAATGTGGGAGGTAGTTCCAGGTTAGGAGTCAGGAGATTCGAACTCCTGCCAACTGAGTCAGTTCTCAGCTGCTGCAGGGCTCTGTTAAGGAATGACAGTGGGGAAGGTGTGTCTGTCGATGTTTTGGCGGTGGAAAGGTAGGCAGAAAGGAAACAGAGACCTCCTGGGTGGAAGGGCCATCAGCCAGGTCAATCCACTCTGGAGATATGGAAGTCATTTGTCTGTTGGGTGAAATGGAACAGGGTCACCTACACAGTGGCACGATGACTTAGGCCTCTATGGTTAGTCAAATGAATGTGCGTGCTTGCAGAGAGACAGCTCACTTGGTCTTATGCACCCAGTGATGCTGCTTGCCACACAAACATAAGGACCTGGGCTGTGGCTTTGATCTTGGATCTGTTGCTTGGGGTCTCTATACCTTCCTCTAGAACAGCAGGTCACAGAAGAGAGTGAGCTGCCCCTTCCCTTAGGACATCTGACCATATCTGGTTTGGGTTGTCAGATCGGTGGGTGGACTTTTATCCACTCCAAAGGTTTGATCCCCAAGACGCATGTACACAGCTGGGCATAGTAGCACATGCTTGTGATCACAGCACTGGGGGTGTGGCTCCCAGAGCTCACTGGCCTGCCAGCCTAGCTTAATCAGTGAGCCTCAGGCTCCAGTGAGAAAGACAGTCTCAGAAAACAAGGTGGACCGCTCCTGGGAAACAATGCCCAAAGTTGATCTCTGGCTTCCACATATGCACATATGTACCCTCACACACACACGTGCATACATACAGCACACAGGTATGTACCCCCACACACACGTGCACACACACAGCACATACATGTATCCACACACACGTGCATATATACAGCACACACATGTTCCCGCACACACACGTGCACACATACAGCACATACATGTACCCACACGCACGTGCATACATACAGCACATACATATGTACCTGCGCATACACACATACACACATACAGCACACACATGTACCTGCACACACATGCACATATATAGCACACACATATGTACCTGCACACACATGTGCTCACATACAGCACACACACAAGTCAATAGAAATAAATTTTTTAAAATGCTTATATGCACAGAGAACTGAAATAAACAAGTCATGTGGAACAAGGCCAGGGCTAGAAGGTTGTGAGCAGGATTAGCCAGAGTGCCCGTGGCCTGGGAACCGCTGTGGGAGGAGCTGGTCTCTGCAGAAAGCTGCTCAGGAGTCTACCGGGTAGAAGAATGGGGAATAGGATTTGAGTAACGGGGCTGCAGGCGGTGGGGAAGGGTTCAGTTTGTCTCTTATAATCTGTGTATTCCATGTCCAAGAAAAGTGTGTCAACAGCCAGAGGGCCAGAGCTGTCTGGTTCGGGAGAGCACGGTCGGATGAGAATCAAAGAGTAGCCAAGCGCAGCATCTTCTCTTGAGTCGCTGTCATGGAGGGGCTAGGACGCTTCATTGTGGGTGCACTGGGGTGCTATGGGGGCTTCCATCCCTGGGGTTACATAGTAAGAGCACTTTTAAGGCCTGCAGGAGATGTGTCTGATCACACTAAGGGCGCCAAGGGAAAGGCACCGAGGCTTCAGGATCCCTGAGGCAAGACTTGCAAAGCCTTTGATCTTTTGGCTTGCAGAAGCAGGCAACTATCCTGCCTTCCCAAGGAGGTACAGGGACCATGTGGCCTCAGGAGTTTGCAGCTGAGGCTCTAAGTCATCCTGCCCTCCCACATCTGCCTTCCCTTCTTCCTTCCTCTGCTGAGACAGTCAGAAATCAGCCATTATTGCTTTTAAAAGGCGAAGGCCAATACTATCCGTAGGATGATCTCAGTCATATTTTGAAAAATGTATGAAGGACTGGGAGTTGCAGTTCAGTAGTGGATGATGAATGTCTCTTGTGAGTATACAAGGCTGCAACTTCAGTCCTCAGTACCACACACACACACACACACACACACACACACGTCCACGTGTCAATGCTTATACAGAGGGATGCATAAAGATTCATATAAGACTGCTTCTTTCCAACTGTTGAAAAATCTATGTTCTTCTTTCCCTTAAGTAGCAAAAAGGAGAAATGCTTCTGGACTGAGACCTCATAATAGACCCGCGGATTAGGCCCTCACCTAGCCGAGCTCAGGCCCAGGCCTCTGCCTTGATAATTCCTCAGGAAGATGGCAAGAGGTTAGTTCAGCCAGGCAACAACAGCCAGATAGCAGAAAGTACCTGCCAAGCTCATGAAACAGAATCCTAGCCAAGGCAAAAATCAGCGTGAAGAGTTTTCTTAGAAGAAGCAAAGAACCCGGACCAGGGCCTGGCTTTCCCCATAGAGCTGGTGGGGTACTCACTGAAGGCTAGGGCCAAGCCTGTCTAAGGCACATGCCGCAGCACCCAGCAACCTGCTGGGGTCCACTGGCGCCATGTGGGTTTCTTACATTTCTGTGATGCTGCAGAGATGTTTCTGTGATAGACAGCCATAACTCAGTTAGCCAGAGGGCTCTAGGGTGCCTTTTCTTCCAAGAACAGAGCTCTGTTGTCTGATGAACTGCTGGAGAGTGCCCCTCCTGGCCATCATTCTAAGAAAGAGACCATGTGTGCGTGCAATAAAACCATGCCCTTCCCGGCCTTCTGTCCACAGCCCTGGGAGTTGGCCCACAGCCTACAGAGGCTTTTCCACCTTGGCACAGCTGACATTTGGGGCCAGCTGCTGCCATACTGCCTTTCTGTGGGTTATAGTGAAACGTGGAGAACACTTAGCAAAACCCCTGGCCTCTACGTACCAGGTCCCAGCTGACAAACCAAACCATCTCCAGATATGGACAGATGTCTCGGGGAGGGGGCAAAGCACTTCCTTCTGCAGCCTGTCCTAGACTGTAGAGTATGAGAGACCCCAAGAAGCAAATCCAGGGTCCAAGATGGAGGATGGGTAAGGTTGGGAGCAGACAGAAGAGACTTGACAGTACCCAAAGAGAAAGAGAAACTAGGGAAAGCAGTTGTGTAAGTACACTTTTAGGGGCCGGGCAGTGGTGGCGCACACCGTTAATCCCAGTACTCAGGAGGCAGAGGCAGGTGGGTCTCTGAGCTGGAGGTCAGTGAGGCCAGCATGTTCTATAGATTGAATTCCAGGACAGCCAATGCTATGCGAAGAAACCCTGTTTCCAAAAAACAAAAAAGTAAAAGAACAAAAGCAAAACAAACAAGCAAACAAGCAAACAATCAGAAAGGACCCTTTTAGGATGTCGCACTATTCACCCTCTGTCTTTTAAGGGAATGTTCGGTAGCAGGCTGCCGAAGGGGAGCTCAGCCAAAGCACTGGCCCAGCAAACTTCAGCTTCCATTGCTAGTAGCAGAGAAAAAGCAAAGTAAAACAAAACAAGACAGGACACAAGACAGAAATCTGCAATGCTCATCGGTGCTTCTCAGGGCTTAAGTGTAGGCCAAGCTGCTCCCAGAGGCCTGGCTGCAGATTGTGCTAGAGTAGCCATCACCCCAAAGACTGAAGGGGACATCGAAGCTGTCACTGTACACCTTAGGACCAGTTTGATATTATCCCTTACAAGCACAGATCACTCTTGTGTGGTAATAACACTTTTCCATGGGAGCAGGCACAGAGACAGTGGGGGACTCCATGGAGTGCCAGGCATTTGAACACCATGGAGCATGTGCCCGAGGCTGTGGGGACTTGAGATTGCTCGTGAGTCCTCCATAATGCCTGTGTGTTTCCTCCCTCAGAGTCAGTTTGCTCCTTCCTCACCTTGCTGTAAGCACAAGAGAGGAAAGCGCCATTTTTCTTAAGTCTATCACTAAGTCCCCCATAGTGGACACTTAAAACCTTGCTAAATAAATAAATAAATAAATAAATAAAATCTTAGGACACATTTAACTTCCCTGACCAGCAAGCCCTCAGCCCGAAGGACAAGGCTCACATCAAATGTCGCCTCTTTCGGGAAGCCTTCCTTGATCTTTTTTTTCTGTTAGCAGAAACAATTACACCATACACCCAAAGTGGCTGATACTTATTGCACACATGTCCTGGTATCTACCAGTCAGCTGTGTTACAATTCCCCAGCCAGCATGGAAGCTCTCTGTGGACCCTTCCGAAGTTATCACTTACTACGCCTATCCTCAACAGCACTTGACACATAACAAATATTTGATGAACATTTAACACAACAATCATTAACACACTATCCTCTACATCCCAAACCCTAAACATTACGGTTCAGATGCACAGCCATTTGTGTGCTTTGCAAATCTCAGACTCATGAGCCATTGAGGACAGCATACTCTCATTGCTTCCACAGAGAAAGAACATGCCCAGCCCCTTTGAAGGGTTGGTCTGAGAAGTCTGGAAGGATCTATGATCTAAAAGCAAGATGATGTGTGGAGCTTCAGGCCTTCTAGAAACTTCTCTAGGAATCACTCCGCTCTTACCTGTACCCATACCTGGATCAGAGCCCAGGGCCAAATAGACTTCCTGGAGAAATCTGCAGGCAGGCCTGTCAGTTCCCAGACCCCTGTGGTAGGGTGTGTCTGAGGCTCCATCTGGCCAGAGAACAGCTTGTATATATGGACTTGTGCCACTCTCAGGGGTGTCTCTCCAGCCTGGCCTGTGGACTCCCCTTCTTACCTGGTTGAAGGTCGAGGTGAGGGTGCTTTCTGGAGAGCGTCTATCCAGGGCCAGGCCCTCCTTCTGTCTGCAGTCCAGCTGGATCAGGCTGCGGCACTCTGGGTGGCAGGTGAATTTACAGTCTAGAGAGAGAGAGAATCGAAGGGTCAAGTAGATGTCTACTTCCTCCACCCAGAGAAACTGGGGTTACGTTTAGTGCTGATGGAAAGAGCAGTATGGCGGAGAAGAGGGGAGGGGAGCACAGGGGGCTGTGCAAAGGTGATGCCGACCTCTGCGCCGGAGCAAATGGTGGCTGTAAATGCTTCATACCCATGCAGACCGCTTCTGCCTGCACTATCTGGTATGACCCTGCATTTGTTATTGGGACCTGGAGTCCTCAGTGATTTCTTCCTAGTCAGATCTGGCTATATAGCGCCCATTCTACTAATTCATATTGATAACCAGAAGCCATATATTCCTGGAAGAGCTTCGATTTGTCAATCTATAAAACATAGGTATTATCCAGTCTGCGACATAAAGATGTTTCCACAGGCATATGGAAAAGGGTATATCTTCAAGCATTAAAATCACCCCAAAGGCAGAGTCACTGTCATAAGCATTATCTCTCTGGCCCTGTCTGTCTAGACCAGAAATGCCGGGGTGGTTCTTTTAACCCCATTGGAATAGTCCACCAACATTATCCCAAACTGGGGGAAAGGCGCACATTTCCAGAGGCCACGTTCTCATTCATGGAAGTAGAGACTTAATGTCCAGAATTGAAAAGAGCCTTTAGACTTTCATCTAGGGACTTCCTCAGACATAGGAAACTCCCAGGAACGGAAAGGGAGGCACACAATGGCACACACAAGTGGCAGAGTCTACGCCGCCGGTTCCCGTTTCTCAGGGCCTTCCTCGGGAGCCTCCTTGGCAAGAGGGAAGGGCCGTCAAAGGGAACAGGAGGCAGAGAGACTGAGCCAGGGGCAGGAGAGAAAAGGACAGGAAGGCGGGGCTGGTGGGAGACATGATGCGGTGGAAACAG
The DNA here is from genome assembly GCA_036184795.1 of Tokudaia tokunoshimensis. Classification (NCBI taxonomy): domain Eukaryota; kingdom Metazoa; phylum Chordata; class Mammalia; order Rodentia; family Muridae; genus Tokudaia; species Tokudaia tokunoshimensis. The sequence goes on along the minus strand of BTHU01000013.1, from coordinate 63,107,954 downwards.
GGAATGAAAGCGAGTGGTCAGCAGCTCCCACAGATGGCTGCTGGGTCAGCGGTGGTCCCTTGTCCTGGAGGTGCCACAACTCAGTCAGAGCAAAGCTCTCCACAGACTGGCTTCCCTGACTGTGAGGCCAGGGGCCTGAGGTAAACCTGAGCAGGTGGGTTTTACGGCAGAGACCTCAGAGCCAGGGCTTGCACAGATGGTCTGGAAGTGGGAGGATCACTCTTGGTTGACAATGGTTCAGGCACCCCAAGAATCCCTTCTGTCTTCCAAATTTCAAATTTTGGCACATTTTTCTCCGAGCTGCCAAGCAGCATACTCTATCATGGGTCCTGAGGCAGTTGGTTTTCTTCCCACTCAGCTGAGGAATTCCAGGATGTGATTCCTGTCGTCCCCAGCTGCCTACTTAAATCTCCCAAATGAGCCCCCTGGCCTTACTACTTTTACAGAGACCCTGACTAATATAAGGACAGATTCCAGAACCCTGTATTCTCCTTCCTCCATGGTCTAGCTTCGTGTCCACCTTCCTGAGGGGACAGCTAGAAGCTTAGCGTGCGTGCACACCCCTCAGGCCCTGAGGCAAAGCCACCAGCACCCCGTCCTTTAGTTCTTGCCTGGAATCCCCCTAGCTTTCTCCCCATTGGTGTGATTAAACACTAATATCAAAGCAACTTGAGGAGAAAAGAGTTTATTTTAGCCTATAGCTTATAGTCTATCATGAAGGGAGGCAGGGACTGAAGCAGAAGCCACGGAGGAACACTGCTTACTGGCTTGCTCCTCATGATAATACGAATGACATCAGCCCTCAAAGATGCTCATTGCTTGGTTGCCAGTTGGCAAACTGGGAGGATTAGGGGGTGTGGCTTTGTTGGAAGAGGTGTGTCATTGGACATGGTCTTTGAGGTTTAAAAAGCCTACAATAGGCCCAGTGTCTCCCCCTCCCCCTCCACTTCCCCTGCACTTCCCTCAGGATATAAAGCTCCCAGTGACCACTCCAGCACCATGCCTGCCTGCTCGCAGCCACCCTCCCTGCCATGATGATCATGGACTAGCCCTCTGAAACTGTAAGCAACCCCCTAATTAAATGCTTTCCTTTACAAGATTCGGTCATGGTGTCTCTTCACAGCAACAGAACAATAAGACTCTCTCCATAGCTTACTCAACTTGGGGCCACCTGCCCTGAGGTGGCTCCCCCACATCAATCATCGATCAAGAAGATACGCCCACTGACTTGCCCACCTGTCAATCTGACGGAGGCAGTTTTCCCAACTGAAGTTTCCTCTTCCTAGATGACCCTGATTTGTGTCAAGCTGGAGGGGAGGGGTGGGGCGACAACCGACAGAAGTCATAAGACGTAAGTTCAGTCCTCTGAGGCTACGTCATGCACCTTCAGGGTCCCAAAGGTGTCTTGGAGCTCCAATGGCTGACACACAGCTCAGTGGGGATAGCTCACCTCAGTGGGTAAAGGGCACAGAGGGCTGTGTGCCTAGCTCACCTGTAGCATCCGGCAATGCCAGCTTCTGATAACACTGAGAGCAGAGCCCAAAGAGGGTGGGGCTGTTTGGGGCTCAGCTCTGGGACACACCTGCGTGGCTTCTGGTCGTGCTCTGAGTGTTGAAGAATGCTCCAGAGCCCTTCTCCCCTCCCAAAAAAAGTGGGGACATTAAGAAGAGGGTGCGCTGGAAACTCTGCAGCTCCACAGTGAGAGCCACTGTGTCCACAGAGGAGGCCTCCAGAGAGCACACTGTTCCCTCTCTTCCCCTTGCCGGGTCTGCCATGGTTGGCACATTCTGTGCACCTGGGCTGCTCTCTCTCTCTCAGTGCCTCTCTCTGACACACACCCCCCCCAACACCTCAGGAAGATCTTTTTTATAGTTCTGAAACTGAACGGGACGAGCTAGGAACAGAAGACTTCCAAGAGCAGGTTTGGAACTTCAGAAAATGTACATCCCACCACGCCCTTTTGAAAAGTGTGTGGCGGCACATACCTTTAATCTTAGCCTAGCCTAGAAAACCTAGTTCAAGGTCAGCCTGGTCTACATAGTGGGTTCCCTGTCTCAACAAAACGAAATAACAATGCAATAAAGACAAGGAATGTACATGCACACTAGCAACTTTAACAATTAGAAACTGTAATAAGACCATGTAGTCATGGTGGCAGCGAAACTCCTGGAATACATCTTTATACTTCCCAGTCCCTGGAAATGCCAAACCTGGGGCTTCCAGGCCAGCATTGGTGACATCTGAGCCCCTGGACCACAACTGCACACAAAAACTGTCCTACAGGGCGGAGGTGGCCTTGAGTGGGACAATGCTCCACGTCCCAGAGCTTTGGCCATGTCCCAGGGGACCCTAGAGCTAACCCCACGCCTCCCCCCTCAGGGCAGCTCATCTCTGCCACCCAGGCTCTGTCCCTGGTGTCCTATTATGTTTTATAACCTTTATCTGGTGTTCAGTTTGGACATATGAAGACAGATCCTGGGTGAAACTGGGCCATGTAGATGCCGCCATCTCTGCAGAAGTATCGCCCATGGACAAGGCCTGGACTGCCATAGACAAGTAAGAGAGGACTGTTGTTTTAAGAACAGAAATCCCAGGCACTTGATTTTAGCAGTGAAGGCTCAGGAGTCTGAGGCGGGGTGAAAGCCTGTGAGCTCTGAGAGGCAGGGAAAGTTCCCAGCTGACTTCCTACTCCTCCACCGAAGGCCCAGAGGGGAAAAGCTCCCCCTCCCTCTCCACACTGTCTTAAACACCCTTCAACTCAAGGACTCTGCTTTCTGATCACTTACATTCAGTCCCTGACACCTGCTGGCTTGCTCCACTCTTGACCTAGGGTTGACTTTATTTAGCTCTTGGATTAAAGATATGCACTAGGGTTGAGCTAGATCACAACAAGATTTTGTTTTTTTCCAGGTCACAATCTTGGGGTTCACAATGTAGTCAAATATCCTCCAACACAGGACCCTCACTCAGGGAGTGGTGGCAGAGGCCTTTAATCCCCGCACTCAGAGGCAGAGACTGGTGGATCGCTCTCAGTTCAAGGCTAGCCTGGTCTACAGAGGGAATTCCAGGACACCCAGGACTGCTCAGAGAAACCCTGTCTTGAAAACAAACAGAGCACAGTTTTGGCCTTTAGCCGGCTTCACACGTGTAAACCTTGTGGGTAAGTTTTTCAACAAAAATGCCCAAATTCAAGGTGGCCATGGGGCCAGCAATCAGGAAAGGCCTGTACCTCTGACTTAGCAGATTCTGGCAGGGGACTCGGTGTGTGTGGGGACCCGAGAAAAACAGCTGGGACTCAGTGTCGAAGAGGAGGAAGAGTATGTGGGACCCCAGTTGAGCAGACAGATTTTGCAGCAAACGGGGAAACAGCAGGAGGAGCTCGAGATGAACATGGCACTGGAGATCGGCCAGCAAAACCGTGAGAGCGCACCATGCGGCTGGATCGGATGAGGAGGATGAAGAATGGCCTACCCTGGAGAAGGCAGCCAAAATGACAAGGGTTGGACCACCAGGCAGAAGTGGTCATGGACCCTGAAGATGAGCACGCCATTGAAATGTTCATGAACAAGAACCCTCCCGTCAGGCGCACCCCAGCTGACATCATCATGGAGAAGCTGAGAAGCAGACAGAGGTGGAGACTGTCATATCAGAGGTATCAGGCTTCCCTGTGCCTCAGCTGGCCGGATCCCTGGGTCCTGGAAGTCTACAGAGGAGTCCGGGAGGTGTTATGTAAGTACCGCGGTGGGAAACTGCCCAAGGCTTTTAAGATCATCCCTGCACTGTCCAACTGGGAGCAGATCCTCTATGTCACCGAGCCTGAGGCCTCAACTGCAGCTGCCATGTATCAGGCCACCCGGATTTTTGCCTCTAACCTGAAGGAGCGCATGGCTCACGGCGCTTCTACAACTTGACCTGCTTCCCCGAGTGCGAGATGACATTGCTAAATACAAACAACTCAGCTTTTGCCTCTACATGGCACTCAGAAGGCCCTGTTCAAGCCTGGAGCCTGGTTCAAAGGAATCCTGATCCCGCTGTGTGAGTCTGGCACCTGTACCCTCCGAGACGCCATCCTCATGGGCAGCATCATCACCAAGTGCTCCATCCCTGTGTCGTACTCCAGGGCGGCCATGCTGAAGATCACTGAGATGGAATACAGCCGTGCCAACAGCGTCTTCCTGCGCCTGCTGCTGGATAAGAAGTATGCATTGCCCTACCCGGTGCTCAGATGGAGAAGCGCCAGCTGCCCGTGCTCTGACACCAGTGCCTGAAGACACTAGCACAGCGCTACAAGGCTGACCTGTCTACAGAGCAGGAGGAGGCCCTCCTGGAACTGCTTCGACTGAAGCCCCACCTGTAGCTGTCCCCTGAAGCCAGGCGTGAGCTTCAGAGTGCAGTTCCCAGAGATGTGGAAGGTGTTGTCACCATGGAATGAGAACAGTCACCTGTGTTGGTCCAGGGGCCATGGGAGGACACCAGGATCCCAGGACCCCAGCTGGTGTAGATAAAGACCTAGGTCAAGACACTGAAGGGTTACTATGGCTTCTGTGGCTCCAGTCCTGGGCAGGGAAGACTGCATCTGGTTGGCTTTCTCTGCCATTTTAGGCTTTGGTCCCTGGTCACTTCTGGAAGCTAACTGGAGTTACCCCAGTTCAACACCTCCAGAAGCCACCTGGCACTTGGTATAAGGCCTGCTTTCTCCAGACTCTGTGTAAGCTCACTGGGGGTGTGGAGAAAACAAAGGCGGTTGTTTATTGGAAAAACAAATAAACAAACAAATATGCACCAAAGACAGGACTCTCAAGAACCAGGGAACAGCCAGGACACACGGGAAAATACAACTAATTTGAGAAAAATAGCTGAAAGTCAGGCCCCACTTGGCACAGATGTTGGAAGCTGTTTCCGGCAGATACCTGGGAGCTAAGAAAGCCAAGACAGGCTTGGGATGATGGAGCCTTCAAGGCACAGAAAGAAAGGAGTGACTGCAGCCAGCTCAAGTACCCTCCTCAATAGCGGGAACAGAGGAGACCCAGGCCTGCCATCACTGAATAGCTAGGACAACCGTCGTGCCACCAATAGGTAACACAAAATTAGGGAGTAATGTCCCCAGGCTCTGGCCATTTAATTAGTGTATATTGGTTGTGCAGAACTATGGGTTTTATTGTAGCATTTTCATGCTTGCACATCATGTTCTGTTTCTTGCCCCCTCTGGAGAATCCTACTTCCTTCCCCCCCCTCACACACACACACTAACTACCCCACTCCACTCCCTCTCTACTTGACCTAGACTCCACCCACGAGAGATATTTGTCCGAGTTTGACTTACTTCACTCAGCATGATTTCCAGTTCTATCCATTTTCTTATAGATGGTATCGTTTTGTTCATCCTTAAAGCATAATTAAACCCCTTTGTGTGCAGACCCCACCCACCTCTGATGAGCATCCGTGTTGATTCCATTACCTGGCGACTGTGAGGGGCAGAGACAGACATGGATTGCTGGCATCTCTGACATGAGTGCTGTCAGTCGTAGAACAGCTATCGTCAGGGTGACTGAGACCGCTCAGGGGGAAAAGGGAACTCGCTCGCTCGCTCCATGACCTGAGTGTGGTCAGGGTACTGAACCCACAGGGTAGAAGGAAAAGCACCAACCTACAGGTGTTCTCTTTTCTCCACATGCACTCACCATTGCCTACAGCAGGGACTAACTGGCTCCCTCTGAAGTCTGAACGAGCCGGGCGGTGGTGGCGCACGCCTTTAATCCTAGCACTTGGGAGGCAGAGGCAGGCGGATTTCTGAGTTCGAGGCCAGCCTGGTCTACAGAGCGAGTTCCAGGACAGCCAGGGCTAATACAGAGAAACCCTGTCTACTTTCTTGCCTTTCTTCCCTTTTCCGAGCTTCTGAGGTCTCTCACAGACAGCAGCAAATCTGGTGGCTCGTAGCTATACACCTCTAGACTCTGGCGGCTCGTAGCTAGACACCTCTAGACTCTGGCGGCTCGTAGCTAGACACCTCTAGACTCTGGCGGCTCGTAGCTAGACACCTCTAGACTCTGGCGGCTCGTAGCTAGACACCTCTAGACTCTGGCGGCTCGTAGCTACACACCTCTAGACTCTGGCGGCTCGTAGCTACACACCTCTAGACTCTGGCGGCTCGTAGCTACACACCTCTAGACTCTGGCGGCTCGTAGCTACACACCTCTAGACTCTGGCGGCTCGTAGCTACACACCTCTAGACTCTGGCGGCTCGTAGCTAGACACCTCTAGACTCTGGCGGCTCGTAGCTAGACACCTCTAGACTCTGGCGGCTCGTAGCTAGACACCTCTAGACTCTGGCGGCTCGTAGCTAGACACCTCTAGACTCTGGCGGCTCGTAGCTAGACACCTCTAGACTCTGGCGGCTCGTAGCTAGACACCTCTAGACTCTGGCGGCTCGTAGCTAGACACCTCTAGACTCTGGCGGCTCGTAGCTACACACCTCTAGACTCTGGCGGCTCGTAGCTAGACACCTCTAGACTCTGGCGGCTCGTAGCTAGACACCTCTAGACTCTGGCGGCTCGTAGCTACACACCTCTAGACTCTGGCGGCTCGTAGCTAGACACCTCTAGACTCTGGCGGCTCGTAGCTAGACACCTCTAGACTCTGGCGGCTCGTAGCTAGACACCTCTAGACTCTGGCGGCTCATAGCTAGACACCTCTAGACTCTGGCGGCTCGTAGCTAGACACCTCTAGACTCTGGCGGCTCGTAGCTAGACACCTCTAGACTCTGGCGGCGTTGTCTCAGGACCGTCTCCTCATAAGTCTGTCTTCCTCCAAAGAATCCTGGTCAGACTGAATCAGTGGCCCACCCTACTCCAGGGGAACCTCTCTTGACAAATTATATCTACAATGGCCCTGTTTTCACATAGGGCCCCATACCAGGTCCTGAGAGCTAGACCTTTTGGCAGAAAGTATAGAACAACCCTGAGAGACCCCAGGCCATCCTGGGAAAACACAGTACTTAAGCTCAAACAGATGGAGGTTTCCACGGAGACCAACTTCAGAGATCAGCAGCGGGCTGGAAGGCCAGGGGCCATGAAGGGGTGGGCTGAAGTTGGGGCCACCTATATACCCCAGGAACAGCCAGTGGCTCGACTCGTGGCTTTGACCCACAGGTTACCATCTCAAACAGCAGAGTCAGGCTCAGATGCCACGAGAAACTGTGTGTAGCAACAACATTCCATCTGCTAATTGAACTTTGGGGAGGGATAGCCAGCAGCAGGAACCGTATGCTCAGAGACAATTCTCTCCAAGTGCAGATGCCGCAAATGTCCTCTTAATTCCCAGAGCTGCCAATGGTAGTTTGTGCTCCGCCCCAGTTCTCAAATGCACAATATGCAAAGTGTTCACATACACACACACACACACACACACACAAAGCTCTCTCTCTCTCTCTCTCTCTCTCTCTCACACACATACACACACACTCTGCTGTGTAATAGCAAAACCCAAGTGGCTCATTTTTCTGAACCAGATGTGTTGCATTGAGAAGAATCCCTTCCACGAAGGAGCTGGACACAAGATACGGAGGTAATAGAGTGTTTCCTCTTTAGCCCTCAGCACCTCCTGCCCAGACAGAGACATGGAGTGAGGGCCAGGCAGGCCCCCAAGGACACAGGACCTAGTTACACAGCACCCACTAGCTCCTCGAAGTCACTCCAGTCAGCGACGATCCTCCTCTTACCTGTGTGGACAGCCGAGGGGAAGCGGACAGCCTCTGACTTCTGAAGCCACTACCTTCGGGCATCCTAGGCCTTCTGAGAGATCAACCACGCTGTCACCTATGTCCTAGCCTACGCTTCAGGACCAGCCCTACCTGGTGGCCTCGAGACTCTCCTCAACCAGCTCTGTGACAGAGCCTGAGCTGCCGAACCTCTCTGCGCATTAATCTCAACTATGAAATGAGACTCACAGTAGGTAGTTCATGGAGCCGTCCTGAGGATGGAATGGAGCTCTCACGTCTAGAGTTAGCCCAGAACCCGGAAGTGCCCAGCTAATATTCCCTCCCCTCCTCCTTTTTCCTCTCCCCTGCTGTGTGACCTTCTTTCCCACCCTCCCAAGTTGTGGAAGGGTGATCCCGCCTTACCAACACTTCACCAGACACATGGGGAGCCTTTAGTTTTAAAATAATGTATCCGGTACTACTGGGAAATCTGAAGGGACAATGGGCAGGGGGAAATCTGATTTACACAAGATCTTAAGTGGAATAAGGGTTGTCCCTGCTCTCAGAACAAGTCGGGGTGGCTGTCCCGGCTGTTCAGACAATCCTTTTCTCATTGCCCTGGGTTTCCTCGTGCTGGAGCCCCTGGGCTGAACCAGCTGCGACAGTTCTAAGACCATGCAGGGACCGTACCCTACTCTGCATGCCACCTAGCCCAGGCTAACTTGGTCACTGCAGCCTGCCCCTGACTTACCTACCGTCTCCACCTTGCTCTCTAGCTCTCTTTACTTGTCCCACTGCACCCCTCCAGCCCTGTAAGATGGGAACACCCTCTTTGTGTCTCTGTCTCCTGTAAGTCTCCAGGGCTGAACTCCCAAATCTCCAGCCTGGCATTGGTAAAGCTGATTCGCCAGGATGCTTCCATAGAGTCGTACATCAATTGGTAGTGCCAGCAGAGGAAGGAAGCACCTTGCTCTTAGCTGAAGGCGAGAGCCCAGATGCCATGATGATAAGACCTCAGGCTACTGCGCTAACTCCTACATGCCTCAGTATCCTCATTTTAAAGTGTAGGTGGTGGTAGTCCTTACCTCATAGTGTGACTGATTCAGTGAGACCACATGTGACTGTTGCACCACTGGTATACAGCTAAGTTCGATAAATGCTAGCTATTCTTATTAGCAGTCTAAAATCCGAGTCCAGAGCGCCGGCTGCCGCAGCGTCAAACATCCAAAAGCCTGTCTGTACGCAACCCTTCAGTGTTGCCAAGCTCCAAACCTCTGCCAAGGCCTAAAGCAACAGGTCCTGACACCTCCTCAGGGCCCTACTGTTCCCCCAGTCGAGGCAAGAGGCCCAGGTCTCAGCTACTCGGAAGGAGACATCGGGTGTCCCCTAAAGCTAGATGAGGCAATCTTCCTGAAGAGGGACCTCTGCTGCCCTGGGATTTCCCTTCTTTTCTAATCTCCCATTGCTCCTCCCCACCGCCCCCCCCGCCCCCTTGCCACCACTCAATTTTCTAAAATTCTGCTCTAAGTGTTAGAAAAGAAAGTTGTCGCTCACAGTCATGATTGTAGGGGAGTTTCCTCTGAACTGAAACATTCCCTCCAGGAGGGAGGAGGTTGGGGTGCCCATGAGACTCAGGGACGCATGTCTGGGAAAGCTGAAACTTGCCAGGTTTAGCAGGACCCCCCCTGCCCAGGGTTAAAGATGCAGAAAACTGGCCAGGGCAGGAGACCGATGGCAGAGAGGAGATTGCCAGACCTGCTGACTGCCTGTAAGCTGAGCACAGAACTTAAGGACGCAGTTTACGTAACTCGTCACCTGTGTCAGGCTGTCACCTGTCAGGTAGGCTACTCAGTGAGGCAGCTGCCTTTGAGTGCTGTTGAATCATCCTGCTGCTGTTAAGGTAACCCCTCACCCATATTCTTACTCGTAACCCCAATAAAAACTCACTGGTTCCCCAAGCTTGTTTTCGATGGGTTCCTTTCTAGGGTGAGTAGACTGTCACATCTCCCCAGGAAAAGTCCGTCATAAACAGGTGTGGAGACATGAAGAAATATTCTATTGGTACGTGAGGCACCAGCTCCTGCAGAGATTTCTCCTAAGGGCGTGCCTACTACCTAAATAGATCTTACTAAGATGTTCGGTCCACAGCTCTTTATCACCACAAATCGTCAAAAACATCCATCTGCAGCTGACTCACACCTGCCATGACCTATTTCTCCATGAACTGGAACGTGGCTATCATATATGATGCAGCTCAACACTGGTCATCATGAAGGAGGAAAAGGTTGTGTCTCATGAGCCTAATCATATAGGATACATGCATACTATACATGCCATATGCAGAGAAGTGTCTTCAAGGAAGGCCTAAGGGGTGGGATTTTGGGTGTGTATCCTCTCTCTAAAGTGTCTAAGTTGTTTGTGGTTCTGCAGTGGATAAATAATTTTTACTAATGGGAAAGATACCATGTATGCTGGCTAGATTTTTGCCAACTTGACACAAGCTAGGGTCATCAGAGGAGGGAGTCTCAACTGAGAAAATGCCGCCGTAAGATCAGACCATAGGTAAGCCTGCAGGGCATTTTTCTTAATAAGTGATTGATAGGGGAGGGCCCAGTTCATTGTGGGTGGGGCCATCCCTGGGCTAGTGGTCCTGGGTTCAATAAGAAAGCAGGCTGAGCAAGCCATGGGGAGCAAGCCCATAAGCAGCATCCTTCCATGGCCTCTGCATCAGCGCCTGCTTCCACGTTCCTACTCAGTTTGAGGTCCTGCCCTAACTTCCTTCAGTGATGGACTACAATGTGAAAGTGTCAGCCAAATAAACCCTCTCCTCCCCAACTTGCTTTTATTCATGGTGTTTCATCCCAGCAATAGTTGTTGGGAGCACAGAGGTCCTTGAACCCACAGATAGCACTAGGGAAACAGGAATGTTGAACACACAGATTCTCTTTTCAAGGGAAAAGATGTATTAGCTGGTTTTTCCACCCAGAAAGTTGGGAATGGAGATGGCTAATAGCCTGGTGATTTGAGCTATCTGTAGGGCCAGACCATCCCAAGTTTGGGCAAGCAGGACTGGAGATATCTAATAATCTAGATGACCTCTATGCTATCTGTATGACCAAGACCACACCAGATCCTCCCCTAGTCCTTTAAGATAATACATGCAGCCTGTCCATAAAACTTATCTTCATGAAAGAAGTGTTGTGTACTTTGAGAAGAGTTTCCTTGTAATTATGCCTCCTTGTATATATGGGATTGTAATGTTTTTCAAACTGTGCTGTACTTAAATATGCCTAAAATAAACTTCCCAGGGTCAAACTCTAGAAGTCGGAAATAGCAGCTACTAAGTCATGTTGAACTGTGTGAGAAGATTTTCTTCTTGCCTCATACAGATCATTACTCTGCTGGCTGTGGTGTTTGCAAAGACCACCCCCACCACACACACACAAAGTAACCCAGACTAGGACTTTGAAAAAAATCAGCAATGGTGGCTGGGTACCAACCACTATTTGCTGCCAGAGAGTACTCCTATAGGACATCACACAGTTCATGCTATACTGCATAGTGTATCCAGAGAGTACTCCTATAGGACCTTACCCGGTCTATACCAGGCTGCACAATGTATCCAGAGAGTGCTCCTATGGGACCTTACACAGTCCATGCTGGACTGCACAATGCATCCTTCTACTTATGTTTTTTAAAGTAGGGTATCTTGGAGCAGTTGTAGGTTTGTGGTCAAGTTAAACAGGAAGTACGTTTTCTTTATACCCTCCCCTGCATGTGCACAGCCTCCCCGTTATAAATACACCACCACAGGGTGCATTTGTTAGAGCTCATGAACCTGCACTCACAACTGCCCAGAGGCCAGTTTACATCAGGTTCATGGAGTGCTGTGCATTCTATGAATCTGGACACGTACTCATGGTATGGCCAAGTGATTTTCCTGCCCTAAAATTCTGTGTTCTGGGGCTGGTGAGATGGTTCAGTGGATAAGAGCACTGACTGCTCTCCCAAAGGTCCTGAGTTCAAATCCCAGCAACCACATGGTGGCTCACAACCATCTGTGATGGGATCTGATGCCCTCTTCTGGTGTATCTGAAGACAGCTACAGTGTACTTACATATAATAAAAATAAATAAAAAAAAATTCTGTGTTCTATTTGTCCATCCCCTAATTTTTAATAGTCTTGTTTTTTTCAGACTATCACAAAACTGGCATAATACAATATATAACCCTATCAGATTAGCTTTCTCACCAAATGAGATGCATTTAAGTCTCCTCCGTTGTATGGCCTTGATCGCGTCATCTCTTTTAACTGTCTAACAATGTTCCACCGTCTGGATGTACCACGGTCATTGCTCGGTTGCTTGGAGAATGTCTTGGTTGCTTCCAAGTTTTAATAATTCTAAGTAAGGCTGCGAGAAGCATCCGTGTGCAGGCTTTTGTGCAGACATTAGTTTCCAGCTTCTTTACTCTACCCTGAGAGCTGGAGTGACGGAGAATGGAAGAGGCAAGGTTACCAGCTGGCAACAGCTGGAGCGTGGCGATCCGACATGCGTGGCTGCCATGTAGCAGTCCTGCTTGGTCATGCAATAACCACACCTCAGCAGCATCCCCACTTCTTCCTGGTTCCCCTCCTCCTGGAGGCCAGGGGTGGGGTCCATCCTGAATGGGGTTAGGGAGGCTGGGTTAAAGGGTTGGAAATTATGAGTGCTTTTTCTTCTGCTCTAGCAGGAGGTAGCCCTCTGCACCCTGCTCCTGGTGGCGTCAGGATGGACAGGGCACTCCCAGCACCCGCTGCCTTATACAATGGCACCAGTACATCTGTCCATCAGCTGTGGATCAGCTGGAGGCCCCTACAACACTCAGCCTGGTGCTGGAGAGTGGATGTAACTGGAGTCATCCTTGGAGTCACATGGGTCAGAATTTCAACTTGAAGCCTGCCTTTACCTGGGTATGAGATGTCTGAACAGTTTCTTTTAGTTAAACTTAGAACTCATTCAGCTTCGATTTGTCTGAAAAACTGGAATAATAGCTTTCTTGTTGGGAAATTTTCTGAAAAAATTAGAGAACCTTTAGATAAAGCACCCAGGGGCACCTGATACTTCGTAGTTGCTCAATAAACAGCAGCAGGTGTTTTCTGCTCTGTGGGAGGTCATATACCTGACTTTTGTCGATTGAGCATGTAACTAACACTAGCCAAGAGCTTTTTATATAACTCAGAGGTAGTCTGTGCTGGCCTTGAATGCACACATGTAATTCTCCTGCTTCAGCCTCCCTACTGCTGAGATTACAGGCATGTATCACCATGCCTAGCTCTAGCCACTAAGTCTCCCAGTCATCAGTGGTTCACCAACTCTGCCCTTCATCAGTGAGTTGTGCACTAACTCTCCCCTCCATCAGTGGTGCACTAACTCTCCCCTCCATCAGTGGTGCACTAACTCTCCCCTCCATCAGTGGTGCACTAACTCTCCCCTCCATCAGTGGTACACTAATAGTTACTTTTGCCTGTGGCTGGTCCAAAGGAGTGAGGCAGATGGATGAAAGACTAGATCTTTTGGGCAAGTAGGTTTCAGATGAGTAGGATGGTAAGCATGCTACAGGGACCAGGCCTAGAGGTCTGCAACCACAGCTCAAATCAACACAGCCTATACAGTTTTCACACTCCTGGTTAAACTCCTAATGAGCCCACAACAGGAAGATGGAAACTTCCTACTCCCAGGGTCAGACACCTACATCTCAGGCTTTCCAGGAAAGAGCGTGAGGTCACAGTCTTCCTTGTTTTGGAAGAAAGGCAGACTACTTCCCAACAAGCCCACTACATACCCCAAATATGGAAGAGACATAAGATAGAGACAGACACACACACACACACACACACACACACACACACACACACACACACACTGTAAGGGGGTCAGAAAGCACATCAGGGACCCAACAGTGAAGACTGACACAGTAGTAAAACAGAGACCCAGAACTGAGGTCAAGTTGTTGACTCTCACAGACAGGCAAGGTGGCAGCTAGTTGAGGAGCTGTGCTATCTCTGAAAGAGAGAGGCTGTACCTGAACAAGCCTGAGTTTGACTCTGCTGTTCAGTTGCTATGTAAAACAGAGTGATGGTGGGCTTCATGAAAGCAGACCTTACAGGTCACGCTTCAGAAGAGAAAGTCCTGGGGAAGTAGGGTGGTGTGGGAGAACCTGTGAGAACTGAGGCATGAGGAAGTGACCCAATGCTTTACTCCAAGACTATGGTCATCATTAACTCCCAATGACCCCCTTTTGCTAGGGCAAGACTGGGTGAAGTTAAGGAATCTCTTTGCTCAGGTTGTTGTTTGGTGGATATTAAACCAGATATCTGGGCCAGCTGTGGTGGTGTAAGCCTATAATCCCAACACTTGGCAGGAAGGTCCTGAGCGGAGGCCAGGTCTGGGCTACGTGGCAGATCCAGTCAGCTTTGGCAACATAGTAAGATCCTGTCTCAAAAAACAGATTATCAGTATTGACATAGTACAGGACACTGGCCTCTACATTTGACATCTCAATTACTAGCTCCTCAAGGTGGGCTTTGTCAATTCCCAGGCATGCTGCATACATCTCCTATACCTTTGTCCCAGATACACACAATTGACCTGGCAGAAGCTGGCTTCTAGACAGGTCTGCAGAGGCACAGTCTTGCCCCATGTGGGTGTGTGTGTGTAGATGTGGGTGTGGGTGGGTGTGTCTCTCAGCCTGCACATTCATCTATCACCAATGCAACTGCATGTTCCCAGACTGACACCACCAACAGAGGGCAGGCATAGCATGAGGCCAGGCTAGAGATGGGGGCTGTTGGGATAGGCTAAAAAACGGGGAGAGAGCTCATTTCACAACAAGTTCAGACAAGAGATGCAAAAAGCAGAAGGGACTCTCCAGCATCCGCCCTGTGTCAGTGACTCGGGGGCAGAGGGAGTACAGGTTACCCCGTCCGCTCCACATTCCAGATCTAGGCTCCTTTTGCTATCCGAGAGTATTCTATCCCAAAGCATGCCCACAGTGTGTGTGTGTGTGTGTGTGTGTGTGTGTGTGTGTGTGTGTACTCGATTATAAGTAAATTTAGCAGAATAATTTGTGGGGACTCCGGCGTCTATTACAGACAGCACTAAGTGACGTATGAGTACTAGGACTATCCTTCTCATCCTGTTTTTTTTTTGTTGTTGTTGTTGTTTTTTGTTTTTTCTGTATTTTTTTGGATGTTTCCAACATTCCTACCATTGACACAGATTTAACCATAATGCTCATTAAATTGTCTAAAATTAGCTCCAGCTTTAGCTCAGGGGTAGAGTACCTGGGCTCATTTTACAAAGTAGAGGAGAACAGGTAAGTCAGTTCATAATGGAGTCAGTCCTCTCCCAGTTGCTAAACTGTTCTCAATTTTATGTAATCTCTTGACTCTCTATAGGGAGTGTATTTATATTTTTCCCATGTAATGTTTCCTAATGGTACAGCGTGTAACCTTAAAGAGACATGCCCCTATTCAATGGCTTCTTTATGCTACGGCATTATGGCCTCGTGAAATCCACATTGCTGACCTCGGTGATTAGACAAGGTGATGGAGTGTAGGCAGTAAGGGATGTGCAGGCCCTGGTGTAGTAGGAAGCAATTGGTTCTGGGAGGAAAGAATCAATGTCCATGGGGTGGGGGTGGGATGTCATGGTGAGGAAGACAGATGGATCTTAGTTTCCACGAGCTTATGATGGTGGAAAGCGGTCATCAGGACACCACACCTGAAGGCCCGGGTTGTGCTTACAATGTGGTCATGAGGAGGAAAGTACAATGATATGGGACAATTTTTGGACAAAGCACTGTCAGTGCGCACCCATCAGGACACAGGTCCCTGATTCTGTGTCACAGGAATACGTGTATGAAAAGGCTTCACAGAGAGAGGACAAAAGAAAGAGTTCAATACAGACACACCCCGCCTGGATGGCCACACAAAGAGGAGAGATCCAGTTACCAGAGAAAATATTTTTGAACTATAGTAGACAAGTTTAAAGAACAGCAAGAAGCAGCCAGTGTGTGGTCTCTAAAGCTATCAAATATTTACATTACAACTAATAGCAGTGCAAAACTATTGTTATGAAGTAGCAATGAAATAATTTTATGGTTGGGGGTCACCAGAATATGAAGAACTGTACTTAAAGGGTCGCAGCATTAGGAAGGTTGAAAACCTCTGTTCTAGATGCTCCCTCAGCCTCCCCCAATGTAGCAAGTATCACTGTACTCCACGTATAAGTAAAACAAAACAGCAGAGTCCCCCCCCAGCTCTGGATTACCACCCCAAGAAGACAGGGGGGTTCCCTGGGGAGCTGAAAGAGGACACGGGCTCAGGAGTGAGGGGCATGGTGCAAGAGAAAGGTTAGGGTCACTTTGTTACTTTGTATCTAACAGACACCAACTCGGAGCAGAGGGTAGCCAGTAACCTGACCTCAGCCAAGTCGGTTTGATTTAGAAGGAATCTTGTCTGCTACATGAGGACTGCAGGGCACCAAAAGAAATAGGTCCAAATGTGCAGGTTAGAGGATAATAGAGACACACGCGTACAGGTATGCCTGGCCCGAGAGCCAGAGAGATACTCACGGCCAGGAGCAGACAGGGTCAGTCCTTCGTGGGACAAACCAAGCCACTATATCCAACTGGTTTTTCCATGTCTGCTTTTATGTCACTTAGAGACACCCACAGTGCAGCTTGCCAGAGGGTATGGCACATTTCTTCAGTGAAAAGAAAAGTAAACAGATGACATCTGTGTCCAGCCTCTGCAGGAGACAAAAGGTCCCTTGCAGCTAGGGTCTTGTAGCCAGGACCACAGAGGTTTCTGAAGAGACTCAGTCTGCTCCTCTCTCATCCCCGAGTGCCCCCAGCCCCTGTTCCAAGGATAGATTTGTTACATGCTGATACACTTGCTTAGCTCCTGAGGTGGCACCGTCTGGCTCTGCCTGTTGGTTGTGTGATGTGGTTGTTAAACTCAGTGGCAGGAATTTTTCTGGAAAAGTTTGCTTTAAGAGTTTTGTGTCCCTCTTCCATTTCTGCCCAGGCAACTTCAAATACCATGCCTTCGCGGGAGAGGCAGATGTCTACTCCAGTCTATGTGCAAAGAAAGAGCAGGCAGCCTGGTTGGAGGCTTGTCCACAGTGTCTACCTGAGAACATTAATGACAGAAGTGCCCAAGGAGAAGCCTCACTCGGAAAAAACCAAAGCTCAGGGAAGTCACTTTGCTCACCAAGACCTGGCAGCCAGGAAGTGGCTTGACCACTACGCGCAAGTCCACACGTGTCTGCATCTGTTTTCCTTAGTGCCACAGCCCAGCTGCTCATGGAGACCTTGAGGAAGGCAGAGACAGGGCAGCTCCCAGCTCTCCAGCCCCTTTCCTCCTCCCCTCCTCTGGCAACAGTCAAGTTGAAACGCTGACAAAGTGAAGACAGCGCAGTGTGATGAGGTGTAGCATTGACTTGAACTTCACGCTGCCAGGATAGGCCTGAAAGATTTTTGTTCGGCTGATAATTCCATGAGCTGAATAGTAGAGGAACAAGAAAGTGTGTGTGTGTGTGTGTGTGTGTGTGTGTGTGTGTAAGAAAAGAGTTAAAGAAAGAGTGATTATTGAAATCAAGAGTCCTAGTAACCATTTTTCTTCCTAGCAGAATATGCATTTGGCTGTTGATGAGGATGAATTTTCCATTTTCCAAAAGGTAAAACCTTAACCAGAAAAACTATTTATCATGGGCAAGACCATATTGTAGCTGGTCTTTGCTACGTCGTGGGTTCTTCTTCTTCCTGCCTCGGCTGTTTCACCCCCTATCACTAGATAGTAGAAAAAGGAAGATAGATGGGAGAGAGATAGAGATCCCTAAATCTAATTTCTTTCCTTTGGTTTAGTCTTTGAACACAACTACTAATAAATGGCAACCAACACCCCCTGAACAATCACCAACTGCCAACCCCACCTCTGGGGGGGCCCTAGCATTTATGTACCCTCTGAAAAGTTCCCAGAATTCCAAACATCACACAATCGCAGAATCTATCTGCAGCTGGCAAAGCCATGCCTCTGCTAGAGCACCAGGCAAATCATGGTCAGCTGCCTTGCCTCAGACAGTCCGGAGCAGCCCCACAGCCCCAAACCTGGGATTTAAACAAAAGCATGTTCTTATAACATTTCTGTGCTTTTTAAAGAAACAGAAATTCCAAAATTGTCACTACACCATATTACTTAAAAAAAAAAATTGATTCCAAATTTTTGGTCCAGAAATAGCATTTAATCTTAGTTCCAATTCTAAGATATGCTGTGACAACCTGGAATCTCCACTTACTTCTGTATATATTGAGAAATGGAAGTGGGTCAGGGTGCCCAGTGAAAGGCAGTGAACCCCCAAAGACTTTCAACCACCCAAAGGAAACAGTCATAGGTCAGTGCAATGAGCAGAATCCGGCAGCAAAGGGTTCCAGCCCAGGCCGCCAGGCAGCGACCCTTGACAGGGCCTCACTTCTCTGTGTGGCCTCACTGCAGAAGACTAATTCCTCTGTCAGTCTCTCCACTCGGGAATCTGGAGTAAGTGAAGGGTACTAAAAATAAAAAGAAATGTTTCTGGTTTTCTGCAGACAGTACCAGAAAACGTGACCCAGCAGAAAGCTCTCTGGCTGGAAAGCAGTGTCTCAGATCCATCCTCGGCCCCCATGCTGCCACCAGCAGAGCCTTTGCTGGGCTCAGGAAATAGCAGAGAATGAATGAAGCTGCAATGAGAATAGGTAATTGATTGCTATTGTCTCTCCCACTCATCTTTCATACACTCCTCCTCTGTCCCTCTACCCCAGCTAAGGACAATTCTCATCCTACTTTTTAGTGTTCAGGAAAGGAAAGCAGTGGCCAGTTGCTGCCTGAGGTTAGACCTCTTCCAGACAGCTCCACCCAGCAGCTTCCGGCCCTGCACACCATTCACATTTTCACTAGCCACACAGGTAGGAAAGCTCTGCCCAGGGAGCATTGCTCGTCTGCGGTCCTGGCTCACTCCGCTTCACAGTGCTTGCCCTATAAGCTACAAGCCAGGCAGAATGGAAGGTAGCAGCCCTCCAAGGCACCAGGTTCTACCGGATCAGGAAGCCTGGTCCCAGTGGCTACTCAGTTCTAATCCATAGCCCTTCTAAAACCCACAGCCTGAACAGGGCCTTTGAACCAGGATGAGTGTGCCCATCAGCTTCAATCAGCCAAGGTGACAGCACCCGTGCCTTGCTCTCTGCAGAGTTGGGGTGGGGGTGGGGGACCAAGAAATGGTGCTGAGCTCAGTATTAAGTGCCAGGCTGCCTAAAAGACCCCACATTCCTTTTCCATGAGAAAAGCCACTAGGCAGAGGCCTGGAAGCCCAAATATCCATCCATTCTACTCTAGTCCGAAGCATCTCCAGACAGAGGGATTGGGACCTACCATGAGCCAGGGCCTTGCTGCAGAGCCTCCGTGGGGTCCTGAGCTTTTCTGACAGCTCGTGGTTCCTCGGGAGCCTTTGGAAGAACCGCTGGAGACACACGGTGACTGTGCTGAAGCAGGCGGCCACCGCCTCCTCGTCTGGCCCCTCCCTCATTCTAAGATGTCTGCAGATCGATAGCTCTTCTTCAGGTCTGGCCCCAAGAGAGGGAGTCACTGGTCCAGTGCAGGGCGCTAGGCTTCCTGTGACCAGAATAGGCACCTGAGACCTCATGGATGGCGTCTCCTTCTCAGCTGAGATCCTGTCCCCGCCGCCTCCTCCAATGGAAAACTTTCTATTCCTGGGCTTTTAGCTTGATAAGATAAAAGTGCCCCCACCAAACACGCTGCAGGAGAGGCTGCCCGGGCCTCACTCCTCACGCATGCCTGCGAGTCTAAGAAATTAATGTCTTCAAAGTTCCAACCACCGACCAAAGTCATCGGTTACCTCATACCACAGGCCCAGCCCAGGAGCTCGTTAATGGATTGCTTTGGGGGTCGTGGGCTAGTAATGCTTTACCAGCCAAGTATCAGGCTCCTGAGGGACAACCCAAAGCTAATTCATATTGCTGAATTCAATTCACTCAGCGGAGGGGGAGGGGGGCTGTGTGACTTTGAGGAGGTCAGGGCATTTATCTTAGACCAGATACTTGGTAAGAGGGGAGAGACAAAGAGGAAAATGTGATCCTGTGGGGTACAGCGAGTCGTGGAGCAAAGGGGCAAATGATGATCTCCCACATAGGGCCAGAAGTATCTTCTTGGCCTAAAAGAAGGATCACAGGATATCCCTCGTTCTGATCCAAAAGTAACCAGTGCCGTGAGAGAGTTTCTGAAGACCATGCTGCCCAGGCCAAGTCAGAGAGCTGGTACCAGGGTGGCAGGAACCTTATGGGAAAGATCAGGTTGCCCAGAGACCCAGGCTCACCGGCCAGAGCCAGGGGAAGATGAGGGCTTGTCCTTCGGGCAGAGGGTGTGAACTTCAGAGCTAAGCACGGGCGAACCATCCTGGTCTTCGTGTGCTTGGCCAAGTAGCAGGTACTGGACTCCAGACACCCTCTAAGGGAGTCCCAGAGACCCAAGCAACTACCAAGTCCTGGCTCAACCTGTGTGTGCTCCCATCTCCTTCAAAGTCGAACAGAATGCCTTGAGCCAGAGGACATATCCTCTGACCTACTCAAAGTAGAAAGCTTTGACTCTGGACCTCAGTGCCCATCCCCCTCCATGCCTTCCTCCTCACAGAAACCTAGCTAGGAGGTCCTGTCCAGTCCACACGTGTCCTATAGAGCTCACCCATACTCTGTACAGACTGGCAGCACATAGTTTCAAATCCTTCTTTAATACAGACAGACACACAGCGCCACATGCCTGTAATCCCAGCTACTCAGGAGGCTGGGGCAGGAGGATCTAAGTTCAAGGTCAGCCTAGGTAATTAAGCAAAACCCTTTGGCTCAGTGGTAGAATATTTAACTTACATCCAGCAGCACTGAAATCAATCTTTAATAACTCCAAGAATTTCTTCACAGATTTGGGATTTGTGTAAAAACAAACAAACCACCTTGCCTTGTATGTCTCTCATGGGTTAAGCACAGTCTGAGTTTTGCTCTATTGTGCTCCAGACAGCTGTGTTCTCCCCTTCTGAGGCCTGCCGCATTCTGTCTATTGTTATTTTGTGTGGCTTGAGGAAGAATGCATAAAATTCAACGATTTTATATATTTCGAGGACAATATATTTTTCTCCCTTCTTAAAAAGGAGAAGGACATGGAGTGACTGCTCTTTCAGTCAAGCGTCCTTAAATCCAGCACGGATCAAGGTGGCAACTTGTGGCTGCCCTTCTGTAACTGCCTGGGGTCCTATCAAGCGCTGTTGTGCATAGGTATGTGGTATATGGAATGGGCAAAATAAATGTGTTATGTTTGGGGGAAAGTCAATCTATACAGCTGCAAAGAGAGGGGGCTCTTCCATGATATTTGGGAAACTGTGTTTTAAAAGCAATCTTGGGGATCATTAGCACATTCCGCCAGTATTTGGATGGTGTGCCCGGCCATCTCTCCTCAGGCCTGGACGCCGATCCTCTCTCCCATACACCCCTTGGAAAGACTGGGCTGTCTCCAGTCTGTTTCTGTGGCTGTCAGCTTTGTCAGGCAGTCTCTGTACCAGAAAGAGGTTGTGAGTCCAGGTCCTGAGACTTAGGACCATCAAGCAAGAGATGGCTGAGGCCCTCTGCCCACAGGGTCTGAGAAGTCCGGCCCAGGCCAGCACCTCCACTACTGTCCCAGGAAAGAAGAGCATCGGAGGCTGGGAGAGTTCCAACACACATGAAAGGGAAGTTCCCTGCATGTGGCTCTAGGACGGGCCTCATGTCTTTCTCAGAAGAGTTTTGGTTTAATTTGGGGTTTTCTTTTGCTCTTTTCAGTGTCTGGAATTCAGGGCCCACAGGTGCTCTACTCTTCATCCCTGATCCTTTGGAAATGAGACATGTTCTACCGCAGGGGAGTGTCTACAATGACCTCTTGCTGCCCCTAATGTCCGAGCCTGGACTGAGGATCTCTTTCCATGCCGAAAGGATAATCTAGCCAAGGCTCAACAGAACTGGAAGCAACAGGATTCACCATCTTACAGTTTTGGGTAGGATACAGCCTCCTCTGAAACACCCACTTACATAAAAACAGATTGCTTTCGGAGCACACATCCCTAGCAGAGGGTTAGGGAGAGCACTCTGAGCGTGAGCTCAGGTTACAGCAGGAATCCGTGGTTAAACAAGGCGGCACAGAGGCTCTCGGAGTTTTTAATACTTTCCACTGTTGCAGAATGGACGTGATTATTACAACAGAAACCACCAAACCTCCAGCTTCTTCTGAACTTGGATGGAAAACACATCCAAGTGAATGGGGGAAAGTAGGCAGCAGACCCGCTGTCGGGGTTCAAGCCAGAGGTCTGCAGAGCAGCCCTGGCGAACTTTCTAGTCCTTATCCAGCCTTCCCTTCCTCAGCTGTCTTCCCCAGGATCCTGTTTGATTAACTTCACTTTAGGTATTGGCTGGTCTGTGTCATGAACTCTGACAGCTTCAACACACAAAAGATGTACCTGTGTGTCCACAGCCGCCCCATGCACATGCCGAGGTGTGCATACCCGCCCCATGCACATGCCGAGGTGTGCATACCCGCCCCATGCACATGCCGAGGTGTGCATACCCGCCCCATGCACATGCCGAGGTGTGCATACCCACAGCACGTGAATGCCTGTCACCACAGGTGAGCTGGAGGGGAAGGACACTATTTTCTTCTACTCCAGATTTAAAGATCTCACGATTTGCATATGATAAAGACTCAGAGACTAAATGGGAAGACAGGCTGTATATACCCAACTCTCAAGTACCTGACCCTGATGGAAACTGCAGCTTGCACACGGTTAACCCTCGTTTTTGTTTTTGTTTTTGGTTGTTGTTGGGGTTTTTAACCCTCATAGCTATGATTACTAACAGTGTTTTGGATATTTCCACATTCATTGCCAGAGAGAGGGACATGAATAAGAAAACGTAATCAACAATGTGGCCAATTGATGTGAGTTCAGAAAGCAAAAGACTATGTTAGGTTCTGGTGGTCCAATAGAAGCCACTTCCCTGACAGTGATGTCCCCTCTGTAGGACAGGCAATGGTTAAGTCAGTCCTGCCCACCTCACAGGGACCAACACAGGCTATGAGAACAGCTGGGTGTGATTCCAGTCCTCTTGGTCCCTGCACTTCCCAGCTGCTCTCTCAAGGACAGGTGAGTATTTACTTCCATTTTCACAGGTTCACAAGCAGAACAACTTCGGTCACATTTCAGCAAACTCAGCAATGACATTTTCCCAGGACCAGCACGCAGTGGACAGTCCTGGGGGGATCTAAGCTCTGTTTTTTCACGGGGCTGGTGACTTACAGGTATCACTGCGGTACTGTAACTGCCTGGTGATGCCCCATCTAATCCAAGGCCTGGTCCAGGTCAGGGAAGAGGCCTGCCCCAGCCGTTCAGAACAGTTTTTAAAAACCACAAACAGCACTGCACTTCTTTTAGAGCCATCTTTTAGGAACCTGTTTCATCAAGGTCCATGTAAGATTGGTTTTCGGTTCCTTTTCTTCATGTGTATATTTGTGTGTTCATATACTTGTTTCGGTGAATCCAAGCACATGTCCACTGCATTTAGAAGCTAAAACAACCTTGGGTACCATTCCTTTAGGAGTCACCCACCTTGTTTTTTGAGGCAGGATCTCACACTGGGACCCAGAATTCACTGTTTAAGCTCTGACGGATGACCAGCAGCATCTCCTGGTACCTGCCTATGTCCCCAGAGTGCTGGGATTACAAATGCATGCCACCTGGGCACTGAAGAGATCGCTCAGTGGTTAGGGCACTGACTGCTTTTCCAGAGGTCCTGAGTTCAGTTCCCAGCAACCACATGGGTGGCTTCACAGCCATCTGTAATGGGATCTGATGCCCTCTTCTGGTGTGCATGAAGACGGACCACTCATATATATATAAAAGACATACAAAAATAAATATTTAAAAACAAAACCAAAAAATCAAATGTGCGCCTCTATGCCCAGCTTTTTAGGTGGGTCCTAAGGGTCAAACCCGGACCACCATGCTTGCAGAGCAAGTACTTTACACACTGATCTATCTTTCAGGCTCCAAGCTGTCCTTTTTCTCCAGCCGACAGCCGCTCTAGATCTGGAAATGTGTCTATTCAAGAAGCAGGGTGGTGAGGATAGCAAAAGGCTGCTCAGAGGTCACCCACCAAAGAGGAAACATGACCGTGCCTCTCGTGGTCACAGGTGAGCCGCCACCCACCTGCCCAGTGACACGTGCAAATGAGCAGTCTAAATCTTGAACAGTGCCCCTGGCAAGCCCTCCGTGCAATGCCACCTTGTGGTTTGCCTCCTGATGTCCCCAACGGCAGTCAAAGCAGTGGGTCTAGGTAGGAACATCCTGAAGCCAACACGTGATACTTCGACCTTCATGGCCACTCAGACCCTCAGCCCCAACTCCCCATTCTACAGTGAGAACATGCCATGGCTCCAAGAGGCACCTCAATGCATTTCCTTCTTTCCCAACTAAAGTGCAAAGAGACACAACTTCAGATTTCCCAGTGGATGCATCTTATGAACTTCCTCTACTCCAGGAACCACAAGCAGGCTAGAACAGGCCCAGCACAGACCTGTTGGCTACTTCTGCTAATGAACACACAGTGCAGAAATCTTGAGGTCCACCAGGCTCTGTGTATGTCTCCTCAGCATAGTGTGTGTGTGTGTGTGTGTGTGTGTGTGTGTGTGTGTGTGTGTGTGTGTTTCAGGGAAGACTCACATATTACTGGCACGGGTCTGAGATAGGATACCCTTGACCCTGGAGCAAGGCACACGCGACTATTCCCAGCACATACTTTGTTTCACTGAACCAGTGCCCCCAGGGAGAGTAGCCAGTGCTAAACCTGACGTCATCTCCTTAGCCTCTCCCTTCTTTCCCTAAAGTCCCAAGTCTGGCTCTGCTCCCCTCTCAACCCGAAGCTCCTACTCAGAACATGGAGGGGAGAAGCTTGCCAGAATCCCTGGAAAAAAAAAACCCGAATATGACTAAATACAAAACCATCTCCCCAGTCAGGGCTGGCCTTTGCAGAGTCAGCTGCCGCCAGCACTTCCTGACCAAGTAGGGGAGGGCTGGAACCGAGCCCTGTGGGAGGAGGGCTGGGTGGCTCCAGACAGCAGAGACCAAGAGTTAAGACCATCCATCTGGGAGGGCAGAGGTAGCCTGCGGCAGGAGTACTGACCAGGAACTGGGAAGAGGCGCCTGGCCCTGACTAAAGCCAGGGCCAGGGCCATAATGGGCAGGACCAGGGCGTTTCCATGCCCTGCGCACCCACAACTACTCACCCTCCAAAGAATCTTGCCATCTCTGGAATGCGAACAGTAAGGGTTTGGGATGTTTACTGGTCTATCACCAGTCTTAATAATACCCCAGGCAGGGCAAGAGCTGCAAGCAGCCGCCCTCTACGGGTAACTGAGGACTGAGTAGAGAGCCAGCAAGATCCCTGGGAGGGCAGGGATGTGACACACACCACCGTGCCATGTCTGGTGGCTGTCTATGATAAAGGTGCTGAGCACTGGGCCCACAGTGGGGAGATGCGTTGATGGGCCGACATGCCTCAAAGCCTGGCAGACCTGTCAGCATTAACTCTATCTGAAAGGTTCCTGCTGGCAAGCTGGCCCAAGAAAGCCCCAGGCAGGTGAGCGCTTGGCAGAAGCATCCCGCATTCCAGCCTCATGAGGCTATTTTGTGGATGAGTGTGGCAGCAAGCATGGAGATGGGGGTTCTTCAGAGCAGAGGCATTGCTGACACGTGAAACGTCCTGTGTACACTCTCAGACCTTGGCTGGCCCAGCCCAAGCCTCACTAGTGCACACTCCCCGGCTGGAATTCACTCTGCCAGCCAGGCGGAATCCTCTGGGCTGGGGGAGGCTGATTTCCTTGTCACTCGGGGGTTACCTGCCAAGCTTGCCACTGGCTGCTTCAAGCGTGAGCCTGGAAAGAGAAAGATCCCAGCCCCCGACCTCATCAATTCTCTACCACCTAACAACTCTCAGCTCCTACAGACACACACACTCATTACCAAGTCTAATTAGGCCGTAGACAAGCGGCATTAATCATTTTTGACTATACCTGGGATTCGAGGCCCCATACTCCACAATCATAGAGTTTCATGCTCTGATGAGTGGGGGCAGGGAGGGGTGGGGGACGGGGAGGGGTGGGGATCGGCTCACATATAATCCCTCGCTTTCATCTTTTGAGAAAATGAAGGAAAGAAAGGAAAACGAGGGGTGCAGCCTGGAGATTCAGGGTGCCACCGCTGCCCTTTCCCTGTGTTTAACACACACCCCGAAAAGACCTTTCCTAAGCAGACTTTAATTAGAGCCAGGAGAGGAAAAAACTGGGTGTTTGTCATCTTTAACAACAAAACATCAATGTCAGTGCCTAATTTTCCCAGCTTCCCAAACAGAATATGGCTCCAAACTAAGGAAAACACAAGCTACTTACTGCAGCAGTGCTGGGGCCCTGGGCAAACGGCTCCCAAATGCTCAGAGTAAACACTGGACCAGCAGCACATCAAAGGGAGGTGGTTATGATGTTTTCCATGAAGACTTTTGTCTGCTGCACTAGGGCAGGGGTGGGGAGTAGCCAAAGTCAGGGTTCTAGCAGACTTGCAAAGAACCCCTAATAGAATAGGTGAGCTGCCAAATGCGTGGCTCCAGTCCCACAGAGGATCTAGTTAAACCCAGCCATTAATACAGCAACAGGAATTAGAGGAGGCAGACAAGCAACCCTGAGATACCAGCGGCTCTCACCAAGAAAAGTCAGGAGCCTCTCCCTAGGAATTCAGCAGCGAGTATAAGATTCTCACAAGGTAACAAAAGTCTATCGCTGGAGGAGGAGGTTAGGGGTATGAGCCCCAGGGAGGCCCCCTTTTTAGACCAATCATTCTGATCATTTTATTATACTCATGGCTCTGAACAACTACCCCTTCAGAGGGGCTCTTTCTTGGAGCCAACCTGGGGCATACACATATCAACAGCCTTCAACAGATACCTGAAATCTCTTCCCCCACCTCGCTGAGAACTAGACTTGGTTTCTCTGACTGCCAGACCATTTCCTGGCCCAGGATGGTTCACACACCCACTCAAAGGAGACGCATGGCAGAAGGCCATCTTTATGTGCCTTCCACACAAGAAAGGGCAAGAGGCAGCTGGAGGGATTCCCAGGTTGTTTGCTGCTGACTGCTGTCTCTGGGAAGGTTGGGGTTAGTGTCTACCACCCCCACCCACCCTGAGCCAGAGCATGGAGGTTCTGCAAGCTCCCACCTCTGCGGTTTTCCTCTGCGCGTATTTGCATCAAGCCCATGGATTTCCTTCCCTATCTAACACATTCGATTCTGCGTGCGCATGTGTCACACAGGTGTTGGATGTTTGGAAGCCAGAGGTCAACAAGGATTGTCTTTCCAGGTAGTTCACCATTTTATTTTTGAGACAGGGTCTCTCGTTGATCCCGGAGTTTGATCAATATAGATAACCAGACTGGCTGACCAGCAGGCTGCCTCCCTGGTATTGGCTTACAGGTGAGCACTACAGGGCTAGGCTTTTCACATGAATCTTATACTTGCTCGGCAAGCACTTTATCAACTGAACCATCTGGCCAGCCTTCAGACTTAATGCTGAGAGTTAGCACTGGCTCTGAACAGTGTTAACCAGTGCTGCTACAGACCTCCGGAGTGGGACTAAGTGTAAGCTAGGCAAGGCAGTTCTCTAAAACTTCCCTTATTGAAGCCCATTTGTCCACCAGCCTCCCACCCAGGGTCAGCCTCCTAGAAAGACAGATGCCAGTCACAGCCCCACTGGCCTTTGAGTCTCCATGGTGTAAACAAGCATCTGTTTCCGACTACCACTTAAGGAAACCAGTGTGGCGCTCTGCTGGTCGCAAGTGCTACTCGGAAAGACATCTATCTCTAAGCCAGGCACAGAGGAGTCTCAACCACAGGACTGTGGGTTTCATCACAGCTGACTTCCGTCTGAGATGCTAGGCAGGGATGTCATGCCTAGAGGACACCTCATACCTAAACTTCCAAGATATACTACCAACTTCCCGCTTTCAACGCCACAACCAACCAAAGCTTGAAAACCTCACCCCATGCTTCTGCGACAGAGTGAGCCCCAGCTAGCCATTAACGCTTAGACGGGAGAAGACAATAGTGGCATTTATATCTAATTGGACGTTCATTGTGCACCCTGCCTAGCACTTTTCTAATCATCGTACACATATATGATTTAATGCATTGAATTCTCACATTAACATGATGTTGTAGATAAGATCATTATCCCCACTTTTTAAAGAGAAGTAAAGGCAACACAGAGATTCATGGGGTCACACAGAGACTAAGTGACATTTTGGATTCAAAGCCAGGACTTTGGTTCCGGTTCAAGGTGTGTGTGTGTGTGTAGCTACGGTTGGCTAGTAAGGCCCAGCCAGGACTCTGCCTGTCTCCACTCACCGCCCAGCACTGGGATTACAAGCCTGTACTACCATGCCCGCTTTTATTTATTTTTTTACGTGGGTTCTAAGGATCAAGTTCAGGTCTTCATGCTTGCGTTGCCAATTAAGTTGTCCCCACTTCTTCCCAGCTCCAGGATTACTTTTTAAAACTTCCTTTTCTGACCCACACTTTTCAAAAATGAAAATAAAACAAATCAACCCTCTCAGAGAGTCAGACCTCAGCTTAACAACCAGATGCCTGGTGAGTCTGTCCTGCACACCAAAAAATGTCTCAACTTTCTCCTGGTCAGCCGAACACTCACGGTTAGTTAAATATTAAAAAAAACAAACAGAGATTCCTTTCTGTGGCCTTTCCCAACTCCGTTTCTGCTGCCAATTCAGTGTTCTGGCATCTCGGGCTGGTAGGAAACCAACTACACAGGGACCACAAGAACCCAAGAAGTGAAAGGACCTCAGCAAGTTGCAGGCCAGCGGGGATGCCTTGTGGAAGGGACTGACACTATTTCCCAAGTGCTGGAAACTATTCAGGGACGGAGCAAGGGAAACGAACAGCTCTAACGTGGTCTGGGGATGCTCATTTAGTCGTGAAGTCCTGCACAGATACCCAGAGAAACCCGCCAACACGTCATCATCGCTAACCAGGAGAATATCACGAACTCGGTGTAAAGCTGACGGTCTCTCAAAGCCTAAATACAGGCAAGAGTTACAACAAGTGTATTTTCACAGACAATGCAGCGTCTGGAATTTGAGCATAAGGAAATCCTAATAGTGAATCCACTGCCTCTTCCCCTGTGTACAGGGTTGGTGGGTACTGCAAAGCACCCAGGAACACTGAGGGAGAAACGGCTAGCAGTGCATCCAAAGGTAAGCTGCGCTGAATTCTTCTGCAGGTCAGCAACAGTTACAAGAGACAGCAGTCCGTGCACAAGGGGCACAGGCACGGGACTCTACATGCGCAGCCCTCTCAACAAGCACCTGTATGGGGAATGCTCGTGGTAGGAAGAACAGCACCCACTTTTTCCCTTCACACTGTACTGGATGGAGCCTCCAAGAAGGAGCTGTGGTGGGCTACAGTGAGGGTAGTGCTAGCTGCTGCTGTCCTGTGTTGCAGTCTGAAGGAGGCACAGGGGAAGGCCCTTTACCAAAAGATGTGGCTGCAATCCATGTTGACAGATGATCGCTGGAAACTGTCATTGCACTGTGTGTTTCACACGTTCAAAGTAGCTACGTAAACACATGGGTATGAGTATCCTCTGGCAACAGCAGATCCCTGGGTTGGTGGGGAGGAGGCTTATTACAGGGATACACAGACTCACCATTGGCGAGAGGCAATAATAAGCCCTAAGAAGAGTGCAGATTTGCTCAGAAACTCTCTATACTGGTGCCCAGTGTTTCAGTCAGGATTGGGAGAAACCAGCAGGTGATGCCTTGTGGAAGGAACTGGCAGGGAGCTTAGTGATTTTACAGCTGGAAGATGGGCACAGGGGTGCAGAAGGAGGAAGAGGGGGGCGAACCCTGGAGCAGAGTACCGAGGGTTGAGGAGCCAGGTGTGGAGGCTGAGGAGGTGCAGGCGCAGGTGACCTTGGCATCTTTCAGCCTCACAGCCTATTTCCATTCAAAGCCTAACCAAGCTTCCCGTGCCAACAGCTCTCTAGGAGGAAGAACCCGAGGTAGCCAACAAGTCATTTCCCCATTAACTCTAATAAGTAAGAGTTAAATACTCATTTTGTTATCAATATCACTACCCGATTTTTAAAACTTACAACTAAAGGAAGAAGAGGGTGTGCATAAGACAACCTAGTGACCTTGTGGAGAGCCATCAATCCCAACCTGCAAACAAGCTTGCCTGCCTGCACGGGGAAGAAGGCTCGTACCCGTCTGAAGATCCGTAACTGTACACATATAACCACCTCTGGTCAGTGGGCAGCCATTAAAGGATGCCAGGCAGTGGACAGCAGCTGTCTCCCAAGGTAACCTGCCTAAAGTTCGGGCTGGCCACAAAAGGCAATGGCCTCCTCTCCCGGACTCGCACGCAGCCCTTCACCTCGCGCACCTTCCCCTCCCTCACTCACTAGCGCAGCGCAGCGCCTGCCGCAGCACCTCTCGTCCGCACAGGTCACACCAGCCCGGGCCGCCCCGCAGCGCCAGTTCCGCGAAACGGTGCCCCTCGCCTCTCTCGGCCAAGACGCGGGGATCCTGCGGCTGCTCGAAGATGCTCCTCACGTCGCGGGGTCGGTGCGACCCAGGTCGCCGCCGCAGTCTCTGCTGCAGACCGGGCCGGACAGGGCGAGCGTGTCGGCAGTCCCGGGGCGTGGGCTCGGGGTCCCCCCGGCCACTCCTCCTGCCACCGCGACCCTCTGACACCCCGGACGCGGGGATCAGGGCCGTGGGGATGCAGCGGCGCGGCCGGGCGGGAGGGGGCGGCTCGGTGCCACCCAGGCTCTGCAGATACCGCGGAGGCTCCGGGTCTAGGAGCAGCGGGTAGGGACGCTGCCCGATGGCCGGGGACGCCATGGCCAAGGCCCGCAGGCGGCGGCAGCTCCCGAGCCTGGCGGACAGAAGGGGCGGCTCCGGCCGAGCGCGCTTTTAAAGGGCCCGCAGCCCGCGGGCGGGGAGGGGCGGGGCAGGGCGGGGCAGGGCGGGGCAGGGGCCCCCGGAGAGGCCGGAAGGACAACACGCGTGACTGCGGGCCCCAGCCGCGTGGATTTAGGGGTGACTCCGTGACTAGGGGGTGGCGAAGGTCCGAGCATCCGAGAGGCTTCGCGAGGCTCGGTGGGCGCCGGCTCCTGCGCCTCCGTCTCCAGCCCTGCCCCGTCCCCTCTGGGCGTCTCCCAGGGCGCCCTAACACCGGCGGGGCTGGGAGCAGGTGGGAAGGGAGGGCTTCGGAACCCTGGTGGGGCCCGGGGGTGGGAGCTAGCCCGCCGCTGCCAGTAAGGCGCCCCGCGGGTTCTCCGAGCTGCCCGTGGGAAGCTGGCTACATCAGCTCTCCCTTCTCACCCCTGCTGCATAGGCTGTCCCTCCCCGAAGACTGGGGTGAGAGTGACTGGTGATTTTTGGTGATCCGGTGATCGTGAGAGACCTCTGTGCCCCGTAGGTGGACAGGAGCTTTCCTCCAGAATTACCCCCACTCCCCTTAGTTGCTGGAGTAATCGCTGCGGAAATAAATGCCAATCCCCTTAATGCCTCCTTTGGTATGGAAGGTTCACCTGAGCAGGGGTGCGGGGTGGAGAAGTCCGCCATAGGCTCCTGTCTGACTTAAGGTTATGCGGCCACCATCTTGAAAATCCTAATTCTTGACCCGGCCTATTCTCTTTGCACTGGGTCTTGAAAATTGTGTAGTGGTATTGACTAGTGGGCTTGTCCACGGTCCCATCTCAAGGGAGAGAGAACAGGTGTGGCTGTGGGTTTTTGAACCTGTGCCGGGTCATAGGCTAGCAAGGGTCCTTGGCCCTCTGCAGTCTGGTTTTGTAGCTGCAGGCGCCATACAGTTCCGCGGTTCTGACTTAGACCCAGCTCACACTTTCCCCCCTTAAATTACAGGTTTGATTGATTTAGTGGCAGTCAACAGCAAGCAATTTTGGGAATAGAGTCACTGCACCACATTAAAAAATTCTGTATTTTGGGTTTCAACAAACCACTGATAGAAATATTGGGGGGGGCATGTCTATAGTGAACAGATACACACTTTTCTCATTATTAAGTAATACTGGATAGCAATGATTCATATACACTTACACAATACCAGTATTTAATATAGATGGGGTTAAAATGCATAGGTTCTCTCTGCACACTAAGATTCTTTATAAAAGGAATGAGAATCCTCAGGTTAGAGTATTGGGAGCAATAGTGTATGTATAGAGTCTGTGGGATTCTGAAACCAGACCTACAACTGTCTATAAATTCACCTACACCTTAATCTTCAGGGTTCTTTCCAGGCCAGTGATGGGTCTCCCCCTAGTGTCTGGCTGGGGAATCCTCACTTTCGCTTTTCCCCTTGAAGGTAAATTTAGGCAATTGCGAAAAGTCCAGTGACTAGGGAATTCCCAGCCTTCCCTGCTCCACAGCCTCAATCAGAATCCTCCTCCTTCCAAGTTGCTGGCAGAGGGCAATTCCTGGTCTCTGGGGCCCATTTTATTCACTGGTTTCTGGGTAGTGGAAAGAAGGACTCCCAAGCGGGGTAGAGCTATGATAGATAGGGCTGCGGTCACAGAGGGCCCCACTCTGCTCCTCCACCCTTCCCCTTGCTCTCTTTACATCCATGCTCCAAACTTTGGAGGCCAAACCACCCGAGAGGGCTTGTTAAATCACAGCTTGCTGGCTGTACGCAAGTTCCTGTGTCGGTAAGTCTGGGCTGGGATACTAGTCTTGTATTTCTAGCAAGTTCCCATAGTAGCATTGGTACTGATAGTCCACCGTGGGAACCATTGCTCTAGAGCCATAGCAGGGTGGAGGGGACGGACCTCTCTGTCCCATAGTCCAGGATCTTTGGGGTTGGGTTCTTGTAACTGAGAGACCCCAGCAGGAACTATTCCTTGTCACTTTCTCCCAGTGTGTGAAGGGGAAGTGCAGCCTGCCTTTATAATCTTTTCTTCCTTTTCACTAGGGTTTCTGCAAGCAGCTCTCTGGGTTCTTGCAGAAACCTGTATTGCATATAAACATTTGTTTAGTTTCCGCACTGTGTCTCTCCATCTTCACAGGGTTTGAAACGTGTGCTTCTCAGGGGTGCCGCGTTTTGGGTGCCACCCAGGACAGAGACAAGCTCGAGTGTGGGGTGATGGTTTGGTGTGTATGTAACATGATTCTGGTAACATACACCACTGAGTGGCCAGTTCTAAGACACTCTTTATGAATAATTGCCAACAACCATCATCTCTGTCCTTCCCTCTTCCCGGCCTTCCAAGTGTTGTTTGTGGCTGACTTCAATTCCCTGGCTGAGAAGGCCCCTGGGAGGACACCAGTGTCAACTGTCATCGACTGAGGCTGGCGGGGGCAGTCAGGTGTACAGCCTTCCCAGCTGTGGGGCTGCATAGAACACACTCTGGTTTTGTTTTCCTGTTGCTCTGATTTGGTGGAGCTGTGGTGACCGCTTCCAGAGCTGGTGGGGAAATGACATAGAGCCAGGGTTCCTGGGATGGAGACAGTATGTGGAGCTAGTACAATGTCATGTCATGTGACACACCCAAAACCTTCTCAACTTTATCTTAAGATTCATCTCTCTGAGGGGAAAAAATGTGATCAGGGTAGGGGAGTAACTATCCCCCAACCTCAATAGGTGTAGGACTCATCTCTCTAATCTTTCCCAATCCAATCCCTTCCCATGTCCCATGATAAAGCATCTCCTTCTCCTTCCAACACACACACACACACACACACACACACACACACACACACACACACACACACCCCTCCTCCAGGGAAGAAGTGAAAAAAAAAACACCAAAACCTCTCTAGTTCTGGTAGAGGGTCATCACCTGGGGTGTGGGTGCCTGGACAGCAGCATTTTTGACTTTGTCCTTGGTCACTAGGCTGCAAGGTTTCACCACATCTCCTGAAACATCTCCTGGGAGGTTTTGTTTTGTTTGTTTTGCTTTTGTCCTTAGCAGATCATCTTGACTCAGAGTGGGTCACTTTTCCCAGCTGTGACTCATCCCAGGAGCAAGGACATGTTGCTTTTATTTGTGACCAAGGGGAAGGAGTATGGCGAATTCGAGTGTGGTCAAGGCCGCTTCAGAGGTGGTCGCATAACATGTTATTTCCCCTGTAGGGTGAGTTATTTCGAGACTATCCTCCAACCTCCCTCCCAACCCCACCCCATAGCAAGAAAGAAAAGGGAAAGACAGACATGGCCTGATTTTCGGAAGGGAAGGCTTTGTTTTTATCTGGCTCTGAAGCTGCTTAAAATCTCTGAAGCTTTTTGTAAACTCTGGGGATATTGGTAGTCACACATAGGATTACTATGTCAGTCAGGATAAGTTATGATGCAAACACAGCCCCATATCTCAGTGCATCAGACAATGGAGACCTCTTTCTCACTCATGCCCCACGTACAGGATGACAAGCACTCACAAAAGCAGATCCCAGATACCATATCTAATATGGCCAGTCACTGGACCAGAGGGATCCTCGCAGATCCTCGCTGGCGTTAAAAAATCCTGGTCCCTTCCATTCACAAGTCACAGACCATCTTACACAAGGAGAACTGGTAGCAAAAACTCACTGTGAGCTCAGAGGTGGAGAAGAGCCGGGGTAGGGGGATGGGGTGGAGGGGTAGGGGGATGGGGTGGAGGGGTAGGGGTATGGGGTGGAGGGGTAGGGGTATGGGGTGGAGGGGTAGGGGTATGGGGTGGAGGGGTAGGGGTATGGGGTGGAGGGGTAGGGGTATGGGGTGGAGGGGTAGGGGTATGGGGTGGAGGGGTAGGGGTATGGGGTGGAGGGGTAGGGGTATGGGGTGGAGGGGTAGGGGTATGGGGTGGAGGGGTAGGGGGATGGGGTGGAGGGGTAGGGGGATGGGGTGGAGGGGTAGGGGGATGGGGTGGAGGGGTAGCTGGCAGTCAGCACTGATGACCACTGCAGTCCTCAAGGACACAGAGCGGTTATTAATTTCTTAAGCCAGGTTCCCCTCTAAGACCCACTGTGTGTTAGGTCCAGGCACTCGAGGTCTGGCGGAGACACACAGTCATCAAGCTTGCTCTCTAGTGGGAGAGGCGCACAGTAAGCGCACAGGTGTGATGCCTGAACATCAGGACTTGAGTGGTTTTGAAAGCAAAGGCAGCATTTTTAGAAGACAGAAGGTGAGGAGGTTTTGCATTAGATTAGCCCACTGTACCTCAACCCTCCTAATGCTAAGACCCTTTAATACAGTTCTTCGTTCTGGGGTGACCCCCAAACACAAAATTATTCTTGTTGCTATGTCACAACTATAAGTTTGCTACTGTCATAAATCATAACGTAAACATCTACATTTTTTCCAGTGGTCTTTGGGGGTTGAGACCCATAGGTTAAGAACCAGTGGGTTCACCTCCAGACTCTTTTCTAGATTCATCTAAACCGAGCCAAATGGAGAAAAACCCGTGCCTGTGAGCAACAAGGTTTCAGGCTAAGGGAGCAGCAGACACAATGGTCCCTAAGTATTTCCCAAGTCCATGAATACAAATGTGCCCAAACTTTCTCAGCCTCTACCAGCACAATGTCTGACCATTGGCTTATATTTTATAAGAGATTTTGATTAATGTGACACATGAACCACAGAACATGGGTGTGAAGTAGTGGAAGGTAAAGGTATGATCCTTCTACAACATTTGAGGGAAATGCCTACCGCCTTCCTCTTCCAGCTTAGGCTACACATGCACAGAAGGCTCCGTCTCCACAAGTAGAGGGTCTCGCAACTTTCAGCAGGGGGTGGGGGTGGGGTGGTGACACCTCACATTG